>JADLZL010004951.1:0-712500 GCA_015844335.1 Chrysopogon serrulatus | reverse complement strand
AGTTCAACTCCCGCTCTCAACCCGTGAACAATATGAGTCCGAAGCTTCTTTCGTAACTCCCGGAATTTCTTCGTAGTGGCTCCGTTCCATGCCTCATTTCATAGGGAAGCCAAAAGTGGCTCTATTTCATTCTATTTCACTTCCTAGCACTTCCTATCATTTAATATCCATCCCTTTGGTCTTATTGACATAAGAGATGTCATTTATAGTCTATCTCTTTCTATATATGGAAAGTCAAGAAATTCTCATCGAAACATCGAGAAATTGTGCATATAGAAAACTCTAAAGAAAGAAAAAAAGGAGACCCATGCCATGATTTTCAAATCTTTTCTACTTAAGTAGTCTAAAGTAGTCTAAGTTTCTCGATGAGGATAATTAATTCGGTCGTTGTGGTCGGACTCTATTATGGATTTCTGACCACATTCTCCATAGGTCCCTCTTAGATCTTCTTTCTCCAATCTTGGGTTAGGGAAGAAGGAGATATTCGCGACTACTAGCGGTTTCATTATGGGGCAGCTCATGATCTTCATATCGATCTATTATCCACCTCTGCATCTATTCTTTCTTAGCTAAACGGGTGGAAGATCCATCCAATTTGGTTATATCATGGACTCGAAAAACGGATCTGAATGTGACTGAAATGCATGATCTTCACAGGTATCACTTTTCACGATACCTAAACCTAAAAGGTGGAATAGCGATTTTCGAACCATTTCCTATAAGAGAATGGTTTCCATTACTTTGAGAAATGGATTCTATATCAAACTATAGCTATTGCATTAAAGAAGAAAAGAAACTAATAGAAGTCGAAGACGCGGAATGGTAGTGAATAGAGAAAAAGATTCTTCTGATTTTCTTGTTCCTGAAAATATTCGATCTATCTCCTAGACGCCGTAGAGAATTGAGAATTTTCATGTCTTTCAATTCTCGTACTCGTAATTGGAAAGTTACGGAAGGAGATCCATCATTTTGCAATGAAAACAACATAACGTCTTAATACATATGCAAAAAAATTCATTATTGGCCCACCATTGATTACAAGATTTTGCTTTTATGAATCGCTATTGGTTTGATACGAATAATGGCAGTCGTTTCAATATGTTAAGGATACAGATGTATCCACAATTCATTTAGAATTACTTAATAGCCTATTTCTTATACTATATTTCTATCCCGTGAAATTCTCGAGCCTAAAGATGGATGCATATCTGTGTGTTTCATTTTGCTAAATGATATCAATTAAATTGTATATCAATTCTATAAATTGATATAGCAATAAATAAATCAACAAAATTCTTTTATTTTAGATAGAAGAAATGTTTCTTCTATCTAAAATGCTGTGATAAAATAAATCAAATTTAGATTCCAAAGAGTAAATGAATAATTGCAAATTTTTTGTGTGTACGAATTAGAATAACTTAAAAATAATCACATAATTTTTTTTTTTCTATAAAAAATACATGAAAAAGAAAGGAGGTAGAAAAATTTGTTGATTTATGGTTAAAGAAGAAAAACAAGAAAATAGGGGTTCTGTTGAATTTCAAGTATTCAGTTTCACCAATAAGATACGGAGACTTGCTTCACATTTAGAATTACACAAAAAATAATTGAAAGAGAGATTGAGAGGGATCAAGAATCCTAATTCTCGCTATTTGGAATGGATCCAATTCTAATGAGTCTAGTGATCATTTCTCTTTAGCAAAGAATGACCTTGGTTATCAAAGGATTGAACAACCGAGATCCATTTACTTATGATACCTAGTTGACATTGCTAACAAGGATCTAATGAATTATGAGTTTAATAGATCCTCTTTAGCTATTCATTATCAGACAATCACTTATTCCCAAACCTCGTGTGGGGCTAATCGTTTTCATTTATCATCTCATGGAAAACCCTTTTCGTTCCGCTTAGCCCTATCGGGTATTTTAGTGATAGGTTCTATAGGAACTGGACGATCCTATTTGGTCAAATACCTAACGAAAAATTCCTATTTTCCTCTAAAGGATTCGGGTCCAGAACCACGAGTTCCAGTGCACTAGATCTTGTAGCACTTAGCAACAAGGCCCTATCCATTAGTATTCCACATAAGAAATCCATTATAGAAACTAATACAATTAGATTAGCTCTTCATAGACAAACTTGGGGTTTGCGAGCCAAGATAAGACCGGCTCGGGATCATGGGACCCTTTTCTATCAGATAGGAGGGGATCTTGTACAAAATAGACTTCTAAGTAATAACCCCATAGATCCTATATCTATCTATATAAAGAGGCAATCGTGTCAGGAAGCGGCTTTTTCTTTGGCCAAACGTCGAACTTGGAACGAGCATGAAGAGATTAACGAGACTTCTTTCTCTTTTGAGTTTTTCTGGCGGACCGGTCGCGCAAGATCTTTGGTCTTCCCCGGTCGCTTCTTATGGACTCGCTCAGAATGATTCTTCTCTATCTATAGTTCATGGCCTATTAGAAGTAGAAGGTGCTCTGGTGCAATCCTTACCGACAGAAAAAGATTGCAGTCGGGTTGATAATAATCGAGTGCCATTACTTCGTCGGTCCGAACCAAGGAATCCGTTAGAAATGTTTTGAAATGGATATTGTTCTCTCTTTGATTAGGGATGCTATATGAAAAGAAGTGGAGTTTGAAAAAGGGAACGGAATGGTCAAACCGGAACTGCTAGAGGAACGAATTTTCAATAGCATAACTTGGGCTCCTAGAATATGGGGCCCTTGGGACAATCTATTTGATTGCAGGGACAGGTACGCTGAATATGACTGGGGATTTTCCTATGGGTATTGGAGCGGGTCCAAGCAGATTAAAGAGGATGAGTTGTCAGAGACTGCTATTTATTCGAATTATTTCTGGTATATTTATCATAAAAAGGGGGAGGTGCAAGAGACTGATTCGGACTTCTTGCAGAGTGGAACAATGCAGTACCAGACACGAGATATATCTTTCAAAGAAGAAGGCTTTTTTCGAATAAGCCAATTGATTTGGGACCTTCGGATCCATTCTTTTTCCTATTCAAAGATCAGGCCTTTGTCTCTGTGTTTTCACGTCGAGAATTCTTTGCAGATGAAGATGAAGAGATGGCAAAGCGGCTTAGTACCAGTACCTGGAGAAAAAAGCCTCCTAAACATATGGCTAGCAACTGGTTCACCAGGAGTACGCAAGAAAGGCAAAAGCACTACGAATTATTGATTTAGGAATGGGAATGGGCTAGAACCCTGGGTTCTTCCTTATATAATTAATGTTTCATTCTAATACTCTATCCGAGAGTTCTCAGTATTTAGCAAAGCTGTTCCTATCTAACGGAAGGCTCCTGGATCAAATGACAAAGACATTGTTTGTGGAGAAAGAGGTGGCTTTTCCCGGATGAAATGAAACATTTCATTTGTGTAACAGGAGAAAGATTTCCCACTCCTTAGCCGTAAAGATATGTGGCCATGAAAAAGGGAGGGGATTCAGTGGAACAGGATTGGCCGGGCGGTAGAGTCGTGGAAACACTTGTTGATTCCTATTTTGGACCCTAGCTCCATGGAACAATATGCTACTGCGGAAACATGGAAGAATTGCAATCTTAGATCAAAACACTATGTATGGGATGATATGAACTGCCTAAATAAGAATTCTTGAGCGTCGAATAACCTGAGTACTAACTACATCAAACAATTTGCATTAATGAAACTGTGTAAATCCACCGGATAATCAAAAATACGCATGTCTGATGAAATGGTTGTTGCTATCTGTTTCCATAACGAATCCTCTATCATTCTCAATAACATAGGTATGTAGAGATAACATACTGATAAGAATAATAAATATAACGTAGTTGAAATCTTGGATGAGATTATACCCGGAGGGACCCAAGCCGAGGGCATTGGTGCTTCCATTCACACTAGTAGACATAGTGTGTTGTTCGAAGTAGTGGACCACAGTCGATGCAGGATGATGTTTGCAGTGCAGTCCCGCGAATGAACGACCACCAAGAAGTAGACGATGTCGATGATCTGAGAGAAGAACATGTGAGCAGTCGCGACATTGCCGCTCCCCAAAAACCTAATCGCCGCACACCCGTGTAAGTTTTCTTCCTGTTAGGGAAATTTGTACTTCTCTAGGTCTATACCGTACCTATAAAACTTGACGTTTTAAACAAGATTTGGGTTAAACATTAGGAACATAAACTATCAATAACTTCTAAAATATTTTTAAAATATTTAGTTTGAAAAGGTAAAACTTATATAGATTCATCTTAAAACCCACTTTTTATAAAAGTAATTTTAGTTTTAGTTTTTCTTATATATTTTAGGCAAAGTAGCCATTTTCGTCCTTAAAGTATTGCCCAAGACTCAATTTGGTCCCTAAAGTTTTAAATTATCCACTTTAGTCCTTAAACAATGAGTTTACAGCTCAATCTCATCCATCTCCCTTCATATCGCGCCACATGGCCAGCAACACATGCAAAATGTCATTGCTGCCCCTCACTCTCTTCTTTACCTGTGCCATGTCAAATATTTTCAAATTTGATTAAATTTATAGAAAACATACTAATATTATGATACAAAAAAGTATTATTAAACCAATCATGATATATATTTTGGGTAATAAATTAATTTAAAGACATAAATGTGAATGCAATAATTTAAATTTAGTCAAACTTAAACTATTTTAACTGACTATTTTAGACAATAAATTGAGTTGTAAATCCATTGTTTAAGGACTAAAGTGGACAATTTGAAAGTTTAGGAACCAAACTGCGACTTAGACAATAGTTTAAAGATCAAAATGGCTATTTTGCCTATATTTTAATAAAAATAATGGATAAAGTTAGGTTTTGGAGAACTTGTTCTTATCCAAAACAATAAGTTTTATGGGTAGTTTATTTTTGGTTAATTGATAAAACCCAGGACTAATCTTATTGCTAAGTGTGTAGCATTAGAGAAGGAGAGGTCCAAGCCAAGTGGTGGAGTGGAGATCAAGGTGATGGAAGTGACCACAAGTGATCAAGTGCCACCCTTGAAAATGAAGAGAGGAGAAAAGTGGGATGGAAAGCTATAGGCAAAGGTATATGCTAGGGTATTTCTATTTCGCCAGCCGTAGGCGAATAGAGAAGTTAACAGCCGGATTTAGGATCGATAACCGTACTATTAAGAGGAGTAATGTCACGCAATATCGGTTATCTAAGTGCCACTAGGTGAATAATGATTTTGCATATGCATTAGGGACCTAGTGGGCTAACATACTCTTGCAAAATTTGTTTGAAAATACTAACACACAAGCACAAGTACAAAGACACTTTGGTGTTGGCATATGAGAGCAAGGGTTGATAGGGTTTGGGTGTAAACCCCTCCCGCCTCCTAAGCTCGGCAGGACTCAGAGGTTTTTGGAAGTTGAAAGGGTCACTCAAAGGTGACCAGACACGTCCAGTCAGTAGTGGCGTCCAAGGTTTTTTAGGAATGACCGAACACTCCGGCGCCACGTCCGGTCAGGCGTGATGGCATGGCCGAACTAAGCTGAGAAGTGACCGGATGCCAGGTGCATCCGGTCAGGGGATAGCGGACGCGTCCGGTCGCAAAAATGCATGTTCTAGAGCTGTGGACTGTGATTGGACTCTGGCGGCTGGGCATCCGGTCATGTCTGTGGACGCATCCAATTGTTTACTAAAGAGCGCGCGTGAGTTCTACCGTTGGTGCACAATGGCTACATTCAAATGTCAGCGACACGTGGCTTCGTGAGAGTAACTGGACGCGTCCGATCAGTGTGCAGACAGGGTGAGTTTGGGTGTAACAGTTGGATGTTTTGGTGGACGTCTATATAAGTGGATTGGCCAGCTTAAGGAGTTCATGTTGGCACTTTGACATACTTGACATTCCCTAGAGCTAACCAAACCATCTCCTTCACTTTGCATGCCTCTTGATTGATCTAGAGAATAATTGGGAGAGCTTTTAGTGCATTTGTCTTGTGATTGAGCATCTAGTGGTAGTAGTGAGCGTTCTTGCTGCGTTTGAGCTTATTATTCTTGGTGATTGCCGTCACCTAGATGGTTGGACCAGTGGAGCAGTGTTGAGCAAGAGATGGTGATTGTTCTTGGCTACACCGGTAATTATGAGGGGTCTTGATCCTACCCCGTGGGAGCTCATAAAAGGAATCCTTAGGGGAATCTCGTGTCATTAAGTTACCCTTACTTTGTGTGAGTACTTGTGGTGCGTGGTGAGGGCTTGGCTTGTGACACCGATTAGCCACCAAACTACTGAGTGTGTGGTCAACACAATGGTGAGTAGCGTGCTAGCAAGCACATGAACCTCGGGGTAAACATCGTGTGTCCCTCGGTATTCTTGTGTGGGTTGATCCTCTGAGATCAACTTGGATTTCTCTTTTGGATCATTTCTTCAGGTTTCATTGTATTGACAAGACGGTGATTGGTCGTCATTTCGAAGGCAAGGTTTGCATCACTGGTTCCCTCTCCTTTACATTCAAGCAAGTAGTGTATTAAGGTGTTGCTAGATAGCTAGTGTGCTCTAGTATATTAGGATTGCTATAATTGGCAGGTGGCTTGAAAACCCCCGAGTAGTTTAGTGCAACATTCGCTTCGCTGTTTAAATTACTAACCAATGTGCTTAGTGTTTTTGCAAAAAAAAAATTATAGGCTATTCACCCCCTCTAGCCATTTAGGATCTTTTAGTATGAAGGGAGTATATATCTAGAGTCAATTATGAAATTAATGTGACACTAATATAACTCTACATCATTGAAGATGGTTGTCAAATTATTAATTTGAGGCAGTCTCAAAACCCATAGTGTATCTTGGAGCCATCTGGTTGGCCTAATTTTCTACAATTAATTTTAAAAGTATCTTCAGTTGTAACAAAGTCTAAAAGGCATAAACCGAGTAGGCCGATAAGATTCTTTAACTATGGTTGGAAATGGGTTTTGATCCTACTCCAATGTTGGCTCAAACAACACGAGAAAAATACTTGTGCCTTTGGTGCACTACCAAAAACTCCAATACTTCCGTGTGTGCAAAAATCCATAGAAAAATATGAATATCCCACAGAAAAATATTTTCTAACGGTGTACCCATAGAAAAATACACACAAAATATAATGACAGAAAAATTGAATTTTTCAGTGAGTTCACCGTTAGAAACGATTTTTCTATGGGTCTTACACACATAGAAAAATTACGCTCACCTAGACTAAAAATAATTATTCTATGCGGACATCAACACAGAAAAAACAAAATATACGCACAGGAACCTTACCTGATATGCACCCAAGTCTAAGCAATTATTGAAACAGAACTGAATCGACCTCAAATTGTATTGATCTCACGAGCTGATACTTATACAGTACATGCTTGGCAACCTCCCCTAGGAAAACTGCTAGGCACTGTCAGAACTAGCAGCGTAGCGACTAGAGCGGAGGCATAGGCATGCACACCGTGGCGTCGTGTGAGGGTGTGTGCGCTGACCATGCGGTCTACATGAGTTACACAATCTTGTACACAGGACTCCATTAACACTTATAATATCTCATAGACGATATAGATAAGTAGGAGTAAGGAAAAATCATAGGATCTTAGTATTATTGCTCACTGTAGGTCTAAATGAATTGACAAGGTACACATCTTCACTAGTAGATTTATACATTTTGTGCTCGTTGTAGGTTTAAATAGACAAGGTAAAGATTTTCACTAGTATTGTAAACTAGCATTTATGTATGAAACACAAAAAAATGTTCTCATGAAACCTTAGAAAAACCATATGCTTGCTCACTATAGGTTTAAACAAACAATGTAGGTTGGTGCAGCTTGAAGGCATGCGGCAGTGGAGCTTTATGGGAAGGGATGGTCAATAGTGGCATTCCTTGTGATGGGATGGGGACGGTGACGACAGGGATGGATCATGGATGGGAGGGTGATGTGATGAAGGCGGTACTACTCGGTCCGATTCCATCTTTGACCCAGATAGTGTGGAGCAACACAGCTCGGGCTAGAGCTGATGTATACAGCAATGAAGGCTGTGATGATCTTGGGCATGAGACAATGGAGATGGGGAGAGGGCCACCTGGTGGTGATCCTTGGACACAATTGGAGATAGGGATCGACGTGTAAAGGGGCGGTGGTGCAAGTTGGGCTTGATGAGGACGGAGCCGATGGCAGTGCACCCCCACAGTGGGGATGGAAATGGTGATGCAAGGGAGATGAAATGTTGGCGCATGTGAGACAATACTGAGAGCAAAAAATAGAAACTTTCTTTATATAGGGGAGGGGATTTTGTGCCAAGTGAACGAAAAACTGGCAATGTTAAGCAAGCATCAATGCCGAATCTATATCAAACCGACAGTCATGCTAGATCATCACTATCATGTCTTCCATGTACCGGTAGTGATATCAAGTTAGGATATTTATTTTGTCCTTGCATCTATCCAACCTAGTACAAATTTGTTTTTCTAGCATGCAAAATTTATTTTAATCCTTGTTTCTCGTGAGTGTGGTGAGTCATTGGGTATGTGTACCATGATCAGGACGAAGTTGGTGAAGAATTGAGTGTCCACGATGGAGAATGGCGCCTGCCTATACATGCCTGTGCACGGCGCCCACTCACCATTGGCTGTTGTAACATATGCTGAGCTATAGTAGACAATGGGAAGTTTGGTGCAACCGGCAACCTCCTTGGTGATCAGGATGCACGTCAAGCCTAAGTTGATAAGGGTGTCGATGTTGACGTCGCCTAGCTAGAGGCGCATCTGCATGGTGTTGCTGGTGTGGACACTGATGATCTCATGGAGTGATATTGGGGATTTCATAGTGGCGAGGTCGTTGGAGGTGGTGTCATTGTCATCATCCGCTACCGCCAGGTCCAACAAGAATAGGCACTGGCACGCCTGGTGGTGATTACCCCCGAACTTTGTCATTGCAAATTAAGTAAAGGCCAAGGCGACAGTGTTGTTCCATCTCGGGCATCGATAGGCTCTTGACGGGCGGCCCTCCACCGTGTTGTTAGAAGCTACGACAGGTAGCAAAGTCGATGAGAAAGACATGGTGGAGGCACTGGAAGGAGCCCCTGTTGCTGGTAGCGCAGTGGTGCGGAGGGTAGCGCTACTGTAGCAGCACATTGTTCACATAGCTCTAGCTCGTGAGCGATACTCATGAAGAAACTTAGGGTTGTGGATCTTGACTTCAAGGCTGAGCGGTGACTGTAGACCAACAGTGAATGCTTGCACCCACTGTGCCACCTTCACCGTGCCCATGCGTCGCGGCAAGGCCTCAAACCAATGCTGATATTCAGTGATTGAGCCAGTTCGCTTGCATGCCATGAGTTTGCATAATGGATTGGAATGGATCAGTGGCCCAAACTGGAGGTACAAAAACTCGGTGAAGAGACGCCAAGAGGGTGCGCCTTGGTTCTATTGCACCTGAGTAAACCACATCTAGGTGCCAGCCACCAAAATGTAGGAAGGCAACTAGACTTGCTCTTCCACTGCGATCCACTTTTGATTGGACTTGCCATTGTACTTTAGGAAGTCGAGCTTCAAGAACCACGGTGGACGATCGCCATGGCTATCATCATGGCTTGAGCCCCACGATCCTGAGAAGGACACCGCTGGTGGCTGCGCCTGCTGCAGTGGGGTGACATGCCCTTGGAGGATGCTGATGGAGGTTGTCAGGGATTGGATGAGCTTCGCCAGATCAGTTATCATTGGTTCAACCATGGGAGATCAGATGGAGGCGGTGGAAGATGAATGGCGTGGTGGTGGCAAGGTAGGCAGGTCACTAAAAAAATCTTTACCGCGCCCATTTCAAAACACACTCTGAGCTGAGCAGGATTTTAAACCGCATCAGTTAATACCTGGGATTAATAATGACGGTCATTTTTATTATCTGAGGTGGTTATATCCACCACACAAAATTGATTTATCGAGACGGTCGCCTAAAAATGCCTCAAAAAATAATCTATTTTTGGAGGCGGACGTCTTAAGGCATCCACCACTGTAAATCGATTTACAGAGGTGGGATAAAGGCCTGCCTCTGAAAAGTAGGAGACCCAACTGGCCAAGGCCAGACCCATTAACTGTTTGTGATATGAATACAATGGGTTAGGATTTAGTTCACACGTTTCACTTCCTCTCTCCTCACATCCCCTCTCTCCCTCTGACTCGACACCCGCTCCTTTCTCCCTCAGACGCCGGATGCAGCGAAATGACAGCGCACCATGCGGGGACAGGGTTGCACGCGGTGCGGGGATACGGTGGCAGCACTCAAGAGGTAGAGCTCGAAGCTTGGTCTGGCTAGGAGGTGCGTGTTCCTCCCTCTCCTGATCCTCGGCGGGCTACGAGGCCTCATGGTAGGCGGTGCCTCCACCACCCTCCAAGTAGCGGCAGTGGTGGCCTTCTCCCTTAGATCCGATGGCCCTCCTACACACACCGGATCTTGTTGTGTAGCGGCTGAGTCTGGCCACTGGTGCTCCGGCGGCAGCGAATGTATTCCAAGAGGCACGGATCTAGTGGTGCTATAGCCGGATCCGGTGGTGATGGCGACGTTCAGGGCTCAACTGTGTGCCGAAGCACCGGCGACGACGTGTGGATGGGCTCGGTGGGCCTATCCATGGGTTTTCTTTTTCTTTTTTATTTTATTCACCGAGGCAGATATCTTAAATGGCAACGTATGCTATGCAAACCAGACTCCTGTGCAAACTATGCAAACTTTAATCAAGACCACAGGAATCTAATCCGATAGCTAGTAATTTTAGCACTTAAATCCCTCCACTCATCCCATCTGTCTGTTGCAAAACACCCCCATGAGTGGGAGGGTTTAAGTGCTAAAATTACCAACCATTGGATTAGGTTCCTGTGGTCTTGATTAGAGTTTGCATAGTTTGCACAGAAGTCTGGTTTGCATAGCATACGTTCCCATATTAAATGCCTCAGAAAAGGGTCAGATTTATCGCGACTTTCGGTCTGAGGCGTTTTGGATGCCCACTTCGGTTAAGTTTTTTTAGTAGTTGGTGTTTGCACAGCAGAGGATGAAGAATGCTTGGAAGTGAATACCAGTTGTCAAAGGGGGTCTGTGCTCTAGATTGCAGGCCCTCGACTTCTCAGTTCATAGCGTGGGTTGATAATGGTGCCAGGAGGTTCCCTGGATGTCCTATGTTGAAGGGGGTGAAATTAAGAGCAGCGGAGACAGATTAGGACCATAAGCTGATTACAGGATATATTTATAGAGCAGCCCAGCCCATAGGCGCCCAACCCAGACTCATTGTTTCTCTTCCCATTAATCATTCTAATCTTCGATTAACTCTAACCCCTTCTCCTAGACTCCTCAATGCCATTGATCACATGCGCCTAGCCTCCTTGGCTCCTGCTTTGCAGCTGGCTGCACATGCACCTCCTTGGATATTTAGGAGTTGATTAACTGCAATGCTCCTTAACTGCCATTGATTACCTAGGCTGATGCTGGTACTGTCAGTCCCACATGACATATACAAACTAAATTGATTGTTACTTCAAGAATCTGATTAGCATCAAGTCTAAAACTGAAATAAGTACTGGTAACAGTGACTTAGGTGAATACAAAATGCACAGATATTTCTAGTGCCCCCTCTTACAACAAAACTACAAGACAGACACTATATTTACTCTTTAATGGAACAGCCGGAAATGAGTGATCGCAAAGCTCCTAGCTTTGCTGGCAGACTTCGAGTTTCTTCAACTTGCTGTTGAATCTTAGCTATTTGCTTCATCAGAGCATCACCCTTTGTGGTAACTTCCTCAATGTTAGTAGAAGAAAGGGCAATGGCTGCATTAACAGTCGTCTCCTTTGTGAAAAAATCAGAATTGTTTTTATTCAATGACTGAATAAGTCCAAGACTTTTCTTCTCTTCTGCTATCTTTTTCATCTCTTCTGCGATCTTCCTTTCACGTTCCTGAATTGAATTGGTATAAGCAATTTCGAGCACATTTAGTGATTTCTGGCTTTTAATGTGAGCAACTGTCATCTCCTTAATCTCTGTACCAGAGTTGGTGATTTTTTTCACGTACCAAGTTTGCTTTCATTAGCATCTGCCCAACTACATCATTCCTCTCAGATAGGCCCTGTATTTCTTGGGCCCAACGGCCAGAGTCGTCTTCAAGCTCATTCTTCAGAATTTTTACTTTTGAAACCATCTGTTTTATTTCTTCAGTGAAATGACAAGAAAAGAATTTCTCCCATCCATTCAACATTGTCGTGAGCTCCTTAAGAAAATCCTTTTGGCTGAATTTCTCTGCAATAGCCATCATCTGGAGATTCTTCAGATCAGTGATAACATGTCGGAAGACAAACTCTGTGCTAGAGCAGGCAGACTCCGGTAATTTCAGTGCAGCCCAAGGGGTCTGATCAAGCTTCTTTGGAGGTGGCGGCAGAGTACTAGGGTCAAAAATAGTGGCTGCATTATGCACATACTTCTGCACAGTCTCCTCAACATCTTGTTTTAATTGAGACATACGCTCAATATTCTTTAATGCAGCACAGTCGTCCGAGCCTATGTAAAGAAAAGTAGTGGTGGATTAAAAAAGAAGGTAAAAAGATGTATATAAACCAAGGAATTGTATTCTCAGGACTACAGATGCAGTTCAAATGGGTGAAAAGACTTACAAATAGTCTTCAGCTTTTTGATGATATTTGTATTCGATTGTAACTTCTCATCTGCATCCAGCAAAATAAGTAATATGAAAAGGATGGCACTTTTGTATAGGGAAACTGAAGGCATAACAAGAATGAAAAAATATTCTTGGCATAGGAAGCACATTGTTGTGTTAATGAGTGCACTGCACACAGCTAGAAGCACAACCAGCAGGCATGGAGATAAAAGTTGCTATGAAGATATACATAATTAATGGTATCATGAGTTCTGAAACGGATGGTGATAATGGAAATCCCTTAATAAGAGAGCGCATATATACCATGTGCCTTTTGCTGCTGGAGTTATTTGCATGTGTTTTAGTAACATTGTCACTGCACTCCTCATCAGGTGTATCTGTAAATTCTGTATAGATCAAAAACAAAAGAGAAGAACCTATAGATCAAAAACCAAAGAGAAGGACCAAATAACTATATTGTAGTAGCGTATAAAAGGTAACATATATTACTATAAACTGCTCATATGTGTATGGCATTGCAACCTTTACTCTGAACTGAAAATAAAATAAGTGATAGTGCTCTGTCTAGAAATATTTTCATCACTATTCCATAACATTGTGGATGAACAATTAATTTTAAATGATTTATTGCGGTTAAATTTTGTACAGGTATCCAATTAATAGACTTCGGGTGATACTTGTTCCAAGGATTGTGGAGGTTATACCACAAGTCGATGAGTAGGAAAAGCAGCAAAAAGAGTTGTAAATGATAAAGCCGTGGATGACTAATAAAATTTAATATGACCCATTTTTAGATATATTTTGCATGGATAACTAATTAACAATAGAGTCAGTAGCAATATTGATTAGGGTGGATCATGGAGGGTGTAGCCGAATCTGGGTTACTAAGCATACCTGTGAGGTTGGTGATGACATATTGTGTGATTGTGACAATAGACAGGGATTAGGTTTAGGGTGAGGGTAGGACACGAGCAGAGCAGCAAGATATGAGGTGAACATATTTGATTCCTTATCAAAATAGTATATTACCTCTCCTTGTACATAGGTCACGAATGTGACACCCCCACAAAATTGAATGGAATATATATTAAGCTAGTCATAATCCGTCTTGCCTAACTTAATCCAATCTTTCTAAATGAACATAAATGATACTCATAATATTGTGTATATAACTTAGTGACAAAGTCTCCCATGTGGGAGGAAAGGGTGCAGCTGCACCTCTTTTTCCAAACCATCCCTCGGTGCTATTAGCAGATGGCATCCGCCCTAACACAGACACAGCTGCAGGTTCGGTTGGCTCAGCTAGTAGCTAGTTCCATTTTAATTTCATTCAGAACTGCAATTGTATCATGCAGTAACATGCTTAAATTCCCTAAGGAGTTACAAAACAGAGAGCAAATTGAAATGTAAATTCGAGATCAAAGCAACATCCTTGATATTTGAAATGAAATTTTGAGATTCTAAAAGAATTTAGATTAAAAAGTTGTCAACTATATATAAAGTTTTTAACTTTTGGAGATGTACATCTTTTATTTTGATCATTTCACCATCTAAGGTCATTTGTGAAATTTAAATTTGAAATGCACCAACTTTAGACCTAATTATCCTTAACTAGATGATTTCAAATGAAAAGGTTGTCAACTACCAAGATGCATAACTTTTTGAGATCTACAACTTTCATTTCTGTTGTTTGTCCATTTGAGGTCATTTAAAAAGTTTAAATTCTAAATGTGAGAAATTCAAACATAGTTTATATAAGATGATTTTAAATAAAAAGGTTGTTAACTACAAAGTTCTATAACTTTTCAAAATATACAAGTTTTATTTTGATCATTTTATCATCCGATAAAGTGGGTAGTATACATTGTTCACAAATTGACATATTGTGAACAATGTATACTACCACTTTGTTAAATGGAGAAATGACCAAAATGAAAGTTGTAAACATTAATGAGTTCTACAAATTTTATGTCTACAAATTTAATGTTGTTTGAAGTTGTTATTTGTTTCAAATTCAAATTTAACAAAAGTGATACAAAAAAATGACCAAAACAATAGCTATAAAAACATAGTAATTGATAGAGCATGGTTTTAGAAAGTTTTAGGACAAAATCATCAAATTTCAAGTTAGTATGAGTGATAGAGAGTAGTTATGAGTTTTAGACAAGAGTTAAAATAAGAAATCTAAATTCTTTAACAATTTAAAAGTTGTATTTCAAACAACATTTTGAAATAGTAAATGATTTTAAATAAAAATTTGTAAACAACAAAATTCTATACTTTTTTATGAGAGATGTCATTTCAAAAATTCGAATTTGGATTTGTAGGGGTGGTGAGCCGCCCTATAAATAGGGCCATTAGTAGGGCGGCTGATAACACTAGTAGCCTCTAGAAATGGACTTGTAGGAGCGGCTCGATTGGAAACCATTTGTAGATAGAGCTGCCCCTAAAATAAGGTAGGCATTGCTACAAATTCATTTTGTAGTAGTGTGTTGCTTACAAATATCTAGAATCTAGGTTTACAAAGATGTTTTTGGGATGACTCAAACTGTATATAAGATAACCAAACTACTATCGGACACAAATACTATAATCAATAATTGCGATTCAATGTTGAGGATGTTAGTGTTGGATAGATGCCTCAGTCAAGCCCAAATGGACTATGCTACTACCGTTTAGCAATTCTATAAATACTAGTCACCCAACAAAAGTCCTGAATAATCCTAATCAGACCTCCTATTCCTCATTGCCGCCCATGGTGCCTTTGTGTGCCTGTTACTAGCTGAACTCAACTCTTGTTCTTGTCAATGTACACTAGCGAAAGGTGGCTTGTAATGAAGGTGCAAGTACTACTACTGCTGTCTGCGGAACCTCAATGTTGAGCATGAGTGTACTCTATATCATGATGCTCTTCACTGGTATGTGTGGACTTCTGTGTGAAGGTGTCACCAAATAACATGCTATGTCAGGCTGTACACAGACTACCCCTACATCTACTACATACATTTAGCCAAGTCTTTTGCTGAACACACACACACACATTAGGGAAGATATAATCTATGATCATCTGCGTGCAAGCGATCTTGTTTCTCGTGGTATTTTGTACTTTTTGCTAGTGAGTAGCCTACGATGTTTCCTAATTATGTCACCATAGCAATGTTTGTATTGTTTTTTTCTATGGTTGGATATAGAACAAATCATTTTAGTGAACAGCATTATGTATGTATCCGATCACTTTACTTCGTTGTTGCCTCATCATTATGTTACTAGCTAAAATGGTTGTCTATAGAACAAATCATTTAGTATTGTGTCATCATCATGACTTCATGTTGTGAAGAGTTTGTGCACCATGTGCATGGCTTTACCACCAAGAATGGCATCCGTCTTAATTTATAAGCATCATGCAGAAAAACATGCTCTATCCATTGTAGGTTGATGCGCCCATTGAATTTTTTACAAAATATATGTTACATCATCCATAGAAACATTTAACTCACTTTACTGAGAATGATATAATTGTATGGCATATGAAGAACATATGTGATGATCTAGTTGTCTAGTGCACCCTGCATGTCAAAGTTATTGTAGGAGGCTTGCACTATTTGCTTATTGTATTCAGCTTGCAAAAGTCTTGTGGAGTTGCTCATGTGATTTTACTATATTTTGAATTTGTCATTAGCATGTAATAGCTAAATTAAATTATATAATTCACTAACATTAGATGAGGCGACTCAAGGCCCCAAAGACTATGACAAAGTTGTGGCGCCTAGCAATAGGCACCCCCACCCGTTAGCTAGCAGTTGCCTACATGTGCCAATTTTTTGTGTGGTTTTCATATTTATACATTGTGATGATTATGACAAATGAATTGTGAAAACTAAGTTTTGTTGATGAGTGCGCCAAGGTGTCATCTTCTACATACCTTGATCTAGGTTGTGTCAGACATCACAACATAATGTTGGTAATTTACTTGATGAAGCTACCACGTCAAACTTGGGCTTCAGAGCATAGCATTGGGAGAGGAGACATACGATGCCACCCAATGAATCAAAGTCGCATTAAATATGATTGACTAGGGTGGCCTACCTTGTTCACTATGATGCCAACAGTGAAGGCAAACCTCTTGTTTGAACATTGGTTCTCTTGTGACTATTCAACATCTAGGGAAGTTTACAGAAGCATTATGGGTTTCTTTCTATTAAAAATGCATTAATGCTAAATATTGCATACCATTGTTGTTGTAGAAAATGTTGAATTCCTTTGGTTTTAATCCATAATCGGTCCTATGCAAAGAAAAAACTAAATGCAACAAACTTTTTTGATTGGAATCAAAAGTTGAAACATGTTCTCATGGGAAAAGAGAGTATGATCTTGAAACAACACAAATGAGCCTTAGAATTCACACACAACTCCAATGCATATCATGCTTATGTGAAGCATATCAATGATGGTGTGGATGTGCATGTGGATTTGCAGTGCCTAATGTTTCCATGAACTCTAAACTAGAAAAAGCAATAATAGATCACATAAACACATGATAAGATCATAGGACTACGTGGCATGTTCAAAAACCAAGTGAGGGTTGACGCTTTTAACACCTCAAAAGCCCTATTTCACTACAAGATTGTTGAAGGTGCACCATCAGTTATTTGAGAGTTTGTAGACACTAGGGTTTCCCCTTGATGAACTTGCCACTAATGTGATATTGTTGTCTCTACTAGCCGCCATTAATGGAGACGGGCATTGAAATGCCTGCCTCTATTTGATTAGTCAGGTAAAGCACCTGTCTCTGTAGCTCTACATTAACATAGACCTTATGTCGGAGGTAGATACTTTTCTCACCTCTATTAACCCAAAATGCTCGCCTTACAAAAGTTTTTTGTAGTAGTAATAAATAGTTATTTGAGTGCTCATGCATCTTAACAAAAAGCACACAGCTGCATCATGAGGCCATCAGGCAACTCATTGGAGAGCATGTCCATGTCCACAACCTCTTGTAGATGCTTGCTAGACACCACGGTGATAGTCCATAGAAGAGTGAAAGCAATGTTAATCAATCACCTCTATATATATAGTGCCCATGAGAAGGCCGAGGCTGAGTAGCTCGATAAGAAGCAACACCACTAGTCATGTGTGCATGCCTGGTGACCTCAAACCCGATGTCCATGAGGTTGATGGTCCACCTCATGACCAAATTCGACCACACAACAATAGGCCATGACCATTGGCCATGCATCATGTTGGCTCCTGCTGCTGTTGGTTAATTGTAGAACTTGAAGACTAGATTTTGAGTTGATTCAATTAGTTTGGATTTGATATTCTTCTCTACATGTTGGACTAGATCTAGCATGGATATATTGTATGTGGATTTTCTTTGGATTTGTTTTATTTGTACGTGCCATAGTGGCCCAGTAGCAATCTATATATATATATATATCTTTTATAAAGCTAATCCTCACTATAACTCTATTGCAACATGCAAGTCATTCACATCATTCTCTACCGACTATCCACATCATCTCCACTAATAGCTACGTCATCTCACTAACTTCCAACATCTTCACAAAAGCTATTCATTCCAAATTCTTTGTAACCCCACAGCAACACACAAGGTATTTTCTAGTTCTATAAATACTAATCACCTAGCCAAATTAATTGTTGATCAACCATAATCAGCCCCTCCTAGTCCTGGTGGCTGCTTTGCTGCACGCTTATTGCTGCTTGTTAGCTGAAGTACACATACAAGCATATGGTGGTCTATCATGATGGTGCAAGTGCTTTTGCTATCCGCCAAAGCTCAACTTTGAGCACTAGCATACTACATTCCACCATTCATGTCTCTCCATATGACGGACTTATGTCTATTGAGGTGTCGCTAAATTGTGCACTATGCCAAGCCATACAACTACTTTCCTACATCAACTATATATATGCATGTGTGTTTATCTAAGTCTTCCACTATGCCATGCATCAGGGAAGTATAATTAGAGTGATCATTTTCATTCAAGCGATCCTATTTCACATGGTATTATTTTTTGTGTTAGCGAGTAGCATATTTTGTTCCTTGTGTAACATGCTAGAAGTTATAGTCTGATGACCACAACTATACAATCCAATTAAGATATGTGTGTGTGTATTATAGGGCTTTTAAAAAGTAGAAAAAATATGCAGAATATCAACTTGCACGTGTTTATGGATATGTGTGTAGTTGTTGTAATGTTGTTTTTATTGAGATGTGACATACACGATGGATCTCAACATGCATATAACTAGTGTAATTTTGCATTTTTTGGATCTTGACTTTCTCATACAGGATCCCAACTCATATTTGTTGAGACACTTTAATTTTTTAGGATGTGACATGTGATATAAAAAGAATGAAGCCATTTCTGTTGGTAAGTTATACTACAAGCAATTAGGGAAAAAATGAAAAACTTACCTCCAATGGCTTCAGGAATTAAGTTCATTTTTTGTTCTTGACTGCCTACACCCAGGCTCATGGAAGATCTTGTCCTAGCCGTACCAAATTGAACCCAATGAATTAAATAGTTAGTGCAGTATCAAGAAATATGCGATAAGGACACATTCGCTCAATTTGAAGTGGATGTAATAAAAATTGAATGTAAAGGAGACAAAAAAATATCATAAATAAAGAGAAATTAATGACAGGTAAGGTAAAATAAATAAAAATGGCTGAAATGGAGAGGGTCATTATATTAAGCAAGAGATAAATCAGCACAAAACCTAGGTACCAAATCGGATAAAAATGAACAAAAGACAAATACACACTATATGTGTACCACACATGACACATTAAAATGACAAACAACCATAAGTTCAAAACACACTAGGCTAGCCCTTGTACCCTAAAATCAAATTTTCATGTGCAACATGAAAGTTTTACAACACTTTTGAAGGTGAGAGCTAAAACTAAGGAACATATATAAGTTTAAATTTCGTTTCAGTAATCAACTACTAACTTACATGTTTCATTCTCACCAATCATCATCACAGTAGTAATTAATCAGGTTTGCTCCACAAATAATATAGCAAAAGAGGGCATACTATTTTTTTTAATTTTTCGTCATAATTGAAACTAGAGTATTGACTAGGTAAGTACAGAGCGCTCAACCTGCAATCTAATAACTATAAATGCAACATATATACAAAGACAAGGGTACAAATAAGGTGTCCGGTGCATGAAAAGATGAATGAAAACTTATTTCGGTGGCACCTTTAGTTCAAGTATAAACCAAGCAAACTTTGTCAAAACATGTGATGTGGGGTTAAAAACTGGATAATGGTTTCTCATGTATAGAAAAAAGGACAGTTTCCCGTCAGTGTCTAGGAATACCATTTCTGGAAGTGTGGTTGGGCAGCCACATCTAAAAATCACTAGTTTGTAGAGGTGAAAAACTAGAGGCATCTAGGACAGAGTCATCCCAATCGCCTCTAAGTAGAATTTTGTAGTAGTGATTTCAGATTTTGACCTAAACAATCTGGTACATTGAAATTGTACATCATTGAAACTGACTCTTATATTACAGCATGTGTGTATGTGAGCTTTTGCATCTTTACTGGGTGTCAAAAATTACATACCTCAGTCTATCAAAATGGTGGGGAAGCTTCCTGTTGACATTCACATCATCAGCAGCCACCACTGGAACATCTATCAACTGCTCATTGTGGCTATCTTTGTCAATACCCTCCTTTCTTCTCGCTTCATAATCAGCTATAGAAGCTTGAGAAGAAGTGCTGCTGTATGCAATAATAATAAATAAACAAACTTTGTTCTAAGAAGAAACGTGGACAAGAAAATAAATTGACAACAGTTTTTAATAATTTGATTCACATGAGAATTAGGAGTCTGGTGGGTTTTTGGTTCTATGACCATATACCCTTCCTTTTTCAGTGGAACATTGGTGGCAGAAGCACGCACAGATGACTCCGGGACAACATTTACTGAGAAGACGTTGGGTTTATTTGCCCAAATGAACCTAAGCCAATAGGCACTGTAAAAGCAGTCCATGCTGATATTCTCATTTTGTGGATCAATCATATAAATCATCTCCTTTAGCGCTTCCTCCCAGATTAGCGAGAGCCAGTCTACTCTGTACACCCTATTATCCTCCACATGTTTCATTGCCCGCCCTACCTGGTCAGAAAATCCATTGATAAACTTGCTTGTCTTTTTATGCACGGGAAGGATGTAAGCATCCATGAACTTCATAGCAGCTGAGGCCAAAGCTTTTGGGGGTATATTTGGCGGGCGACTGGACAGGGCCTTGGATGGCAGTTTGAGTGATTTTCCAAACACATCCTTATTGACAAAAACCGAGTCACCATGGAAGAATGTACGCCCGCAATTATGATTGAAGAAGGCGATGAACTCGACAAGTAGTTGGCGGTGTGAAGCGACTGGCAAGGGAAAGCGGAGGTTCACAAACTCAAATAGGCCAAGGGCATGGAGGGTGTCCTTGTCAATCTCTGGGGCCTGGGGCGGGTCAAGGAGGTTTAAGTTTTTATTCACATGCTTATGAAGACTCACACACTTTGCTCGGTCGCTCCGGCGGATCCATTTTGGGCAAATGATGCGGCTTGACTCCTGTAATGGCTGAGGATTATTGGCAGAGGAGGCATGGCTGGGGTCACTTCCATGGAACGATTTTGATGGAGGATATGCAGGTTCCTTGGTTATGGACATCATGAATAAAGGCTTTTAGAAATTTTCCTTTGCTTCCTCTCTAGTCGTAAGTTCCCATCAACATCATGCTGACATCCTGGACTTTATATAGAAGCAATCAAAATTACACGTATGGAATAAAAAATAACTACATTATCTTTCTATAGAAACAGTATATACAGTAATTGCTAGTATCTTTAAAGCATGCATGGCATAAAAGATGGCACGAGATGCAGTAACATAGCGAAGGCAGTATCACTCTCAAAAACCTACCTTTAAAGCCTAGTGCTAGAACACCACTATCATTACTCCTGCTGTAACTTACGTTATAGTTACACTATATAATATAATGAGATGACAGGGCATTGGATCATTCACGACAAAAATTCTAGTGTCAATTTAGTATCAGTCTAGATCCTCTTTATCACCCTTCCGCCTCCATGGTGGCTCCTGCCGTCTCCGTGGCTCAGCTTATTATTCTGTGGAAGACTCAGATGTGCCTCTTCGGCTGAACTGATGACTCTGTTGCTAGTCCGCCGATGACTGTCACTGAGGGTTCGGTGACGCTGCCCCTGTACTGCCTAATCTCGATATATATATCTCCGGTGGCACCAGCCGGATTAGACTGTGATCCCCCTGATGGCTTCCATGTCCGAGGACATTCTTGGGCACATGACATGACTCACATCTGCTCGTCATGTCTGGGAGGCCCTGCCTGAGATGGTCTGCTATGATGATTGCGCCCATGTCACGCCAGTTCAGTACAAGCAATCGAACTTAAAGAAGAAAGATATACGGGCCCTGCAAGTACTTCAACAAGATGATAGGCTTCATCACCGACATCGTGCCCTCCATTGGCCATCCTTTATCTGATGAAGAGATCCTTGGCTACGTGCTCGCTGGTCTTGATTTTGGATATACGAGCCGCTTATTGCCAAGATCACAACGCATGACGACCCGGTGAGAGCATCAACACCTTCTATGGTCACCTCCTCAACGCTGAGCTCCGTCTTGAGCAGAATGCCCCCATTGGGGATCCCTCCTCTGCAAATGTTGTTTCTCAGAACTACGGTGGTGGCAAGCATGGTGGCAGACATGGCAGATCGCAGCACGATGGCGGTCATGGTGGCCGACATGGTCGCCGTGGACATTGGCGAGGGCGCGGTTGTGGAACCAGCAAGGGGTGGTGGCCTGTGGTGGCCCCGAGCCTGCTTGCCAGGTGTGCAACAAGTACAGTCATGATGCGCTTCTCGCTGCTGCAAACGAGCACCATGAGCATGCTGCCAACAAGATAATTATTCAAGTTTCTCTGTCGCTCTATCCTTGTCAGAATTTTTCTATCGGTATAATGACAGAAAAAAATATTTTTCTAATTTTCCTTTCGGTATTTCGCATTTCTCCATCGGTTTTGTATCGATAGGAAATTTTGAGTTTTCCATAGTCACTTATAATCCGGCTGATAAGCTAAAACAACTAATTGTTGTCAGAGAAAAATACTGTTGAAATGGCTGATAAACGAGTTGATAAACCAAGATGAGTACTAGCAATGTCGCCTATAGATCATCTGACGAGCGACCTCGATCACCTTACTCTCTGACAAGGATGACATCCAGGTTGCTAATGGTGCAGATCCACATATATATTACTCACATTGGTCAATCTGAGATTCCTGGCTCGTCTAAACCACTTGTTCTTCACAATGTCCTGTCCTAAAATTCACAAAAATCTAATCTCTGTTGATAATTTGTTTCTCATACTGATGCTTTTATTGAATACCATCATGCATGACTCCTTTGCAAAGGACCGAGCGACGCAGGATGTTCTTCTTCACAATAAATTTCAAGGCGGTCTATATATCCCATGCCAAGCAGTGTTGATTTCCCTTCCGCGTCAAGTCATCATGGCCTCGCTGGTGTCAAAATATCCATGGATCTTTGGCATCATAGGCTAGGGCATCCTTCAATATATAAGTGTGGTCCAGTCTGTTTTACAGTTAAATAAAATTGCTTGTGCAAGTCCTCATGAACCATCAGTCTGTGATGCATGTCAAAAGGTTAAAATCCACCAGTTACCTTATGCTCGGTCTTTGTGTTACCACCGCACCTCTTGAGCTCATGCACTCTGATGTTTGGGGACCGGCTCTTACCTCTGTGGGAGGTTTTCAGTATTATATGAGTTTCCTTGATGATTATAGTCGTCTCAGTTGGATTTATCTCCTTAAGCGCAAGTCTGATGTCGAAACTGCTTTTTATAGTTTTCAGGCTCACGCATTAAATGACAATTCAACACCAAAATTCATGTTTTTCAGTCTGACGGGTGGTGAATTTTGTCATCTTAGTCACTACTTCCGCCACAATAATGGCATTCACCATCGTGTAGCATGCAAGTCCACCACTTTGTATCAGAATGGCATTGACCGAACACAAGCACCGGTACATTGTCAAAACCGGCCTTGCTCTGCTTGTTCACTCTTCACTTCCTGTCCATTTCTGTGATGAAGCCTTCTTGACTGCATTAGATCAATCACATGCCTTCATGCACATTACAACATTATATTCTACCCCACTAGCTCTCGCTTGTTCAAGGAACAACAGACTACTCCTTCCTTCTATATTTTGGTTGTGCATGCTGACCAAATCTGTGTTCTTATAACAACCGCAAGCTCAAGTTTTGTTCTCGACAGTGTTTGTTTCCTGGGTACAGCTTATAATGCATAAAGGCTACAAGAGTCTCGATAGTTCTACCGGGCACCCGGGATGTTGTGTTTGATGAGAATGTATTTCCCTTTGCTACCTCGCTGCCCAGACCTTCAACTTCTCCTGTTTGCTCCCATTCCACTGATCGTACACTTTATCCCTCTACTGAGCCATTAATCTGGGATAGCCTTGTGCATCATTAGGCTTGTCACTGTTGCACACTAATGCCACTGCCACAAAGCAGCTCGTTGGATGCCGGTCCAGCAGGGCAGATGGAGACAACGTGTTACAGCACTTGCCACATTCACCATCAGCACCCTTGGCTCATGGAACAATGTCGGTGCCACTGTCTCACACTGCTGCTTCACCTGTGCCTACACCAGCATCACCTGCGCCAGTGGAACAAGCACAAGCACCAGCAGCTGTGCCCGTTGAACCAGCAACGGCATGAGCACCGACATTGGCACCGGCATCAGCACTGACTCTGACCATATCTTTATGAGATAATGTATGAATCAAAGTTGCTAGCCAAACCCGAGACTTGTGGCTAACTGCTTGAGCTCAAGAATTCGACTAGACCTTTCTTCTCCTCCAGTGCCTATATGTAATTTGACATGTTGCAATCCAACAGAGCCTGCCACCAGCAATCTTGCATCCCAGTCCCACAAATGATGCATGAGCTATGATTCTTTCTATTTGTAGCACATCATTTGTAGGTATTGATTGTTTTGCAAGTCTCCATATATAGGAACATATGGATTTTCAAAGGTACCTGAGTCCGCCATAATGCAGTCCAGTTAGGGATGAAAACAGTCGGAAACGATCGGTAGGAGGCCAAATCACTTTCATTTTCACATTTTTCTCTCGAAAACGAAATTGATACGGTATTCTCGAAACGAATACGGCACCGATATTCCGGTAATTTCGAAACCGGTAGTAGTCGATCGAAAATACATCGATAACGATCGAATCCATGAAAACGATATCCTCAAATACGATAAACACGCCAAACTGTAGGACATGATAAGTGCCATATAATTTGACCTATCTCACATGACAATAATCAATAAATCCATAATTGACGAGACATAAGCTAAAACCACACAGTTCACATCATCTTAGGTTTCAAACAGCAGCAAACCACGCAACAGTATGATAGTTCTTGACAAAGACACAATAAACGATCAAGTTCTAAGTTGATTTGAAATAGCATAGTGATAAAAACATGAATTATTAGAGTTCCTTCTCCAGTGGAGGTTGTAGGCTTCCTATAGATGAACCTCAGGCATGTCATCATCGTCACCAGCCACATCTTCCCATCCATATTCTGAGAATTCATCCTACTTATGCTGCCCAACAAGTATACGAACTATGAAAAATGCAATGACCCATGATTTATGAATGAGTTCAGTAGGTGACATGTACAAGAAAATAGCAGGAAACAACAATAGTTCAGTCAAGTTCATCAAGTATTAAATTACTGAGTAGTGACTTGAACCTAGTTGCAGATCAAACCAAGATACAAGTGAACAAGCCTAAACAACGACGATCAGATCATAGTCACATAGACAAATGAATATTTAATTTTACCTGACAATGGTGCGGCTGCTGCTGAGCTCTGAGAGCCAGCAACATCGGTAGGCAATGGTGGTGGCGGCTCCATCAATCGAGCTCGGGATCCTGAATCTCCAGCCGGTGGCATTGTCAACTATCAACTCAATGGATCCGTTGATGCCAGGATGGGATGGGAAGAAGGTAAACAGGTTGGTGCCGTCGGCCGCCGCGGAGAGAGGTGCTGGCGCTCGTCGCCTCAAAGTCTGTTCGTGCTCAGTGCTCACGGTGACTGGCTAGAGTTACGACTTAGAGATGCAGACTTGCAATACGCCAGTACGTGATTGGCGCTGGCTGATTGGTGATTGGCTGATTGCCTTACGGATGAAATTTGCCATATAGTCTCTTTCCAAAAAAAATATTTGCCTTATGTGCTTTGCGTGTGTGTACAGATGTGCATGCATCATGCTTGTACGTGATTGCTAATTGCCATAAATAGGATGCAAGGCCTTGATCGGTAACTACCGACGGAAATTACCGGTTAAATACGGTAATCTTCGAAACGATCGGAAGAGGGCAAAATCATTTTCGCTTTCATTTCCGATTATTTTTTCCGTTATCATTTTCGTTTTTTCGATTACCACTACCATTTCCATTTAGCCCTAAAAAAATCGAAAAAATCTCGAAAACGATTCCCGAAATCGGAAATTATCATTTTCGTTTTCATCCCTAAGTCCAGTCATTTGTATATGCTTTGCACTCTAGTCATGTTGTGCGCTTTTCGCGATTATGATCCAGCATCCTATAAGCCGAGCAAACCAAAAATTTACCTATTTTCTCATAGTAATAAGCCCAGAAATCCTCATGTCGTCTATTAGCCAATGCCTAATGGAATATTGTGGATCACTTCTGTTGACAACCAAAATTGTCCATTTTATGAAGTTGTCAAAATA
The DNA here is from genome assembly GCA_015844335.1 of Chrysopogon serrulatus. Classification (NCBI taxonomy): domain Eukaryota; kingdom Viridiplantae; phylum Streptophyta; class Magnoliopsida; order Poales; family Poaceae; genus Chrysopogon; species Chrysopogon serrulatus. The sequence goes on along the minus strand of JADLZL010004951.1, from coordinate 685,981 downwards.
TTGATTTGATGTCACCATTGCGTTTCTCTCGTCGAGATGGTCAAAAATCATATATGGAATATCCGATTTGGAGATCGGATGAAGAAGTGGCCCCAGGAAAATGCTATGGTGCTGACCTAGAACTTCCGGACCGAGACCAGAAGTTCCTGTCTGTGACCGGAACTTCCTGTCCGGGACCAGAAGTTCTGGCCTGCGACGACCCCGGAGCTCCGGGAAGTTCCGGTAGACCTCGTCAGTTTGGATCTGGACTTTCCGGTTGCGTCCCGAACTCTTCCAAACTCATGGGAAACATGGAAAATAAGTATTGGAGTGGTTTCCTACTGGGATAAGACCACCCCCTCTATATATATGAGAGGATCATGGCCGATTGAGATCCCATCTATCCAATCGTCAAAAAACACATCTACAACATAGGTTTTGGTGGTTTCACCTCTACCCTGCTGTTCGGCTTGATTCTCCACGAATTTAGCTGGCGTTCTAGGCGGCCTTGCTGGTCCTAGGGCAATCTCCACGTGCTTCCTCCTGACGGATCCTTCCGAAGGTGATTCGGGAGTGTTTTCAGCCATCAACGAGCTCCACATCGGCTCCATCGATCTCTAGATCAGTTTTGCCGGTTATGCTACGTTATTGTTGCATTGCAGGTTGATCTACAACCTCTTTGAGTGTCAAAAGCCCTACTGGTATGTTGGCACGGACCGAATTCGTTGTCAACAACTTCCCTATCCAATGGGGTGAACACTGCCCATAGTGTTTGCTCCATCCATCCCTTGATCTGTTTCCAGACACGGTCTTTTAAATACTTGAATGCTCCATTGGTTGATACCCCAAAATCCATGAGCATACCCAAATATTTCTCACTTAAGGCTACGTTATAAACATCCAATAAATCCATGGTCTCCTCACGTACACCCTGCTCGCACCCTTTTGTGAAATGTACTAATGACTTATCCATGTTGACTTGCTGGCCCGATGTTTGAGCAATACACTAGCCAGGCATCGTTGATTTGTTCCCACTTTCCCTATTTGCCTTGAGAAACAGCAGGTTATCATCCGCAAAGAGTAAGTGACTAACTCCCGGTGCCAATGGTGCCACTTAGGTTCGATGAATGAACTTCCGATTTTGGGAGACACGACAGGCCCTCTGCTATGCTATCAAGAAAAGGTAAGGAGAAATAGGATCTCCTTGGATACCCCTTGTCAGCTAAAAGCTTTCTGGATGATTGCCATTGCACAAAACTGAGGAAGACACCATATAGTTACAAGTCTCATAATCATCTCCACCCAAAGCCTATGGAAACCAAGCTTGGCCATGATTGCCCGTAGCTACTGCCACTCTATTCGGCCATACGCCTTCCTTATATCCAGCTTGAGAGTGCAACACCTGAGATCCTGAACTCTCTTTGTACTTCATGTAATGCATGCACTCATAAGCTGTTATGATATTACCTGTGATGAGAAACCCATAACAAAATCCAACTATTTCTCAAAAATTATTCTAGTAACAATGATTAACGAGGGAGTACCTTTTATGATGCCCGCCTCAAAAAATGGAGGCTATTTTTGGATCTACCTCAGTTAATCATGGCCAAGGTCCAGCCAAAGTCCAAATCGAGCTTCCATCAGGCTTCAATAGAAGTAGTAGTTAGGGTTTCGTCTCTCAGACTCTCTCGCTCTGTCATCTCCTTAAGCATGATGTATGCTCCATGTCTCCCTAAGTGCACCGTGTGAGGCCCTCCTCTCTTGAGCATCACACCAACAGGCATGCTAGAAGTGCCCCTCCCTCCCCCAAGCCAGGCGGTGCCCCTCCCTCTCCCTGCACGGCGGCACTCCTCCCTCTCCATGCGCAAGGGGCATCACATGAGCAGTGGCATGGTGGCAGATCTAGTGGCAGTGCTCGACCTCCTCTAGCGGCGCCAACGCTCGACCTCCACTAGCTCTAGTAGATCTAGCTACGGAGCCTCTACAGGCGGTGCTCCACCTCCATCAGATCCGCCGGTGGTGTGCATGGGGTGTAGCCTCCTTCCCTAGCTAGTGGCAGATTCGGTGCGTCTAGGTGCAAATCTAGTGACGACGGCCCATCTAGGTGTGGATCGTGCGGTGACAGTGTGTCTAGGTGTAGATCCTGTGGTAGCAGATCCATTATGGAGGTTGTGTGGCTAGGCTCAAAGATCGCCCCCGAGCTCGCCTTCGCAAAACTGCTATTTATTTATTTTCATTCAATTTACAGAGGTGGGCAAACCAACCATCTTTGTTGATCTAGATTAACAGTGGCCTTGTATCGGAGGTGATTGTGTTGTCTACCTCTGTTAATCCAGATGGCCTGCATCTAATTTTGTAGTACAGGATAAAATATGTAAATCACATTACACAGTCTAATTGGCCTAACTCTTTTGGGTTTGCCATCATTTGGAATAAGGACAATACATGTGTTGTTGATTACTGATAGATCATCCTCCCCTTTAAGAATTCTTAGCACAGCCGAGGTAACCTCCTCTCCACAGAGATCCCTGGAAGAAGTGAGTCAGGAAACCATCCAGTCCAAGCACTTTTGTAGGAAACATATGAAAAAGCTTCACCTTCACCTCGTCCACAGGAATGGTCGCCATGAGCCGCTCGTTCATCTCTGGAGTAACTTTCCACTGTACATGATCTAGAATGGCCTCCATGTTCTCAGTCCCCTCCGACTGACACAACTCTTTATGGAACTCCGGAATCAGAACACCCATCTCTTGGATATATATCCTCACAATGATGCAACTCCCAGAATCCTCACTGTGATCTTTATTTTCACGTGAGTATGGCCCGTGTGATGTGAATCAGTCCACAGCTTGTCTAGTTCCGTGTTCAGCTTTTTAATTATTTCCCCAACTTGCTTACCTTGTCACCATTTTTCCATATGTGCTGCAACATAGGAAGGAATTTTAAATGAGATTCCCACACAACCTCATACCTGAAAATGTTCTTCCGCCTGCCTCGTGCTCGGTCATCATATTGCTTCCACCGAATCAGATTTGGTTCATGATCCAAAGTTGCTGCTATCAGATTGGATACTGAAGCTAGGGGGAAACGATCAGCCCAATCAGCGTTAGCAAGCGCATGATCAAGTAGGACTCGACAGAATTCGCCCCTTGCCACCTTCTCATAAGTCCAACCGTGCCCTTCAAACCCAAGATCAAACGCGCCCATCAAACCCAAGATAAAAAAAGCTGCATACATCAACCATCTATCAGAAACCCTAAATTTGAGCAAAGCTCCTCTCCTAGACCCCTACGTGTTCTAGTTGATGTAAAACTTCATTGAAGTCACCAATGCACATGGTAATGGTGATCATGATTTGATGAACTTAAAGCAATTCCTAGGTTTTATGTCTTTTGGGCACTTGTGCTTCACCATACACACAACAAGTAAGATGCCATAGTTCACCTCCCTCTTCTGTTATAATAACATCAATATGATATTGGGAGTATGGCAAAATCTCAACTCCAGTTTTATTATTGCAGAAAATTCCAACGCTACCACTACAACCATTACTGTTTACAGCGAAAGCAAAATCAACGCCTAGAGTACGTACCTCTAGGATTTTTCACCGATGTCTTTTTAACCTATGTCACTTGTACACAAAAAACTCGGTGGGGGCAACCTTCTTCGTGAGTCCACGCGAAGCTCTTTAATTGTCATGGGATTGCCACACCCATGACAATTCCAACTTAAGCAACTCATTGTATTTGGCTGCACTCCTCTCGGGAGCCTGCCATGCTTCTTGAACCCTGCTGCCACTCCCGTCATTGGTTGAGCCTTCCTCTCTGTTATTGGTGGTATGTATGCAGCAGGTGGTGGTGGCGGTACAACATCCTCCATACCCTGCAAGATCCAGCTTCTTCTTCACCTCTGGTTACATCTCCTTCCTTGTTTATTCCTCACTTGTGGGGTTGTCTTAATCGGACTGCTTGCTATCTCAGAAACATCATCTCCCCTACCAGTGTCCAAATCCACTTCTCCTGACATCGAGGTGTTACTACTAGAGCTCTTCTTTTCTCTACACACTCCTTCACTTGCACCATGGACACCACGCTGCGATGTGCGTCCTCTTACTGCAGCCCGACCCCCAGTTGTGCTGTGCCTCGGTGTCCTGCACCAACTCCTCCTCCCCCTGTTTTCTCATGGTCAGGGGTAAAAGTTCGAACACACGACACGAGGCGTTCCTGCCTTCCATGTGTTCACATGTGCAATCATCCATGCACCAAAACTGCAAGGTCATGCTCGCCTGTCCCACACTCCAGGTGTATATGCTCCAATACTAGTCCACAATGTGCACAGAATTACAGAAACCTAGTAGCTTCTCATACTTAACCTGAATGAACATCCTGTCGCAGCTAGCATTCCAGAGCTAAGAAGTTAGGACACAAAGCGCACTAGTGGCCTCGAGGCTACCAGGTTTACTCTGGCCCTATGAAAATTTCCATCCCTGCATGAATCCACCCTTGTGTCTGCAGAGATCACCTCGCGCCAACTTTGTCAGCCAGGTGGCCAATAATAGATTCAGTTCGATGCAGTGGTCGAATTTTGTGTATCTGAATCCAAGCTTGCGCACCTTGCTCGGAAGTCAGAATCATAGATGGAGTTGGAGTTGCCCCATCAAAAGCTTCCAACATCAAAGCACATCCTCGGAAAATCCACTGACCCTCCTCAATAATCCACTTCCAATCCCCCAGGCAGTAAGCTTGCACACAAAAAGGTTATTCTCAATTGCTCAAAAAGGCACCTCACGAGCCGCATTCCACCCAGCACACATCGTCTAGATCAAAGGTTGCTCAACGAATTGTTTTATCATGAGGAGTCTCGCCGCCGCCATCCACACCTCCGGCAGATTGCCTTTCTCTGCATTGACGAGGAAAATGCCATCCTGCTCAGCCTCACTCAGATTTAGTTTCCTCAGCAGTTCATCAACGTCGAACATATTCGCCTCCCATCCTGCTCGATTCCGCTGCCATCCTTCGCCCTAACCAGCAGCTGCTATGTCGGGTAGCCGGCTATGCCGACCTATTCAGATTTCAGCCCGAACAGGAGAACCTAGGACTAGGGCGGAGGGAGGCTGCCTGGGGCGATGGATCGAGGTTACCTCCGTCGGAACGCCGGCAGAGTCATGCTCTGAGTCGAACTCACCGGCTGCAGAAGGGGAAAACGTATCGTTCTAACGATGGACAGGTATCATCAGGTGGAGTAGACGACAAGCTAGCTAGCTTGTATCCCATTCCCCATCTCTGCTCATCAGCAATCTAGCAAGCCCCTCCCCATCGGATCCGATCCAGCAGGTACACCGCCCATGGATCGTTGTCTACGCTAATGGAAACATCAGTTTCTCGTCTACTCCGACCTAAGCGAGCAAGGCCAAATCACACTGGTCCGGATCCGGACCTCGCTTGCTGGATCGCCGGCGGTGAAGACCGCTGGCGGCGAAGTCCGCCAGGTGCTGCCGAGGCAGCAGCATCGATCGCTTTCCTTGGCTGCCGATTGCAGTCGGGCCGACAATCAAACAGCCTACGCCACCACCGGTAGGCTAAAACCCTAGAACACCAGAATTCCCCAAATATGCCATGAACAGAAGAAAGAGAGTAAGAGGAAGAGGGAGAACCTTGGTAGCAAAGACTCGGTAACCCTAGAGCGGCGGAGGTCGGAGATCGGAGCGGGAAGCACGACGAGCGAGCAGAGAAAGGGTTTCGTTCGTCTAGCTTTTGGAGCTTCCCCGCCTTGCTTTCTCGCAGACTCTCTTTCCCACTCTTTGTCTTGGCTGCCAGAATGCAAGTGACAGACTGACAGCTAGTAGGGAGGTAGGTGGCCCCCCTTCCTGGCTTTTGTAGAGGACGACCTGGCCTGCATTTACCGGTGGGATTTTTTTTTTCCTTTTGAGAAAAATTACTGGTGGGAAATCCATCGGCTAATGGGCTATTACGGTTCTATATTTATTTAGTTTTTTCTATATAAAACAATACTAAAATAGTTTGGTTTTGCCTTTTACATTTGAAACCGCGCATCTACGACCTCATCAACGAAAAATCAAGGATAAAAATACGGCATTGTTATATCACCCTTGTTTCAACAGCTATATTGCCAATTATAAAAAGTTAATGACAATGAAAATAAACTCGCTACATCAACTCCATCTTTTAAGATTGTAAACACAATTAATAAATATTTAGCCATAAAATGAAAGCATTATTAGAAATGATACATTAAAAATTTATTCCTACGTTTATTTATTAAATCTAATTAAAACACTATTGCTTAGCAAAACAAAACTGTTTTGAAAACCAGTTATATATTGTTTAGCGCTATCATCCGCAAATGAAAAATCCTAGATCTTCCAATGGATGTGGAAATCCAAATGCATCCCCAGAGTCAAATTCTTTGTTTGGCTGATCCTAGTGGACAGGCTGAACACCAAAACAATGCTCAAGAGAAGACACATGTCTAATGAGGAAGAACCACATTGTGTTACTTGTAACGAAGGCATTGATGAGGATATAGAGCATCTGTTTTTTGCATGCAATTTTGCCAAGCAATGCTGGGAGAAGATGGGAATTTAATGGAACATGAATCTCAGCCTCTACCCAAGAGTAGCACATGCAAGGCAGCAGCACAACTTGCCCTTCTTCATGGAAGCCGTTGTCATTGCCAGCTGGAAAATATGGAACGTTAGGAATGATAAAGTCTTCAGGAATAAGCCGATGCAGGTGGATGTCTGGCTTAACAACTTCAAAACACAGAGCCTCCTTCAGTCCATACGTTTCAATTCTGACCTTCGGTCATCATTTTGTTTTTGGTTAGATGCTTTCAATTAAGTCGAGTTTGTAAGTACACTCTGTTCCCTTCACCATTAATTTTATAAAATAAAGTGCTGTGGGGATCTCCCCCATAGTTTTTGCCTTCAAAAAAAAACATTCATACACACGACATCGATGAATAACTCGCCTTCACCGAGCCTAAACTCAACATCACATCAGTCGGAATTAGAACTAGGACCAATCAGTGAAATAATGACATCAATGCCGGTTCAAGTACAGACCCAACAATAAGAAAACAAGGATCACATTCACCGCTATACAAGGATGGATTCAGCAGTATAATAATATAAGTACCACTACCGGTTCTACCTCTCACATGACATTAATATTGTCAGAATTACTGCTGGGTCTATCTTCTAGCCGAAAGTGATATCATATGGTTCACTGCCAGTTTAATGACTTAAAATCGGCAGTGACCTTCATTTCTTTTCATTTTTATTCTTGTCAAATAGAGGTTGTCGTTAATATTTTACATTGGATGTTAGTAATGCATATGTCACAGACATCACATTTGTCACAAGGTTTGATAGATGAATACATCACAATTATGTATAGGGTTAAGTTCACTTTTGGCCCCTTAACTATTGTGTTGCTCTAATTTTAATCCTCAACTATCAAACCGGTCAGCCGATACCCAACTGTTAAAAACGTTCACTTTTAGGAATGGCGCGGGGGCAAGGCTGTTTTGACCACGCCACGCTGGCGCTGACCACCACGTAGGATGCTAGACTGCATCTCAACAATTATGTGGGGCCCACACATCACCCATGCATTCCCTCCCTCTCCTTTCTCTAGCTCCAACAGCATTCGGATAGGCCAGCTCCAGCTCTAGCGGCGAACCAGGGCCATAGGCACTGACAGGATGAGACAGTGAGCGCAGCTCCAGACGAATAGTCGCCGGGCTCACGTGCCCGCTGCTGCTCCACTATTGGACAAGCAGGAGGTTGCGCCAAAGCATAGCAGTTGCATTGTTGCTAGGCGGGCGAGCACGCCCCCACTACTTTATGCCTGTGCCGCTACCGTTCTTGGGCTCGCCGGCTCTAAGCGACTCCCACAGCTCGCTGCTGCGGTGAAGGCACCATGACCTCACGAGGGCCGTCGAATCCGCCGACCACCGCCCAACTCATGCATCATCGAGCTCTGCTAAGCCACTGTCGGCCAAGCGTGAGCAAGTTGCCGCGTCGGCCAGCCGAGCCACCACCGGGCTTGTGCATGGGGCTCCTGCATCATAGGACACATCTGCTGAGATGCGGTATAGTGGGCATGACGCATGTCACCACCGGCCACAGGCCCGCGCATCTGGTCGGGGTGCCACCATAGCTTCGCGCACCCGCAACGCTGGCCCCATGTCCGCGCCGAGGCGCCAATGCCAAGTTGCAGCAGCGATACGCGAGCAGGGCGATGACGCACGAGCAGGGCAGTAGCGCGCGTGACGCGAAGCAGGGTGGCAGCGCGAGCAGCCCAACTGGTTGGGTGCTGGCGAGCCATGGATGCGGGCCCGCTGGCCCTGTCCCACCACGTGGCGCTCGACCTCGTCCTCACCCTCCCATCCATGCAAAGCCCATCGTGGCTCTCACCGATAGGAACGGCGCCGGCGTGGGGGGCGTCTCTGATGTTGGGGGCGGGCATCACTGTCGTATGGACCAGCGTCGCTTGGACCAGAGGTGGTGTGGGGGTGGCCGTCGCTATTGCCGGCAGCATGGGGGCGACCGTTGATGGTGTGGGGGTGTTGCTGTGGGGATGGAGAGGGAGGAGATGAGTAGGTGACGCGCAGGACCCATGTTTCACTGAGATGGAAGTTGGCGTCCTATGTGGCGGTCAACGCCAGCATGGTGGGGTGAAAACCGCTCAACGTTAGTTAAAACTGTCTTGCTCTCCGTCCAATGCTAAAAGTGACTGTTTTAACAGTTGGGGTGCCGGTACTAGACGGTTCTCTAGTTTAGGGTTAAAATTAAACCAACACAATAGTTGATGGGGCAAAAAGTGGACTTAATCCTTATGTATATCTACATACTTAATAGGTAAAGATGATGTCATTACAAACCCAAGCCTTATTACAACAATTAAGTGGTGCCCACCAACTATAATTTACCGTGACATACATAGTCTGTGTAGTGAACATCATTTATGTACCGTGACAAAAGAGAATTAGTGCATTCTCTTTTGTTTCATGAGTCCAAGAACGTTGTCTACTAATGACGGAACAAACATGCGTACTGCAAACAAGCAGTGCGCTAGGATCCAAAGCAAAAATACAAATGACCCTGCAGTCCATGTGAGGTTGCAGCAACATAATACCAGCGGTAACCGATTTGCTCCATGGCTTGATTTATAGAACTGCGTGGAAGCAACACGCAGCAAATGTAGAATCATGATGTGGTGTAAATAGTATTATCAATAAACAGAATATGAAAACCGTGATTGGAAAATATAATAATATACACATTCAGAGAACTAATTTGATTGTACCATATCATTTTTGTTGTGCTGAGCAATCAGTCGTTCATATGTATTGCTGACACATGTAGAGATTGCCCTCATGTAAAAACTTATAGCTGAATGGATGAGATGTGTTAGGAATACAGTATTCATTGGCTGCAAGTGCCTCTATACATGTTTTCACAACATTATTTTTAGTAATTATTTGGTAAGGGTGACCTTCTTCCTATTAGGGAAATTGTACGACATCTCTACGTCTATACCCTATCCCTTTCTAGCACCAACGATGAAATTAACGTGCCACCAATATTACTCTCCATCACTGAAGATGGTTGTCACATTATTAATATGAGGCAGTCCCAGAACTAGTGTATCTTGGAGCCATGATTGGTTCAATTTTGTAAAATTAATTTTAAAAGTATGTTCCGTTGTAACAAAGTCTACACTAGTACACAAATATTTTTTACAGGCGGTTCCAGACGCCTTGCCACTGGCGTTTTAGGCCGCCGCCAGTAGAGGCCGCTGAAAATGTTGCATTTTCACCGGCGGTTGCTTGAAAACTGCATGTGGAAATGCATTTTCACAAAGCGGTTTACATAAGCAACCGCCGGTGAAAATGCCATTTCCACTGGCGGATCACATAAGGAACCGCCGGTGAAAAATGTCATTTCCACAAAGGCGTTTTCATTAGGTGAACCGCTAGTGGTAATGTTTTCCCCGCCAAAATTTATTTGAATTTTTATTTTTAAATTGGCGCCCTCTCTCCCCCCCCTCCCTCCCTCCTCTCTGTCCCCCTCTCCCCTCCTCTTTCCCCCCTCCCTCCCTCCTCTCTCCCTCCTCATCTTCCTCCCTTCTCCCCCTCATCTTTCTCTCTTACTATGATCAATACAAAGGCTATTTAATTATGACAAATACATAAGAAAAATTAATTATACTATACAATATTTATATACATATATACATCATTTACAATTTAATTACATCAAATTTGTTTTGTGGACAGCATGTGATAATAAAATTTACATTGGAGAGGAATCTAATAATCATTTCGACTTAATTTCGGAGCGCTAATGTCCCTTAGCGCTCAACTCTAGCCTCGCTAAGGGGCTTTCCGGTGGTGATATTTTCCCTCCTCAGAGGAATAATTTCTCTCATGATAAATGAGCAGAGATCCTCAATTATTCCATATAGAGTTAGGTCGTCGAAGGTTTGGGACTCTGATTCTTGATACGCCTGAAAAGGAAGTTTGTAAGCATTATATATATTGCCATGTGTCTAAGTAAATTTGCATTATTACTATTAGTGGTACCTTATTAGGGTTCCCCGATGTACCGTCCGGTTGTTCTCATGAACTCGCACGTGTAGAATCCACGGTCTGCAAATAACCCGATTGGTTGCTTGTGGCACTACATAAATTGCATAGAGTTATTTACTTACATCTTATATATATAACAAGCATGATATTGATTCATAAATTTAGGTACCGGCACTTGTGAAAAAATCTTATTTCCTGCCCCGCCATGGACTAGTCAAACACTCCACCTCTTAGTTTATAGAATCTCCAACATCTATGATCTCAAAAAGAATCGCTAGCAAATGATCTTAATTAAACTCTCATGCTATATTTTGTCAGCTTACCGTTCTACGATGCATTAGAATTTTGCATATCTTTCACGTGGGTAGTCGGCGGAGTCAAAGACCAAAGACCCTTCCGTCCCTAGGATAAATGAAGAAGCATATCCAAAGTCGGTCGCTTTAAGCACGATCAAAACCGAAGTTGTTATGCATTTATATAAACCGATACTTAAGCCGATGTATGTATATGAACCCATACTTACCTAAAGTTATAAGGGGCAACTACGCATTCCCCGTGTTTGTACTTTGAGCAATGCATTGCCTATGTAGGTGGCGTATCTAGTCTCATGATCCTTCTCCAGATCTTTTATTCTCCTTTCTTTGTCTTTCTTTGATAACCCCTTCACTTTGTCGGTGTCGTCACCAATTCGGAAGGTGTGCTCATTCTCGCATATTTTTTTTCGGGTTTAGGTACCCAGTCCGTTTGAATTCATTCTTGTTTGGTCCGGGACCGTACACGAACTCATCTAAATCATATTGCATTTTGCAAGGCACAAGATAAAAGTCAATAATAATAAATAAAAGTTCATGTTAGTATGAGAGGTACACTTACTATGCAAATAGCGTGACGAGCTGAACGCCGAGCCGCTTTAAGGTTCATCATCAACCATATGTCCTCAAAAGTAACGAAAAGTCGTATCTCGCTCACTTATAAAAAGCAAATGGTGGTATGTTTACTTGGATTGCGCGATCCCGACTTGAGCCGCTCGCATGTACCTGTCATGAAGTCTTTTTATAACAAGCGGGAGCTTTTGGAGTCGTTCTCAACTCAGTAGAGGCCTGCCGGGTACATATTTATCAGGGACATTTTGATAGTCATCCCATGTTGGCCTCACTATCTTTAGTGCTCGGATCTTTGCTGCTTCTACTTTCTTCTCTTGCTCAACTAAGTCAATGGTAGTTGACTTGCGAGAAAGCGCAATCCCTTTCAAAAACTTGGTAGTGCTAGCTATTTTCTTCTTCGGCTCGTATGGAAAAACCAATTTAGGAACAGAAAATTTCCTCTTCTTGGTGGGTTTTTCTTGGGTCTTCTTTGGTGGCGGCGGTGGTGTCCAAGGCGATGCTTCCATGTCTTGAGGTGGTGGGGACGAAGCAGGCTCAAGGACTGGTGTAATTGTTTGTGGCGGAGATCCTGCTGGTTTCGATGTTGACGGTGGGGTTCTTGAAGGATCGACAGCAGGGGGTGATGGTGGGTTTGGATCCTGTTGATGGTCGGGATCAGATGCTGACTCCTGAGTTTCTCGGCAGGGCTTCTGTGGAAGGTGGTGGCTGGGTCAACTGGACATCTCTTCGAGGCCACAGGATGAAATTATTAATGGTCTGTCCGAGTGTGTCAATACCCTCGGGACCAAAAATTTCTAGCATGTCATCCTCATAGCCTGGGACGACCGTCGCCACTTCTACCCTGCAGTACTCTTCTGGTATAAGATCACCGTGGTAGTCACTTCCGGGGATCGCAAAGCCTGTGGCTACCTCCCTTGTATGTTGATGCTTTATACCATATCATATGAGCATTTTGCAAGGTGTCGGCCCATTGATGTCATCCACAGGGTAGCGGTGTGTGTTTCCCGTAGACCTCACACTACTTGGAAAGGGAGCAGATTGAGCGGGCATGCCATGAATCATCTCCTGAGCTCCAGGCAAGGGTTGTCCTAGAACGAGCTGCATCTGTGGGCCTTGTGTGCTCATCTCGCTGAATGTACACATCGCACTAGCTAACTTCTCACGCACTGTGGATCAAGATTTGTTAGAAAAAATCCGACATCATATTTCTGAATTGTTCCTTAGTCTTTTCCTCAAAAAAATGTTGCATGTCTTTCTTATATTGATCGCGTTTCTTATACATGCCCACCCGCTCCTCACCAAATCCTTCTTTCCATCCCATCTTCGAGGAGATGCCTCGTACACGGCCAGGATGCTCAGGGTTGCCCAGTCCAATACTCAGGATGTCTCTCTCCTTTTCTGGCGTGAGTTTCCCTTGTTTGACCTCCACTGCTAGCTCCAACATCTTATCAGCTGGGGCTGTGATGTCTAAGGGACAGTTCACACCAGTAGCAGTTTGTTTTGTTCCTCGACCTTTGAGCCAATTTGCCGTCCTCTCACCAACTTTCTTTGATAGCACAGGAACCCCTTGTTTCTTTAGCTGCTCCTCCTCTGCCCACCATTTCGGAATTTGTTTCTTGTAACCACCGGTGCCAAGGTGGTGGTGGTATTTGTTCTTCCTTGCTAGTGCTGAAGCAGCTTCACTCTTGGCTTTGGCAGCTGGGTCATTCTTCTGTGCCTTGAATATCTCCCACTGCACTGCTGTGATCTTATACTTGCTCATTGGGTCGTACCCATGCTTGAGAAATTTGGTATTCATCTCAGATCTATAGTTACGGAATGATGTTGCAATCTGCTTGAAAAAATACCCCTTCGCAAGTTTCTCATCTGTCCCCGTAGGGAAAACAAACCTTTCTATAAACATATCCCATAGCTCTTTCCTTTTACTCGCATCCACATCCTTCCACCTAGTGATTGTGATCCCTGACCAGAAAACCAATTGCATTCCTTATCTTGGCCGCCACCTCATCAGACACTAGAGGCTCTCCTTTTGGGCCGATGCTAGGAACTATATATGTCTTCTCTGGCCACTTGTTTGTTCCTCGGTCACCACATTTCCGGTCACTCTGTTTTCTTTTTCTTGATTTGGAGGTGGTTGTCTCAGTCGTTTCTGGTGCTTCGTCTTGAGGCACGTCTTCTTCTTCCGCAAGAAGTTCCCGCATTTAAGACAAAACCTCCTGGCTGAAGGAATTCAAGAGTGAAAGGATCATTATGAGTATAATACTATGAACGGAAGTATTGGTTTTTATGTACAAAGTATACCTCATCATACGGATCATAATCTGAGTCAACACTTTTATCACGTTGTCTATCTATGCTAGGGCATGGATCACTTCGGTTGCCGTCACCTTCCTCTTCTTCCAACATGTCACCATGAAAATCTTCTTCTTGTCCTTATTTCGCTAGGGGTGACTCTGCACGCTGCTCTTCTTCTTCCAGAGGATTTACAGTTCTATGCATGGCAATAACTATGTTAGTTACTTTGATAGGGTTCGACGTTATAAAAAAGGCAAGGCTTCTTAATGCCGTGAGACTCACCGTGCCTCCGAGGGTGTGTGAGTCTTAATGGGTGACTCTGCACGCTGCTCTTCTTGTTCTAGAGGATTTACAGTTCTATGCATGGCAATAACTATGTTAGTTACTTTGATAGGGTTCAATGTTATAAAAAGGGCAAGGCTTCTTAATGCCGTGAGACTCACCGTGCCTCCGGGGGTGTGTGAGTCTTAGTGGGTGACTCTGCACGCTGCTCTTCTGTCTGATGGTCTTTAGATTTTGGAGACGTCATCTTCTCAATAATTTCAAATATAACAAGACAATAATACTAAGTCATTAGCAATAAGTCATTAACACTAAGTCATCAAGTCAATACCACTAAGTCATTAAGCCTCGTACAATCGTCACTAACACTAAGTCAATAACACTTAGTCATTAGGAAAAAACACTAAGTCATTAAGTCAATACCACTAAATCATTAAGTCTCATACACTAAGTCACTAACACTAAGTCAATAACACTAAGTCATACGGAAAAAACACTAAGTCATTAAGTAAATACCACTAAGTCATTAAGCCTCGTACACTAAGTCACTAACACTAAGTCAATAACACTAAGTCATTAGGAAAAACACTAAGTCATTAAGTAAATACCACTAAGTCTTTAGGAAATAACACTTAGGAAATAACACTAAGTCTTTAGGAGATATGTACCTGTGATAAAGCATGGAGGAGTCACTGAATCTAGGGCGGCGGGGAACGATGAGAAGACGGTGGCATGATGATTCGCTGGGTGGTATCGTGATGGTGACTGTCAATTAATAGAATTAGTATAATCTTTGCTATACACTTGCTATTCAATATAACATTTCATAAAGAATATTACATAAAATAATCTTTTGCTATGCACTTGCTATTTAATATAACATACAATAAAGAAAATTGCTATACACTAAGTTGCTATTTAATATAACATTTCATAAAGAATATTACATAAAATAATCTTTGTTTGTAACACTAAGTCATTAACACTATAACACTAAGTCACTAACACTAAGTCACTAACACTAGTCATTAGAAAATAACACTTAGGAAATAACACTAAGTCATAAACACTATAACACTAAGTCATTAACACTAAGTCACTAACACTAAGTCATTAGGAAATTACACTAAGTCAATAACACTAGGCCATTAACATGCTTCTCACTAAGTCATTAGCAATAAGTCATTAACACTAGGTTATTAAATTAACAATAAGTCATAAGCACTAGGCCATTAACATGCTTCTCACTAAGTCATTAGCAATAAGTCATTAACACTAGGTCATTAAATTAGCAATAAGTCATAAGCAACAGGCCATTAACATGCTTCTCACTAAGTCATTAGCAATAAGTCATTAACACTAGGTCATTAAATTAGCAATAAGTCATAAGCAATAGATAATTACCAAATGATGGTGATGACTGAATCGAGGGCGGTGGGGAACGATGAGAAGCCGATGGCACGATGATTCGCCGGCGGTGATCGTGACGGTGATGACTGTAAATTAATAGAACACAAGTTGTAATTAATAGAATTAGTATAATAATCACAACAAATAGAACCACATGTCATTACTACAATTAGTCATTAGCAATTTATTTTTTTTATATACACAATTGCTTTTTACAATATTAATAATTTATAAAGTATAATAATAATTTTATATATACACATTTGCTACACATTTTATAATATTACACATAGACAAAGTCATTAACTGATTTGCGAAGTCATTAACTAATTTGTTAAATATATACTCCCTCTATTACACATTTAGTTTTATATATACACATTTACTAAATATATAATGGAGGGAGTCATTTGCTAGTTCATTTAACTAATGAAATTAAAAAAAAAAAAAAAGGATTAGGGGCCGGCCCGCCCGCCCAGAAGGCCCACCGACCCCTAACCTTGCTCTCGGGCGGTGGAGGCGCGGCCCCAGCCAAATGGAGCCGCTGCCGCCGCCGCGAGACGAGGCCAGCAGGTGGCCGGGCCTCGCGCGCCCACCTGCCCCAACCGGCGGCCCTCCTCCCCTCCCACCGTCCCTTCGCCACCACATCCACGGCAATACCGACGGCGGCGCCCCACGCGACGGCGGCGGCGCTTCACATACACAGGCGACGGCGGCGCTTCAAATGACGATGGCGGCGGCGGCGCGGGATCTACCAAAGTGCCGACGGCGCTCGAGGGTGGTCGACGGAAGCCGAGTGGTCGACGGAGAACCGAGCGGCGGGCGCCCTACGCTCGATTCCCGGGCCGCGCTCCCTACGCGCAATTCCCGGCGGCGGCACTCCTCCCGCGACATTCCCAGCGGTGGCGCTCCTCGGCGTGTTTTCCGGCGGCGACGGCTTGATGTCCGGCGGCGGAGCGGTGAGGCAACGGTGAGCGACGGCGACGGCGAAAAAAAATTAGCAGCGACGGCGCGATTCAAAAAAACTCGCCCACCGGACTTGTGAAAATTTCAAGTCCGGTGGGCGGCATATATAGAGGAAGCATTTGCACTGGCGGTGGTCTTAGACAACCGCCAGTAGAAATCATTTCCACAGGCGGTTGTCTAAGATAACCACCGGTGTAAATGTATTTACAACTGGGCGGTTGACTAGGTCAACCGCCAAAGCAAAAACTTTTCCTAATATCTATTTTCTCCTTCTTGTTTTTCTTTCTTATTCACATTCTGTTATATATGTATAATATATATATATATACTAATTAGTATATTTCTTGTACTATATTTTTTACACTATTTTCTTTGGGTTATTTTCTTTTGGTTATTTCTTTAGGTTATTTGTTTTAGGATATTTTGTGTAGGTAATTTCTTTTTAGGTTATTTCTTGTAGTGTATTTTTTTGTAGGCTATTTCTTTTACTTAATTCCTTTTAGGTTATTTTTTTTTTATTATTCCTTTTAGGTTATTTCTTTTTTTGTTATTTCTTTTAGGTTATTTCTTTTAGGTTACTTCTTTTAGTATATTTCTTTTAGATATATTTCTTTTTAGGTTATTTTTTGTAGTGTATTTTTTTGTAGGCTATTTCTTTTACTTAATTCCTTTTTAGGTTATTTCTTTTTTATTATTCTTTTTAGGTTATTTCTTTTAGGTTATTTTTTTTAGGTTAATTCTTTTTTAGGTTATTTCTTTTAGGTTACTTCTTTTAGTATATTTCTTTTAAGTATATTTCTTTTAGGATATTTTGTGTAGGTAATTTCTTTTAGATTATTTCTTGTAGTGTATTTTTTTTGTAGGCTATTTCTTTTATTTAATTCTTTTTAGGTTATTTCTTTTTTATTATTTCTTTTAGGTTATTTCTTTTTATTATTTCTTTTAGGTTATTTTTTTTGGTTAATTCTTTTTTAGGTTATTTCTTTTAGATTAATTTTTTTTAGTATATTTCTTTTAGGTATATTTCTTTTAGGTTATTTTTTATAGGTTATTATTCTTGTAGATATTTATGTAAGGTAAATACCAAGAGAGTAGAACGAAAGGAACTTAAAGTAGAAAGAAAAGGACTTAAAGAAGTAGAATGAAAAGGACTAAAAAAGTAGAAAGAAAAGGACTTAAAGTAGTAGAAAGAAAAGGACTTAAATAAGTTGAAGAGTAATATCAAGATAGACTAATTAATGAGTACAAATTACAACCGATAAATTGTTACACATGACATTGACTGATATTTAACTAATATAAAATCTAGCAAACCAGCTACATGTTTCGTCTTCTCTATCGTAGCGCGCCCATAGCAATGA
This sequence comes from Chrysopogon serrulatus, assembly GCA_015844335.1. Classification (NCBI taxonomy): domain Eukaryota; kingdom Viridiplantae; phylum Streptophyta; class Magnoliopsida; order Poales; family Poaceae; genus Chrysopogon; species Chrysopogon serrulatus. The sequence continues at coordinate 668,187 of JADLZL010004951.1, read as the reverse complement.
ATTTTTGGGGATGGTACGCTCAACATTCTTTATCTTCAAAGGATGATCTTCAAAGAGAGACATGTGCCCGAAACGGTTGAAGTCATCTAGGTCAATTACACCATCAACTCCTAAACCTTGTTGCTTTCCAGAAAGAACTATATGCTTGGTCTTGTCGCTACTTTTCTTCTCTTCCTTAGAAAGGATCTGTTCGGCATAGAAGACATGTGCAGCACGGATAGCAAGGATCCAGGGATCATCCTTGTAGCCTACTTTACTTAGATTAAGAACTCTCAGGCCATAGTTGTCCACTGTGACATGTTTATCATCAACCCATAGTATCGAAACACGGGCGTCTTAAATGAATCATAGTCTAGTTCCCATATCTCCTCAATGAAGCCATAGTATGTAGCTCATTTGAATCATCTATGGTCTCGCAACGAACACCACTGTTTTTACGCCATGCTCTTTTTGTCCCTAGAAGTGGTACAAAACGTGAAGCCACTAATGTCATAGGTCTGCCATGATGTGACCTGCCGAGATGGTCCAGCTGCCAATCTCTTGATTGTTTGTTGCTCAATTGTTTCTCCATTTGGAATGTTCTGCTCCATTAGCCATGAAGTGAATCGACGCTTGTGTTTCTTTGATAGCCAATCCTCTGTTTGCCCAGGGTTATGATCGCTTAGCTCTTCAATTTGTTGTGTGATTAGAGGGTCCATTATTAAGAGCTGATGCATGATGCTATGATGCGCCTCGAGGACTATATTATAGTCTAATGGGATGAATGATTTCCGGCCCATCCTCCCACACCCATGTAGTCTGCCCTCATGTCGGGACGGAGGCAAACCTATTGCAATCTAGTCTTTTAGGAAATTATTACAGAATGGACCTCCGGAATTAATGGCCTCTTCGGTAGTGTATCCCTCTATTATGGATGCCTCAGGACGAGCACGAGTCGATACATAACCATTGAGTATTGATATGAAACGTTCATATGTCCACATCTCATGCAAGTACATGGGACCCAATGCCTATATTTGTGGCACCAAATGCATGATAAGGTGTACCATTATATCAAAGAAAGATGGTGGGAAACACATCTCAAGCTGTGACACTGTCTCAACCGTGAATTCCTAAAGAGACTCCAACTGCTCTCGGTCAATTACCTTCTGTGATATCTCGTTAAAAAAGTAGCATAACCGTGTGATTGCCATCTTTAACAACACCGAGCTAATAGCTCTGGTGGCAATAGGGAGAAAGATTGTCAATATCACATGGCAATCATGTGAGTTGTAGTTGGTGAGTGTAAGATCCTTAATTGACACAATGCTCTTAATGTTATAGCAAAATCCAGCCGGAACTTTTAATTTCTTCAACTAAACACACATCGCATGTTTCTCATCTGTAGTCAGGTTGTAGCTTGCTGCCGGGAGGTGGTACTTTCCATTATCTAGCAACACGGGATGAAGTTCTGGTTTTATCTTCAAATTGACCAGGTTCTGACGTGAACTCAATCCTTCCTTTGTCTTACCCTTTATGTCTAGCAAGGTACCCTTAAACTGTCCTGACAATACAAAGAGAGCTGGGTAATTATTGATCGTAACAAAAATAATTGCTCTTAGTGTGAATGACTCTTTCCGGTATTCGTCCAACATGGCGATACCTGTATCCTAAAATATTCTTATTTCCTCCATTAATGGCTTCAAGAATACATCCATGTCAACACCAGGTTGTGTAGGTCTCGAAATAAGAATGGTCAGCAAAAGGTATTTGCGCTTCTGCAATATGTGTGGAGGGAGGTTGTAGATAGTGAGGAACACCGGCCATGTGCTATGTGTGCTGCTCCTTTCGGTGAATGGATTCATTTCATCAGTACATAGTGTGAACCGAATATTTCTTGTCTTCTTAGCAAATTGTGGGTGGTCAGCATTGAATTTTTGCCATTACTTCCCATCGGCAGGATGTCGAAGCTTTCCATCTACTTTGTGCTTGTCAAAGCATGCCAGGTCATAAGCTCTGCATCCTCAGGGTTTGCAAACAAACACCAGAGACGATCAACTACCGGAAGATACCACATCACCAAAGCAGGAACCCTTCTCTGGGCATAATAGCCTTCTTCTTCATTTTCTTTATTGCAGAGTTTTGAACTCTGTTGGGTCTTCTTTCTCTTCTTCCTTTTGAAAACAGAAGTTGTATTCTCCTCTTGTAGATAGTCTTTTTTTGTCTTGTACCGACTTGCACTACAATTTGGACAGTTGTCTAAGTCTTTGTAATCACCTCGATATAAGATACAGTGGTTTCTGCACGCGTGGATCTTCTGGACACCCATAGTAAGCGGACTGATTAGCTTCTTTGCATAGTAAGTGTTAGCAGGCACTTTGTTCTCCTTTGGAAGCATATCTCTAAGTGTACTCAATAATGCATCGAAGCTGGCATCGGACCATCCATACCTAGCCTTCAACATCAACAACTTAAGCACAGACCATAATGTCGTGAACTCTTTGGTGCAACCCTTACTCTCATCGTACAAGGGTTCTGCTGCTGCCTACTCTAAGGCTTCCATCCCTTTCATGAAAAATATTGATGGATCCGAATGACGACGCAATAGTGCAGCCATCAATTCTGCGTCTTCATCCTCCACCTGAGTTCTGTTGGCGTCGGTTCCTCCAACATTTGCATCATCATCATGAACATCGGGCACAACATGTTCACTCTCTTAGGGACAATGGTGTTCTGTCTCATGTCCGAACTGGCATATATCGTCAACAAGCATATCTGGGCCATTGCCACCGAGATTCACAGGGTCTTCAGCTACATACGTTGCAGAGCTTCCCTCTCCATGCTTTGTCCAAATCAAGTAATCATTCATAAATCCTCAACAGACCACACGAGCCATGATTAGACTTGTGTCTTCAAAAACAACAAGATTTCTGCAGTCTGCGCAAGGACAATATATGTGCTTCGTCTGTGTTCTGAAAGCATGATTTTTAGCAGCATCGATAAACCTACGGACCTCAAGTACATAGGATGGATCTACTCTGTCTAAGTTATACATCCAGAATGCTCTGTCCATCGTTACCTGTTATAGAGTTTAATAGATTTAAATAATATAATCACTAAAAAGAAGACATGAATGTTCTGTGATAATTATTAACAAACCTTAAGATGATCAACAAACTCCTTCAATGAATTATAGATGAAAAGAACTCCTCGCTTGTATGTTTCTCAAATAATACATGTCCAAAGCTAAATCACATGTAGTTAAAACAACTAGTTAAATAAATATGCCTCTCAATAATAACTAAAGCAAGACTAATTAATAAAACTCTAATTAAAGAATCACCAAAACTTAATTAAATAAAACATAACTAAATAATTAAAGCATTAATTTATTAAATGAAACCCTAAAAACTAAAAAGAAGACTAATTAATGAAACCCTAATTAAAGCCTCACCACTATATAATTTAACAAAACATAACTAAATAATTAAAGAAAAACTAATTTTAAACATCAATATGACAAATAAAACAATTGATTAAATAAGAGTAAACATAACTAAATGAACTAAACATAATAATTTAAAGCATCAATTTATTAGATGAAACCCTAAAAACTAAAGCAAGACTAAATAATGAAATCCTAATCAAAACCTCACCACTACTTAATTTAATAAAACATAACTATATAATTAAATAAACATTAATTTCAATCATCAATATGACAGATAAACTAATAATTAAATAACAGTAAGTAATAATTAATGAAACCCTAATTAAAGAATCACCACTAAAAACATCACTACTAGCTAATTAAACTAAACATAACTAAATATTTAAATAAGAGTAACTAATAAATCCCTAAAGGTTAAACTCTAGAAAAAAAAAAGTGAAACCCTAGATAAATAGTGACTAGAATTATTAAAAAAATAAAAAACCTAGCTATTCTTCTCTCTCACTTGAGGTGAAACCCTAGATCTCAAATGTGGGTGGGATTGAGCAAGAATGGTGGAAATAAGGCAAAAAACACATAAACTAACCTTTTTTAGCTACCTCCTCCGAAGAAATCAAGAGCAAAACCTCCCTCTTGTATTTGGTGAAATCTAGACCTCCAAAGCTCCTTCCATGGAAGAATGGTCGGGCTACAGTTCTGTTCATTCTGGTGGGGACGAAGAAGGGGGTATATATAGGAGAAGCACACCACAGGCGGTTGACGTAAGCAAACCGCATGTGAAAATGGGGACATTTTTCACTGTCGGTTTTCTTAGGAAACCGCCTGTGTAAATGTACCATTTTCACTGGCGGTCGCTTAAGTAAACCGCCAGTGTAAATGGTGATATTTACACTCACTTAAGGAACCACCAGTGTAGATCGTTTTTCACAGGCGGTTCTAAAGCTGGGGCCCGTATGTCGATTTTTAGAGGCGTCCTTTAACTAGAACCACCAGTGAAAATAAAACTACACCGTCAACATAAATGCTTTGTGTACTAGGCATAAATTGAGTAGGCAGATAGAATTCTTTAACGGTCAAAAATAGGTTTTGAGGCTAATCCAAAGTTGGCTCAAATGGATAAGATTCTTCAATGATGGTCAAAAATAGGTTTTGAGGCTACTCCAAAATTGGCTCAAACACAGGTCCAGGAAAAAGCCCCAAAATGTAGCATGCGCGTCAAAGCCCCAACATGCAGCGTGTGGATAAAGGAGCCTCGCTACAAGCGGAGTTGAGCTGGAGGACATAGGAAGGACATGGCAGGACCCACCCCCTAATTGGAAGGGTTGGTGGCCAAGAAGTGAAAGGACTGAACTGCCCTTGCGCGATAGTCACATACCTCGATGCTTGTAACATGGGTCGAGTTGTAATAATTTGGACAGGATAGTAGTTATAACCTATAAATACCCATCGGCTAACTACTGGAAGGGGGTATTTTATGGCCATTTACTCCTATTTAATGCTTCAACCACCATATTCTTGATTCCTATTCTTATTCTCCTCTGCTTTTTCTTTTTCTATGGGGACACCTTCACGGCCATCCCTTCTGCCTAGCTCAGCAAGGATAGGCCCGATCGTCACCCCCACACTTATAATCTATCACAAACAATATATATAAGCAGAAGTAAGGACAAATCAAAGGCTCATAGTATTATTGCTTACTGTACATTGAAATAGACAAGGTAAACATCATCTATAGTAGGTTTATACATTTGTGCGCTCATTTTGTAGATTTAAATAGACAAGGTAGATATTTTCACTTGTATTTAAATGGGCATTTATGTATGAAACGCAAAGAAAATGTTCTCAAGAACCTTTGACATCATAAGCATGCTCACTATAGGTTTAAACAGATAATGTAGGTTGGTGCGACTTGAGAGCACATGCGGCAGCGGAGCTTTATGGGAAAGATATGGGGATGGTGGTGGTGCACCTTAAACAATATGGGGATGGTGACAGCAAGCTAGGGATGGTGGAGTGTAGGGTCGAGATGGCGGACTAGAGGGGGGTGAATAGTCCTTTCTAAAATCGAATCGCAGCGGATGACCGAATTAAATACAGAATTAAAACTATCGGTCTAACTAGGACTACACCTCTCTACCTAAGCACCTTACCAAGATTCTAATTAAGATACTAAGGTGCAAGGCTAGGTAGTGCTCGTCTATCCAAGACTAGGTTGCAAGGTCACACAAACCTAAGCAACTAGTACTCAATCAATCCGAGGAGCACCTACACATACTAGTGAGCAAAGCGCACAAAGCCACGTGTCGCCACCACTTCAAATTAGCTGTTGCGCGCCAACGGTCAGCTTCTCAGCGCGCCAGCCGCGCACTCGTCGGACGCTCCGTTGCATGCCATCGGACGCGGCCTCCTCTCATCGGACACTATGCAGAGAGGTCTGCAAAACGCCACCATCGCATTGAACGCGTCCGACGCATGGGCATCGAACGCTCCTCAGTGTCAGATGCTCCTGCAGCTCCTCTGCACCGCCAACACTGTTCCTCATTGCTTTGCTTCGGACGCGCAGACGCCAGAGTGTCGGACGCGCAGACGGGCAGACGCCAGAGTGTCGGACGCGTCGATGCACACTTCTCAGTGCACGCACACCACCGACACGCCATCGGACGCTGGCCCAGCGTCCGACGCTGCTGCCACCAGCGTCTGATGAGTGTTTCTCAGCGAGAAACACTCTGACGACTTCGCCTCCAATTCCAGTCTCTGGCGTAATGGAAAATGAGTACTTCACTTCCACAAAAACGCCGAATCCGACCTCGCAAGCTCGGCGGGACGGAGAGAGGATCCCAAACCCCTCTCTACCCTACCAACTTCAACCCCCTTTACAAATGTGCCAACACCACCAAGTGTACATCACCATGTGCAAGTGTGTTAGCATTTTCACAAATATTTCCCAAAGGGTTTCCACTCCTCACAACGCCACTCGATCCTAGCAACAAGATGCAAAGTTAGATCGCTCAAGTGGCACGAGATGACCGATATGCAAACAAGTTTGCCCCTCTTGATAGTACGGCCATCTATCCTAAACCCAGTCATCAACTTCTCTACACACCTATGACCGGTGAAATGGAAACGCTCTTGGTTATACCTTTGCCTTGCGCTTTCTACTCTATCTCCTCCTATGCCGATGCAACACATGCACCGACATCCACATGAAAGATATGATCCACTTCATATCATCACGTGGCCTTTAGTCCATCGATCTTGACCTCACTTGCTCTTCACCATCGCTTCGGTCCTTTGGCGCCAAGTCTTTTCTCAAGCCTCCCGACACTCGGTACCAACGGCTTCAAAGCCTCCAACTTGCCCTTCACCATCGCGACCGGTCCATCAAGCCTTGTCTTGATCTTCACCTTTAGCCACATGACTCCATGTCATGTACCATGCATTAAGCTCCTTCATCATCATGTGTGACCTTGCAACACATCACACCGCCTCCATGGCATAGTTGCTCACACACATGTACCTGTGGACTAAATCTCTACAAATCTCACATAAGCACAATTAGTCCACCTAGGTTGTCACTCAATTACCAAAACCAAACAAGGACCTTTCATGGAGGGTAATGTGATGAAAGCGGTACTACTTGGGCCGATGCCGACTTCCACCGAGGATAGTGTGGGAGCAACATAACTCAGGCCAGAGGCTGATGTCACTACAAGAAATATGTGGTTTTTTGACATTCTATTGTGTCATAATATATGTAATTTAAGTCATAATATATGTAATTTAAAATTTGTGACATCTACTTGACAAAAAACAAAATGTCGAAAGCTACCGTCACAAAATTATTATGTGATGTTTGTATATGTATAGTCATAAGTATATGACATTGGATTTTAGTGTCATATAATTGTATGAAATTTGTTTGTTGACACAAAATCTTAGGCCTTGCCACAAGGGCAAATACCACTAAGGATCAAATGCTGATATGGTAGTAGGACAAAATTGTCACGAACTAAAATTTAGCCTGTTTAAGCTCACATAGCATGCAGTCTTTTCATGGCATATATATTATTTTAGACCATACAATTCAGCCCATATAATTATTTTAGCCGATATAGTTCTTAGCCCAAATAATTTAGGCCATATAATTCTTGCAGCCCACACAATTCAGCCCATTTTTTTCAGCCCACGCATAATTCAGCCCTTATTTATTATATAATATTTCTGCACATGTAATTACATCCATATAATATTTTCAGCCCATACAAATGAATTAACAGAAGCTCCACAAATTATTACAATATACATCAGCAGTAGGAGGACAGCAGCAGCACACGGCCACAGCCGCTGCTCTCAGTCGAATTGCATGTGCAAACCTGAAAATAAGCAATGCATTGAACTGCACAACTATTGCACTTTTTGGACATCTGCTACTGAATAAACACTCAATTGATGCTATGAAGAAGACAATATAGCTAAACTGATCCTGATGCAGAACGTGTCTTAGCTCCTCTGTTTGAAAAGACGCAGAGCTACTGCACAAAGATAGTAATCAGAAAGGACACGGTGATTGAGCAAATGCTAATATTCTTCAAATAAGCAGGCAATGGATCACACTTTTGGACCCATATATATTAATCCAAAGAATCTGTCAATAATAGTTTTTAGTCTTGGCGGTTCATCACCTCAACATAGTTTGGACAGTAAAGCTACTAGAATTTTAACTAAACTAAATAATTACCTAGAACCATTAGTGTTGCAATCAAGCAGCAAATTAGTGGATGTCTAAGAGCAATCAAGCAGCAAACTAATGGAGACCACAGAGAAGCAGACCCATTTTGCGGGGGACTATAGCAGGCGTAGAGTAGAGTACACAACCAGAGGCGTGCATGGAAGAGCAACCACACCGGTAAGTATTTGCGCAAAATGTTGAAATAGAAGTTGTCAAGGACCTTAGCCCCCACAGGTGGCTAGACCCTTGCTGCGTAGTTCATAGCTAGGTAGGGGAGGTGCCACGGTTCATGGCGCCCCTAGCAGAGGTGAGATTAGAGATAGATTACTTGATCATTCCTTGATTCATCATGGTGGAGCATGGACAGGCGAGGAGAAGGCCGAAAAGCTGCGCCGGATCAGCCCTTGGTTCATCATGGTGCAGCATTAGCGCTCCAGCTCATCTTTGTGGGCGGCGGGGTAGCGGTAGGATCTGACCATGACCGGCACAGACCCTGGGAGCAGCGTGATGTAGTGGTCCCTAGTGCGTGGTGGCGGCATGCCCGTTGGCTCTACGAAGACATCCTTGAACTCGTCCAGCAAGGCCGACATGATGTCAATGGCGTGGCATGCCTTCACACTAGGGTCGGCTGGTCCGGCGACGCCTTTCTAGCAGACTTGGCGGTCGTGGAGCTAGAATGACATGGTCAGCGCGCCAAAATCCCAAAGGATGGGTCCCAATGACGCCAGCCACTGCGTTCCTAGCACGACGTCATAGCCGGCCAGCGGGAGAACTAGGTGCCCTCGATGGAGAAGGAGGCGACGCGGAACACTCAAGAGCACGGCACCCATTCACCATTTGGCACGGTGACCCGCATGCCGCCCAGCGGCATCAGAGACAGAGGGACGTTCTGGCGGCCGCCTCTTCAGCCATGGAATTGTGGGTCGACCCTAAGTCAAGCAGGGCCAAGAGCGATGCACCACCGAGGTTGATGTGCACCTGCATCGTTTTCCCCAGCCGGACGCCTAGGATCGCGTGCAGTGAGATCATCGGGTCCTCGGTAGCGGCCACGGGTGCGGTCTCGTCGGCGTCCTCTTCTTTTGCAATGTCAAGAAAAAAGAGGCATTGACAGACACGGTTATGGCTGTGAGAGTATTTCTCATTGCAATTGAAACAGGGGCCTGCCAGCGGCTCTCTGTCCATCTCTATTGTGGAGAGCTGGCGGACCTGGCAGCCCATGAAAGACAGAGTGGTGGTGGCGCTGCAGGTCGGTGGTGGGGGCAGAACCGGTTGAGGCGGGGCCGGAAGTGCGAGCGACTGGGCGGCCCAGTCAGGAGGCCACGACCTAGAAGTTGTGGTGCCAGGGCCACGGGCGAGGCGATGGAGGGTGTGGCACTCTGCTCGCGGAGCTCCAGCTTCCGGCCAGACTCGTGGCCACGATAAGGGTCTGCGGATTCTGCAGCTCCACGTCGTGACTCAGTGGAGGTCCCAGCCCGGCCGTGAACACCTAAACGCGTTGCGCCTCCTCTAGAGGCCCGACCCGGGAAATCAAGGCTTCGAAGCGGTCCTGGTATTCCTCCACTGACCCAGTACGATGGCATGCCATGAGCTTGCCCATGGGATTGGAGCAGAGGGGCGGCACGAAGCGGAGGTTGAGGAGCTCAGTGAAGCGCCGCCAGCTGGGGGTGCCCTCCGACTACTGGACAAGGAGGTACCACACCTGAGCTGTATCCTCTGTAACGTCCCGCCTCCTCGAGGCTGGGCCCGCTTACATCTGACAACTTTAATAGGACCAATACTACCCTCACAGACCAACACCAGTCTTTTTTCTGCGCACTTTGTCCTCACTCATGCGCACCGAACGCAATTCCCAGTCGGTCACCCATCTCGAAATTGCTCCGGACCAAGCACGCTTAACCCCGGAGTTCTTTCGAGATGAGCTTCCGGAAAAAGAAGTTGCAACTTATTGGTATGAGTATCATATTAATCCTATTAAGCCCTGGACAGGGGTGTTACATCCTCACCCCCTTAAGCGATCGACGTCCTCGTTGATCACCCCCAGGCCAGGAACCTCCTCCCTTGGCCACGTCCGTGTGTCTAGTGCCAGCGCATGTGCCATGCTGTGTGACCACGATGGATCCACACCAGTCATGCGCACCATGCCTGCGCAACTGCGACACACGCGCCCGTGAAACCGCGAGAGTCGGCTCTGATACTATTTGTAACGTCCCACCTCCTCGAGACCAGACCCGCTTACATCTGACAGCTTTAATAGGACCAATACTACCCTCACAGACCAACACCAGTCTTTTCTGTGCACTTTGTCCTCACTCATGCGCACCCGGGAATGAATTCCCAGTCGGTCACCCATCCTAAAATTGCTCCAGGCCAAGCACGCTTAACCCTAGAGTTCTTTCGAGATGAGCTTCCGGAAAAGAAGTTGCAACTTATTGATATGAGTATCATATTAATCCTATTAAGCCCTGGACAGGGGTGTTACATCCTCCAGGTTGTAGGATGCCATCCACACTTGCTCCTCCATCACGATCCGCTGCTAGACGAAGTACATCTCACAGCGGTTGATGAAAGCCAGTGGATTGGATTTCCCGTTGAATTTGGGGAATCCAGCTTCTGGAACTGCGGCGGCCGCTCATGGTGGTTAGCAAAGCCAGACCCCCATGAGTCAGAGGATGATGATGGTGGTGGTTGGGACTGCTACAGCATCACGATCTGTTGCTGCATCGCTGCCATGTTCTTAGAGAGCTCGGCTATCATCTTGGCCAGGTTGGCCATGGTTGGGCCAGCCATGGTTTGTGGGCTGGAGGTGGAAGAGTGGGTGGGTGAAGATGGGGGTGTGGTAGAGGAGTATGTGGAGTGCTAGGAGGAGGATCGATGGCTTGCTGAGCAGCCCCCAAGGTGGCTGGACCCTTGCTGCGTAGTTCATAGCTAGGTAGGGGAGGCGCCAGGGTTTCTGGCGCCCCCAGCAAAGGTAAGATTGAAGATGAAGCAGAGGTGAGATTAGAGATAGATCACTTCATCATTCCTTGATTCCATAATGAAGTAGTTGGTTACATATAGAGGAATCAAGATCCTTGGGTCTACTGCCAGCATTAACTTAGGCATCTACTTAATATCTTGATCTCTTCCTCTTCTTCTTGAGCCACGCGTGGGGGCATTTAAACACCAGCCGCACCGGCCTCATCCAGGCTCGGTTGATCAGGCACGCTTTGCGCTGTGCCTCGTGTCCGAGGCCGCCGGCTTTAGTGTCTCGCCCACATCACAGAAGTTCAAAAGTAGAAGTGTTGAAATATGATGGAAAATGTATTGGTCAGAACCAAAAACTATAATGTAAGGTTTAAACTCTAAACTTGTGCAAAAATATAGAGGGCAAATAAATATATTATAAGTTTTATCGAGTTATATCACTGCTTTACTATTAAGTATGTTGTTAATCTGTCAGTTATCAGACATATAACACAAGTAGGAGTTGAGTTAACTCAACATACAGAACAGAACTGCCCAACATATAATAGGTTCACTAATTTGACAAAGTCATCACAAACACAAGCAGAGAATTATAAAAATGACAACTTGCACAACAACAAAGTTTTCTTTGACCTTTCAGCTTCTCCACGGTTTGGAAAAAGTTTTGCCTGTGTCACATCGAATGTCGGAGGGATGTCGGAAGGGGGTTTCGAATACTAATAAAAAACAAATTACAGAACACGTCGGGGAAACCATGAGACAAATTTTTTTAAGTATAATTAATCCATCGTTAGCAAATATTTACTGTAGCAGCATATTGTCAAATTATGGACTAATTAGGTTTACAAGATTCATCTCACAAAGTTATCGCAATCTGTGTAATTAGTTTTTTTAGACTATATTTAATACTCCATACATGTATGACTAGATTCGATGGGACGAGGCAATTTGCCAGGGGAATCCAAACACCCTCAGTCACAGGGGTTTCACAAATCACAAAAAACATCATTGTAGCAGCAGGCATTCGTCTTAAAATCATATTGAATTCAGATAACAGCATCCTATGAGGTAAAAAACAGAACAGTAGTTGCTATGCAACATCACAGAACAACAGCACTTTTAGATAGTTGTAAGCTAGAACTTTTCACTTCCTGTTATGATAGCAACACTTTTACCCTCTGGGTAACAGAACTAACACTTGAAAAATGTACCTAGATGTGCCATACTTGAGAGAAAAGAGAGTTCACATTTTCTCTGAAATCAAGTTCACAGAACAACAGGAATAGGTCTAAAATCAGGTTTAGAGAATAACAACTACAGGTCTAAAATTAAGTTCAGACTTGAGAGAAAATAGTTCACATTTTATCTAGGTAGCGATGTCCCAGATTAGGTGATGATGAAGCACTGTCCCGAGACACGCTGGATCAGCCAACGAAAAAGCAATGTCGTGAGGTTGAAGGTTGGTGTTGTATCTTTTTGAGCAAATGTGCTTAGGAGCCAAGCACATGAATTAGAAAAAGACAGGCCTAAGAGTCACCTGGTTATAAATAGGTCGGTTTCGATTTATCTACCTCAAATATCCAAACGTGCATCAGATTTAATTTTCTAGAATAAAAGATCGCTTATGTTAGAAAAAACTTTTTAGCAAATTCTCTTTTACAAAGAATTGATATCATTGTATATCTCTATTATTTTTATCTCTTCACTTCCATTTTTTATATGTACCCCCTTCACATCACAAACCTATTAAATTGAGTCTAGAAACAAAAAAATTACACACATGATCAGAAAATACTCGTTGTTTCTTTATTTATCATTTTATTAAATAACTCATGCATATAGTTTGTTATTACAACGACTGACCGTAGATTTCAAATGGCCAATCATCTGCCATGTGTTTTGGTATTCTTAGTGACCCCCTCTGATGCTAATTTTGGGATCCTCGAGTGGAGAAGCAAATAATCAGGAACCAATAGCAACAAACCCTATCGGTTCAAAGTAAACTATACAAATGATGGTCAAGCAACACCACCGGTTGAGTATCTGAACCGGAAATGATGAGCCGCATCACTATTGATTCTCTTATGAACCAACACTGATGGGCAGAATTACTATTGATTCTTTGATCCAGCAGCTCATGTCATTACAGGATTTGCATCCACTTATACCGTTGGATGCACCTATCGGAGTACATGCATGAGTTATCAACACTGAATCCAAGTATCCAACTATCCCTGCCACATCCTTGTAAATAGGCCATGTTTTTCTTATGTTCTTGTGGGCATTCTTATATGTTCTTCCTTTTAATGATCCCTAGCATTGAGCTCTCCATCTCTAGTGTAGGCGCTACCATAGGTGCAAGAAGAATGTTCACAAAGATACGGTTATGCCAAAGCTTGGGCATGCTGTAACATCTCGGGTTTCCAAACACCAAAAATCCAAACTTTTTAAAAATTTTCCTGCAATCATGTGAACCATGTAGCGATAGGTCAAATGTATGTAAGCCAAACATGGAAAGTTTGCCCGTGAATTGTTGCACTGATATCGAATTATTTGTAGGAGTATGTGTTGTTCTTGAGTCGATTTTTGAGTCTAGGTTTTGTTTGAGTTTGGAGTGCATCACTCCATAGCAAGATCCTCTCAACTCTCCTTGAGACTTGAAAAGGAAAAACCCTTTTTCCTTTTTTTTTCTTTCCATCCCTCACAAGCCCCCTTCCTAGAATTATGGCAACCCCCATTTAATTTCCCCCTCAAACTCATCTCTTTGAAATATCTCCTAAAATCTCCTCCATGAATTTATCTCAAACTCATTAAAAAAATAGGGATAAGAGATAGAAAAATAGGAGAAGCATTTCTACACCACTTGGGCCTTAGCCCCTCAGCCAGCCCACCTCACCTCCCTCCTTCTCCCTCTTCCGGCCCAACAAAGACAGGAGACCAGCACCACTCTCTGCGGCCCACCAGTGCCATCCCTCTCACAGCCTAGTGCAGCAAGCCGCTGCCCAGCGTGCCTATGCGACTATGCAGGAGACCGAGCACAGGGAAAAGAGGAAGGGATAAGTTGATAAGGTGTTAAGGGCCTTTGGACCGTGATGTGGGAGAACATGGCATTACTATTTTATGGGTCTTTATCTTCAGTAAAATTCACTTATCTCCTTTTTTTTATTTTCTTTTTTCAACATATTCCCTCCGTTCCAATTGGTAAGTCGCTTTGATTTTTTGGTTCATCCATATTGCTATGTATCTAGATATAATAATAATATGTCTAGATACACAATAAAATAGATAAATCAAAAAAGTCAAAGCACCTTACAATTTAGAACGGAGGAAGTATATGTGCATCTACAAAATGCTTTAAGAATACCTAGGTTCTACCTAGAGACCGTCTAAAACCTTCTTAAACCTCGACACTCATAGAGGGGTGGCCGACTAAGTTGCTGGACACATCTGGAAATATTTATTTTTAATAACAAGCTTCAGGTCGGTCCTCAAAGCCTGATTAAAAGAGGATGCAGTGGTCATATTCTGTTTAGATTTTATCTGGCTAAATTCATTTGTTCTATTATTAGGGATATGATGATTAGGGTGATCTGCAAACTGATTCAGTTCCTACTTCAATGATGGAGCAACGGGCCGCTACTGCCTCGATTACTTATGTTCATTTTTTCAGGTTTTGCATACTCTTTGGACAACCAGGAAGGCTGCCATCTATGTCGTGATCTCACTGATGCAGAAATTGGCGTCCAATTAAAGGAGGGGCAGAGAGCGAATCATGCAAGTGAAGGAATCATGCAAGTGATGGTTCTACTCTTTTGTAGCAGGTAACACAGCAGATGGGTGTACTCTGTTGCTTTGTTATAAGCAGAGGTAAAACTCCTTTGCGAAAGAGAATCACGAATTACAGTACTCTAAGATCTGTTTCTTCGATAAGATACATGTTTTCAATATGATAAACTTTTGTGTTTAACCCAATCAAAACAGGAGATTACAACAAGCGGTTTAGCACAACCCATACTGATTTGATGCGTTGAGTTCTCACTTATTGTTTTTTCTGTTTGAATTCTCTGTCTCAAAATCAAAAACACCAAACAAACACAACAAGCATCGAATCCGATCTCTGCAGCTCGTCATCGCCTTCCGCGCTGGGGCGCGGCGCCGTGCTCAAGAATCATCCTCGGAGTCGTCCCCGAACTCATCGAGATCCTCGTCGTCGAAGTCGCCGTCGAACTCCTCGTCGCTGCCCATAGCCTCGAACTCATCCTCATCCTCCTCCGCCTCGTCCTCGCTCACAGCCTTCCGGCCCGCGCCGCCGCGTGCCGCGTAACCGCGCCGGGCGCACAAAGCAGCAGCCGCCGCCGCGGTCGTAGGCTGCAGAAGAAATCTGGCGTTGGTGGCAGCCGCCGCCGCCGCTGCTGCCACCGGCCGGAGAGGGGCGATGAGGGAGACCGGGCTCAGGAGCCGCCGCTGCCGTTGCGGCCGCGAGGCGGCGGAGTGCGAGCGCGGCGGCGCGGTGCATGGCCATCGGCGCTGTGAAGGGTGAATTGAGGGGGAATGCGGCGCGGGCGCGGGCGCCGGGCGCGTGTTGCTGGTCAAGGTGGGCGGCGGCTAGGGTTTGGGTTTTGGAAGGGGTTTTAATGGAGCGGCGGGATGCGCCGGCTGCAAGTTGAAGGAAGCTTCCAGAGACGGCTCTCTCGGTCGGTCGCGTCGCCGCCTTTGCTCGTCTCGATCTCCAGTCTTTCCCATGCCGGCGGACTCTTTTTTTCTTCTTTTGCTTCTTCTGGACTTGGGCTAGGCTGGTAGTGGTATTGGGCCGTGGATCAAGTGATCAACTGGAAGATGATTGTGGTGAAAAAAAAAAGGGAAGATGGTGGTGGTGTGTATTCATGTGAGAAATTAGTCTATTTGACCTCTGCCAAAATTCATCCAAGTCCAATTTATCTTCCCAACACCAGCCAAAAAAACTTGTTTTAACTGTCCTAATTTGCTCAATAATAAATATTTTAAAAGTGATGCTTGGCTAATGCGGTACCACGTCAACTATTACATGTGTCCTTATTACTTCACCACTAGGGAGATAATCAACTACAACAATAATTTAGGATATTATAAATAAAATTTAATAAAAGAATATAAAAAATAAATCCAAATAATTTTGGAGATACATAAGTCCTTTGTTTTATATAACAAAATCAAATTACCGAAAACTACCTTACCACTCACTCACGTTCACGACACCCATGGCCCACCGAGACATCACACTATTTACTTTTGGCGTGCCATAGATAGCTAGTCATGTGGCACGACTATTCACTTGAGGTGCCCTAGATAAAAAATCATGCCATAGCCTCTGGCGTAAGTGGAATAAAGGCTATTTTCTAAAGTCTAAAATAAATAGTTCAAAAAGCTAAAAATAAAAACATTCGAGGAAAGATGTAGTCCAACTATGAAATTGAGCTGAGCTTGGAGGGTGAAGATACAGACTTAAAGGTTTTATATTTATTTATTGTTACAAACTTAAATTTTGGGATTGAAGAAGTGTGTTGTTGTGTACTCCCTCCATTCTAAATAGTAAATTCATTCCAAATTTTTTTTTTTTAAAGCCAAAACATTTTAAGTTTGACCAAAATTATATAATGAATTGCAAAGATTTATGATATCAAATAAGTACACAATGAAGATATGATTAATGAAGAATCTAATAATACTTATTTAGTACCATAAATGTTATTATTTTATTATATCAATTTTATCAAATTTGATATGCTCTTAACTCTCAAATAAAGTTGAAGTGACATAATTTAGGATGGAAGGAGTGGCAAACAAATCAATGAGGAACTCAGTAAAGAAATTAACGGGACAACGCCACACATGCGGATGGGTCGATCATCACATCAAATACACATACTACTCAATTCATCCTAAAATAAGTTTCATCTCATATTGTGAGAAGTCAACCAACCTAAAATTTGACCAAATTTATTAAAAAATAGTATTAGCATTTAAAAATCTAAATATATTTAGTATGAAAGTATATGATGTGATTAATCTAAAGATATGGTACAAGTGTCATTCATCACATCCAATCTCTCCATCCCAAATAAAAAGGACTCACATAATTTTAACTTGTATCAAATATATATAAACAAATATTAATATATATAGTACAAAATTATTATAATTAGATAAATCATTGAATATATATTTTTATAATAAGTTTATTTAGACATACAAATGTTATGAATGTTTTTTATAAACCTCGTTAAGCTTAAAAATGTTTGATCATTGTGGATATCAAACAACACATGTCTTAAAATGGAGGAGGTATTTGATAGCACACGAATTTACAGATTCCATCAGTATACATTTTCTTCCCTTCCAACTTTGGGTGGAGGCATTTCAAAAAAAAAAAAAAAAAAAGAACTTTGGGACGGAGTAGACAGCAAGATCCATTGCACAGCTGGTAGGAGGAATCCAATGCGGCACATGCAGACGCACTGCAACAGTGGGCCTCGCTAAACTGGCACACGGGCCCAGTACTAAGGGAGCCCACAAACGGTACGACAGAAAACCAGTTATGGCCCGAAAACAACACAGCAAGCACATGAGCGGTAGACCCCATCTCAGACTCACAGCCGGGATGAGGTACTACTAGTAATTACTGTTGCTAATAGGTAATTTATACATTTTATACGCATGCATGACCCACATAAATAAATATATACATGAAATTTATTGAAATGTCAAGCGAGCAAATGGTATTTTCGGAACAAATATATATGGCCTGAAATTTAATTTCTTGTTGTATATAGACAAATAGCGATCATGAATGAAGCAAATTAAAGAATCATTGAGTTGAACCAAAACTGGCAATAATATACATATGTATCTCCTCACACTGCATATGAATAGAAGTTCTGGCAAAAATTATAGACTTACATATACATACATAAATATCTAACCGGTTTGCAAATAACATGTGGATCGGAGTAACAAAAACATTGTGTGCATATATGCAAGAACAATGGATGGTGATGTGATTATGGAGCACGTACGGCACACCAGCTAGCTATGGGCTGCAAATGCAAGATGAACCTGCAGAACCCTAGCTATAGCTAGGCCTTGGGTGTCTCCTCCTCGGCCTTCGCCGGCTCCGCCTCGGCTGGTGCAGCAGCAGGTGCAGCCTCAGCTTCTGGCGCTGCCTCGGCCGGCGCCGCCGCCGCCTCCGCGGTGGGCTTTGCGGGAGCTGCATCAGCAGGAGGAGCAGTCTCGGTGGCAGCCTCCTCGGCCGGTGCAGCAGGGGTCTCTTCTTTCTTCTCCTCCTCCGCTTCTCCCTTCTTCTCGACGGCGGCGGCGGCGGCCGTGGCTTCCTCTTTCTTCTCGTCAACAGCGGCGGCTGCCTTCTCAGTGGCGGCCGGTGCCTCCTCCTTGGGCGCCTCCTCGGCGGCGACAGGGAGCAGCGTGGAGACCTTCTCGAAGGTGGCGAAGATGGGGCCGGACAGCAGCGCCGGGCCCACCTTGGCGATGCCGTCGCTCACTTGCTTGGCTCCAGGGAATTCTGGTCAGATCACGCGTGTCGTAGACATGATCAGTACAGTACGTAGATAGATAGGAGTAGCAACTAGCCAACTACTGTTCACTGATTGGTGAGATGTGTTTGATGTCTGTCTGGCACTTTCTGGCCTATTACTATATATGTATACTCACCGATCTTGGCTAGCTCTTCAAAGAACTTGGTGATTGCGGCGGAGTTCTTCTTGATCCCGGACACCTTGCTCCTCTCCTTGATCAGGACCTGTATATAGCCACACACGCATACAGAAAAGTTTCAGTCCCTAGCTGATTATGTTGATGCCTGCAGCTAGATCATCACTGATCTGGCATGTAGTACGAAATGCCGTATATATGTCCTATATGATTACCTTGAGTGGTGCAGGGGCAGACTCGTAGATCTCGACGACCTTGGGCTGGAGATCCACCTTCTTCTCCTGGAACTCGCCATTGATCCCCTCCTGTATGCACATAAGGAGAAGCACAAAGCCGGCCACAGATCAATCAACAATGTCATATTAATCCACCACCTTGCGCGCGCGGCGGCGAGAGTGTGACCCAAATGACGACGATGACGACGAGAGAAATGCTTCCAACTGACCGTGGACTCGTCAAAGGACTTGACGAGCTCGGCGGCGGCGGCGGCCTTCTTGCCGGCGGACTTGGCGAAGACGAGCTTGATCTTGGGCAGCACCTTGGACTTCCAGATGTCCATGGCGGCTGTGTATGGGAAGGCAAAGGCAATCAGGCAGGACAGGCAGGTGCAGCAGCAGCACGGGCTTGCTACAGATGATGATACGTGAGGTGGACGCGCTGCTGTGGCAGTGTTAATGGCGGGCAGGTTACGCCGCCCCCTGCCAGTTTATAGGACGGAGTCCCTGCACCCACAAGAAGGAGCTCTGGCATCGCGAGGGATTTGCGGGAATGCCAGTAGTGCTGCCTGCGCATCGCAGCGCTAATAATTGGGCTCCATCGGCGGAAACAACGAACCAACGACAAGGCCAGCACAGCAGAGGTTAGCGTGATTGATGTTTGATCATGACCAAGAACTGAGCCTGCCTATACCCCTAAGATTACCAAATTGCCCATGCACGGCCAGCATGGCCTCATCAAACAACAACACACTCCCGCATCATCAGAACAGAAAGAAGAGGACGACGGACCGAGTGGCAGGGGGCGTGAATAGGAGCAAACAGCAGGGGCATCCCACGTGGCCCGGTGGCAGGCACCGCTGGCGCCTTGCTGCCAGTCGCCCGTTGGTGGGGACGGCGAGGACCCCACGCCACGGTGTCCCAGGATTGACGCCAGATACGCGCGAGCGGCCCCCCAGGCGCAGCGCTGGCGTAGATCTATACGGCACCGGCCGGCGGGCCCCTCTGGTTTTGGACCCACGCGCCGGTGACGGGTGACGGTTCGAGGAGCGGTCGAAGCAGCGGCGCGGCTCGTGTCAGAGGCAACGGTCGTGTGGGTGGACTGCCCGGGTGCGGGCCCCGCCTGGCTGGAGACCGCCGACCACGTGGCCTTGCTGGCGCCGCCAGCGTGGCGCGCAGCTGCCGTGTTCCCTCCTCCCCCGTTTTCGTATTGGAATGGATGGATTGGCTCCATCGCGACGCAAGTACTGTAGACAAACACGATCTGGACGAGCTACAGGGACGAGGAGGTGTGCTCGATCTGCTCGTACCCTGCTGCTCCACAAGTGCGTCCAGATATAGCTAAACGGTTAGATTTTTTTTTCACCGTGGAACTTTCTTATTTGACTTGACACAGGTGCTATCTTTTCTTTAGTTTTTTCGGTCTGTTTGGTTCACTTCTAAATTTTATCATGCCAAAGATTTGACAAGCCAAAAGTTAGGCAAAAAACTTGCCATAGATTTGACAAGCCAAATGTAAAAATTTGACAAGTTTTAGTAGCCAACTTAATGCTAGCCAAAATTATGGCTTACCAAATTTTTGGCATGACAAATTTTGGATGCAAACCAATCAGGCTCTTCAAATCAATATTTAATGACATTGTCCTTGTCGTGATAATTTTTCAAAGGTGTCTGTAAAGGTAGAATTCAATAGCATTATTCTTTTCGGTTGTTATTCGGAGAGACTCATGTCAGTCTACTAGGATTCAAAAAAACACAAACTAATTACCAATAGATTTGAATATACATCAAAATCAAACAAGAAGGTTGTTATGAAAAACAAAAGATGAATATCGTACTATTATTAATCAAATACTCTTCTTACGTATTCAACCTCCTATAAAAACATCATAAAAGTAGCCTTAGTCTTTATCCGGTTTACATATATCGGTAGCCAAATAGACGATTTATAGTTTGGGGTTCCACACATAAAAATCGCATAAAATAGATTCTAAAAATAATATAGACTAATTGTCTAAACTTGCATCTAATTTTGCCATACCATCATTATTGAAGATAATCTAAAGTAACCTCTAATTTTCGTGTTATAATAAATTTCTCAATTTCTGCACTATTATAACAAATAGACGATGCAAGTTTTGACATATTTTCTTTTTTTAAATAACCTCAACAAATTTCTCAATTTTTCCTGTGTTATAATAAAGCAAACCTATTTAGATTCTATACATATATCATTATAAAAAATATGTCAATATGATTATATATATGCTTGAATTATCCACTTGTACCATTGTTAGTGCAGAAAAACTAACTCAAGTTGCATCTCTAAAATATATTGAAGCTCTCAAAAAAAATACAAAGTGGAAAGACAGAATGAAACTAATGGCAAACTGAGGGTAAACCTATCAAGAGATAACCACCCATTTTTAACAAAAATCCTCATTGCCATAGCTGACACGCTCGCTTCAAATTAGGTTGGTTGACCTACTTTATTTTGATGTGTGGAGCAAAATGACGTCTAGTAGGTAGCATTAAAATAACTCATAATAAGAGTACACCATCCCTTTTTTTATAATAAAAACCTCAATACTGGCCAACCATATATATTGACTAAAACATTGCACTTGCTCACATAGAAATTTAAAATTAGAGCCTTCGATATACTTGTTGTAACCATTTTTAGCAAAAAAAATAAAATAAGTCATAGCGTCACACATACGCCACGTATGACGCAAAAAGCAAGGATCAATTGGGCTCAAAGCCCAGAAAAGGAGAAAGGCGGCGACGTGGACCGCGACCACCCCAAACCCTAGGGGTGGGGGGCACCGCCGCCGCCACCACGGGAGGCGCCGCCCTCCCCGTAGGCCCACGCTTGCGTGCTATTATATTAATTAATATTTATTTATTAGAGATATTTCAAGATATTAGGTAAATTTGTAAAAAGTAAAGGATTCGGTCGATAAGGTTCCTTGCCTTTTAGAGTTCAATCGGGATTATAAATATAACGAGATTGTAATTGGATCGATTAAGAAAGTAATTGGGTTAATTCTCTTTATTCCTCTCTCTCGCTCACGCCCCTCCCTCTCCCTCGCGCAGACCGCCGCCTTGCCGCCGCTGCCCCCTCCTCCCCCCTCCTCCTCTCCTCCGAATCCACAAGCTCAATCCACCCTCCCCGCTGCGTGTATACATAACCCGATTTTTTTCTCAAACACACAAAAGGTTTGCGTGTTATTGTATTAAGATAGAGAGTTTTTCACAACGCCTTGGTGGCACTCTCGCGGTCGCCGTGGCAAAGGCTGATCAATATTAAAGCTCATGCCCCCTAACTATAACATATCTAATGGCATTGCAGAACCCACTGCTGAGTGGAAACCCCGCAAAAGCACCCAGGTGCCAAGTCCATTTTTTTATGTTGAGTAGCATTACGCTCTAGAGCTCCCAGGCTATCCGTGCGAAGGCCGAATTGGCGCCAAGTCCATTGTTTTCAGTCCAAAGGGATCTCCATGTGGTCCATCAGTTCACATCAACCAAATACTCCGTGAACAAAGCCCCACACAAATTGTACTATTTGGAAAAAAAACAAATGTTGGAATGTTTCTTTATTGTCACGAAAACAATATTTTTTATCAAGGTTCCAATTTCTAAATTTTGGACTCATTGAAGTGACCACATATATGGGATCCTAAGTTGTACTCAAATCTTTTTATGTTTAGTAGAAATCGAAACTAAAAAAATGTAATCTTAGGGCGAGTTGAGTTTGCCACCAATAGTTAGGAATACTAGTGACTATGGGGGGATGGAAGGGATGGGTGTTTTGATCCTAGCACCTACAATTTCCATCCCATCTATACTTCACACACTAGGCATATCTTGTGACACCCATCCCCTAAATGTGTGGCCAGCAGAAGATTTTGAGACTGACTGTAGAGACGTCCTCTATCTCGTCCTGCAGTAGCAATTTAGAGGAAAAAGAGTTGTAGCGGGCTACTTTATGCCACTCGGTAAAGTAGCATACGCCTGCCTTCCCTTCCGCTATTCCTGGCGTACGAGCGGATGTCCGCTAAAGCAGGGAGGGAGCAGAAGGCGCACACCGCGTGGAAAGAGAGAGAATAAAATTGATAAAAAAAAGAAAATAGTGAGGAGAGAGGAGATGGTAGTTGGACATGGTTGAATAAAGTATAGGATAGTCGATACGAAGTATGAGATATAGAGGAAGATGCTGCGAGATAAATAGATATAGAGGAGAGAATTATCAATAATAACCAGAACAGAATATTTCTGTTAGAGGATGGATTTAGGGTACGAAAAATACGGATAGCTTAAAAGCTATAGCCCTGCGCCATGGTGGCCTTAATAAAGAGCACATATATCACTGCATCATCTGTGTTTTATTTATCCGTGAGAGAGAACAGCTCCACAATTCTCTGTAATTAAACATATCATGCGTGTAGCAGTTTCTGAGAGAGGAACTCCAGCAGGGAGGGAGATCATCATCAGCCGCATCTGCATGCTTACCAGCACGGCCTAGCTAGTGGCATGCATGCCATCGGTGCGTGTGGGGCCGGCCGGGCGTATGAACGAACGGGCCGGTAACTTCCATTAGCTGTCATGCAAGCATGATCGCGAAGAATCACTTGGAAGGGTGGCATACTAGCAGGCTAGCCGGTGGTTAGCAACGCACAACCAAGCTAATCATGAGGCGATTATATTAGCACATATCATTAGTACTCTAGCCTCCAACTTCCATCTGTTTCTCCCGCCATATATTGTGTTATTGTGTATACATTTTGGTTTGGTTGGTGAATTGCCAATGGTTTATGAGCCCCCCGTACAGACAACAGTTGGCATCTGCGTAGGCTTGGATTATTGGATTCGATCTGCAGCAGGCAATCAGTGCCAGCTATGGAGTATGACCAAACCCGACTCAACTGTCTTTTGGCGCATTCACAAACTTAACCTTGGTTGGCAGGACGACATTCGTTTAGTCAGGATTCGCAAAGCCATGTTCAGAATATTTGTTTGCTGCTGTTTTCGTCTTTACACGTTGGGGTGTAGTCTAGCTTGTGCCGTAACCGTAAGAGAGATCAGAGCATCTATCTGTCAAGCCCAAAGAATTGGCGGCTCATACTTTAGAAGGTCGTCTATATCCGTAGCAGAAGGTATCTTTGGACAACTTCACTATTCGTTAGCTGGTCAACGCAATAATCACACATTTTGGTCTGAGGAAAGCAAATCCGACCCTTGGAAACTCTTTGATAAATAGAGCACTTAAATCAACATTTTTTCTTTTTTCAAAAATTACCTGCAAGAGATTTATCAGAGATGTATTATATCTATATACCAAACATTAAAGGCCAAAAATTGTCTCCACACATTTATTTCAAACACCCCCCTCCCCTTCCAAACCACCCCCCCCCCCCTTCTCCAAAGATAACCCGGGCAATGAAAATTTCTTCCATCCGGACTTCTATAACCCATGTACATATGAATTAGAACAGTTTATGTCTACCGTGATACATAAACCCAAATACAAGACGTATTGGGTTGTGGCTATCCAGACTTATGAATAAGCTCTTAAATGTTAGAACAACTTATGTTTAGCAATGATACGAAGTCCAATTCTAATGTATATTGCATTCGGTTGCAACGCACGAGCACGCGTTGCTACTCAATAGAAAAAAAAGTATCTTGACTGTACTACCTCTCATATAACTATTAAATAGATTATGAAAATTATTACAGCTTTTATAAAAGATAGCATACATAAAATATATTTTTTACATCATGAGCAAACAAAGATATTTTGACGACCGCACTTGAGTTAGCATGAGTGTGCTGACGTGCTATAGGGCGTACTTGCACCAACGAAAGGAATTATCGTGCCATACCGGCACGACCCGATATGCCTCGCATGTCTAGAAGACGTTGAGAGAGTATTAGGGTTCAATAATACTTAGATTACCATCAATAGACACAGTCAGTGATTACATATAGGCCATTAGGGGAGCCACTAGGGGCAGGCCCATGGGCCGTACGTTTACTGTCTAACACACCCCCGCATTCTGAACTGGGAGCACCGCGGATGTTAAGACTGGACCTAAACTCTGTAA
Source organism: Chrysopogon serrulatus (assembly GCA_015844335.1). Taxonomy (NCBI): domain Eukaryota; kingdom Viridiplantae; phylum Streptophyta; class Magnoliopsida; order Poales; family Poaceae; genus Chrysopogon; species Chrysopogon serrulatus. The sequence continues at coordinate 643,035 of JADLZL010004951.1, read as the reverse complement.
ACACTGATGACAGAAGCCCTTTGGTGAAGATGTCAGCATACTGCGAAAAGGTAGGAACATGCAGAACATGGACTTCTCCAAGAGCAACACGCTCACGAACAAAGTGTAGATCAATCTCAACATGTTTAGTACGTTGGTGCTGAACAGGATTGGTGGAGAGGTAAACAGCACTGATGTTGTCACAATAAATGATGGTAGCTCTTCGAAGAGGGCAACGAAGCTCACCAAGCAATTGACGCAGCCAACAAGCCTCTGCAACGCCATTGGCCACGGTGTGATACTCTGCCTCAGCGCTCGAACGGGACACTGTTGCCTGACGCTTGGAGGACCATGAAACAAGGTTGTCACCAAGGAACACAGCGTACCCGGAGGTGGAACGGCGAGTGTCTGGACATCCTGCCTGTAACACCTCTGGTGTTACGTTAACCTAAACCTGCCATGTCATCATTGTCATTGCATAAGCATTCATCATTAGAGAACCCTAATTCAGACAACTAAAATGAGTTTACAATTCTAGGGTGTGTTTAAGCTCTTCTTTATCACATGTGTATGTGTTGATAATTTAAATTTCACCCACATGTTTACTTTTATCATTAAAAGCAACCAATTAAAATCAACCCTGATGTTTGCAAGTGTTTGGCTAACCCTGGCTCACACATCAAACAAGTTTTCTAAATCAAATGAGGTGCAAGAAAGAATCAAATTTGAATTTGGGATTTAAATCCCAAACCTTAGCTCAAGTGGCTAAGTGTTGGAATTTGAATTTCACTCTCAATTTGGATGAGCTAACCATAATCAATTTTCTAAATAAAAGTTGCTAACCAATGGCACTATTTCAAAGTGACTTTGTACTTTGAAAGTGTACTATTGGTTGGGTTTGAAAAGTGCCACATCATCATTAATTATTTGCCCAAGAATCCAATTTGAAAATCTTTTCAAAAAGTTGGAATTTCAATGTGTTTGTGCCCCCTTTTCAATTTCACCTCAAAATATTTAAAATTTGGGAAAACTCTAAAAATATAGTTTGTGCATCTCTTTGATCTCTACAACTTTGGTATATAAAGTTTTTTAAGTTTTTGAATAAAATTTGAAGTAATTTCAAAAGTTATTTGGATTGGAAATTGCCCCCTTTTGAGTTTTAAACTCTAATTCAAAAATTATTTGGTTTCATGAAAAACTTCCTAAATGAAAGTTGTAGATCTTGAAAAAATGGAACAACTTTTATTTTTTGGAGATTTTCATCTTTTATTCAAAATTTGAAAGTAATTTTAAAATCCCTAAAGTTAGGGTTTTGCTTTAATTTCAAATTTAAAGTTCAAATTCAAAAACCAGTTTGAATCTGACCAAATTTCCATAATAAAAGTTGTAGAGCACAAAATTTTGAGCCAACTGTATTTTGGGATATTTTTTTTGTACAATTCAATTTTCAAAAGTAATTTGCAAAATAAAAAGGAAAAGGTGTCCTGTGCTACAGTAAAAAGAACAGGGGGGTCGCCAGCTCGCCCCGACGCCCATGCCGGCCGGTCTCGGACCGCCGCTGTGGCCGTTCTCGGCCTTTCCCGCGTCTCACGCGCCTCCAACCACCTCACCGGCGCCGCGAAGCTGCTCTCTCCACCTGTCAAGCACCTCCCTGCCCTATAAAAACCATGCGCCGGCCGCCATTTCTCTCTTTCCCCCTCACTGCTCGCCGCCGGCCGACGCCCACCTCCTTGCAAAATTCATGCTCCACGCACCATCACCGCTTCCTCCATCTCGCCAATAGCTCCGCCATGGTCTTGCGCACCCGTTGAGCCGATTCTCGCTTCTTCTGGTCACTGGAATCGCCTAGACGCCGTCGTCTCTTCTTTTCCGGTCACCGGCCGCCGCCGTTGTAAGCCGTCGCCGTTCATCATCCTCCAGCCCTAATCCAAGTCGTGTTCGTGTCGCGTTGAGTTTGTCTCGGAATGTTGAGCGTGATGGTACGCTCAGCTTCGCCGGAGAAGCTCGGAGGAGCTCGTTCACCGGGAGCCGTGCGCCGGCGAGCCGCCCGGTCACCGTCCCCGGCGCTCCGGAGGTTGGGGAGAGCCGTAAAGTAGTTCGTTATGTGCGGTTTGGTGAGAGAAAGATGTTGGTGCGATTGGTTTCGTCGGCGAGGTCGTCGTTGAGGAGAACGATCGCCGACCGCCGCCCATCGCTCTTGTTCCCCGTCGGAAAAGAGAGGGAGAGGGAGGAAGACGACGGGGCTGACGTCCCGGCCCCGCCTGTCAGCGAGTGAGAGAGAAAGGGAGGGCGCGGGCGCACGCGTGTGCACAGGCCGGGCCAAGCGGGCCGACCGGCCACACACAAGGAGCCCGCGAAGGAGAATGAAATGTTTTTCTTTTTCTGTTTTAATTTCCAAAGCACGAATTTCATCTTTTTGTTGTAATTTTGGGCAGATAAAAATGCAACAAAAATATGTATGTGTTCCTTGTAATATGCTCTATCTAGAAAAAATGCTAACTCTAGTTTTTCAATAAAATTTAATTGTGCTTTAAATTGCTCTTTTAATTAATGAATGCAACTTCCATGATTTTTAATAATTAAAATATAAGTCCAAAAATTATGAAATTTGTTTTGTGTGCTAATTAGGTGATGAAGATCTTAATTATGAAGTCTGATCTTGTTTTGATTAAGTTTTGTATTACACTTAATTAATACCTTAATTAATCAAGGTTTAATTAGTTAATTCTTTAATTAACTAGGGTTTAATTAATCTCCAATTAGCAAGTTAATTAGTGGCTTTCAACAACTGTAAAAATGGTTAATAAATTAGTAATCACCCTTAATCATTATTAGTGTTGTTTGATTTTGGGATTGAGTGATGAGCCTAGGTCATTAACCCTAATGACCTTGATTTCATGTTGATTGCGTATCGCTAGTCCGTCGTCGTCGACGCTAGTTATACCCTCTTAGTGCAAGGTTACCGTGAAGAGAAGTTGTACTCAAGATAGGTTAACGATCGTTGCATCATTATCGCATGTCTTAATTTTTTGCATTGTGATCATGCATTTCATTCGTGTAGTTGTGCCGCCCAAGGAAGGAGTGGATCCCGCTCCGTCTTTGAAGAAGGTGCTCGGTCTTGAGGAGGTTGGCCTAGTTCCCGACAGTGTCATTTTCGAACCCCACTTCTCCGAGCCCCAAGGCAAGCCCCGGATACATTCAAACCCGTCCTCGTATTTTGAAAAGCTTTTATGATTTCATGTGATGATATAATGCATTAGGTGTAGGAGTTGGGTGCTATCCTACTTTGATGCATTTACCGTACCTTGATACATTACCCTGGATACCTGTTTTGATTTTGAAATACTTAGTACACGCTTAGCTCTGCTACTAGTGTAGGGTTTTGATAAACTGTTTTCAAAAGTGTGATAACTATACTCCCTGAAGGGAAGTTTATGAAAACCTGATGTTGCTTGTTGTTTATCCTTGTTCCGACGGGGCCAATGATAGATAACAAGAACGTGATGATGAATAACTCGAGACATCGGTGGAGTGACTTGCATCAGGAAGGGCTAGTGCCCTGGTGTAGTGTCGCCCACTTGTGTCGGTTAAGGACCGTCCGTTGTTTGGCGCTGGGATCATGAGGTTATTGGATAGTACTAGTCGCATGCTAATGGCGGTAAGCTCCACTTGGACTATTCGTTACTAAAACGGACAGTAGCGTGTACCCATCCTACGATGCGCACCGCCGAAGTGATCGAGCGGCCGTAGAGAGGTGGTGTACTGTACGCCCATTCTAGTATGGAGAAATCCGAGCGTTGAGTTGATGTATGTAAGATGGTCAGTCCTACATACATCGTGTGGCTAGAAAGCTCCAGCTGGGTATATAAGCGATTCGAATCATCGGTGCTCCACGATATGGGAGACTTGATCCGAGTCCCGGCATCATAGTAAGAATGAAAGTGAGAATGAAAGGTTTTGAATCTGGCATGAGTTTGGCAAGTGATTGATATGTTAAGGACTGGCTTAGTCCCTTTTTGTAAAAGGTGTCTTTTGATCTTGCTAAAGCCTCACCTTGATTCCCATTAGCCAGCATTCCTGAGTCTTCTCCCCAATTTTTGGTCGGGTAAGTCTTGCGGAGTACTTTTGGTACTTAGGGTTTGTTCAACCCCTATTGCAGGTGAACCGCATGGACAAGAGTGTTACGGCCCTTGTTGCATGACGGTTGTCGAAGAAGTGACCAACGAGGAATAGATTGAGTGGCCTCTGGGCAGGGCATCTTTTGTTGAGTGACTGTAATAAAGTTACGTAATGATACTTCCGCTGTTTTGTAATAAGGGTACTTTGGTTTGTATAAGTTTTACAAAAGGTTTGTAAATTAAGTTATTGTAAGTCTTCCGCTACTCTGGTATTTGTGTATAAAAACTATTGTAATACTGTGATGTCTCTGTAAGTATCGATCCTGGAGTAATCGTGGTTTATCGGGGATCCACCCGACGGAACGTTTTAAGTTATGTGGTGTACAAGCATAGCCGACGGAGGTCTTAGGGACAATGTCAGGTGCTTGTGGGCCATATAATTTAGAAGGTTCTGCCACACTGTCCAATCTGCATCAGAGTACACTGTGAGGTCAAGTGGTGCACTCCGGGAGAGGTGAAGGCCGGTCATGACTGCCTTGCAAGTACCAGAGGATTCGCTTCATAGCAGCAAGGTGAGGCTCTCTAGGGTCATGCATGAACAGGCACACTTGCTGGACTGCAAAAGTGATATCTGGACGAGTGAAGGTGAGATACTGCAAGGCTCCAGCAATGCTACGATAGTGAGTAGGATCTGTCACAGGTGTACCATCAGCTGACAATTTGGAGTGGGTCTCCACAGGAGTGCTACAAGGCTTGCAGTCACGCATGCCCGCCCTGTCCAGTATGTCCAAAAGGTACTGACGCTGAGACAGAAACAAGCAATCACCACGGCGCTCAACAGAAATGCCCAAGAAGTGATGGAGCGGACCCATGTCAGTCATAGAGAACTCCTGGCGAAAAGCTGAAATAATCCGCTGAAGAAAACCTGTGGACGAAGCTGTGAGCACAATATCATCAACATACAGGAGGAGGTAAGCCACTTCACTGCCCCGGTGATAGGTGAACAAGGAAGCATCCGACTTCGATTCAACAAATCCAATCAAAGTGAGAAAGGAGGCAAACCGAGTGCACCAGGCGCGCGGAGCCTGCTTTAGACCATAGAGTGATCGGTTGAGGCGGCAAACATGATCAAGATGTGACGGATCAACAAAACCTGAAGGTTGCATGCAGTATACTGTCTCGGTGAGGTGGCCATGGAGGAAAGCATTCTTGACATCAAGTTGGTGCATGGGCCATGAGCGAGAGAGAGCCAGACTGAGAACCACATGAACAGTAGCAGGCTTCACAACTGGGCTGAACGTCTCATCATTATCGATGCCAGGACGCTAAGTAAAACCACGCAACACCCAACGAGCCTTATAGCGGTCAAGAGTGCCATCTGCCAAAAACTTATGCCTGAAAACCCATTTACCAGTGACAATGTTGACGCCGGGAGGTCGAGGCACCAGAGACCAGGTGTCATTTGCCTTGAGGGCGTCAAACTCCGCCTGCATGGTGGCACGCCAGTTCGGGTCAACAAGCGCAGACTGAACGGACACTGGCAGTGGAGAGAGGACAGCAGCACTGAGGTTGAGGCAATCGACCGGCTAATGAAAACCGGACTTCCCTCTAGTACGCATGCCGTGATCATTGACCATGGGCGGGATGGCGACCGGCGCGGTAGAGATAGTGCGCTGGTACCGCTGGCAAAGAACCGCGAGAAAGGGCAGCAGCATCGGGCGCACCAGGGGCAGCAGCATCGGGCGCACTGGGGCGCTGGCTGGCAACGACCTGGGACGACGTGTCCACAGGGGCAGCAGCGCCGGAGGCATCGGGGCGCCATCGGCAAAGAACCCGGGACGACGTGTCCGTGGGGGCAAAGACCGAATTACGGGGCGCTATCGGGCAACAACCTGGGACAGAATGTCCGCAGGGCCAGCAGCACCGGAGGCCGCATCGGTGGCCATAGTAGCTGCAGAAGCAACACTAGGCCCAATGGGGATAGTGGTGGTGTCATCATCATCGCTCAAAAAAGTTAGAGTGCCAGGATCAACTGGGGATGTGGACATGTTGGCGAAGGGAAAGACCGACTCATTGAACACAACATGTCGGGACACAATGATCCTATTGGAGTGATGATCGAGACATCGATAACCCTTATGGTCCTCGGAATAACCGAGAAAAACACATAGAGTGGAGCGGGGTGAGAACTTATGAGTGGCGGTGGATGACAAGTTAGGATAACAAGCACATCCAAACACGCGGAGATGATCATATGATGGAGAGGTGTTGTGAAGCGCAAAGTAGGGGGTGCGGCCAGCGAGAGTTTTAGTGGGATGATGGTTGAGAAGATATGTGGCAGTGTGGAGGGTGTCAGCCCAATAAGCTGGGGGTAGGCTGGCCTAAAAAAGGAGAGAACGAATAATATTATTAATCATTCGAAGAATGCGCTCAGCACGACCGTTTTGCTGGGAGGTATAGGGACACGACATACGGAGGATGGCGCCATGAGTGAGGAGGAACGTGCGGGCCAAGGAGTTGTCAAACTCGTGGCCATTGTCGCACTGGACGGCCTTAATGGAAGCACCAAACTGAGTACGTGTATAAGCGAAAAAATGGGACAACGTCTCAAACGTCTCAGACTTGAGACGGAGAGGGAATGTCCAGGTATAATGAGTGCAATCATCCAAAACAACAAGATAATATTTATACCCCGATGCACTGAGAATAGGAGACGTCCAAAGATCACAATGAATAAGATCAAAATGTTTAGACGCACGACTGGTAGACAAACTGAAAGGAAGTCTTACATGACGACCTAATTGACAAGCATGACATAAAGGTTCAGTTGTGCACTTATTACATGAAATGACTTTGGAGCTAATGAGCTTGGACAAAGCATCAGATCCTAGGTGACCAAGACGGCGATGCCACAGGGTAGACGTAGCAGCGGTGGCAGCGAGGGCGGTGGTGCTGATGGTGGGTGTAACAAAGAACGGGTAGAGATCACCCGAACTATTGCACCTGGCGATCACGCTCCTGGTTTGAAGATCCTTCACAGAAAGACCGAACGGATCAAACTCAATGGAACAGTTGTTATCGGTGGTAAAGCGGCGAACAGAAATCAAATTATTAATAATGCCAGGAGCAACAAGAACATTAGAAAGAACTAGTGACCGACGCGGCGTGATAAAAGAGGAGGACCCGACGGAGGTAACTGGGAGGGACGCCCTGTTACCGACAATAATGGATGAAGGATAGGAAGGTGGGGAACAGGAGGAGGTGAGTATACCAGCGGTGTTTGACATGTGGGAGCCGGCCCCCGAGTCGAGGCACTACTCGGCTGCAGGAGAGGGCATGTTGAGCGACATGGTGCTGAAGTTGTCGATCAAGGAGCCTTGGTTCTAGGACCCGTCGGCCATGGGAGTCCAGGGAGCCTTCTTGCTGCATTGTCGGGCGAAGAAGGCACGCCCCCATAGCCGAAGCCGGGGGAACACCCATCGATCCTCGCAGCATGTAGGGCACCTACTGCTGCATGTAGGAGGGGTCTTCTTTGTGCATGGAACGCGGCGGCGGCCGAGGATGATGCATGACGCCGCCGGGGCCGTGGGGGTGCGGCCATAGCCGAAGAGTGCCGCCCACGGGTTGGGGATAGGAGCCGCCGGGCGGTGTTGGTCCGTGCCGAGGGCCTCCTAACCGGCGCCCGCCCGCCGAACCTCCAAAGGCACCACCGTTGTTCTTGTTACGGCCACGCCGCGTTGTTGGGCGCTGGCCACCATTGCCATCGTTGGTGCCTTTGCCACCCAAGGGAGCACGGCCCGTCCCGCAGACCCGCCCTCCGGAGGGCCCGGCTGGGGGCGTTTGAGGGGCACCGCCGTCGGACGTGTAGAGGGTGGCCGGGGAGCCGCATCGTCGACAGCGGCGTCCTTGAGATCGACCTCCTCGAGGAGGAGAAGGTTGCGCGCCTGGTTGAACGTGGGGAAGGGGCGCCGGAGCTTCAAGTGCGACATCATGTGGCGAAAGGTGCCATTGAGGCCGCGGATCAGCGTCATCACCAAGGTCCGGTCGCCGACAGGATCACCAAACTCAGCAAGGGTGCTCGCCATCGTCTCCAACCGCCGACAGTAGTCGGTGATGTTGAGGGCGCCCTGCCGGAAGCTGCGGAACTCAGCGGAGAGCAGGAGGGCGCGTGATTCACGTTGCCCTGGAACTCGTCGTCGAGGACAAGCCAGGCGACGTGAGCACGGGGTTCCTTGAGGAGGACCTGCTGCTGGAGATCGGCGCTGATGGTGTTGTAGATCCACGACATCACCGCAGCACTCATTCGTGCCCATGCCGAGCGCGTGGGATACGCGTCGTCGGAGCGCACGTGGTCGGTGAGGGCGTATTTGCCGAGGGTGATGAGGAAGACCTTCCGCCATCGATCGTAGTTGTTCGCGACGCGATCGAGGGTGATGGGGATAAGGTTCATGATGTTGATGACACCCGTGGCTTGGGCGTGGATCGTGGCGTGCTTGGCTGAGGGCGTCGAGGGCGGCCTCGCGATCGGCCGCGGCCTTAGCGGCGGCGGCCGGCGGCGCTGGCGCTCCTCCTCGGCCCGCCTCTTCTGGCGGCGCTCCTCCTCGGTTTGGGCCATGGGAGGGTAGGGTTTGGGTGAGCCGGCAAGAGACTCTCGGCGACGGCGCGGGGGGCACCGGCGAGAGGCACTGCAGCGGCAGCTCTAGCGGAAGCGGTAGGATCGGGAACCGACCCGTGATACCATGAGAGAGTATTAGGGTTCAATAATACTTAGATTACCATCAATAGACACAAATCGGTGATTACATATAGGCCATTAGGGGGAGCCACTAGGGGCGGGCCCATGGGCCGTGACGCTTCTTGCCTAACGTGGCGTGATCCACAAATGCAGACAAAAAGCAAAGACGATGGGGCCAATGCCGTGTGAGCATGGCCCGACCCAGTTTCCACCTCTACCAAGTACCTACGGGGACGAAAACAACGACAATTGGTCAAATTATATAGTTTTGTGAATAAGACTTGCTTCAACAAAGTTGTATTTAAATTATCTCTGAGATCGATATTGATTATTCTTTAACGGGTGACTATATATTCTAAGAGAAATTAAGGTTTAAAAATAAAATTTCTCTGATCAAAAGTTTGTTACTAGATAAATGTCTATGTGTTGCACGGGAATATCATAGTGATATCTATATCTATATCTATACCTAATATTTAAAAGGGAGAGGTTTCTCCCCCCAAAATTTTCGTCCGGCCCATTCTTTTAGCCCAACTACCATTCAATCCGGCCCACCCACAAGCCCACTCACTCACTCACCTCCAATCTCCTATCCGTAACGCACAGTCGCACACCACCCCCTCCGCCGCCGTTGCTCAATTCGGCAACCCTGGGACGCGCAGCAAGCCGGTGCGGGAGGAGGAGCGGCTACCGCCTCTGGTCGGAGTAGAGGGAGATGACATTGGGGACGGACGGTGACACAAGGCTCGGCGGATGATCTCGCAAGGCAGGCACCCAAGCACCTCTAGGGACTCATGGCCGGTCGGCATGGGAGAGGGGCGGCGTACGGATAGCGCGAGGAGAGGGGCGGTGCAGAAGGGGAAGTCCCGAGTCGCTCGAAGCTTCATCAGCAGAACAAGTTGAAATCTGATCTGAATCGGATTGAAAGGCAAGACACCAACTCGGATCAGAAACGTCCCTGGTACGTTCGACACAAACTCATGTTTTTGGTGGCCGCAGAAGAAGAGGATTGGGTTATTGCAGTCTTTAATAGGCAATATTTCACCGCAAGGAAGAACGGAGTTGTCAGGCTCATGGATATGCTGCCTCCCGCCTGCCGGAAAAGGGTTGGCGCCCTCGGTGGCGAGTCAAGCCAACCTCGCTGGATTCGGCTCCAGGCACTCGTTGGAGCACGTACGTCATCCTTGGAGGTTGCTAGCGCCCTTGGAGTCCACTACTGGTGTCGCTCCTGGAGTTCGCTGCCGCCGCCTTTGGATTGTTGGCATCGAGTTCACCCCACTACCTGGATCACGCGTAGGAGCTTGGCTCCACCAAGATCCGGCGACGCCAATTAACTAGCTCAGACGACTCCAGTCGGCGCCGGTCTGTAACGTGTTGATCTGCTCTAGCCCATTGATTAAAGGTTTGTTCTTTTACGCATGCCTCCCTCTAATCCTTCTTACCTATGTGCAATTTTCCATGTCCCAATTAGTTAATGCTGGTGCTTGATTGATTCGTGCCAGTGATATGTTTGGATTGAACTGAAAATGAATTTGCATTGTCCGGTGCTTACTGCTTACCCATGATGAATAAAATGGATGGATGGATGGATTAGGGAATCTAATATAGCAGAGGATTAGTTTAATTACTCATCTGTTATGGCCTAGGTGTTACAATTAGCTAAAGTGTGGAGTTAGCTAGGTGTTGTATTAGCAAGTATTTGTCACCTTCTGGCTTCCTATCAACTGAACATGCATGTGTTGTATTGTAGATGGAAAATTACAGAGCAATGGGATGGAGCCCAGGATAACAATTTCATACATATTTGCTTGGAAGAAGTAGCTGCTCACAATATTGGATCTAGGAGATATCTAGATTCTGATTTCTTTGAAAAAACTATGGACAGCTCTTTTTGCATTTAATGCTGTATCTTAATAATGTTTTGGGTCATGTAAAAAACTCGGCCAGGGGAGAGACGTTCCTCTGATTTTCGTCTTAAGAAGATGGTGCCGCGACTCGAACCCGGGCTGGCTCAGCGAACCGCTTCTCAGTCGTATTCAGCTGACCAGTGACACCGTGAGAGTGTTGGCTGTTTTGGGTCATGTCAAAATAGATTTCTTAACTAGGAGATTTCTGAATGCTTGTGCTTGGATTCTGATTTCTTTGAAAAAAACACTGTGCAATAGAAAACTATGGTTTCTGCATTTAGTTCTGTATATCTTAACAATGTTATAAACGTGGGTTATGTCAAATAGATTTCTTAACTAACTACCATCATCTGACACACTATTCAGGAAATAGGTATATACTATGACTCTTCAAAAATTCATAGAATAATGATAGCAGCCATCGAGCTAATAATCAAAGCAGCTTACCAAATAAACTTGGAATTTTATACCATGAGGCGCAGTGATGAGTTTGGTAGACAGAATGACCATTTCTCTTTTTGTTTTGTTTGTATAAATGCTCAAATGCATTATAAAACAAAGTAATGTACTCTTGGTTTTCTAGGTATGACATGGTGTATGGCTAATAGATGTCTTGCTTCCTGCTCTATTGTTTTCTTTTTCTGTAGCTAGCCTATAGTGATAGTTGGAAGACTTGAACAATTCCAAGGTTGTTCCAGTTCATTTGCCTGTTGGTTATTTCCTGACCAAATGAATATTTTCTTTGAAGGAAGATAGTCTTACTGATAAAGACAATATCAATGAAGTAGACTCAGTGGATACCCAGGAAAGATAGCTTCACTACATACCACATTTGACATAGTTTGTGATATTTCTCGTCCTACCAAGAATTCACTCATCAGAAAGAGGAACTCTTCCACAATATTCTTGCCAACAACTTTGGAGATAGAAGAGATTGGTAATGAGGATCACTTGATCCGTGTGTTACTCCAAATTATACTTGATGTTTCCTGAGCTATGCTGATCGTATCATCCTTTCTACTAATAGGGGAGATAGAAGAGCAGCTGCATATATATTAGAGGATCTGGCACCTGATTTGATATCAAAGAAGCTGATAAATAGAGGAGAAATATTTTATAGGTAAGTTTTATTTGGTATTAGTAGATAGCATCCCTCTTTATTTTTTTTAAGTTTTTCAGTAGAATACTGACATATTTTCTTTTCTTGTTGCTTGCATTACAAAAATAGATAGAGCACTTTGAGATACAATTATCTAACATATAGAAGACATTGATTTAAATGCATCCTAGAGAGGGATCCTAAAGTAGTTGGTGATGATTCCGGTGATGATTGGTGTGAAGAACAAAAAAAAAAGGTATGATATTTCATTAGTGCTAACATCTTGCACGACCAAAAAAAAGTATGATCCTCTTCAGTTCTAACATCTTGGATGGGAATGAAAATAAGCTACAAGTGTTCTTCACTGGAAACTGATTCAAACTTTTGAGGCATAGTGCTAATATATTGGCCTTGTAATTCTAATAAAATTTGGACTTGGTCTAACGATTGCAAGATGTAGAAAATTGTAGTTTTTGTTGACATTGGTATGTTCTTCTGTTAATTTGCAAGATGTACATTTGAATATTTGTCTACATGAGAGGTAAATGTTTTGTTTTTTTCTAAAAAGAAAGGGAAACTGCTAGAACTTATTAAACTAAATGAAGAAAAATAATTAATTATATGCCACCTGTATTTATTAGTAGGCAATCAAACAGGACATTTTACTATATATAAAGATTTATTTTTTTTCCGTTGCAACGCACGGGCACTTTGCTAGTCTATATACCTAATAATAAAGAGGCAAAACTTTCAGCCAATATTTTTGGTTTGGATCTTTTTCGTCCAGCATTATTTTTGGTCCGGTTGGCTCGGACTATTATTGCCACGGCGTTTAAGTTACGGCTTCCTGATCCGACAGCACGGCTATGCAACTGTTGGGCCGCCGCTGAGATGGTCCAGCAAGCCGACTGATGGGCCTCCGCTGAGATGTCCAGCAAGCCGAGGGTGGCCCAGAGCACGTGTGTCACGGGTTCCGTTGCGAAGGGATAAACCACCTTGTTTCTACTACTATCTGTGCACTAACATCAAGTAAAGTATCATAAAAAATGGATCAAGTCCCTCTCCTCCGGCCTGTCCTCATTCAGCGTCGCCATCGTTCAGCGTCTCCCTCTCCTCCCAGTCAAAAATAGTATTAATATAATATATTTGCATCTACAGATAAGTAGCATGAGTCAGCTGGTGGCCTAACCAATTAAATGGTAAACTAAAATCTTAAATGTGTTCCAAGCCATCCTATGTCAATGCAAATTCATAAGTAAAACAAACTTTTCATCTATTTTTTCGTCCATCCATTTTAGGTTAATTCTTGCTTATCAGCCGGCAATATAGACCAGTTGAACAGGCTAGAAGGAGATCAAAAAAGAACGAGGTGGAGAGCGCAACGATGACACGGAACATGGGACCACCGACGGTGGTGAGGTGGAGCTCCGCCACGGGTCACAGGCCGCAATAACGAGGCAGCGCTCGATCGCAAACCACGAGCCGTGACTCGGAGTATGGGACCACCGACAGCGGTGAGATGGAGCTCCGCTGCGGGCCACGGGCTGCAATGACGAGGCAGCCTTGACAATGAGGTGTTGCTTGGTCGCAGACTACGAGCCACTACTGAACCGATGCGAGGAACAGATGAGGCATGTGCCCGGTTGAAAAGAAAAGGCAGAGAAAAAAACGTGAAAAAGTGAAAGAAATATGTGGAGTAAATAAATAAGAAAAAATTAGCAATCCGTGTTTTTTAAAAGATAATCCTACACTACACGTTACTTAGCCACTGAGAAAATATTTAATAGGTTAAATTTATCTTTTTTTGCGGTACCTCATATGAAGGAGTTAATAAATATATATATATATATAAAGTTTATGGTAATTCATTGCATAAGAGATTTAAATAAATTACTACTCCCTTCATTTTGAATTGCATGTCATTTTATTTTTCTAGATCATGGGTTCTGCAGTGTTTTTATATGTAATACCAAGACGAATTCAAAAGTATGGTGATCACGCAATAAATGATATATCCCGTTGCAACGCATTTGAGCACATTTGCTAGTGTTACTTTAAGTAAGAAATCAGTTGTGGAAAGAGTTCATGTTGGATTGAATCTTTATAGGAAGGAGTTCGTGTCAGATCTGGACTTTCGTATATGTTGCTTTTGAACGCAAAATAATAAGACAAGAGGAGCCTAAGTGAAGTCAAGATATGATTTGATATCGCTGCTAGATGACTTTGTAGCCTTTTTAAATGTAGAGATAGAGAAGAAAAGAGATTTGTGGATAGAGAGGGGAGTACGCAAGAAAGTTTGGGATGCTTCTAATTGCACACTAGTTCGCTATAGGTCAAATTCCCATATTGTTTGCGCCGAAACAGTGGCTTGCAAATAGGCCGCAGGCAAGCATGGGGTGGATAGTTCAGCTCTGATTGGACTAAGGTAACTTGTTGGCCCAAACAATTTGGGTCCATCCAGTACCTTCTGAATTTGAGAACTATGGAAAATTAACAACATGAAACAAAAAAAAAAAAAAATTCAATAGGGATTCCGTTATGATTATTCCACAATTTTTTAGATGAGGAAAATTTACTAAAAATTAATTTCCAGCTTCTATAAGGTTACTTCCTCCGTCCCAAAAAAGAATGATGTTCTTGCTTCCCGAGAAACAACTACTTCTTGAATTTTTATAAATAATAAATATCATCGATTAGTATCATAATTAGTATTATCGAAAAGATCTTTAGATCTAGTTTTTTTAACAAATTTATTTAGAAATATAAATATTATATATATTTTCTACAAATCAAGTCAAATTTATGGCACGAACACCAAAAAACGTCATTCTTTTTTGGGACGGAGGGGGTAATATACAAAGCCATTACAAAAGATGGAAACAAAATAAAAAATGAGAACCATCCAGGAAGCGTTAAGCACTTGGGTTTCAAACTCAACATAATCTCAAAATCATTGATCAGCCTACATTGCAGCTATGGAGAAATAGTTTGAGCCGGTTGCCTCTTCTATTCTCATGTAAAAATGAAGAGATATGGTAAAAGACTTTAAAACTTCATCATGCACCTACAAAAGAAGATGATGAATAATAGTGAATTTAGAATACCTCACATGTTACCGAAGTCCACCTGTTGACCTGTTCTCAACCAACTGGCCAATCTTACAAGATCGGCAGACTAAAATGATGGCTGAACCAAATGACCTAATGAGCGTCATTCCACAAATTTACCAAAAAAGCAACAAGATGGCGAGATAAGGCATAAAAATCTCACAAAGGGACACCCTCTATGGAGTGACATGATTAAAGGCGTATTTAAGACCACTATAAAATCCACCGTGTAGCAGCTTCATAAAAAAACTTGGAGCTTGTGGAGCACCCTATTAGGTGCTCTCACAACTCCACCTTGTATGTGGAGCTAAACTTGTTTGGCTAAAAACATGGAGTGAAACTGAAAATATGGAGTGGGAGGTTAGCAAACACCCTAAAGGTTGCATTAGGGAACACTGCTTCTGTCGTACATGCAATTGTCATCATGACATCACAATGTCTGCCACAAGCCAACCATCGCACCATCACCACCGATTTTACTTGTCAGTGGTAAAAATAGGCAACGGTGAGGATTTTCATCACAGCCAGCTAGGGACATGGCAGTGAAAATCAGATAATTTTTTAAAAAAATTGCCACCATCCGCGCCATTGACGTCTGCACCCATACCCAACCACCGTCCAGGCCCACACCCTCCACCATCGGCGCCCTCCACACTTGCACCCATCCCCACCACCGACGTTGTCCTCACAAAAATCTACCACTACCTCGGATTTGATGATGACGTGTGGTGAGCTCGAATGCCAGATCAGCCTAATGAGAAGGAAGAGGAGGGGCGGAGGCAGGAAGTGCGTGGGAAGATGGGGCGGTGGTGGATTTGGGAGGGGGCAAGGGCTCGCGCAAGGGCAAAGAGGATGAGTGAGGAGAAGGTGACCACGCTGAGGGAGTTAGGGTTAAGGTATGGCCGATGGCTATATGTACTTTGTGTCAATTTTTATCACTAGTTCAAGCCACAAACATATGGTGAAAACTATTATCACCATTGATTTTATTATAAACCATCAGTGAAAATGATATTCACCATCAGCTTTTAACAAACATGTGATAAAAATAATGTTGATAAAAAATGTTTTCTATAGTAGTGATTCCTAAGGCTGCCCCAACATAGATTGTTGAATCGGCTCTAACAACTGTTAGGGCGGCAAATCCTGTCATGCTCACGAACAAAGGAGAAGAGAAGGTAGACCCGAGCAAGCTGAGCCCGGCTCGAACCCGACAAGTTTGGCCTGCCCACAACCTTAATGGACAAGGCTTGAGCATAGATACCACTGCCCATAAAAAAAAAATTCTTTGCCGAAGCTTGCCCGAATACTGTTTTTATAGCTAGTTTACACTGTAAAACATGTGGGCGGTCTCTTCTCAGGCTTAGCTCGAGCTTACAATATAAAACGCATGGGCAGCTTGCCTAGGCCTAGGCCCAAACTGAACCCTGTCCAAAAAAGTTAGGTCTGACTTCCCGGTGGGATGAATCATGGTTGTGACATTTTTTGCCTGAAATAAACCGTATTTTTTTTACCTGGCCACAAAATACTTCGTCTTAACAGGAGATATAGGGGATAATAATAAATGGCCCCACCGCCGGTCTTTGCAGCTAACGCGCGTGCTTGTTATGGCATGTTATGACAAGAGCGAGGTGAAGGAACCGAGGGAGGTGAGTGGCGGCAGGCAGGACTGATTGCCTTCCCCCCCTCCCCCAACCAAAGCTATAATAAGACCATCCGCACCGCTTACGTGAAAGCAAACCTGCAGATGCGATTTGGCGTAAAATTTTCCCGCAGTGGGTACGCTAAAAAGGACCGATAAACAAGCTGCGTGCGCCATTTCTAGCGCGGTACCGCGTGTCCGGTAAGCTCTAGCTGGCCCCACCACGTTGCAAAGGAATGGGCCCAGCGTGAGAGAGGAGTGAGGTGACAGCGGCAAGCCCCACTTTTTTCCATAACAAAAATATGTTATAACTCACGAACCAAAAAACCAAATTAAATTCTGATTGCACCATTAAATTTGTTTCAATAAATCCTTCATAACAAGATGTTACATGGATATATTTAGATAAAATGATAAGTGGGTCATGATGGATAGAATATGATATAGAGGATGTATGGGTACGGAAGAATTGAATATCGAGGAGAGAATTTTGCTGACTAGGATGTATAGAGGATGAATATAGAGGTCCATGAATGCGGATAGTCTAACGCTTGTATGCACAAACTAGAATATTCGATTACTAAATGGAGTGTTATTTATCACTGTTTTATACTTTTTTGTTGAGGAAAAGAGGTAGTAAGTAGTTCATTCCCAGCTTTGCCGCGCCCGTGGGGGTTGTCTGCGCCCCCGGCCAATGTTGGCGCTGTCGTGCTAATAAAACTCGCAACTCAGCCGGTGCCGATGGAAAAGTATGCAGCAACCTGTTGGTGTTGGAACGGGGAAGTGGTGCGGGAAGTGGTGCGCGTGATGATGCTCCGGCGGCCGACCATTATTTATGATTCCAGTGGGAGAGAGGAGAAGCTGAGCCTGACTGACATGGAAAAAGAGGCGTCCTACTCGTACCGTATGAATGAACATGCATGGTAGTGACACCATCAGTTCCTTCCGATCCTCCATTCCTTGTCATGCCGAGGGAGCCACTCGTATAAACTCGTCTCCTCTTCCGTCGCGAAATAATGCCGGCCGGCAACTGAAAGTCCCCACTATCTATCAGCATCTGTCAAACTGAAACATCAGCAACGACCGACCGAGCAACCGGTAGAGTTGACATGCATCTCCCGTCCGTTTCCATCCCGCCACGACCAACCGACGACGACTCACCGCCCTGCACGTCGTCGTTTGATTTGTCCCATCACCAACGCGTGGGCGTGGCAGCCACCAACGCCCGCCATCGTCCAATACAGATTCCATCTTCTATCTCGTCCTTAATTTGAGATCGATCGAGCGACACCTCGTCCGAACTGCAGATCACTCTCCTTCTCATGATGAGCCAAACCTCGTCCGCCTGACATACAGCCGGTATGCACGCATGGCCGTTGTTCATTTGCACTTTTGATCGACTTATGCATGGTCATACATATCTGCATCTATCTACTTTCTGATCGATCGGTGACACGCTCTGCCACTGATTTGCATACTTTGTTGGTGGCCAATCCGTGGAAGCCATTTAGCATAGCATCCAATCCAACCAACACTTCAGATAATCAGAACATCTTCATGATAATCATCCAGCTTCCTGTAAATTTGCTCAACTATTTCGTTCAATTCGATTGTTTCTTCTTTTCCATCATCATCATCATATGGAGCAGTAGCGGATCGATCGGAGGAACACGTACGTGTTGAGGGGTGTGGCCGGGGTGAGTGCGTGCATGAGAGTACATGCATGACTATCACCATCACCGGCATCATGGAGGACGTCAGCGTCAGGATCGGGAGCTTCGATTTGGACGCCGTCGGGGCGTACCCGACGACGCTGCCCAGCCCGAGGATGGTCGCCGCCGCTGGGCCTGGACTTGAACGAGATCTCCAACTCATCCATTCGCCGCGCAAGCCGTCGTCGTCGGGGTTCAGCAAGAGCCTCAACCCGATCTACACCGACGACCACGACGCCACGACGACGACCACGACGGCAACGACAACGGATTTGTCACCACCATCGGCCGCCGCGGCAAACCATGAGGAAGGCGCGCTCGCTGCGACGACGACGGCGTCTGCGCGCGCGCGGCGCCACACCGCCGGCGGCGACGGGGACGGGCGCTGGGAGGCGATCCGCGCGGCGGAGCCCCCGCTGAGCCTGGGCCACTTCCGCCTGCTCCGGCGCCTCGGCTACGGCGACATCGGCAGCGTCTACCTGGTGGAGCTCCGCTGCGGCCGTGGCCGCGGCGCGCTCTTCGCCATGAAGGTCATGGACAAGGGGTCCCTGGCCGGCCGGAACAAGCTGGCGCGCGCGCAGACGGAGCGCGAGATCCTGGGCCTGCTGGACCACCCCTTCCTGCCCACGCTCTACTCCCACTTCCAGACCGACAAGTTCTGCTGCCTCCTCATGGAGTACTGCACCGGCGGCAACCTCCACGCGCTCCGCCAGAAGCAGCCCAACAAGCGCTTCACCGAGGACGCAGCAAGGTGCGGTCATTAATAATTGATTAATTCTCATCAGTGAGAGAAAGTGAGCATCAGCAACGGAAAAAGTTCAAATTTTTTTAAATGAATCGTTGTGAGCAATGCAATGCAATGCAAGCAGGTTCTACGCGTCTGAGGTGCTGCTCGCGCTGGAGTACCTGCACATGCTGGGCGTGGTGTACCGGGACCTCAAGCCGGAGAACGTGCTCATCAGGGAGGAAGGCCACATCATGCTCTCCGACTTCGACCTCTCCCCTGCGCTGCGCCGTCAGCCCGGCGCTTGTCCGCTCCCCGTCCGGCCGTGTCGGCGGCGGCGGTGGCCACGGCTGCATGCTCCCGCGCATCATCCTCCGGGGCAAGAAGAAGAAGAAGAAGAAGAAGAACAGGGGAGACAACAAGCAGGCCAAGCTGGACGACGACGACGACGAGACGGTGACTAGCAAGAGGCCGCCGGCGCCGCAGACGGCGCTGGAGTTCACGGCCGAGCCGACGAGCGCGCGGTCCATGTCGTTCGTGGGCACGCACGAGTACCTGGCGCCGGAGATCATCCGCGGCGACGGCCACGGCAGCGCCGTCGACTGGTGGACCTTCGGCGTCTTCCTCTACGAGCTCCTGCACGGCGCCACGCCGTTCAAGGGCTCCAGCAACCGCGCCACGCTCTTCAACGTCGTCGCGCAGCCGCTCAGGTTCCCCGACGCGCCGGCGGTAAGCGCTGCCGCCAGGGACCTCATTCGGGGACTGCTGGCCAAGGAGCCGCGCGACCGGCTCGCGTCCCGGCGCGGCGCCGCCGAGGTCAAGCAGCACCCCTTCTTCGAAGGCGTCAACTGGGCGCTCGTCAGGAGCGCCCAGCCGCCCTACGTCCCCGACGCCGCCGTCGATCACTGCTCCCACTTCGCCTGCTGCGACGACGCCATTGGCGCAGCGGCGCAAGGTGGTGGCACGCCCAAGAGCGCCGCCCGGAAAACCGGCTCGCGTCGCACTGATTCGTCAAATGCTGATTTTGAGTACTTTTAGTTTTAGAATGCTTGGTTTTGGGATCTCTTTCGCCTAAAAAAAAGTTTTGAGATCTCGGTTTGTATCTTATCCTTGGATTGTCCTCTTGAATCATGATGTAGTAGTTTGTAAGTGAAACACAGCATGAAAGCGCATGCTAGTTTGGCTCTCTTTGTGTAGTCTAATTTCCAGACTTCAAGCTTAAGCTTTTTCAGTCTCAATAATATTATCTTTTCACCCTCTCACAGTCTACAGAGTCGATCCTGGAAGACGACTCTTGCACGGAGCTAAAAATAAATGTCATAAAGCAAATTTTATTAAAAAAGAATTCTCTTTTATAAGGATGTTTCTCCATGGCCACTGATTTCTAAATACCAATATCACCGAAATTCTTTTCTTCTGTGCTATGATGATCATGATGTATAGCTACAAGCACTCTTTCTTTAATTAAATGAGAAAATCTATTATCCACACGGCTCACACCTTCCAATCTCACTGGTTCTGTGACACGGAGTACCTGCAGACCCTGGCGTCCGTAAACACGAGCCCCGGCCTGCAGTAGTACCCCTGCCCGGGGCTGCAGTGCCTGTCCTCGGAGCACACGCACCGGCCGTCGAGCGCGCACCCGTCTCCCATGGCCACCTCCACCGCGCCGACGACCTCGTCCGACCAGAGGCTGTCGAACAAGCCCCGGGGTCCAGCTGCCGCTTCGCCGCAGCGAACAGCCCCCACCGCGGGTACTTCCCCGCACGCCGGCGAACGCCACCAGCCGGTTCTTGGCCCAGTGCGGCCTGGCGCCGTGCTTGGCGAACGCGAGCTGCTCCACCTCCTCCCACACGTCCTCGCTCAGCCGCGGCGCCGCCGGGTCCGACGCGCGGTAGTAGTTGAAGTCCACCACGACGGAGTCCTCGTGCTGCCCGAGGTGCGCCGCCGACGCCTTCACGAACCGGACCAGGAGGCCGTTGTAGACGTCCACGCCGCAGAGGCTGTCGGCGCCGGCGAGGTCCCGCAGGCGCTTCACGTCGAGGACGAAGTCCCGGAACCGCGGCGGCGAGAAGATGGCCGTGCTCTCGTAGAAGAAGAGGCCGCGGAACCTGGGGTCCCACCCGCACGCGCTGAGCAGGTCCGCCGCCGGCGAGCGCGCGCAGGAGCCCGACGTCTGCATCTTCCCCTGGTACCCCACCACGGGGTACCCCGTGAACAGCACGCCGTTGTTCTTGAGCCCGCTGCCGACCAGCCGCTTCGCCGCGCCCTCGGCCTTCGCCGTCACGCACTTGCCCCTCACGTTCCTGGACCGCTCCAGCGAGGTCTCCACCGCCCTGAGCGCCGCGGTGACGGCGATCGGCGTCGCCTGGAAGCCGATGAAGTCGTTCACGCCGTCGCCCGACGCGTTCAGCGGCGCGCGGTCGTCGACGCGGTACACGGCCGTGTGCTGCGACGGGTACCAGGTGATGTCGGCGAACTCGTGGCTCGCCGCGTGCGCGGCGAAGTCGTCCTGGAAGGTGGAGTCGTCCCTGTAGTCGTAGGTGATGCTGCGCTTGAACCTCGGCTCCAGTGACAGAGTGATCTGCAATGCAATGCAACCTCGGTTTCAGCACGAATTAACGATGCATTTTAGAAGTTGAACTCAAAACCAATTCATCTGATTTGCAATGGTTAGAGTTTGAGGATTATGATTGGTTGAACAAAGGGATGAAGCCTCCCTTTGGGAAATTCAAAGTCGCATTTAAAAAACAGAACAACGGTCCTATTATGTAATTAACTTTGACTAGCTAGGTGTTTCAGTCAGACAAGTGAATACAGACCTTTGAACCATGTGATTCATGTAGAAGAAAAACAAAGATAACTTCAAATTTTTGACAGACCGTATCAGAGGGCCAGAGACCGTGACTGGTAAGTCACTGAAGAACAATCACATGCCATTCTTAAATATTGAAATACTAACACATTAAATAAACGCACTTCTCAAGGAAGAACATTTCCCCTTCCAAAGTGCAAAATGATGCTTCTCAGACTCCAGGCTTCCAGATAACAAAAACAATGCCGCTAGCTCCAAAATACTAAAACCAGATATCAATCGCGTGCACGATGATACACGCAGGTGGAGTACATTTACACGAAATCTTATTAATCAACTTCATCGTGTTGGTACTATAAATTATAATGTGTAATAATGGTGAGGACTAAGAAACAAACAACATTAGAACCCTTTGCCATGAAAAAATTCATCAAGCAAACTGGGATCCTATTGGATTCACCGTTCAGCAATTAGAGTTGTTAAGTAGCAACAACTACAGGGATAAGCAGAGGTGAGTAGACTAGCTGGAGTCCAAACATGAGTCTGTGTTTGAACTTTGAAGCAATCTTGCTTAATCTCATATGATATGGCCCTAGAAGCAAATTAAACTTGCTAGAGGCAATACTATAGCTAGTATACTTACTAGTCACGGTAAGCAGAGGTGTTCTATTGTTGTAATAAACACAAGCATTACTTCTAACAAGAGTTATTCAGAAGACTCGACTAATTAGCAGGTCACGTGTATTATGAAATGAAAATAAAAGTAACCTATGGAACTGTTTGGTTCGCACGATGGAGCAAAAACGTACTAATTAATTTATTTAGTAGCTTGACTATTTAACCAGAGAACCGAATGTCTATATCAACCTTAGGTGCTTAAAACCAATCATTGGGTATCTTACTCAGTTTTCGCCATCAAGCGATCTTGGCTACAGAATGGATTAATTCGTGAATTTCTTCTGAAAATAATAATCATTGGAATTTGAACATGAGTGAAGTTAGTATATATTATTTATCACATTAGGCATTATTCGGTTTGATGGGGATTGAAAGAGATTTCATCCTCTACAAGTTAAAATCTCCTCAATCCCTTTGGATTGGAGATTAACCCTGTTCCCAAAGACAATTCAAAGACGAGATTTCAAATCTTGCTTGGTCATATAACAATTGAGTAAAGGGATGAAGCCACCCCAGATGTACTTATGGGCACAAATATAATTTCAGAGTATCTTGTTCAGAGAACTGAAAAGGGAGATTCAAAGAATGCAAAACAGAACAACAGAAGTATATTAACAAGCGTATGCACCATATGTGTTATGTCTTTCGTCATTCATGCTATATAGCTCACTAAAAGCGTTCTAATTTTGTACACCGCTACAATTTCTAGAAAATTTTAGATTTTGAAAGTGTATTTCAAGGCGATCTTCATTCTATACTTTTTCTCTTTCATGTCCTGGCATAAATGAATGAACATGCCATTATTGGTGCCCCGTACACTGGTTTCACGGGACAGAAGCAGCATTGGCGGACGCTGTCCAGACTCCAGAGTCACCTGGATATGAACGGGATCAGCGCAGGGTCATTGTTCATTTGTTCTCTTGTGGCTGGCATGGACAGTATTTGGGAACGGAGGCTGGTCCTCAATCCCCGTGATCACAGTTTCAGCAAAGAAGCAACAATCCAAGACGCAAGCGCATATGTTGGTCTTTTGTCTCCCTCACTAATTTGATTACCTGATGGATTGTGAAAGCATCTAGGCCCCTAGTGGGTTTCGGTGATTAATGACAACGTAAAATTATTGTGACTAACGTGTGTTTTGCAGAAACAGTTTGAGTTAGGTCACCATAATGGTGATTGATTGGGCAATCAATGGTTTTCATGCCCCGACGATCGAAATCGTTTTCGGTTTTCAAAGGATGGACGACAAGGTTAAGGGCGGCTAGTTCTAAGTGTCGTTTGGCGTTGGAGAGACACTTAGAGTAGCTAGGACTTTGTTTTTACCTTTGGCCGTACTATTAAGAGGGGTTTGAATGGGTAACTTGACCTAGGTGAGTCTAGTGAGTTAGGTGTGGTGCACGCTTGTTCATTCTAGTCCTAGGCAGCCCTAGAATTGGCCCAAAGATCAGTAGAGTCAAAGCCATGCGAGAGATCGTGAAAACGGAAGTCATTCGAGCCATTTTGGCTCGACCGGACGCTGCATGTGGGGTGCCAGAGTGACCGGACCCCCTGGCGATGGGACCGGACGCCCGGGTGCCATCACCTTCGCGGTCCATGGTGGACCGGACGCTGATTAGCCGTGGACCGGACGCCGGGGTCGTGGCGTCCGGTCACTACCGAGAGGTCCGTAATGTGAAATTTCTGACCGGACGCGTCCGGTCATGGTGGACCGGACTCGACACGCTGCGTCCGTCAGTGTGACGCACCGCAGTACGCTTAGCCGTTAATTTACGACGGACGCTGCCCGGCCACCCCGACGGACGCCGTCCGGCCGACCTTAAAACCGCCTCGAAATACCTCTTCGTGTGGGGGGGTTTGTGTGGGGGGTATATATACTCCCTTACCTCATTCAATTGAGGTCTCTTGCTCATTCCAACAGCTGAAGAACACCTTGTAAGTGCTTGAGAGTGCAAGAGCCCTAGTGAGGTTGAGAGATTTGTAAATCCATTGCTTAGGACCTCATTAGTGGAAAGAGAGTAGCAAGTGTGCATCCACTCATCTCATTAGGCTTGTCTTGGTCAAGTGAGAGTTCTTGCTTATTACTCTTGGTGATCGGCATCACCTAGACGGCTCGGTGGCGATTGGGAGCATGGTGATCATCCGGTGGTGATTGTGGATGGCCCATCTCATCTTGTGAGCAGTTTTGGGGAATTCACCGCATCGGAGTGACGAAGAATCATCCCGTAGAGAGCACTTGATCCTTGCGCGGATCAAGGGGGAGCTACACCCTTGCGCGGGTGCTCCAACGAGGACTAGTGGAGAGTGCCGACTCTCCGATACCTCGAAAAACATCGCCCGGCGTTCCTCTCCTTCTCTTTACTTTGAGCATTTACATTCTCGCAATTACTTCTTGTATTTACATTGCTAGAATTACCATGCTAGAGTAGGGTTTGGAACCTAGGGAGCAAAACTTTTGTGTCTAGAAGTCATAGAACACACATTAGGCACTAGGGGTGAAATGGGCTAGCGATAGGTTATTACCGCTGCGATTAAAATTTAAAGAAGCCCAATTCAACCCCCCCTCTTGGGCATCTTGATCCTTTCAGATTGTTAATGACGCCGTGACTTTTGAAATTTCAGAACGTGTAAGTTCTGCAAATTTAGTACTATAAGTAGAAAAAGAAGACAACAAATTTCTTTATTTCGACAAGTGGTTAGATAACAAGTTTATTTGCATCTCCCTTTAATAAGAAGAAAATGGGCATTGAGGCATATTTTGCTATCTCAAGCCAAGCTAATCGACAAAAATTTACTCCATTTGTCACTAGACATAGGTGGATTGCAAACAAACAACGTCAAACTCCTCCGGTCTCCAATGTGTAGCTTTAACCATTATTTTTTATTTAGAATAAATATTAACAAAACCTAGTGGCATTATTGGGGTTATCAACATTTTTTTACAAGGGAATTTTACTCATGATTTTCAGGTTTTCATACTAAATGTTTTTTAAAAAATATTTGTAATTAAAATTTCACAAGGTTGACCAAATCTTGTAAAAACATCAAACATTTTTTTTAATTAAGGGAGAAGTATAGATCAATCAACCAAACCAATCAAGCATGACCAATTTTTAAAACAAACCATTAGGAGTTACTCTATCACAAATATAAGTTCATCTAAGTTTATCCAAATTTATAATTTTTAAACTAAAAAATATTTAAAAATTTATATATTGGGAAATAATTTCTCATAATGAATATTGTAATCTCAATCTTGTTTTGCCAACCTATAAAATGTTTAGATGTTGATTGATGACCAAAGTTAAAAGGTTTACTTGTGACAAACCTGTACGAAGAACTTATATTTATGATCAAAGCAATTAGATGAACATGGCCTTGAAAATGATCTCTCTCTCTCTAAAAACATGCTCCTTTTTAAATGCAACTGTTTGGCTCCTGACTATTTTTCACTTATCTCCTTCATCTAAGCCTTTGGCACAATGACTAAGGAATAGAGTAAAAACACTAAGTTTGCATTTAATTATCACGAGTTGAGCCAATGAGCAAGAAAAGAAAAATAAATGCAAACAAATGGTAGCCAATGAGCAAAGAAAGGGACAATAAATATGTACAAGTCCCAAGCTAATATGAAGGAGACTTTTAAATAAAAAGTTTTTCTTAGATGAAGGAGATAAATGAATGGAGGGAGTACATCTTTTGTAGGCCAACGACAATAATGGTCTATTCAATTGGTCCACTTAATTTCCAACCACCAATAGCTCATTTTATAGGTAGCAATAATAATAACTAGTAAATGATACAGGATGAAATATTTGTTAATAAGCAAATCAATTTGTGTATTATGAGTTGAGTAGAGTTCTGTTTTGTTGCTCATATATTATTTTATAATTTTATAAGAAGTGAAAAATCGCTATATTTATTGAGCATGGAGGCATGCATTTAGATCTTCACGATCTCTCTTGACCTTCTTTTTCGCTTGGTTCATTTTGTTTTGCATCTTATTGCATACCGTTTTTATTGTTTCCTCTGTAAGTAAATCATGAATACCTTAGCTCAGAGCTCAACTATATATATAACTTAAAAAGAAGTATGAAAGTAAGAATTTAACTGTCCTGTTTAAATTTGAAGCAAACATGTACCGATTTTTCGGGAAGGAAAACGATCGAGACATAATTTGAATTTTGAACCATTATTACGATTCGGATGATGCGTTTGATCACTAACCTTGGAGATGACCCCAAGAAGGCCGAGGGAGACGAGCGCAGCCGGGAAGAGCTCGTCGCCACTGCGCAGCGCGAGAACCCGGGCCCAGCCGTCAGCCTCCCCGGCGGCAACGACGAGCCTGAGCCCGACAACGTGGTCGTGCACGGCACCGCCGCGGCCCCACCACGAGCTGCCATGGGACCCCATGCTCACGAGCCCCGCGACGCTGACGCCCTCCCAGTAGGGCGCCGCCGTGAGGCTGAGCCCGCGCGCCTCGGCGGCGTCGATGACGGCGCGCAGCGGCGCGCCGGCGTCCGCGGTCACCGTCCGCGCCGCGACGTCCACCTCCACGCCCGCCAGCCTCGCCGTGCTGATGAGCAGCGTGGTGGTACTCCCCGTTCCCGCCGCCGCCGCCGCCGCCGCCGGGGCAGGCGAGCTTCGGGATGGTGTGCGCGAAGCCGCTCACGGCCTTGACGCGCGCGCCGGTGGCGCTGGCGCGCGCCACGGCTGCGACCACCTCCCGCCCGACGCCGGGTACGCGACGGCCGACACGGGGCAGTCGGCGCGGTCGCTGGACCACGCGCCGTAGGCGTTGGAGAGCACGCAGCCGGTGGCCCCGCCATCGTGGGTGCTGGTGCAGCGCACCGGCGGGCGCGGCGGCAGCGAGAGCGCCGGCGCCGGGGCATGCGAGGACAGCAGGAGGAGGAGAAAGGTGACGAGCATTTTTTTGGGTCCCTCGTTCGTTATTTTTATGCGAGTGCGCCTTTGCTTGTGGAACGTGTTGATGTGTTTCTTGGATTTGGAGGCTCTCTGGTCTGGCTTTTGCTCTGCTTGGTGCTGCTGCTCTGTCTGCCAAGCGACGCCTGTCGCCTGCTTTGGTTACCTTTAAAGAATGCGCGGTCGGCGGCGGTTGTGAATTTGGACAATCAATACATGTAGTATATTCAATACATGTAGTCAAATAAACAGCTGACGAGCTGAAGGGATTTAAGCACTTCCTTAAAACTTTGGTTGGGAGTCCACAATCTGCATGTCCATACTAATCATCTACTCCCCCTATACCAGATTACTCCCCCCTATCTTAAATTATAAGACATATTACTTTTTTAGTTCTAAGTTTATTTACTCGTCTTATTCAAAAATTTTTGTATAATATTATTTTTTTTTATCGTGACTTGCTTTATTAATAGAAGTTCTTTAAAATAACTTAAATTTAATCATATTTATATAAATTTTTTTGAATTAGACAAATGGTTAAACTTAAGGTAAAAAAGCCAAAGGTACTGTAATTTAGAATGGAGGGAGTAAATCACGCAAGCGCACCACGCTAACATGTTGCCCCAACTTTCACGTCCGCATTTATCATCCACCAGTGACCGAGGACAATTAAACTACGGTACGGCAAGATAGACAAATTACAGTAGTTCATAGATATGCAAATGCATTTATCACCTACGCATCAAAATGTACAAGAATAGAAATTGCAAATGTATTTTATGTCAGAATTGTCTGTATAAAATTGCAATATGTGCCTTTGGCTTTGGCATTGTCTTCCAAGTGATGGTTCGGATCAGATTTAGATACTCCCTTCATGTTGGAAATAGAAGTCATTTAGGACAACAACACGGTCTCTAAAGTATAACTTTAACTTCGTATTTTTTGTAAAAATATTCATCACAAAATGATATATTTATACTTTTATGAAAGTATTTTTCAAGATAAATCTATTTATATGATTTTTACATTTATAAACTTAATAACTTAAAAGTTATTCATGATTTATGTTCCCAATGTTTGACTCAAACCTTGTCAAAACGACTTCTATTTCCTATATGGAGGGAGTAGATACGATTCGAGATACCACTATTTACCACATTCTACTTTGAATTTGAATACAAATACGGATATAGTCGGATCCTAATGCAAAATGTATATCTCGAATTCAGATATCTACTTGATTTTTTAGATAATATGTTCGTCTTTATCGATAGTTTTATAATAAAATCATTATGGATGAAGTAATTTAATATATAGCAATATAACACTGTAGATAAAGACGACTACCGAAGAATAGAATATTTTAATCAATATTTCAATAATTAAATATATAAAATATAAGAAAATAGTAGACAAGACATATTAATTACTAAGTTTAAATAAATAAAATAAATTATAGAAGTATATAAATAAGATAAATTACTAATTGCTAATATTAGCCATACTAAAATTAATTAAACATTATATTTATATATCATAAATAATATTCAAATTATATTAACCATAGTTAACTTTTAAATAATGGTACATGTCATCCGTTATATTAAAAAATTTTATCATTTACATAGTTAATTAGTCATAATTATAAGATTTATACGGTTTCAAAATAATTTGTACTTTTTTAGATTACAAAATAATTTGTACTTCGATACGGATAGTATCGAGATATTTCATATTTCACCTGATATGGTTGTGGAATCAAATAGAGAATAATCTTCAATAGGAAATACAAAAACATTCATAATTAAATCAAATAGGAATATGGAAATCCATATTTATGCTAAAATAATTACGCATATCGTAGAATGTTCCGGATATCCGGACATCTGAATTGGATGTGGTGCTACAAAGAAATATTTAATAATGATGGATTAATTGGACTCAATAGACTCGTCTTGTTAATTACTCTACTCATGTGCAATTAGTTTTATAATTAGCTCATATTTAGTCTTACTAGTTGGCATCCAAATGTCTAATATGCACGGACAAAACTTTAACCCCTAGAGATCCACATACCCCCTAAGGTATGGCGAGCGCCATGTCATGTCATACTAAGTCCTACGCCCTTGACATGACTTAGGAACTTGTCCTGCGATGTATTAGGGCGGTGTCATAGTGGTGTCCTCATTTGACAAAAGATTGAGGCAGTAGCTAAAGCAGTCGAGATGTTAGGACTAGGCAAGAAAACATATGCATGTGTTGAGAGAATTTTCATCTTAAATGTCCAAATCGTCTATGTACATTTGCTTTTAAGTGAGGCTAATATTATTAACTTCGACCACGTTGATGAAGCCTTGAGAGTAGCCGGAATCATCCCCTCCGACCAGTCAGACGGGAGTTGGCTGCCGACCCCTCCCTCCACACGCGAGCGCCCACCTGCATGTCTTAGAGGTGGCCCACGATAGGATGGCCCACTCGGAGCATGCCAAGCGGTGTGCATGCAGGACTCGACTTCGGTGGTTTGTATCGTACTCGTGTTTTTCTTTTTTCTTTCTTTCTTTATTTTGTTCATTTTTAATTACTTTCCCTTTTTCTCGTACGTGGTATTTTATTATTATTAGTTTTCTTTATCTTTTTATCTTTCTTTTATTCCTTTAGTTTTACTATAATTAATTTCCTTGTTCATTATGTCTTTTTTTCTATGTTTTTACCTTTCTTTTCTTCTATTTACTTTCTTCTCTGTTATGTAAATTTTTTTCCATTTTGTCTTTAATTTTCTATTTTTATTTTACTGTACCTTTTATTTAATCATTGTATGTTTTATATTTTTAAAGTTCTTTTTTGTTCGTGTTGTGTGTGTTTGGATTTTTTTTTTTTTCAAATTGTATTTTTATTCCTTTTTAAGTTATTTGATTTATATATATATATATATATATATATATTTATAAAAGTTTATTTTTTATTTTCATCTTTGGTGTCTTAAATTAATGGATTAGTTTAATATTTTTTATTTATTATTTTCTAAATTTCATATGATATGTGTGATGCTCATATAATACACATACAATATTCTATAATATATTTTGTAATGTTTATGAATTATATCCTCTGATGTATTTTATTTATCAAGTACTGTCCATGTGATGTTCCTTAAAGTTTTGGCTATTTCATGGTCTTTCATTTTTATTCCTTTTGTTTTTAATGCTTTTTCTATCTTTTATTATTTTTCATCTTCCTTTTTTACTATAATCATGTATTTTCCTTTATTGGTTGTGCGGCCTTTTCTTTGTCTTCCCCTTGTTCTTGTTTGTTTTTTATATTATATAGCTTTGACCTTTTTATTTCTATATTTTATATACATATGATATTCATCCAGTATACATGTGATGTTCTTTTGGATATTTTGTGATGTTTTATACAAGATGCATGTGTTGTTCTATGTTACATTTTGTGATGTTCACATGGAATGTATGCAATATTCTGATGTATTTTTAGTGTCCAATAATATATGTGTGGTGGCTAGGATATGCTTTATGTTAATAAAGTTATTATTTAATATTTTTTGTAAATATAGCAAGTGAGATCTTATTTTGAATGATTTATCATAAGAAATATAATTTTGTAACCAAATCTTTATTTAAGTTATTTAATTTTCATATATATATTTAACATTTATTATTCATGTTTTTTATTTTCTTCTTTGCTATTTTAATTTTCACTTATTATTTTCTAAATCTTATATGATATGATGTCCACATAGTACAAATATACATATCATATTTTGTGCTATATTTTTATAGTGTCCACATAGTACAGTTATGATGCTCTATGATGCATTCGTGATGTTCCGTATTATACATGTGATGTTCTAAGATATACATGTGATTTTCATCAGTTTTTTTCTTTATTTAAGTTATTCATTTGCTTTTTCTATATATATTTAGTATTTGTTATTCACATTTTTATTTTCATTTTTTATTATTTGACTCTAATTAATCTTCACTATTTTTTTACTTTGCTATATTTTATATTTATTTTATAAGATGCATAGGATGTTTGTGTAAAATGTGTGTGATGTTCTATGATATGTTTTCAGATGTTCTATTTTTTATTTCCTTTCATTGACTGTACTCTATTAATTTTTAACATTATTTCCTTTTATATTTGTAAGTGTTCATGTTATTTTTAACTTTTTCATTTTTTATATATTCTATATTTGTAATTCATGTTTTTATTTGTATTATTTATTTTTATTTAAGTAGTACTTCACTTAACTAATTTTATTGTTTATGTGATGTTTAAGTAGTATATATATGATGTTCTATGTTATATTTTTTATAGTGTCCACATAGTACAATTATGATGTTCTATGATGCATTTGTGATGTTCCATACTATACATGTGATGTTTAAGAATATACGTGTGATTTTCATTGATTTTCTTTTTTTTTTTTATTTAAGTTATTCATTTATATTTTCTATATATGTTTAGCATTTATTATTCATGTTTTTATTTGCATTTTTTGTTAATTAACTCCAATTAATTACTTCACTATTTTCTTAATTTTTAAATTTATTTTTATAAGATATATATGATTATGTATTTTCTTTTATTGGTTTTGCGGCCTTTTTTTGTCTTCTCCTTGTTCTTGTTTGTTTTTTATATTATATAATTTTGACTTTTTATTTCTATATTTTGATATACATATGATGTTCATCTAATATACATGTGATGTTCTTCCGGATATTTTGTGATATTTTATAAAGTACACATGTGTTGTTCTATGTTATATTTCATGATGTTCACATAGCATGTATGCAATATTCTAATGTATTTTTTGGTGTCCAATAATATATATGTGATGTCTAGGATATGCTTTATGTTAATAAAATTACTATTTAATATTTTTTGTAAATATACCAAGTGAGATCTTATTTTGAATGATTTATCAAAAGAAATATAACCGTGTAACGAGAATCATTAATTAAGTTATTTAATTTTCATATATATATATTTAACATTTATTATTCATGTTTTTTATTTTCTTCTTTGGTATTTGTTGACACTTTGTTAACGTACAAAATTTATTAGCAATTACCACTTCCCCGCACATAAATATCTACTAGAATAGGGTTGCCACCGATAATTTCCACGAGTTTTAGTGATTTGTGCATTTTTTAAGGAATTTTTCGAGAAAAGCCTAAAAGAGGGATTTAAGTGCTAATTTACCACGAAACTTAACCGTAATGCAAGCACATCACGAGAGGGTTCGGGAACACTCCGAAAGACGCCCGATCTGATACCCGGCCCGCCACCAGGGGGGCCGGGCCCCCCACCCTAGCGCCGCTCGGCCTCTAGGGTTAGGGTTGGCCGCCCTCTTCTGGAACCTTCCTCCACCGCCTCTAAGGAGTCATCCTGGCCGCTTGCTACGTCGGTTTGATCCAACGGCGCGTATCAATTCCACCGGGCTATAAAAGGAGGTCATACCCCCTGGAGGAGGCCAGATCAAGAGATGAAGAGTCAGAGCTTTAGATAGAGATCCACTAGATCTAGGCTAGCAATCAAGATAGAGATTAGAGAGATAGAGTAGAAGAGTAGAGATTCGGAGGAGCCCCTACCGTCGAGCATCCTCGGGATCTGACTTCGGCTCCCCGCCGAGTCGCTGCTCCGAGGTACTTTTGTATTTACCATTCTGATTCAAGTAAGCAATTATTTATATTCGTTCTTTGGTTTGCAACTCATATTATATTGAGTACTTTGATTTGGATAGCTCCTAGGTCAGAGTAGTATTCATAGCGTAGACGTGGTGTCTAGGTTATGATTGCTTGTGATTGTTCCCTGATCAGTCGGATAGTGGTAGCTCGCGTAGATGACTTTATAGCTATGTTGAATCCTCTGTAGTCCACTTTCCGTTGATAGGACTGATAGACTTATAGGTGTCTGGTAGAACGATTACTCTGTTTCTTCTCCTATTCAGGTCACTTGTCTGATAAGACGATATTATACAAAGTTTACCGGTAGTTAGAACTAGAGTATATTAGCTATTTCCTCATTCTCAATAGTTTTCTAGATTGTTTGTACCCCCTTAGATTAAGAGTGTTAGGCTAGGTCATAAATCACCTACTGTTCCTTTGGGTTCGATATTAAAACCGAGTTGATCTTGGTGAAGTGCTTGATCAAGATATATCTATACGCTTTATGATAATCTGATTATAGTTATTATTTAGGTGCGCTTAATTTATACCAACAAGCATTTCTCGGCGCCGTTTGGAGAAACGGTTTGCTGATTTTGATTTTAGTCTATCTTAGTCTATAGTTATCCTTTTATCTTAAAAACAAAAATAAAAATATTATAGAAAATGAATCTCAAGTTTTATATTAATATGGAGCACCATCGGGATCGTACCTCCAGCCAAAGGAATCTTCTAAACCTATCACATCATCGGCTATGAGCTACGCCCGGGATTAATTAAATTAGTTCAGAATATATCTTTTTTCGGTAACACTAGCGAAAACCCCTATTCCCACTTAACCGATTTTGAGCGATATGTTCATGTCGAGCATTAAACGTATGGTCGATGAAACTTTAAGGTGGAAACTCTTTTCGTTTTTGTTAACGAGGCGAGCTAAGAAATGGTATAATCGCCATATTGGGAGTAGTCAAGGAGATTGAAAAATATTACGAAAATATTTTTTCTTAAATTTTTCCCAAAGAGAAAAGGTCGCTAAACTTCGATTTGAAATCATAGGATTCAAACAATTAGACAATGAATCGCTAGGCAAAGCTTAGGATCGTTTTTGATGATTTTGTTGTTTTTATACTATTTCTTTTTAGGCCTTGATGATAAAAAAATAAGAGATATCTTAATTTGGCCTCGGGTGGAGCATTTATGCATATTATTGTTGAACATGCTAAAACTATTCTTGCTAATATTCTGAATGATCTTCCTAAAGAAAAATAAGAGTTGCTAGAAGAAAATTCTCAGTTAGCTGAAAATGAACTTTTCCCTGGTTCATCTCAATCTATAGTTGAATTAAAACCTGAAATGGCTAATGAGATAACTCTAAATTAAAGTGGATGTTTGAAATACAAGATGATTTCTTTAATAATTTTAGAAATACTACACTTTCTCGTAAAATTATTCAACCCCAAAGAATCTAGAGATTTTAATTCTAATTTTTCACATCCTGATGATTTAAAATTTTTTAGAGAAATAACAAGGGAATTGATTTTTATTTTGGGTGATGATTGGTGATAGAATCTGAACAATCCCCTCAAGTAATTTATTTTAATTCACCCTCTGTTAGTATAAAGTTGCAAGTAGATTCATATCCTTTTAAAACTTTATACAACCCAGTTGTAGGAGTCAACATTATGTCATACACCTTTGCTAGAAAATTCTTAAAAGATATACCATTAATTCCTATAAATAAATTATTTAAAAATTATTCAGGACACATTATTCCTAGTTTAGGAGTTTTGAGTGCACTTCCTATTGTTATTAATGATTTTCGCATTTTGCTAAATTTCTATATCTTTGATATGTGGGATTTTGATGTAATGATTGGGGTACCCATAATAAAACTTCTTCAAGAAGGTCGTGATGGTAAATTAAATATCAAATTTAGGAAAGAATTTAATTTTTCAATACCTATAACTCATGCAGGAAAATTTGAAGCAGAGCCCCTTCCCGAATTAGATCCAATAGAAGAGGTTAGAGCTATTAAATTTGATAATTTTATTCAACCTGATTTAGAAGATAATACCCAGTTCTTCATCGATGAAGAGGAGGAGGACCATATTGATCCTGAACCTCTTGGTGAATTACTAGAGCCACCTAAACCTCCTATTGAGCTTAAACCATTACCATCTGGTCTTAAATATATTTTTCTAAATAATGATCAAGAATACCAGTGGTTATAAGTGATAAACTTTCTGATGAAGAGACTTATAAATTAATAACTATTTTAGAAAAACATAGAGCCGCTTTTGGATATTCACTCCAGGACCTAAAAGGGATTAGTCCTGTTCTTTGCACCCGTCGCATACCAACCAATCCAGAAATTACGCCTTCAAGAGAGCCTCAGCGTAGACTCTAAAATGCGATGCGAGATGTAGTAAAGAAAGAAGTTCTAAAGCTTTTACATGCAGGGATCATATACCCTGTACCGCATAGCGAGTGGGTAAGTCCTGTGCAAGTTGTACCTAAGAAGGGAGGAATGACAGTTGTCCAAAATGATAAAAATGAATTAATACCTAAAAGAACTGTCACTGGATGGCGAATGTGCATAGATTATAGAAAACTCAATAAAGCAACAAAGAAAGACCATTTTCCTCTACCCTTCATTGATGAGATGTTAGAGCGTTTAGTAAATCATTCTTTCTTTTGTTTTCTTGATGGTTATTCAGGATATCACCAAATCCCTATCCACCCCGATGATCAAAGCAAAACCACATTTATATATCCCTATAAAACTTATGCTTATAGAAGAATGTCTTTTAGATTATATAATGCACCCGCTTCTTTTTAAAGATGCATGATGTCTATATTTTCTCGATATGATAGAAGAAATCATGTAAGTTTTTATGGATGATTTTTTAGTTTATGGAAAAACTTTTGACGATTGTTTAGAGAATTTAGATAAGATTTTGCAAAGATGTGAAGAAAAACACTTAGTCCTCAATTGGGAAAAATGTCACTTTATGGTTAGAGAAGGAGTAGTGTTAGGACACCTAGTGTCGAAAAAGAGGTATAGAGGTAGATAAAGCTAAAATTGAAGTAATTGAATAACTACCTCCACCGGTTAATGTAAAAGGAGTCCAAAGTTTTCTTGGTCATTGTGGTTTTTATCGTAGATTTATAAGGAATTTCTCATAAATTGCTAGACCAATGACCGATTGTTAGCTAAGGATGTACCTTTTGAGTTTGATGAAGAATGCTTAGAATCATTTAATATTCTTAAGAAAGCACTTACATCAGCACCAATCATTCAACCCCCTGATTGGTCTTTACCTTTTAAAATTATATGTGATGCAAGTGATTATGCTGTAGGAGCAGTCTTAGGACAAATAAAAGATAAAACGCATCATGCAATTGCCTATCCTAGCAAGATAATGATAGAAGTACAATTGAATTATGCAACCACTGAGAAAGAGCTTTTGGCTCTTGTCTTTGCTATCGATAAATTTAGGTCTTACTTAATTGGAGCTAAAATAATTGTTTACACTGATCATGCTGCTCTTAAATATCTGCTCACTAAGAAAGATGCTAAACCACGATTAATAAGATGGATCCTATTGCTGCAAGAATTTGATTTGGAAATCAAAGATAGAAAAGAAATAGAAAACCCTATTGCTGATCATTTGTCTAGGATGTATTTTAAAGAACCTCAGGAACTACCTATTAATGACTCATTGAGAGATGACATGCTATTTAAAGTAACCAAGACAGATCCTTGGTACGCGAATACTGTCAACTTTATGGTTGCAGGTTACGTACCACCAGGAGAAAATAAGACTCATTTATGAAAGTCATCTCCACATATGGGATCCACCATACCTCTTCCGGGTATGCGCAGATGGATTGCTCAGAAGATGCGTACCAGTAGAAGAAGGCATAGAGATCATTCAAAAATATCATTCGTCACCATATGGAGGTCATTATGGGGCATTCCGCACTCATGCAAAAATCTGGCAGAGTGGTTTTTTTGGCCAACCATATATGAAGACACCAAAGATTTCATCCGAAGATGTGGGGCGTGTCAGAGGCACGGAAATATCAATGCAAGAGATGCTATGCCACTCACCAACAACCTTCAGATAGAGCTCTTTGATATCTGGGGAATTGATTATATGGAACCATTTATGAAGTCAAGGAATTATGAGTACATTTTGGTGGCAGTTGACTATGTATTCAAGTAGGTAGAAGCTATGCCATGCAAGAATGCTGACTCAAAACACTCAAAGAAGATGTTTGAAGAGGTTATATTTTCAAAGTTTGGGACACCAAGAATAGTCATAAGTGATGGAGGAACACATTTCACTGATAAAAAGTTTTACTTATACCTACAAGCTCATGGAATATGACACAATGTCGCTACTCCATATCATCCTCAAACAAGTAGCTAGGCGTAAAACATCTAATAAACAAATCAAGAATATTTTCTAGAAAACAAGAATGAGATGAAAACTTTATGGAAGGATCGGTTACCCGATGCACTATGGGCATACCGGCAGCTTATAAAACACCTTTGGGTATGTCACCATATCAATTGGTATATGGTAAGATCTGCCACTTACCGGTTGAATTAGAACATAAAGCTCACTGGGCTATCAAAAGATGGAACATGGATCTAGAAGTCTGCTGGAGAGAAAAGAAAGATGCAACTATCGAAATTAGAAGAATGGAGAGAAAAGGCTTATCACAATTCAAGATCTACAAAGAACGAACGAAGAAATGGCATGATAAGAGGATCAAGAAGAAGGAGTTTGCACCAGAAGATAAGGTATTACTTTTTAATTCCAGGTTCAAATTATTCGGGCTTGAAAAATTGAGGAGCAAATGGGAAGGACCTTTCACCATCGTGAATTCGTCACCACACGGAGCAATAACCCTACAATCAAAAGAAGGTATGTTACTCAAGGTAAATGGACACCGACTTAAACTTTATTTAGAGCCATTTGATTCAGGAGTAGTGGATGAAATCGAATTCATCCAATTACCAACTTATTAAGTTCTATTTTATTTCGATGCGAAATTTTATTCGAAAACATATCTAACAGAAATATAGGAGGAGTACAAAGCACCCCGCGAAAGGGCACCCGAGGTGGGCCCTGGGTGGGGCCGGTCGGTGCCCCCTAGGCACCTCCCGTCCTGACTCTCGCCCCTATCCTTCTACACTCTTCCCACGTATATTCGCGTATTATCCATATACAATCGGATATTCTTTCGTATGGATCCCGTAGAGCCTAGGTTTTGTCCTTATCCTGTCTCCTGAAAACCCATATAAATACGTACCTAGACCTCCTCAATTGTATTCCATAACCAGTCACCTCTCTCTCCTTCAAAAGAGCTCTCCAATCTAGATCTACTAGCAATGGCGAATAAGGCGATCATCTCCTACGGCGCGGACTTCGACAGCATCCCCAGCGATGATTCGAAGGCCCTCGTCCTCGCGCAACCGAAGCCTCTCGCCGTCATGCCGCCGAAGCAAGTTGCAACGATCCCCCAGCGTCATGAGCAAGTCTACTATATGCAAAATCCATCTGCTCTTCCTCCACCACCTGCAAGACTGTTTCTTGAAGGAGGTGCTAAAGGGAAGCAGATTCCTATCCCCAAGGGTATCCAGCTTCTTGCACCTAGAGCTAATGAGCGACTCGTGTCAGTCGAGACCGACAAAAAGGGCAATCTGATATGTGCTAAGTACACCAACGCCGCTCGTCCTTCCGTCCAAGGAATTCATGCAAACCCTGATGAGGTATGCTACACTGAGCCCATCGCACCTAAGCCCAAGCCTAAGAGAAAGAGAGCAACATCAGCATTAGCACTGGAGAAAGTTTCCAAGCAGCCAGCACCTACTCTACGCACTCTCAACGAGAAGCTTGAAGGCCTCTCCAACCTTGTCAAGGAGATGGAAACATCTAACAAGCTGAGGGACAAGCTCATAGACGACGTAGAAAAGTGTCGGTGTTTGACCACCGATAGTCTACCACGGGGTTCCCGCAGCAGTTGATTCGGATCTCGGCGATCAACTAGAACTCGGCGGTACGACGTAAGAGACACACGGTTTATCCTGGTTCGAGCCCTCGTCGTCGAGTAAAAGCTCTACTCCAGTCGGCCTTGGCCTTTTGCGTTGGATTGATGATGTGATTGTGTATTGTTCGTCTGTTACAAAAGAGGGTGCTCTAGCTCTCTTTTATAAGAGGAAAAGAGCCAGAGCTATGGTTTCTAATTCTAGTCAGACATATAGGAAGTGTTCTGTTCTTATTACAGAGGTTACTTTCTATCCGTCTAACTAGGTTGATCCGTAATCTACTCAGATCTGGCCTTCTTGCTCTTGTCCCGACGAGAGCCATGTTGGTGAGTACTCGGGTACGTCCCGTATCGACAAGCCCCCGAGCATTTCGAAGTAGAACTCGGGGAGCGCCTTGCTTCTAGAGTAATGCTTCGAAGTGGTCTTAGCTGAAGATTTCCTCCCTTCTATATGTTGTGCACCGTAGGTGCACTCATTGAGTGTAGCCCCCGAGCCTCTTGCTACTTATTTATAAGTAGCTGGAGGGTCTTCGAAAAAAGAAAAAGTTGAGGGTGTATACCCTGTAGCCCTCGAGCCTTTGTCTGAGTTATTTTTGGTCGAAAAAGAAGTCAGGCAATGGCTTTTATTTTCCTTATATCCTTCGATTTTTGTTGAGCTCTTTCGTGCAGATAGCCTTTTAGCTGCAACCCCGAGCTTTTTCTGGGTTCTTTCATGCAGATGGCTTTTTAACTGCAGCCCCCGAGCTATTTCCGAGTTCTTACGTAGCTGTTGCCTTTTAGCTGCACTCCTCGAGCTTTTTCCAAGTTCTTCTGTAGCTGTAGCCCTTTAGCTGCACTCCTCGAGCTTTTTCCGAGTTCTTCTGTGTAGGAAATGGAAAACAGCTCGTGACTCTGCCTTTACTGTCTTTTATGTCTGCTTTTATGACTGGGCGTTGGCAGCTGGTGGTGTAAAGGCTTTTACTGTGCTAGGATATGCCTGCAATATACTCTTCTGTTGCTCTCTTTACTGCCCTCTTTTATTGTCCTTGTCAATGCTTCCCTGAATTGGTGAACTTGGTCTACGTACGCCGATCTTGGCCTATAAATTGCACCTCTCTTTCGGTTGCTTTTCAGAGTCTTATAGTATGCTTCTTCCTGTTCTTGTGACAATGATAGTTTGCGAGGTTGAACAGCCCCCGGGCTTCTTTCTTGTTTTTCCAGTGTGGTCTTCTTAGTGGGTAGAAGAATTCTTAAGATAGGAATTAGAGGCAGACTAATTCCGGAGTAGCATTGTGATTGGAGGCTCGTTCTGGTGGGTAGAAGAAGTCTTGAGATGTGCCTTGTGCTGGGTTATTTTGCACTCTTAGTACCTCTTTTCCACTCTGCCAGGGCTATGCTTTGCGTTGGAGGGTTGCCGAGCCGCCTGATCTTCTAGGCGTGCGGTGCGGATCGACCACCGGCCGACCTTACGGCTCGAGCTCTCTTGTTCACATGGGGTTCGATCCGACTTATTTTGGAGAGGCCCGATGTGATACTTGATCAGTCAGTGCTCCATTTGGAGCTCTCTTGTTCACATGGGGTTCGATCCGACTTATTTTTAGAGAGGCCCGATGTGATACTTGATCAGTCAGTGCTACTTCTGGTGATCTTGGGTACACTGTGTTGGTGTATCTAGGTTGCTTTAGATCTGCTCGGCTCATTCTGCCTCAGAGGTAGTCTGAGTCTGCAACGAGGACGGTCTTGGATTTTACGTAGTTGTCTTCTATGGCAGAATTCCACGAGGTTCCTTGTAGATTTTCCGCGTAATTTTCTTTTATGGCCAAATTCTATAGGGTTCCTTGTAGCCGTTGCTTTGGTGTTCTTTCTGAATTCGATAGGTCTAGTAAAACTTGTATCCTTGTATCTTGTAAATTGTATTGAAGAAATATATGTTCATGAAGTGATCTGAGGTGTTTTGTCCTGTTTTGCTGGTTGTCTGCCTTCGCACCGACTTATTTTGGTAGATAATAGGACTGTCTGTCTTTGAGCAGGCTTGTTTTAGCCGAGATGCTAACTGTCTTTCCTTGTGTGGACTTGTTCTTGCTGTCTTCTTTGTGTCGACTTGTTTTAGATATTTCGCCGGAGTTACCTTGTGACGGTATTATATTTTACCGTTGGTGAGTAACAGGATTAGGACCGTTATCCCAAGATTTGGGGGTTTACTGGGCCTTTCCTGTTACTGCGCTTTGTATCCATTGGACTTTTTACCATTGT
This sequence comes from Chrysopogon serrulatus, assembly GCA_015844335.1. NCBI lineage: Eukaryota > Viridiplantae > Streptophyta > Magnoliopsida > Poales > Poaceae > Chrysopogon > Chrysopogon serrulatus. Next base: position 601,614 of record JADLZL010004951.1, on the reverse strand, counting down.
ACCTTAAGTGGGCCTTAATACCAGGCTATAAATTAGGTGTGGTGACTGTTCTTCTTCTTCACCTTGCCTTGGCCTTCTGAAACCCTAATCGCCGCAGCGAAAAAATCCCCCAATCTTATTCTTTGCATTGCTGCGCATTCTCTCCTCCTTGCTGCTACTTCATTGTATGGGTAGGAATAAGGTTGCGTCCTAGAAGCCGGTAGTCGAGAAGCCTGCTCTTGAAGAGGAGGTCGACGAGCGCTTGAACCCCGAGTTTGCCGCAATGAAGGCCATCGCGAAGAACTTCCCTCCCCGACTACTCGGGAGAAGCATCGATCGAGTTGCGGGGAGTTGGGGTTGATCCGACCCAAGGAGTTCTCCGGTTGGGTTGCTCCCCGGTGAGCATCGTGTTCCTGTTCCTCGCCCAGGGAAAATTGTACTTTTTATTTCTTTTGTTCGTGCCGGGCTCTGTCTTCCGGCTTGTTCTTTTCTTCACCATTTTCTTCGCTACTTTTCCATCTCTCTTCATGATCTTACCCCGAACGGGGTTCTTCATCTTTCTGTTTTTTGTTCATTTTTGTGAAACTTTTCTTGGCATTCCTCCTTCCCTAAATGCATTACATTTTTCTTTTTTTCGCCTTAAGCCGTAGCCTCGCCATGAATCCCTCCACACCCTTGGTGGATGTGGGATTCAATTCCGGCAGGGGCATAAGTCGAGCCACTTCTTTGATTATGACCTTGTCGATTTCGTGAAGGATTGGCGGTCCGAGTGGTTTTACGCTAAAAATCCTGATGGAGGTGCTAGTACTCCGGCTCTCCAAACCTACTCGGGGGTCCCGCCTGTTGTTAATGACCGGTGGGAAAAAGAGCAGCTCACTTCTGTCGAGTTGTCTTTTCTCGAACCTCTCTTCAATAGGATTAGATACTTGAAGTAGAATGGCTTGTCTGGCTTTGCTATTGTGGCAAGTTATCTTCGTCGCCGAGTACAACCTTTGAAGGCGCGTGAGCACTTTGGCTTTGAGTACTCGGGCACCGAGGATCCCTCTTGTATGGTGGCCACGACCGAGTTGTCAGATGATGAGATGCTTGTTCGTCTTCAGAAGATCTTGAAAGGCGCGTCGGTGGTCCCAATGATCAGTTTTGAGTACTCGGCCAGCAATCCTCCTCCTACTGTAAGTATTCTCTTGCTTATTTTGTGTTGTCCGAGTTCTTTTTTGATTATGACTGACTTGTTCTTTGTCTTTTTGAAGCCTTTTGGCAGGGATTTTAATGCCGATGCTTCTCTCTATGTTGATGGAGAGATTGCTCCTCTTCCGGCTCCTTCGGCTGCTCCTGGCCATAAGGTAATTGATGGTCGAGTTGTTTTGCCTGGTTTTTCTGAAAAGGAGCCTGTTCTTCAGTATGTTCCTTATCAGCAGGTGGCCCTCCCTCGAGTTACTCGCGCTGGGGCGAAGAGGCCAGGTGCGGGTGATTTCTCCTCTGCTGTGTCTCAGAAGCGGGCGCGCTCTTCTTCTTCTCCTCAGCCTTCAGGTAACCTTCTGATAGGTGAGAGGTTGTTTGATTTTTCTTGGCTTGCTCTCTTTTTGGAGAGTAGTCTTGATTCCTTTTTCTTGGTAGGTGGTGTATCTGTTCTTCTTTTTGAAGATGAGGCTGAAGATGTTGATGACTCTCCCCTTCTTCGTCGGTGAGTGTTGTCTTCTAGGTTTTGGTATACATACTTTTTGTTGTTTTGTTCTGACTTGGCTTTTTGTAGCCCCCGGGCGACTTCTTCTTCCTCCCCGGCCTTAGGACCTCTGCCGGGTCCCTCTCCTTCGTCTGCCGAGTTGTTGGTGAATCTGGAAACGGTTATGCTGCCTCCACCTCCTCGGCCTCGTATTGCTCTCCGTCGTGCTCCCAAGTAAGTGCTGACTTCTTTTCTTTTTTTGGGTATCATTTGTCTTTAGCTTTTTTTGTTCTTGTAGGTCTTTAGCTGCGGCTTCTGATTCTGAGAAGACCATAAGTGTTGGAGCTGTGGGTCAAGTGTGCGTGCTGATCCTCATCCAAATTTGTGGATTCTGCCCCCATGGTGGCTTCGTCTTACTGGCTGGCCGGGGCTTCTTCTTTGCCGGTTGCGTAGGCGGTTGAGTCGACTGCTTTAGGAGCAGAAGAGTTGCCTCTTGCCCAACCCTTGACTTCTTCTAGGGTTGGGAATTCTCCTTCTTTGTCTCCTTCTTATGCTCCTTGGGATTCTGTTCATGATTTAAAGTCGATGCAGGAGCTGGAAGAAGACTTTAATCTGAGTTCTCGCCTTAAGAAGCTTGAGGCTGGATTCAAGTCTTTTACTGAGCAGTTCTAGGTATAATGACTTGTTTATTTTGTGCTTTGACTTGTTTTTTCTTCATCTTCCCTTTCTTTATATGCAGGAGTATGTCAGTGATTCTGATATCTTCTTTGGCTCATCTGAGTCTTAAAAGAAGTTGGATGAGCTGACTTCTTTGAGGGTGGCACTTGATGAGGAGCGTCAAGGGCGTCAATTATCAGAGGCTGCTTTGAGAGCTCAGGTTATTGCGGCGGAGCAGCAGAAGTCGGCTGCAATTGACTCCGAGAAGACGGCTTCTCGAGAGCTTCAAGGTACTTTTTATGCCCTTTTGTATATGATCTTGTCATTGTCTTTTTCTAACTTTATTGGGTTCCCATTTGCAGCCTTGAAGAAAAAGTACTCGGAAGAGACTGAAGCTTTGAAGCTTGAAGTGAAAACTTTTTGTAACGACTCAGAGAAGGTAAAGGAGGATGCTGAGGAGACCTTAGCCAGGGCTCGGCTGATTAGGCGTGGTGCTGATCGAGATCTTTTGCAGGCCAAGGCATCAATGGAAGACTTGTCCGTTCGTCTGAAGGCTTCGAAAGACAGGTGGTCGGCTTTGCTGAGTTCTGTGCAAGGTCTTGCCACTATGCTGAGGAGGCCGGAAGATGCGGGCTTGACCTGGGTTCAATTCATTCCTCGCCTGACCGAGCGGACTATCAACTTCGCCAAGGATGCTGTTTTGCTTGGCGTTCAGGGTGTGCTGGCTCGTATCCGAGTTGTTGACCCCAACTTTCCTCTTGATAGAGTGATGGACGGGACTCATACTTCTGAGGATGAGCAAGCACTTGCGGAATCTGAAGCTACTGTCTTGCCCTTGGCTCGAGAATTTACTGATCTTGTAGAGATTACACCAAAGCGGTAGTGATGACCGGGGTCTTCTCTTTTGTAATGAAACTTGATGCCTTTTTAAGGCTCTTGTGTATAAAAAATTTGCTTTCTTTTGAATGCCTTTAATGTTTTGTCTAGTCAATATCCTCGATCGTTGATTGTCACTTGATTGGGTCTTCTTCTGAGTTCTGTGGTATAGTAGTCGGAATAAACCGAGTTCTTCTGTTGGCACTTTACCCAGTCCTGAAAAGAAACTAGGATAAGGCGGATACTGGTTTCTTTAGCCGTACAATTATTGATATTGTGAAGATGACCTGTAAATGGTTGGATTTGGGCTAAGTTGTAGCTGTCTTTGTACTTCAATAACTGGTTCAGACCGTAGGTCTTCATCCGAGTCCTACAGTCTAGAAGTCAGGATAGGTCGAGCTCTTCGCTGGCTCTCATCTAGTTCTGAAAAGAAGCTAGGATAGGGCGAGTGTTGACTTTTTTAGCCGTACTCTCATCGGTATTGTGAAAACAACCCGGAATAGTTGGGCTCAGGCTAGGTTGTAGCCGTTTTACACTTCAACGATTAGTTCGGACTGTAGGTCCTCATCCGAGTTCTTTATTCTAGAAGTCGGGACAGATCGAGCTCTCTTTTGGCTCTCATCTAGTTCTGAAAAGAAGCTAGGATAGGTCGAGTTTTGACTTCTTTGGCCGTACTCTCATCGGTGTTGTGAAAACAACCCAGGGATCAAACGTTTTTTGCTCTCATCGGGGTTCTATGTTGCCCGGAGGGTCGAGCGTTTTTTGCTCTCATCGGGGTTTGCCCGGGAGGTCGAGCGTTTTTTTGCTCTCATCGGGGTTTGCCCGGGTGGTTGAGTGCTTTTTGGACCGTAGGTCCTTATCCGAGTTCCGTATTCCTAGAAGTCAGGATCGAGCTCTGAAAGATGCTAGGACACTGTAATCTTTCTTTTGAATAATGAATCTTCTGTTGGAAGAAGTAGTACATGTCTTTGTTGTCTTAGGCGAAAAATCGTCGTAATTGAGAGATGTGCCATGAATTTTTTGTTGATACTCCATCTTCGGTCATCAGCTCGTAGGTTCCAGGTTCTGTTACTTTTGTTACTATAAAGGGACCTTCCCATGGGCCGAGTAGTTTGTGCCTTCCGTCAGGTTTTTGAATTTTTCGGAGAACTAGATCGCCGGCTTGTAAGGTTCTTGGTTGAACGCTTTTGTCATAATATCTTCTCAGTTCTTGCATGTATCTTGCTGATTGTAGTGTTGCATTGACTCTGACTTCTTCTAAGCTGTCGATTTCTAGTCTTCTGGTCTCTTCTGCTTCCCCTTCGTTATATTGCTCAATTTTAGGGGACGTCCAGATTAAGTCTGCTGGTAATACGGCTTCTGATCCGTATACCAAGAAGAAAGGTGAGTAGCCAGTTGCTCTGCTTATCTAAGTTCTTAGTCCCCAGACTACTTTTGGTATTTTGACTATCCATTTAGCTCCATAATCTTTAAGGTCTTCGTAAAGTCTTGGTTTTAATCCTGCCAAGATGAGTCCATTGGTTCTTTCTACCTGTCCGTTTGCTTGAGGATGAGCTATTGATGCATAATCGATGCTGAATTCACAGTCTTGTGCCCAGCTTTTAAACTCATTAGGCGTGAATGGTGATCCTAGGTCTGTAATTATCCCATTTGGCATCCTGAATCTGTGCATAATTTCTTGGATGAACTCTTGTGCTTTGGCCGAGCTGTATTTTACTAATATCTTGTATTCTATCCACTTAGTGAACTTGTCGATGGCCACGAAGATGTACTCGAACCCTCCTTTGGATTTCTTGAGTGGTCCGACTTGATCAAGCCCCCAACACGAGAACAGCCATGCTGGTGGGATGCATATTAGATTGTGAGCTGGAACGTGCGCTTGTCTTGCAAACAATTGACAATTTTTGCAGTATTTAACTAGTTCTTCGGCGTCTTTCAATGCTGTTGGCCAATAGAATCCTGATCGAAAAGCTTTTCCGACTAGTGTCCTTGAAGATGCATGATTCCCACAGCATCCCGAGTGTATTTCTAGTAATATTTCTTTCCCCTCTATTGTTGATACGCATTTCAATAATACGCCCGATGATGCTGCTCTTTTGTAAAGATTATCCCCTACTAGGACGTAGTTTTTGCTTCTTCTGATGACCCGAGTTGCTTCTACTTTGTTTCCGGCTAACTTCTTTTTTTTGATGTAATCTATGAATACTTGCATCCATATTGAGTTGTCTGTGCTGATTGTTAGAATTTGCTCTTGTTCTGTCTTCTTCTTCTCATCTTCTTTCTCATCTAACTTTATATATGGTTTGTTTAGTTCTTTTACAAAAACTCCAGCGGGTACTTTTGCCCTATCTCGAGCCTAGTTTGGCTACCACATCACCGCAACATTTGAATCTCGTAATATATGATGTATCTCTAGTCCTTGGAAATTTTTCTCAAGCTTTTTGATTTCTGCGCAATAAGCATCCATGTTCTCCTTGGTGCAATCCCATTCTTTATTGACTTGGTTGACTACTACTGCTGAATCTCCGTAGACTAGTAATCTTTTGATTTCAAGTAATGTTGCGACTTGTAGGCCGTGGATGAGTGCTTCATACTCTGCTTCATTGTAGGTAGCTTGCCATAAGATTTGTAGAACATATCTGAGTTGTTTTCCATCAGGTGCAATAAGCAGTACCCCTGCTCCTGCCCCTCCTAGTTTTAGGGAACCATCGAAGTACATTTTCCAATGGTCTAGGATGACGTCCGGAGTGGGTTGTTGTATTTCGGTCCATTCTGCGATGAAGTCGGATAATACCTAGGATTTGATTGCTTTTCTTGGTTTGAATTCTATCTTGAGTGCTCCTAGTTCAACTGTCCATTTTGAAATTCGTCCTGTTGAGTCTTGGTTTCTTAGGATGTCTCCAAGTGGAAAATCTGTTACGACGACTACTTTGTGATCTTCAAAATAATGGCTGAGCTTCCTTGAAGTTATAAGTATTGCATAGAGTAGTTTTTGTACATGAGGATATCTCACTTTTGATACTGTGAGTACTTCACTTATGTAGTATACTGGCCTTTGTACTTTGTAGATGTGTCCTTGTTCTTCTCTTTCGACCACAATAGCTGTACTGATCACTGAAGTTGTTGCCGTAATGTATAGCATGAGTTGTTCGTCTTTCTTTGGTGGTACTAATACTGGTGATGTGCTGATGTATGCTTTTAATTTGTCGAAAGCTTCTTGTGCTTCTTCATTCCATGTAAACTTATCTGTCTTCTTTAGTAGTTTGAAGAAAGGTAAATCTTTTTCTCTGAGTCTGGAGATAAATCTATTAAGTGCTGCCATGCATCCTATCAACTTTTGTAGATCTTTGATATCTGCAGGTGGGCCCATATCAGTTATTGCCTTGATTTGTTTTGTGCTTGCTTCAATTCCTCTTTGGCTGACTAGAAATCCGAGTAGTTGTCCCGATGATACGCCAAATACACACTTGTTGGGGTTGAGTTTCCACTTCCATCTTTTGAGATTGTTGAAAGTTTGTTGCAGATCTTCAATTAGAGAATTCAGGTTCTTTGTTTTGACGACTACATCATCCACATATGTTTCCGTGTTCTTTCCAATTTGGTCTCCCAAATAAGTCCGGATTGCTCTTTGGTATGTTGCTCCTGCATTTTTGAGTTCAAAAGACATTGTTTTGTAACAATAGGCGCTGAAAGGTGTAATGAAAGAAGTCTTGCTTTGGTCTTCTTCTTTTAGTGCAATCTGGTGGTATCCCGAGTAGCAATCTAGAAAAGATAATAGGGCTGATCCTGCTGTTGAATCCACTATCTGATCAATTCTTGGTAATCCGAAAGGATCTTTTGGACAATGTTTGTTGAGGTCCGTATAGTCGACACACATACGCCATTTATCCGTGTTCTTTTTGTGTACTAGGACGGGATTTGCCAACCAATCTGAATGTAGGATTTCTTTTATGAACCCTACTGCTAGTAGTCGGGCTATTTCTTTCTTTATTGCTTCCTTCTTGTCTGGTGAAAAACGTCGTAGTCTTTGTTTGATTGGTCTTGCTCCTTTGTTGACTTCAATTTTGTGCTCAGCCAACTCCCTTGGGACTCCAGACATATCAGCTGGTTTCCAGGCAAATATATCCTTGTTGTCCCGTAAGAAGTTGGTGAGCGCGAGTTCCTAAATGGTAGGCAGATGTGCACTGATTGTGGCAGTCTTGGATGGATCACCTATCCCTAGATCAATCTTTTTGGTGCCCTCTCCCTCGGTTGTGGTAAGTGTACTTTGTTTTTTGGCTGGTATCTCTAGCTCTTCTGTTCTTATTTCTGCTACTGCCGAGTTGATTTCACCTTGTATTTTTGACGATATCTGTATTGCTTGTGCATCGCATTCGTAGGCTCTTTTCAGGTCTCCCCTGAGAGAAAGTACTCCGTGTGGTCCTGGCATCTTGAGTAGCAAGTATGGGTAGTGTGGTATAGCCAAGAATTTTGCTAGTGCTGGTCTTTCCAATATTGCATGATATGAAGATTCAAAATCCGCAACTTCAAATTTGATGAGCTCTGTCCTGTAATTTATGGGAGTTCCAAATGTTACTGGAAGTGTAATCTGTCCGAGAGGCATAGCTGACCTCCCGGGTACTATCCTATAGAATGGTATGCTGGTAGGTGTGATTATCTTTGAGAATTCTGGTCCCATCTTCTTCAAAGTGTCAGCGAATATGATGCTGAGTCCTGCTCCCCCATCGATGAGTACTTTGGTTACTGTTATGGCGGTAATTGTTGGTCCGAGTACTAGTGGGTATAGTCCTGCGTTTCCAACACTTATCCATTGATCCTCTCGTGAAAACTGAATTGGATATTGTGACCAATTTAAATATCTGGGTGTTGCTGGCTCTGCTGCCATGATTGTTCACCAAGCAAGTTTGTCTTCTTGTTTGCTCCTAGAACCGGGTACTCCTGAGAATATTATCGATACTGTTGCTCTTGGATTTTGAAAACCGTTATCTGCTGTGTTGTCTTCTTCTTTCTTTTCCTTGTTTTCTTCTTTTTTTGTTTGTCTTTCTTCATGTACCTTTCTTAAAAGATGTGACATTCTCCCATTGGGTGGATTCCTATTGGATGGTAGATGCATTTTATGTTTTCAAGGTCTTCAAATCTTCTTGCCGGGTAGAATTTCTTTCTTTCGGTGGATGCTACCATGTTGTCTGAATATCTCTTTTTGTTGTGGAATTCTTATCTGTTGTCTTGAATGTTCCATCTTCTTGAGTTGTCTTGATATCTTGAGTTGTCTTGGTATCTCGAGTTATCTTGGTATCTCGAGTTGTCTTGGTTATTCCATCTTGAGTTGTTTTGATCATTCGAGTTGTTTCTTCTGTCCGTGTTGTTTCTTTTTTTCTGAGTTGTTTTACATTATCTAGAAATTTTTCTCATGTCTTCTCTTCTCGCTGTAATCATCTTTTTCGACCGTTCTTTTGAATTCGCCGTTTGTTCGAGATTTTTCTTTACGTAAGTCGTGAAATATCCATCTTACTTTTAGACCATATGAAAAATGCCTCTATTACTTCTCTCTCGGTGATGTCATGTACTTGTGCTTTGAGTTCCCCAAATCTTCTATACAAATCTCTGAGGCTTTCTCCTGGATTTTGCTTTAATCCCTTCAACTCAGCTTGCGTTATTGGGTGGATGAGTATCCCTGCGAAATTTTCACAAAAAGCCTTTTGGAAGTCGCTCTATGTTTTGATAGATCCGGGTCGTAACTTATCGAACCACTGGAGTGGTAATGTTTCCAGAGCCATTGGAAAAAATAGTGCCTTGATGTCGTCATCTTTTCCGGTTAGTTCTATAGATTGAGAGTAAATTCTAAGCCATTGCATTGGTTCTGTTTTGCCATCATATTTTGAGTGGTTGGATGGTTTGAACTTGTGAGGTAACTTGACTGTAAGTAGTCTTCCTGTGAAACAAGGGAATCTGTCGGGTACTTTTTCTGACTTGTAATCGAAATCTGCCTGGCTGTCGTATCTTGAAATAATTCTTGGGGGACTTCTAGGTGGTGTCGGGGATCTTCCCCTGTTTTCCCCTGTCCTTTCTGTCCAATCGTGATGAGGTTGAGTTCTTCTCCCATAATTTGAAGTTGATAATCTTTCAAAAGCGGAAATCCTTCGAGTTCTTTGACTTGTCGGTTCAGATGGTATGTGTCGGGGAGGTATTCGGTCGTCTTGTATCCTTTGCGCGGTATCCCTGAGTAGATTTCTAAGCCTAGTTTGTTCTTCACTTGGTCGTTGTATGGCGTCAATCTCATTAATTAATTCTTGTATTTTGTTGATTGGATCAAGTCTGGTCCTTGTTGTAGCTCGCCTTTCCTCGGCTTCTTTTTCAGCTCTTCTTTGATTGTACTCGGCTAGTTCTTCTTCATATTTGCGCCACGCTTCTCTGCGTTCATGAACTCAGTTTCTTCTTCCTCCTTTTTTCTTGTTTCTTCTTTCTCTTGTTGCCTTTTGGCTGTCAGTCTCCCCTTCTCTTGTGACAGAATTGGCTGGGATATTAGCTTCTGATTCTTCTAAAGAATTATAGTTGGGTTGAACTGGTGGTACTAGAGATTGCCTCATCATGAACACTTCTTTGCATGTATCGAGCGGATAGTCGAGTTCTTCTCCTTCTAGAGGTTTAACATATTGAAAAGGAAGGAAGGTGGAGTACTTATCTTGTTTGAAGACGTTCCACTGGGTGAAGTCATAAGATTCCACTGTTCTCTGGGTGATATCTTGATATAATCGTGCCGAGTTGTTGAAGCCGTAATAAAAAGAACTCGGCTTGTCTTGTGTACTTATATTTTTAGTTTCCTCTGTCAGCTTGAGTTCTGAAAAAATTTCTTGTATCTTCAGCTCGAGTTCTTAAAGTAGTCGTCTGTGGAGAGTTCCTTGGTCGTGCGCCCCGCGCACCTAGCTTCCGAAAATGAAGGTTGATCCCGTCGGAAAAATCATCATGTGTCGGTCCGTCGAGCCTTTGACGTTGATTTCGCCGAAAGCCCCTACCCGGGCGCCCGGTACCGTCGGTGTTTGACCACCGATAGTCGGCCACGGGGTTCCCGCAGCAGTTGATTCGGATCTCGGCGATCAACTAGAACTCGGCGGTACGACGCAAGAGACACACGGTTTATCCTGGTTCGAGCCCTCGTCGTCGAGTAAAAGCTTTACTCCAGTCGGCCTTGGCCTTTTGCGTTGGATTGATGATGTGATTGTGTATTGTTCGTCTGTTACAAAAGAGGGTGCTCTGGCTCTCTTTTATAAGAGGAAAAGAGCCAGAGCTATGGTTTCTAATCCTAGTCGGACTTGTAGGAAGTGTTCTGTTCTTATTACAGATGTTACTTTCTATCCGTCTAACTAGATTGATCCGTAATATACTCGGATCTGGCCTTTTTGCTCTTGTCCCGACGGGACCCGTGCTGGTGAGTACTCGGGTATGTCCCGTATCAACAAAAAGAAGGTTGGGGTTAATCTCAAGTTAATCCGCAGCCTCAAGCGCGACAAAAAAAGCTTGAAGAAGAGGTTCTGACCCTCAAAGAAATAATTCAGGGCCTCAATAATGAAGGGCAGCATTAGTTGCCTAGCTATCCAATAAGGCACACTTCCGCTATTCGATTAGTTAATAGAGTCAGTCGAGTCATTTTCTTAGGACAAAGCCTAATGAGCTAGGATAGTCGTTAGCTCAGTCATTAAAACATCTGTTGAATTATTTTATACCACCGCTATAAATGAATAAAGTGCCTTATTTTATATTAATACTTGTTATCTACTCTATTCTCTATTTTTTGGAATATTTTGTCTCCACATATTGCGTAGAAAGTATGCGAGAAAAACAAGTGTGGGGGCAGCACAATTAATCACGGTTTAAAATACGATCGGAGAAACAAATTAATTGAGCGACATCGAACCAACACCGCGCGCAAGCAAAGCGGGACTTGCGGGACCCCCGAGGTGGGGCCGGCCGGCGCCCCCTGCGTCCTCTCGCCTCTTCGTTTCGGCCACGGTCAGGTTCGAGTTAATTACAATTGCATATATTTTACTCTAAATTTTGATCCGAATTATAATTCTTCATATTAAATGCTTTAAGAAATAATAAACCCATTCAATCCATGACTTGAGAAAAATAAATTATATGATACCCTTCTAGAGTCATGATTATTATGAAATTTATAGTGCTTCATGATCGCCTAAGTATTGTAGGAAGTAAGATAGCAAGGATAATGATTATTCAATTTCTCGATAATCTGTCTTTGAAGATTTTATTTCGAAAATTTGAAAACACTTAGCTTCACTTCTCTTTGTGATGAAATCCAATAATAATTATAGAAATCTACTTTAATTATTATGGCTTTGGTTGAGAGGTTTATCGTATTCCCAGTACCATAAAATAAAAACTAAATAAAAATAAATTTCACTGTCTTGAGCAATATTATGAAGGAGGCATGATCTATTCAGAAAAGATTCGAGAAAATAAAAAGGGATAGATGTCCGAAACCTCAAAAAGATAGATCACGAGGAAATAAAAAGGGACAAGTGTCTGAAACCTCGATTTAAGAAGAAAATAAATATGAGCATGTGCTCAACAAAAAAAAAAAAAAGAAAGGCTCATGGTTCCTCCAAAGATAATATGTCAAAAAGTGAGAATTTTTTTTTAGATCCAGGAATATGATATCTCTCTCCCTCGCTATAAAATATCCAATTTATGTCACTACCACCAGTGCCACTACAAAGAGGAGATCGAAGCTATGTTGTTGCAAAATACATCTCCACTCCAAAACACACAATTAAAGAAAGGGTAATCAATCTTAAGCTCTCTTACTCCGCAATCGCTTAAGGATTCATGATAGACACTTTAAAATTTCGCAATGCATGATTACTAGACTAGTGCTATATAATTTAAGTTCCAAGTTATGCATTAAATGTGTACCCTTTTTTACCAAAACCAACCTTTTTCTCGAACGAGCAAAAGCCTAAGTGTGGGGGTAATTGTTGACACCTGTTGACGTCCAAAATTTATTAGCAATTACCACTTCCCCCGCACATGAATAGCTACTAGAATAGGGTTACCACTGATAATTTCCACGAGTTTTGGTGATTTGTGTATTTTTCGGGGAATTTTCGAGAAAAGCCTAAAAAGATATTTAAGTGCTAATTTACCACGAAACTTAACCCACAACGCAAGCACATCACCGGAGGGTTCAGGAACACTCCGAGAGACGCCGGCGGCGGGGGGCCCACAGCCGCCACCGGGTGGGGCCGGCCGGCCCCACCCTTGCGCCCGCCCGGTCCCCCTAGGGTTAGGGTTGGCCGCCCCCTCTCGGAACCTTCCTCCACCGCCTCCGAGGAGTCATCCTGGCCGCTTGCTACGTTGGTTTGATTCAACGGCGCGTATCAATCCCACCGGGCTATAAAAGGAGGGTCATACTCCTGGAGGAGGCCAGATCAAGAGATGAAGAGTCAGAGCTTTAGATAGAGATCCACTAGATCTAGACTAGCAATCAAGATATTAGGTTAGAGAGATAGAGTAGAAGAGTAGAGATTCGGAGGAGCCCCGGCCTATCGGAGCATCCTCGGGGAGGCGTATTCATCTGGATTCGACTCCCTCGCCCCGAGGCTTACGTTACAAGTACTTTTGTATTTAACATTCGATTCAAGTAAGCAGTTGTTTATATTCGTTCTTTGGTTTGCAACTCATATTATATTGAGTACTTTGATTTGGGTAGCTCCTAGGTCAGAGTAGTATTCGTAGTGTAGACGTGGTGTCTGGGTTATGATTGCTTGTGAATGTCCCCTGATTAGCCGGATAGTGATAGCTCGCGTAGGTGACTTTATAGCTACACTGAATCCTCTATAGTCCACTTCCCATTGATAGGACTGATAGGCTTATAGGTGTCTGGTAGGACGATTACTCTGTTTCTTCTTCTATTCAGGTCACTTGTTCGATAAGACGATATTATACAAAGTTTACCGGTAGTTAGAACTAGAATACATTAGCTATTTCCTCATTCTCAATAGTTTTCTAGATTGTTTGTACCCCCTTAGATTAAGAGTATTAGGCTAGGTCATAAATCACCTACTATTCCTTTGGGTTCGATATTAAAAACCCAGGGTTGATCTTGGTGAAGTCTTGATCAAGATATATCTGTAAACTTATGGATAATTTGATTATAGTTATTATTTATGGTGCGGTTAATTTATACCAACACTATTTTAATTTAATGTATTAGTTTAATAGTTTATTTTTCATTTATTATTTTTTTAAATCTTTATATGATATATATGATGTTCAAATAGTACAAGTATACATATCATATTTTTGCGCTATATTTTTATAGTGTCCACATAGTACAATTATGTTGTTCTATCATACATTCATGATGTTCCATATTATACGTGTGATGTTCTAAGATATCATATGATTTTCATCAATTTTTTTCTTTATATAAGTTATTTTATTTACTTTTTCTATATATATTTAGTATTTGTTATTCATATTTTTATTTTCATTTTTTTTATTATTTGACTCTATCTAATCTTCACTATTTTTTTACTTTGTTACCTTTTACATTTATTTTTATAAGATGCATAGGATGTTTGTGTAAAATGTATGTGATGTTTTATGATATGTTTTCAGATGTTCTATTTTTTATTTTCTTTCATTAACTGTACTCTATTATTTTTTAACATTATTTTCTTTATATTTGCAAGTGTTCATGTTATTTTTAACTTTTCCATTTTTTATATATTTTGCATTTGTAATTCATGTTTTTATTTGTATTATTTGTTTTTATTTAAGTAGTACTTCACTTAACTAATTTTATTGTTTATGTGATGTTCAAGCCGTATATATATGATGTTCTATGTTATATTTTTATAGTGTCCACATAGTAGAATTATGATGTTCTATGATGTATTCGTGATGTTCCAAGCTATACATATGATGTTCTTGAATATACGTGTGATTTTCATTGATTTTCTTTTTTTTCTTTATGTAAGTTATTCATTTACATTTTCTATATATATTTAGCATTTATTATTCATATTTTTATTTGCCTTTTTTTGTTATTTAACTCTAATTAATTACTTCACTATTTTCTTACTTTTTAAATTTATTTTTATAAGATACATATGATGTTTATGTAAAATGTGTGTGATGTTGTCGATATATTTTTAGATGTTCGGATAATATAAGTTTAATGTTCCATGTATTATCTCTAAGTATACCCACCTTGCTACTAATTTGTTTCTTATTTCTTTCTTCTATTTATTTTTTCCTCTCTATTTTTAGGTTTTTTGTTCTTATTTTATTTTTTTTCCTTTATTTTAATGTAATTAATTAGTTTTATTGATTTTTATGTGTCATGTTTTACCTTTTTTCCTATATTGTATGAGGTGTCTCGTGATGTTCATAGCATTACATGCCCTTTTCCCTTTGTGTTATACTTTTTTCTTATTTATTTTATCTATTATTAGTTGTTTTTCTATATTTTGTATTTTATGCGTTGTTTTGTATTTATATTTTCATTTTTACTTTTCACTTATTTACATTTGATTATTATTTTTTGCAGTTTTTCCCATATAATAGATATGTGCCATTCACCCTAGGCACGATTTACAGGAACCGAAACCGAACCGAATTTACCTGAACCGAACCGATCTCAACCAAAACCGAAAAATTCGGTTCCGCTCGGGATCGAGTTCCTCGAACCGAATTACCGAGGTAAATACTGAGACTGAACCAATTTACCGGTATTACCGAACTTACTAGAAGTTATCCGAAATGTGATAAGTTTGAGTGTTGTTATATTATTTATTGTACTATTATAGACTATTATATTATATATTTTTGGCACTCACACCTATAGTCTTGTGAACTTTTATATGTATATGTATTTTGCAACTATTATTATCTATGAAATCATGTCAAAATTAGTTTTTTGAACTTTGCTATTACATCGGATTCGATCTTTTTCGGTAAATACCGGAACCAACCGAATTTACCGATACCGAATTTCCTCGGTACCGATTTTTTTTAGGAACCGATCTACTAGTTTTTGAGGAACCGAAGTTTTGCACGGGTACCGCAGTACCGAACCGAATATCGAACGCCCAGGGTGATGTGCCATAGCGTATTTTTTGGTTTAGATTGTTTTTCTTGTGTGGTTCAATGCTTTTTCCTCACTCTTGAATGCCTTATTATGTTTAATAATATAATATTTGATAAATAGCATAAAATATCTATTGGTATACTGGTAGGAAGATGACCATTTTATGTACAGGCCATGTGTTCGACTCTTCAACGGGTCATAGTATTGATCAATTTTTTATTTTCATTTTTTTTCAAGGAAGCCCACGCGGACGATAGAAGCACCCATGAGCGGGAAAGCAACAAAGGAAGCTAGTGGGCCGTGACGAAGAAGCACGGAGCAGGCCCACGGAAACTGACGGGCGCGCAGAAACCGGCCTTTTCCTTTTTATTTTGGCAGCGGAACGCTGGGTCGGCCAGGCGCAGGGCCCCGACCCGGTCGGACGGTAGCACGCCCCTGAGAGTAGTGCCTCTACAATTAAGGTAAGGGATACAGTATATCAAAGTATCCCTAAATCTTTTTGTTTTATTTCGCATGATATTAGGTTTGGTGGTATCAGGTGTCCCCTCACTTCATATTGGAGTCATCAAAACATGTAAGTTCGGCTCACTAATGGGCGATGAACGTGGACCTCCATTAGTTCCCCCTCATTCCTGCTGAAGAAAAAAAATTAATGTAAAAAAGAGAGCCAAAGAAACGATATATTTTTTCACATGGTATCGGGTATTCCCTCATTCTATCTCGAACACTTCGTATTAAGGTAGAGAGAGTTGTTTACAACACGCTTTAGACATTCTAGGGGTTGTTTACAATGTATAGCACTAGAGCTCCTGCCCCCTTGTGAGCAATATGTCTAAGGTGTTACATTTGTGAGTAAATAATCGAGGTTCTTGGCGCCCTACCAGAACCCACCGCTCCGCCTCGTGCTAGATGACGACGATGGTCCGAGTGTGGAAACCCCATGGAAGCACCTTGCGTTGAGCTTCTTCCATAGCCCAAGTTACTAGGGTGAAGGCCAAATCTATGTCTTGATGGAGATTATTTTCAGCCCACAGCGTTCTTCAGGACATCCACCAGTCGAAGATTATGATGTTGTTCGTGAAACCCTGCAGCTGTCCTTGACCTTGGAGGCTATAGCACCACACTTACTATAGAAACATGAGACAATTATATGATCGATGGTTTCCTGCTCTTGGTCATATAGGAAACAAGTGTTATGTGTCTCTAGTCCATGCCGATGTCTGAGATCTGCCGTCCATTGCCTTCGACGAATGGATTGTCAAAGGAAAAGCTCGAATGTAGCGGTGCCCAAGTATCCTAGACCAAGCTGATGGGATGCGAAGCATGTATTGCATTATTGCCGTAATGGAGAGGCCACCAGTAATATGGCTGATCCAATTTTCGTATGTGTGCCATTTCCACTATCTAATTGGTGCGGCGCTGCGGTACGAGGGCACAAGGGCTGGTGCCATTTCTTGAATTGACTGTCTCTGAATCCACCTTCCTATCCGGAAAGAAGTTCCCTTGAATACCCCTCTTCCCTTGCTGAGAGCATTGGTAGAGTCATCCTTGTCATTTTCAGTATTTTGTTTTGCTTAGAGATTTATAAATTTTATCGGTTGAATGAATAAACCTTCTAAATTCGCCAGTTCACTGGTAGGTACTCCGTACTCCTCTCTTTTAGCATGAATAACATCTCCGTTTTTTGGGAAAAAAATAGGCGAAAAAGAAATGAATTTTCTCCCGCTATATTGCTTGGCGCCGGCAGCCGACGTGGCTTCCCTTGCAGCGGCACACTCACCCGAGCCAGGTAACTTTTGGTGGCCGCTATCCGCCGGGGCTCCACCGCCACTCCCGACTCCGGACTCCCGCTCCCCGCCCGCCTTACAAAACCCCGCAACCCCATCCGCAGCCACCCGCCGCGGCACCCTCTCCACTCCACCACCGGCCACCATGCAGATGCAGACCCTCACCCTACGCGCCGGCCCCTCCGCCCGCCGCTCCACGCCGCCGCCGGCCAGCTCCGCGCACCTCGCCGCCTCCGGAAGGTGCCTGCTGCGTGCCCCCAGCTCGCTCCGACGCCGGAGGACCCGCTCTCTCAGGGTCTCTGCCTCTCTCGAGCAGGTCAAGGAAGTCGCTGGCTCCCCGGCTCCCTCTGGTAAACGAACCAACTCCTGCTTCCCCTCTCCCTTTATTTCTCAATTCCACGAACGTTGTTGTACTTTTTTTCTTTTTCTTTTTGCTTGATCAGTGAACGGCATGGAGGTTAGATTAGCGCCGTCATGAGTTGACCAACGTTTTACTTTCTTCTGATTAGTAATTTGACATAGTGAGCTCCTGAGTCCATTTCAGTGGCCTTCTAGTATGTTCTTTTACTTAACTTGATAGTTCTATCCGGCAGGCTCCACGGTTGTCTGTTCATGGAACGTTTGAGCAACCTGTTGCTACAAGCCTACATCTGTGTTTGCCTGATTCTGTAATTAGATGAACAAGTCACACAAGGATGTATTTCTCTCCATTGCAGCAATCATGGGTTCAAGAAAAGCTGATAGCTACCAAAGCCTTAATCACTTGCAATGGTTGAGCAGTTAGTCCGTGGCGCTTAATGAAACGTGATGATAGATCGTCATATTGTGCCACACCATTGGGCTTTATCGAAGTAGTGTCGTAGTGATCCACATCGATGACATCTGCTTGTTTATACAATGGCCTTCACTTTGTGGAAATTCAAAATTTTCAAATTCATCAATTTTCCTAGAAGCATTGAGTGACCACTTATTGTCCCAAAATTTCCGTGAAGCCATTTTGTTGTCTATCTGCGTTCTCCAGCTTTCCTTCTTTTCTGTTGAAACAATGCCAATTAATGTACATTCTTCACTGGATTATTCAGCAGGGAAGAGTAGTCAAGCAACTAGAAGAGATGTGAGGAATATAGCAATTGTGGCTCATGTTGATCATGGGAAGACAACTTTGGTGGATTCAATGTTAAGGCAAGCCAAGGTACATTCTAGTAATGCATTCATTACTGTTTATTCAGAGATTTATTGCAAAGTGAATCTCTCCACCATTCAAGACTATTACCACCTTTAACTGTTGCTCCATACCTTTGTTGTAGCATGCTAGTTGCCACTTATTGAGAGTGATGGTGCTCCTATACTGACTGAACATCTGAATTTGTATTAGCTGGATTGTTTTTATTTGTTTTGCAATGTATAGTTAACTATTATTTGTTTCTGTTGTTCGGTTAGGTAGTTCAACAGAACTGCCTTAAATCGTGTCATGTGGGGCAGCAGTACAGTCAGGGGAGCCCCCCAAGGGCGTGCAGGAGCCCAAGGAGGCACAGGCTGTATCAATGGTGCTTTGGAGTTTGTTGAGGGATAGTAGTTATGGCTGCAGCAATAGAGGAGCATGCAGCTGCCGCCAGGAGCTCTAGGAGGTCTAGGGGTTGTGATCAATAGCATTTAGGAGTTGGTTAGGAATTAGGAGATAATGGCTGGGCTAGAATCAAGGAGCCAAGGGGCTGGGCGTCAGCTAGAGGCTGGGCACTGTAAGCAATGAACAAGTCTTCCTAATCTCCCTGTTCTATCTTAAATTCTTAATCTCACTCCCTTCATCTTAATCTCATCCCCTTCTCTGGTCGACCAGGTAACAGTCCTGACACCATTACCAGGCCTTGGCTACGAACTAAGGAGCCAAGGACCTCCTACCTTGGGCACTAACGCCCTTGACAAATCGTCTAGTCCAAAAGTGTTAGGTTCACATTGGATGGGATGTATTGTTTTCTCATTATCTGGTTGCTTTGCCATATCGTTAATTTTACGAAAATTGAGTCCGAGAAAAAGATTGTGTTGGAAACTTAAGTTGATCTCCCTTCAAACAGTATTTTGACATTTAATATGTATACACACTTCTAGAAGCAGTCCCGTAATTGGCAGTCACATAATTACATAAAAATCAACTGATTGAACTTCAAATTTACTTCCCTGATTACAATGTTTGGGAAGTAAGACAGTTTTTACTTGTGGATGCATGATACCTGAACTTTATTTCTTACTGAATATTGGCTTAAAAGAGATAGTATGTCATCGCTGTTACAGCCCTGCGAAATCTAGATGACTGGTGGGTGTGCTCTAGTTGTTGAGACCTATAAGTGGTCTAGAAACTACTTCCATGTTCCATCCATCCCACAAGAAGCATATTGCTTAATTTTATTCACTCAGTCTGGTTGGTTTCAATGAACTATCTGCATTGTTTATTAAGTAAAATAGTGTCTCTTTATTCAATCTGGGGCCTTAGCTCTACAAGACTAGTAGACTACAAAAGTACATATCAGTTAAACCAAAACATATTAAAGGAGTTTATAACAACTGAGATGAGATAAATTAGATAAATTATCACCATTCGTGGAAGTTGCTTTAATTGGATCACTGTTCTCTCACCATGTGGTAGCAAAAATCAGTACTGCATTTACTGTGAAATGATCTTGTTGGATTAAGCTAATTGCTTATGTTATGCAGGTTTTCCGAGACAATCAAGTTGTGCAGGAAAGAATAATGGACTCCAATGACCTAGAACGGGAAAGAGGAATCACGATTCTGAGCAAGAATACATCAATAACCTATAAGGGCACTAAAATCAATATAATTGATACTCCTGGGCATTCAGATTTTGGTGGGGAGGTTGAGCGTGTTCTCAACATGGTGGAAGGAGTTTTGCTAGTGGTACTTGACTTTGTTTTATTTCCCAAACAGTGACTTTTTTCTCCTTTCATGTTTTGGTTATTTTTGGAATTGATACATTTTTTGGATTCTTGTGTGCTTCATACTGCACTTAGTTTTCCCATACATAGTCATGGGATGCTACCAATTTTGGACATGCCTTTTGTACATATTCAATCAAACATTGTACTTGCATTATGTGTACATGTTCCCTTTTTCGCTGCATGGTACCAAGCCCCTATCAAATTGGTTTTCTGAATAGTATTAATCTTACATTGAGGAAGCACGTGTATATCCTCCTTTTTTTTAAAGAAAATACAGTAGGGGGACTACTAATGTGGTATATTATATTATATACAATCTCTACTTAATTGAAGCTTATCTGCTATATAGGTCGATTCTGTAGAGGGGCCTATGCCACAGACAAGGTTTGTTCTGAAGAAAGCTCTAGAATTTGGACATGCCGTTGTTGTAGTTGTAAACAAGATCGACAGACCTACTGCTCGTCCTGAGTTTGTGGTGAATTCAACATTTGAATTATTTATTGAATTAAATGCAACTGATGAACAGGTAAATAGTTTTGGCTATCCTATTGTTCATATAATTTGTTTTCAGTTTATAAACATGTGTCTTGTCCTAATCCACATGTTCATGTTTTGTTTCAACATGCCAGTGTGATTTCCAAACAGTGTATGCTAGTGGAATTAAAGGAAAAGCTGGTCTATCTCCAGATAATTTAGCTGATGACCTAGGACCCCTTTTTGAGGCAATTCTTAGATGCATACCAGAGCCACGCATTGAGAAAGATGGCGCCCTGCAAATGCTTGTGAGTTACAAATTTTATTCTTTTCATTCTTTATTTCTGGTGCACCATTTTCTGTTTCTGATTTGCTTGGTTGGTGCTTGAATACTGTTCACAGTTCACACATTTCATTTCATGGATGCAATGTATGTGTATGAGTCGTGGTGATATGCTTTTAGCAGCTTCTCTAAAAATGCTTTCGTTACTAGCAATTATTGATTTTGTTTCATGAATTGTGCCTCCTGAACTGTAGAACCATAGCTACTTTTCTGTTTTGTTTGTTAATATACCGCTACCGTCATCTTTGGCGAAACTTTAAATTTCATGCTTAACCAATTATATGAATCAAACATGAGCAACAGAGTTATCCTAAAATGCTGTCATGTCATGGAAAATTAATTTGTAGGTGTTCCTTGTTGATGACTGATATTCAGCATTCACTAAAAGATAAAACTTATTGAAAATTAATTACTTCCGACATTTTTACTCTTGGATAGCTAAGGCTCCAATCTCAGTTAATGTTCACAGCTGATCTCTCCCAAACTAATGTCCTACATGGAAACTCACTCATTTCTACTAAAAAGGGTGTCATTGCTAATTTGAACACAAAACTCACCAAGCACATAATATGAATACCTTATCTGTTTTGTTGCTTCTTCCAGGCTTCATGCTTATGAAGCTCCAATTGTTTTATCATGAAAAATTTTCTGCTGAGACGGTTTTCTGTCTTCTCAACATGTTTTGGTGTTCACAGCCTATAACTGCACTTATCTTTCATTGCCTCCATATCTTTGTTAATTCTTCAATGCCTTATTACTGGCTTCTATGAAGGTATCTAATACTGAATATGATGAGCACAAAGGAAGAATAGCAATTGGACGGCTGCATGCAGGAGAACTTCAGCGTGGCATGGAGGTCAAGGTATAAATCTGCTCTGCTTGTGCAGGTTTTGGCATAATAATGCGAACATGAACATTCCAGTTAGAAAGTTATATAAAACGTCGTAATATCACAGACAGGCTCAAATGCTCAACCAAAGGAGAGATTGAAATTTCTACTGATCTTTATGTTTGATACAGTGAAAATATCCATTTACAGTGAGGTGTTATATGGTTCTTTACTAATATATGTTGGATAAAGTACTAGTGAGTCGATGCCACAATGCTTATGAACTTCATTTGCAATATTATAAAATGTATAGCGTTTTTTATGATTACCTGAGTTTTGCCTTCTCTATTTGAGACGAGCGCCTTATGATTCATGGCAAATTTCTTGAGGTAGTCTGTGAGTAAAGCAAATCATATAAGATAAAAGGAACTGCTGGGATTAATTGAGGCCTGAGCAGCCTCCACATCTCTTTATCTTCCATTTTAGAAGCTCATTCGCAAATATGTGTGGTGGAAGGTGGTTAGATGTGCCCAATAGTGGTGCTCCTCTGTCAAGTTTGTGCCCGGATGCTGCACCAAAAAATGCCCCTCGCTGTATGCAGCCTTCGGGGCCCTTGGCTGGCGCAAAGTGATTATGGTTTCTACCTCTCAAACAATGCCATTGGAGCAGTCTTCCCTTGGGGTTAAGTGTTTTTTTTTTTTTTTTGTGTGTGTGTTCTATAAATGAAACTATTGTGATATAGGTCTTCAGATTCAGTTTCTTGTTATATGTATTTCATCTATTTAAGGATCCGAGTCTATCTCAATCCGTGGAAGGCGTGGGTTAGCCCTCCACCACCCAGGTTTGGGTCCTCTTAGACTCAAATTTGGTTACATATTTCTTACATACAATGCCACATGGTTCCTCCTGGTTGGTCAAGTTTTTATTTCATCTATTGGTTCCAAAGTCTTATTATGTCTTCTTTTGAATAAAATTAGAAATCTTTATTCACCTGTTATCGTATTATTGCAGTAGAGTTTCTATTGATTAAGATATTTTACAGGTTTGTACACCAGATGATGCTTGCAGGTTTAGTAAAGTAAGTGAGCTTTTTGTTTATCAGAACTTCAGCCGTGTCCCCGTTGAATCTGTTAGTGCTGGTGACATTTGTGCTGTATGTGGAATGGATGATATCATGGTAGGTGTCTGTGCGGTCGTAATCATTATTCACTCTTACAGTTCATATTTATACTTATAACATAATTCTATATGCTTTGAACTATCCAGATTGGAGAAACTATAGCTGATAAAGTTACAGGGACACCATTGCCGACTATCAAAGTGGAGGAGCCAACAGTCAGAATGTCTTTCTCCGTCAATACTTCACCTTTTGTTGGACGGGAGGTATGTCTATTCTCCATACTGACAAAAAATATGTTATATCTACTTCCTAACATGCTCTTCTCTGTTAAAGAGTTGGGAAATCCATAAAATATACCCTGATTACTCCATATAATCTGTGTTTGTTCTTCTAAATTCATGCAGTCAACCCTCTAAAAACCATCATTATAAATAGAAGGTTTCTCAGTTTTCATGTTAAAATGGTATTTTGTACATTTGCCATAAAAGTATTTTGGCATTGTTATGCCTCATTATTTTTTGTTAACTACAATAAGGAAAATAATAATCAAAAGTCAGTATTGTTAAGTTAAATGTCTTCTATATCTTAATGAATTGTGTAAATGATAGCCCTTGATGATAGTGTCATTACATCATTTGTGCAATACTATACCATGTTAAATGTAATAAAATACTTTGGATTATTCTCTTTCTAGAATACTGACAAATTTACTTCTCATTCTCTTTATTATAGGGGAAATACGTTACTAGCCGAAATCTCCGGGACAGGTTGTATCGCGAGCTCGAAAGGAATTTGGCTATGAAAGTAGAAGATGGGGAAACTGCTGATACATTTCTTGTTAGTGGCAGAGGCACACTGCATCTCACAATATTGATAGAAAATATGTAAGAACTTAAATTTGGTAGTGTCGTTAATTCAGTGACTTTTGCTTGTCTTAAGAACAATGTGAACTTTGTAGGCGGAGAGAAGGGTATGAATTTATGATTGGACCTCCAAAGGTCATAAACAAGACAGTGGATGGAAAACTACTAGAGCCTTATGAGGTAAGTCTATACTTTGTTGTATATATAGAGTTGGAATACATTTATTTACTGATTTATTAGCAATAAACCTCCTCTTTTGTTACTTCATTATTCCTGGAACTTTGTCGTCAGTTCCCAACTTCCCATTTAACTAATATGTGCGGTTACTGTGCTCCAGATAGCTGCCGTTGAGGTCCCAGAGGAGTCTATGGGATCAGTTGTTGAGCTTTTGGGAAAAAGGCGTGGACAAATGGTTGACATGGAAGCTGATGGGTTTGTGCCATACTTTCATCAACTCATCAAATCAGTGAAATGCTTGGTTACCATCTGTATAATATTTTGATATAGGAAATGGCTATAAGAGCTAGTTCCAAAATTGTTCCGATTTATCAGGCTTCAACTGGTTTCTTAGAACAACCTTAGAGTCCAGTGCTCCAGTCCAGCATTTCCATCCTTGAATGACATACAGTATTTATTTTGAACACAGTGCTTTTATAACTACTAGTACTAAGGGTGTAAAAGTAAGTTTCGCAATCCATGGACCAATCTAAATGAATACTGAATACAGTATGGGGCTAAGAGTAAACTTAATTAAATACTCTTAGAGTCATGTATATTTGGAACAATTTCATTTGAGGAAATAACTCAAACTTCATCTTAGCGTCATGTATATTTGGAACAATTTCGTTTGAGGAAACAACTCAAACTTCAGTGTGAACATGTCCAAACTAACAAAATCCAACAGACTGTTCAATTCTCTGCGAGTTCAACAATGGTTAGTTTACACAATTTAGTTAGGAGCTGCGGTGTCCTTAATTATGAATCATTTATCTTATCTGTTGACAGATGTAGAAATCGTGCAACAGGTGAATTGCTCTAACTTATGAAAAAAAATCAGTTTTGAATTAAAAGGGATTAAGATAACTAGATAAGCTTAATTATTGACTTGCCTTGTATTAATCATATTATACTCTAGTCTTTCGCGCTATGCTTTGTGGTATTGAGTCATTGCCTTGATAAATATCATTTTGAATGGTAGGCCGGAGGGAACAACATTGCTGAAATACAAGATTCCTACCAGAGGCCTCATTGGACTTCGGAATGCAGTTCTTACAGCTTCTCGTGGCAGAGCTATACTAAACACAATCTTTGACAGCTATGGCCCATGGGCTGGGGATCTTAGTTCACGTGATCAGGGATCCTTGGTAATTTAAGTTCAAAATAAAAACAGTGAGGTTTTCTCTTACATTTTCCCCAGCATCTAACTTCTAATAAAATGATATAGGTTGCTTTTGAAGATGGAAGCACTACTTCTTACGCACTTCTTAATGCACAAGAAAGAGGTGTGTTGTTTGTCCAACCAGGGCAGGATGTTTACAAAGGTCAAATTGTTGGTATCCATCAGAGACCTGGTGATTTAGCAATTAATGTGTGCAAGAAAAAGGCTGCTACAAATGTTCGTTCCAACAAGGAAACTACAGGTAATAATTTATTTTCTCTTAGCACTTGGCAGTTTGATGGTTTTCTTTTCTTGTTGCTACCAGACTTGCAACCTTTTAATTATAATATGACGAAATTTGTGTACTGTGACTGTGAGTTCTCTTCTGAAAAGCTTCCCAATTTAGCTACTGCAAAATAAATGCTAAAATTTTGGAACAAGAAAGAGTAGAGATCTTGGATTATAGTCATGTATTGCAGGCAAATGTAGGTTCTTCCTGAGAAGCAGCAAGTGCTGAAATGAAATGTTTTAATACTATATATACTAATTTTTGTATCTGTTGACTCTTAGGTTTTGATCGAAGTGCTGAATTCTGTGTTTTTCATATTTTACAGTGGTCCTTGATGAAGCTTTAAGCTACAGTTTGGATGACTGCATAGAGTTTATCCAAGAAGATGAGTTAGTGGAGGTTACTCCTGCAAGCATCCGCATGTGCAAGAACCCAAAAATTTCAAAGAAAAAGTAAAATCATCGCATCAAATACCAGGTCTGGATGATGGCTGTGTGTCGTCTCACACAAGTTAGGAATCAGGCTATTTTGGGTGGTCTAAGACCCAAAAAAAAAGGTTACCAGATTGAGATATAGTTATACGGCAGTTTTGTGATGATTAAGTTAGCTGATTAGTCTGCTATAGTATTTTGAGCCCGCGATAAGGCGTGCACTGTTTCCACAGCAGTCTCAGCTGTTACACACATATATTTGTAGGTCATATATAGGTGCTGTATATGATTCTTTCGGCCCTAGTAAGGACTGGATCAAAGTTTAGCGAATGGAGTAGCAGACCACTACTACGGAATCTTATCCATTTGTAATTCAAGACAAGTTGGAACAAACTCATGGGCAATTATGAACTGAAGATTACACGGAAGAACTTAACATTACATATATATATTGACCCAAAGATTTAGGTACTGTAGTGGTTACATTAGTGGGCTGTGCCCCATGCTCCTTGGCTACAAAGTGATAGAAGGATAGGGCTACAAAATGAGTAATGATTTACATTAGTGGGTGGCTTTCCACCACTGAATAATAAACTTCCCAAGCCACTGCAGAGTGCAAGCTGCTTACATCCTAGTCAGCTACAAAAAATTGGTGGTTCTACAAGCTACAGCCTGCGAGCATATCTCCAAACAGCTTCTTAACCACAGACTGAAACTGTTGCTGCATGCTCCTTGGCTCCGAATGATTCCTGAGTTAGTTCTTGACCAGTAAGTTCTCTTCTACTTACAGATCAACGAGCAGCCACTGCCCAGCGTTCCGGTGGCCATAGTGCCGTAGTCCGGCGCCGCGCAGTTGGTCTGCACTGCCAGCATTGTCTTGCAGAAGTCCTCGAGGTCGACCTCTGTTGCCATGGCGCCGGTGTTGGGCACCAACCAGCTTCTCTGGACCCCTGTTGCCATGTTGTTGGGCACCACCCAGCTGCTCTGGACTCCTGTTGCCATGGCGCCGGTGTTGGGCACCAACCAGCTGCTCTGGCCCCCTGTTGCCATGTTGTTGGGCACCACCCAGTTGCTTTGGACCCTTGTTGCCATGGCGCCGGTGTTGGGCACCGCACAGCTGCTCTGGACCCTTGCTGCCATGACACCATTGTTGGGAGTCACCCAGCTGCTCTGGGCCCCTGTTGCCATGGCGCCATTGCTGGGCGTCACCCAGCTGCTCTGGACCTCTGTAGACTGCTCCTGATCAAAACTGTTATTGCTCTGCACATCGACCCCTATCGAGGTCCAGAACTCCAGCTCTCCTGCAGACAGCTGCTGCGCCACCGGCATGGTAGATTGCTGGACCATCAGCTGCGACGCCACGATGTCCTGCTGCTCTGTAGTCGGCACGGGCGCCTCCAACTCTGGGTACTGCTCTGACGCTGCGGACAGGAAGCCCGGGAAGTCGCTGCTGCCAAGAAGAGGGCTCTGCCGGAAGGTGTCGCCGTCGTTCAGAACGAGGTGTGAGGGTTCTTGGTCTCCAAAAGCATACGCCACGCCGGAGGAGCCGTGATCGAGCATCGCCCCAGAACAAGGAAGCTGCTGTGATGAACCGCTGGCCGCGGTGCCGCCGCCGCCGGTGCCGCCGACGCGCGCGTGACCACTACTCCGGCAGACTTCTTGCCCATCCGGCACGCGCATGCGCTTCCGGCCGTGGCCGCTGAAGGCAATGTGGCAGATCTTGACGGGCGACGGGCACGGCGGCGCGGCGATGGTGTACTCGTGCATCACCCACCCAACGCTGCCGCCGCCGCCGCCTTGCCTTTGCCCAGGTGCAGGCTGAGGTTGCTGACGTGGACCCTGATCCTCTCGCCGCGGACGCGCAGGCTCTTCACGAGGCTGCTCTGCGTCTTCCACGTCGCGACGCCGCCGTCGCAGCCGCGGTCCTGGCGGGCGCCGGGCTTCTTCTTGGCTTCGCCGCCGCGCACGAGGAAGTAGGCCTCGTCCTCGCCCGCCACGCCGTGGCGCTCGAAGAGGTCCCAGGGCAGCGTGCTCCCCGCCGCGTCGTCCTCGAAGATGACGCCCGTGAATGGATCCTGGCCACGGGCGCGCGGGAGGAGGTAGAACTCGACGAGCTCGCGCTTCTTTGGCCGGAACCTGTAGGTGGGTGGGGATTGGATCTGCTCCGCCGCCGCTGCCGACGACGACGACGGCATTGATGGGATTTGCTTCTGCAACGGGCCAGAGGCGGATCTAGTTTTTGGACAGGGGTGCACGGGTGTAGGGTGTACACCCGATATTTATATCGTCCACGCGGAGCCTTCAGAGTGGGGTGCCTGTGCCTGCCAGCTCCCCTCCTTGATATGGATGAAAACAGATCGGATGCGAACGGATATTACTCATACCATATTTGTTTTCATATTTTTGTCCGGATTCGGATTCGAATACGGATAATATCAATTATGCCGGATAGGATACGATTGGATATCGACATCATAAATATGCAATTTGAGTATTCGGATACGAATACTGATGCCGGGATGTTGAATGTTCGGACTCGGATACGGACGGATAAAAACCCCTCTAAACGAATTCGGTCTCAAATACGATCGGAAAATATCCGTACCATTTTCATCCCTGCTCCTTGAGAACATGCGCCGACATGTGGGCCCTCCATGGACTCGGGTCTGTTCAGAACGGAAAAGGCACGCGAAATGCTTTTTTTTTCTTTTCTTTTTTATTATTTAACATGTTGAAACTTGCCAAAATTGTATAAAAGTTAGAAAAAATCGTAAAATGGCAAACCAAATTTTTTTTAGTAATGATAGATCTACATAGTAGAAGTAAAAAAAAAAAAGTCACATGTTTGATACTTTATGTTTTTCTACAATTAAATGTTGTATTAGGGAGTTTGTATTGGCCATAAATCTTGAAATTTTTGCAGTAAGTATGCTTGACATGCTTAGGCTATAGTAAAAATCAATATTTACAGATAACATAAAAACATTTCCAAAGCTTCTCCAATTTCATCCCTTATCCTCGTAAAACTGTTATATTAAAAAAAAATGACTTAGTTTTTCTTCTCCAATAGTCTTTCAATAGCTCTTTATTTTTTTTAGTGTACTTGCTATCTCCTCCCAAAGCATCTCCAATATTTCCTCAATAAAACTACCCCAATAACTAGTATTAGGGTAACCAAATATTACTTTTTGAATTATTGGGGGAGATGCCACAGCAAATCACCAAAAATACCCCCAATATATGGGCCGCACAGCAAATCATATGGCTGAATGGAGGAGAGAGAGGCGAGACGAAGGAGAAAGGTGACAATTGAAGTGTACTACCTTTTGCATATTTGGTTGCCTGTGCGAGAGTTTGAGCCTAGCTCTCTAGATGCAAAAGACAGCCCACTTCAATTGTCACCTTTCTCCTTCATCTCGCCTCTCTCCCATTCAGCCATAAATACGCTAAAGTTTGAGCCTAGCTCTCTAGATGCTCTAAAGAAAATTTGTTATATATATGATTAACATGCACCCATGATGAGCCAAGATAGACAATCACGTTACCCTCTTATTTTACAACTATAAGCAAACTTATATAATGGGTATCTACTAGAGATGCTCTAAACTCCCTATACTAATTTTTCAAGGAATAACAAACTCCCCATAGTAATTTTTCAAGGAATAACATAGATCAACTTTTACAGAAGTAAGTTGTGTTGAAACATGCTGTTTTATACTTTTCATGTATACATCTAGGTATTCGAAGGCTAACAAAAATTATTTTTCCATTTTATAATTTCAATGATTTTATTAATTACATTTTTACAAGTTGTTCAATCAAATAAAACAAAAGGAAAATAAAAAAAAAAAAGAGACAAGGACTTTGCATTTGGGCCCCTTTGATTTCTCACCAACCAAATAGTGGTCGTGCACTATATTTACTTGAGTCTGTAGTTTCATTTATTCTGTGCATCCCACATGTTGTGGAATGCCAAATTGTTTACCTTTTTAGTTTCATTTATTTTGTGCATCCCACATGTTGTCAAACAACAAGGGTCTTTTGTAATAATAAAACCTGAATTGTCGGTGAAATTCTTGCAAGGGTTTGTTAAGAAACTAGTTATGACAGGTTTGGTTTCATGGTTGGCTGAACCTTCCGTGCTTCTATTGTTAAAAGAGCTCAACCACCAACTCAATTTCAAAAGTGAGGTTCTGATGTTTAGCCTCAGTTAACTCTGTTCCATCTTGTGAATCCTGGTGCCAAAGAATGTTTTTCCAAACTACTTAACAATAATGATAAGAGGACCAGGCGATCAAGCATCATGGGAGACGGATATAGCCCTGACCTCACAATTGTAACTTCAAAATTTCTAGATGACAACAATGGAAAACATTGACAAGTATAGCTTAGTCTGAACATAATTTTCTTTTTTTTTTATTTTACTCTCTCGGTCTTAAAATAAGTGCGCTTTTAGGACTTCTTCTGACAAGTTAGTTGGGAGCCTCCTACCTACTTTTTTGTATTTTCTATTAAGGTGAAAAGGATTGTGCGATATATACAAGTACAAGGCCAACAAACAAAAAGAGAGAGTACATTAAGGAAAATTTTCACACCAACTAAAAAGAACATCTCTGTTTTTTTTTTTTTTTTTTTTTGCTTGGTCTTGATGCAAACCAACGCAAGCTCTTCTTTGAAAATGGATGACCATCTGAGTAAATTGTAACTATTTCCATAAAAAATAACACCATTTCTAGCTTTTCATATCACCCAGCAGACAGTGATGACCAACTCTGAAGATACTACTCCCCAACTCTATGAAGATACTACTCTCAAGTCAGCTCTTGCTTGCAACATCATGTTACAATTCCATGAGATGGAGAGGAGATTCCAACATGAAAGGGCATTCAAAGAACATGTGAAAATTACTTTCTTCAACACCTGTATTGTAGAAAACATGTGTAGCCATCCAAGTACATATTATTCATTCTCAACAAATTCCTTGTGTTGAGTCTATCCCTAAGAAGAAGCCAAAAGAAAATTTTATGTTTGCCAAGGTTACCTACTGACCACATCCAACTGAAATGAGGGGAAACTTGAGTTCCAACTAATTCTTTATATATTTTTTATATATGTTTTCATAGCGGTAGTAAAGTGTGTTTGGTATAGCTCCAGCTTCAGCTAAACAGCTCCAATAGTAGCTCCTTCGATAAAGCAATTTCTTTTAGCTCCCGATTCACTGATTAGAAAAACATTTGGCAAAACAACTTCTCATAGTTGTTAAAAAAGTGAAATGTCCAAAAAAAACTCCTCTTTTCTTCTCCTTCTTATTTATTGTCTTCCATGCCACTAGTCCACCACCACACAACACAGAAATATGTCTCTGCCTTATTCTCTCCTACGACTGATCCAGTGAGCTCGTGAGCATCCTCTCCCTCTCCTCTCCTTCTCCTAGCTTGTGGCTATTTTGAGAGAGGATTGAGGGAAACCCTAGGTGCATTTGAAATTGCATTTGTGATTCATATTTGTGGCACTAGGTGATTGTTGTGATTGTGGATTTCTTATTACTCTTGGTGATTGCCGTCACCTAGATGGTTGGTGCTTGGTTGATTGGTGAGGGGATTTGGTGATTGTGTCCGCCCCCAATCAAGGATTTGTGAGGGGTTCTTGTGCCTTCCCCATGGAGATTACAAAAGGCAACTTTAGTGGATTGCACGTGTCATTGAGCTACCTCACTTGTGGGTAGGTTCTTGCGGTGCCCGTGGTGGGCGAGGTTCGTGCAAGACCTCTTAGCCGCCGAACCACCAAGTGTTGGTCGACACAACAGAGAGTAGCTTGCCGGCAAGCAAGTGAACCTCGGGAGAAAAATTATTGTGTCATCTTGTCTCCCGTGATTGATTGGATTTCATTGATATATATATTGTGATTCCTCTTTTGGTGATTGGCTTATCATCTCTACAACCGGCGGTATAAAATCATCTCTCTACCTTGTATTTTTTCATTTTTACTTGTGTAGTAGTAGTTATAGCTAGTTGAGTAGAAGTAGCTCTTGTAGTTAATTTTTAGCTAAGCTTCTTGCTTACTAGTGGTAAAGTAGTGACATAGCCATTGTGTGACATAGAGATCATAATTTACTAGAATTGATATTAGGTGGCTTGCCTAACAATTAGAGCTAGAGCAAACCGCATTTCACCATTTGTCTTACTAACAAATTTGCTCTAGTGCTTTTGTAGTTTTTAAATAAGGCTATTCACCCCCCTCTAGCCATTTAGGACCTTTCAAGTGGTATCGGAGCCGTGGTTACCGTTTTAATCAAGGCTTAACATCCTTCGGTGTAAAATATGGCTCAAGTTGTGTTCAACCATGTTGGGGGCAAACCACCATTCTTTGATGGCTCATCTTTTGACTATTAAAAGAGAAAGATGAAGATGTACCTTGGTTCAATCAATGACAAGGTGTGGGATGTAACCGAGAAAGAATTCGTCATTCTTGATCCCGCCGATCCAACTCCAAGAGAAGCCGAGTTGAAGCAATGCAACACAATGGCTCTCAACACCATTTATAATGGCATTGATCCAAAAGTGTTTGAGCAAATCAAGGATCTTAACTATGCATTTGAAGTGTGGAAGAGATTAGAGGAAACCTATGAGGGCACTTCAACGGTAAAGAGTGCCAAGTTATACATGCTCAAGGACAAACTCATAAATTTTAAAATGAAGGATGATGAATCAATTCCGGAGATGTTCTATAGATTGCAAGTGATCATCAATGATCTCAAGGGTTTAGGTGAAAAAGTTAGCAATGAAGACTTCTCTCATCGATTCTTGAGTTGCTTGCCAAAGAGGTTCAAGACATTGAGAACCATCATCTTTAGAAAAGGAATGAAGGAAAAGACACCAAATGAAATCCTTGGTGAAGTAATAACCGAAGACCAATACAATGATGAGGACAAAGAAGAAGATGCAAAGGAGGAAGACAAGAAAAAGAAGAGTGTTGCTTTCAAGGCCGAAGCATCATCATCCAAGAACAAGGGAAAGACAAAGAAGCAAGATTCAAGTGATGGAGAGTGCTCCAACAATGATAGTGATGATGAGGCACTTGCTCTTTTTGTGCGAAAGTTTGGCAAAATGATGAAGAAAAAGGGCTATGGTTCAAGAAAGAGAAGAGATCACTTCAAGAACAAGAATCATGTGAGGCTTTACAAGTGCAAGAGTGCGGATCATGTTGTAGCGGATTGTCTCTACAATAGTGATAATGAAGATGATAAGAAAAAGAGCAAGAAAGAGAAGAAAGAGAAGAAAGAAAGAAAGATGACCTTCAAGAAAAAGAAGAAGGGTGGCTCTTTTGTTGTCACATGGGATAGTGATGCCTCCACCGATGATGATGATTATAGTGATGATAAGAAGACATCCAAGAAGAAAGCTTATGCATCTATTGCTATCAACAACAAGCCTTCACTATTTGACACTCCATCATGCTTCATGGCTAAGGGCCCTAAGGTAAAAATAAATGAGAGTGATGATGATAGTGAAAATGATAGTGATAGTGATAATGAAATTGAACCATCCGTAGAACAACTTATGGACATGCTAGAGCAAGCCGATTCACTACTTAGTTCTAAATCCAAAAAGTGTAAGGAATTGCTCAAGAAGGTGAAAGCTCTTGAACAATTCCTTAGTGAGCTAAGTGCTGCTCATGAGAGTCTAAAGGAAGACCATGAGGACCTTACTAAGGCTCATACAAAGCTTGAAAAAGCTCACTCCTTGCTTCTAGAACAAAGTAAGGAAAAGGTTGTTGTAACTTGTGATATTGGCTCAACTTGTGATATACTTGATGAATCCTTTTATCAACCCATTATTGTGCAACCAACTAACCCTTCTTGCAGCTCTTCATCCACCATCACCAACTCTACCTCCACTACTAGTGATGGTTTCACTTGTGATGCCTCACTAATGGTTGAGAATGAGACTCTCAAAAGAGAGGTGGATGAGCTCACTCATGCCTTAGGCAAGGCCTATGGTGGTGAGGCCCGCTTGCTAAAGTGCTTGGGTAGCCAAAGATTTTCTTTCAATAAAGAGGGATTGGGCTATGCCCCCAAGAAAGGCAAGGCGGCCTTTGCAACTCACAAGCCTAGCTTTGTGAAGAGCAATGGTCGGTTTTACAATAGATGCAAGCAAGTTGGGCACCTAGAGCATAATTGCAATAAAATGAACATGAACAAGAAAAATGTTAATGTATCTTCCATATGCTTTGATTCTTGTTATTTACTTACCAAGGGTGAGAAGGGTGTGTATGCTAAGTTTGTTGGTACACCAATTATGGGCTCAAAGGAGAAAGCTATTTGGGTGCCAAAGAGCTTAGTCACTAACCTACAAGGACCCAAGCAAGTATGGGTACCTAAGAAACATTGATTTTGTAACACCCCCGGTGTTACGTTAACCTAAACCCCGCCACATGTCATCATAAGCATGTCATAATCATGTATAATCATCAAACATTAAGTCATAAGGCATTTCATATTTCAGTTATGCCATGTCAATGTTGCATATGTGACATGGTTGTTAATTATGTTAATAATAAAAACATGGGATGTTAATTATGTTTAATGTGTTTGTTAATTAAAATAAAGAGAAACTCTAATCACCCTAAGCTCTAATTATGTAATTGTGGTTTTAATCAAGAAATCAAATTTTGGGATTTTTTTTTTTAAAAAAATGGAGTTTGATGAAGGAGGTTTCCAAAAATGAGATTTAAAGTTTCAGCCTCAAATCTGAATTTCGAAATCCCCCCTTTAACTGAATTTTTGATTCAGTTAACTGAACCCAATGTTCAGTTTCTCTCTAGCTGTTTTCCTTGATCTGTATCTCCAAATCCTTTTAGTTTCTGAGCTTGGTTCTTGAACAAAAGTTGTAGAGATTTTCAAGCTGAACAACGTTGCTTAAGGGAGCTAGGGACCCTGCCATATGAAATCAAGAGAAAATCGTTGGCAAAGTTGCAGGTTCGAGCAATGTACATTAGTAGTGCAGTGCTAGCTAGAAGCTGCTCGACGTCGGCAAGCCGTCGTGACCAAATTGGCCACTGCTCCACCACTCGACACGCAGCTGC
The DNA here is from genome assembly GCA_015844335.1 of Chrysopogon serrulatus. Lineage (NCBI taxonomy): Eukaryota > Viridiplantae > Streptophyta > Magnoliopsida > Poales > Poaceae > Chrysopogon > Chrysopogon serrulatus. The sequence continues at coordinate 566,775 of JADLZL010004951.1, read as the reverse complement.
CGTGCTGGAGCCGCCCAAGCAGGAGCTGGCAGTCTCTCACTCGCCCTTATCGCTTGTAAGAGCCGTGCCGCCGCTGCTCAGCTCCATTTCTCTGCTTGTCACCGCCGCCGGCAAGGTCTCCGCTATTCCGTCGAATTCGCGTTGCTCTCTCTGCTTCACCTCGCAATCGTTAGCCAGAAGCTCCGTTGCTCCCTCACGCACCGCCTGCACCCTCCAGAGCCGCTCTGCTCTGCCGGACTTAGCCGTGCAGCTCCTCCTTCCTCGGAGACGGCCAGAGCTCCGCCGTGGCACCTCGCGCGCGGCCAGCTTGCTCCTGTCCGCCTCTAGTCCAACCAACACCACTAGTCGCATCGCCTTGACTCCCTTGTTGATGTCGGCTCGTCCGCTTGACCTCTACCATCTCCATCTCGCCAGAACACCGTTGCGCCGCCGGTCCACGCCGCCCCAGCCGCCTCCACCATAGTCGCTCTCATCTGCTCCACCTCCGGTCAGGCCAGCGCGAGCGCTGTGCTCCTGTGAGCACCTCATGTATCCCACCACTCTTTCCCGGTCAGTTCAAGCTAGCAGCGGCCCGTCATCGTTGCGCCGCCGCAGCCGCACACCGTCAAACCGTCATGGCCGCCGCCACGCCTTCTCCGTGCGCTACCCCGGCCGTCCAACATTCCAGAGAGGTTCGCCCGTCTGCGGGGGTCACGGTGGTGACCTTCCCGGCAACCGCGATCTCATCGGCGGCGAACCGCGCGGCCGGCGTCGCTGCCTCCTCTGTTTGAGGCCGGGAAGAAGGAAGGAGAGGAGGGAGAGACTGACGGCTGGGTCCAGTCTGTCAGTGGCTGGAAGAGTGGGGGTTGAGATGGAGGCTGGGCCAGTTGGGCCGTGCCGCGGCCCAGCTCCGTCAGGCCGAGCCCGCCGACGATTTTGTTTTTTTCCGAATTTCAGAAAACGTGGTAAATGCTGATTCTTGATTAACTCATAAGTAAATAACTAGCAAAAATGCCCGTGCGTTGCAACGAGATATATAGTTTATTGCAATACAACTTTTGACTTAAAATTTATTTAACTAAAGTGTCATGCATTTCAATTCACCTTCAAATAAATTGTGTTTTGCTCTAACTCGTATGAACGTGAAAGGATTGGAGATTTGTCCGACGAGATGTATCACGTATTTTAATAATTCATCTTATAATAAAGAGCTATGGATTTATCCGGTAGCTTGTCTCGCACTCTGTTAATTACATTGTGGACCCATGGTCTATGAGTTTAAACCAGTTTATGTCTCTTCTCTCGCCGAGTGGTAAACATTAATCCAAGCTCCTATGCAATGTGTACTTTTTACTTTTCTCTTTTAGCTTTTTGACCAGAAAACAAAATGGCATTTAGCTATGCAAGCACAGCAATTTGCGCGGGTCGTCTCTATGTGGTTCACGCAAAGACTGGCGTAGTTGTTGGTGGGCCAACGTTCGCGTTGCCATTGTGGCCTATGGCGGACGCCTAAGTTCCGCTTCACGGTCACGCTTGATCTCCACCTCGTTCTCATGGCCTGTGAGCTGCAACCAAGCTTCGCCTCGCCCTCATAGCTCGTGGGGCCCGCGGCCAGCCTACACCGCCTCACCGAAATCGTTTGTTCCACGGTCTCGTTGTTGCCGTCACGGCCTACTGCCAAAGATCTGATCTCCACATCAATGTGTCTCCACCTAGTCGTTTTGGCCCGTGCCCACCCTCGTCCCGCCTCGGTGCAACCCGCACACGGCCCGTGGCATACACCTGAGCTCCGCGTCATCGTGGCACTCGAGCTTCAACTCGCCGCTTTAGACAACGCCTATGCTCGTCCTCGTCGGCGCAGCTTGTGCCTGAGCTCCACCTCTGTGTCACCTGTCTGCCACGCCGCAGAGGGATGCGTAAAATCCTTGATGGAAAATTGATATTAGATTCTAAAATAGGGCTGAAAAGTGAGCCACACATCCTTGTGCGTATGTATTGTCCAGCAAGTTTCAGGATTGTTGTGTGCGTTGTCCAAGTATTTGGGGGTAACGAGAGTTGGTCATACCACAAGTTACCTGATTATTAAATTGGAAAGAGTCCGATAGCATTTTGTTTGCTGGAAAGGAAAAGCAAGACTCTGAATAGGAAGCGGAAAAAGAATAGGAAACAACAAATAATTGTTTAGTCACCGGTTCTGACACGTTAATCTTTGCATCCATCTAATCAATCAAGGTTTAGCATCAAATTGCCAGAATTTTTGTATAGTTGCACCACCACATGGTCGGATAATTCCTATATGATCTCATCATATTTTGATCGGAAAAGAATAGATGAATAGGCCAGACGGTATAGGCAAGCGATTTTAAGTTTAGTTTTTCCTTTTCTCTAGTCCGATATGGAAACAAAAAACTAAACGGTAACTGTGTCGATCTCTTAGTTGGACGAAAGATTTTATCGCAAGAAATTTTGCCTTTTAAGTATTAGGTATAGATATAGATTAGAGCTCAGAAAAATACAAACTAAATTTCTTTGTGTTACTCATGATGTATAGTTTCATATAAAAATATGTAATTGGCATGTTAATCATTTTTTAGTATGTTTGATAATTCCATGCCTTAATTAATAAATGTATAGTGTTTGATTTTTCTAGAGCAAAATATTAATTCAAAAATCATAAAAATTTAGGGTTAATCTTTTCATGCTAAAACCCACCTCCACTAAAATTTGGATACTGATTTGAGCAAGTTCATTTTAATAATTAATTTCTACCTTGTTTAATGACCATAAAAATAGACAATAAGTAGTTAATATGTCAATTAAGTTGTTAATTAACCTTGAGTGATTTGTGGCATTGACTGAAGTCCATGGATCATAAAAGCCCCTCTGATCTATGGCTTTACCATGCTTAGAATATTAATGATCATGCTCACATGTGTAGTTAATGGGTAATTAAAGTAATTAACTGAACTAGTGCCTCACTTAAGACCTTGAGTGTCTTTGAGGATTATTTGGAGACCATGTATCATGACTCATCTCTGATCCATAGCTTGATATGGTTAGTTCAATAATAGAAGTTGCTCTCATGTTTAATAAATACATAAATAGCTTAAGTGAGTAGCGACATACTTCACTTAGAATGGAGTGCTTTTGGTATTGATTGAAAGACCATGGGGTACTGAACCCTAATATTCCATGGCAATAGCATGTTTTATGTTAATGCAATTAGGTTTGTATCTTCTCTGTATATACGTCATGCATCATATTTGGTTTTTCATGTTATTTAGAAAGGCATGTATAGTTGCATCCAAATGATGACACGCTTGGTGAAATAATTAAATATGATTGCACCGTGAAGGGAAGTTGTACTCAATTTCCTTTCAGCTTGCATGTCTTACTTTGTGCATCATGTGAGGCATGTCATTAAGTATGCATCATTCCTATACGTGTAGTGTACGTGAGAGCGAAGGTTCATGTAGATCAAGCTTCGGAGAAGCTACAGGTGATCCAACCCTGACGAGGTGGTTCCACCAAAGATGTTGCTATCAAGATTAACAACTAACCTTCCTTGCAACACAGGCAAGCCCCGGATGCATTCAAACCCACCCTTGTATTTCGAAAGTTTTATGATTTCATGCGATGATGTGATGCATTAGGTGTTAGGAGTTGTGTGGTATCCTACTTTGATGCACTTACCGTACCTTGATATATTACCCTGGATACCTGTTTTGATTTCGAAATGCTTAGTACTCGCTTAGCCTGACTACTAGTGTAGGTTTTGATAAACTATTTTTAAAGGTGTGATAACAATACCCTCTGAAGGGAAATTACGAAAACCTGATGTTACTTGTTGTTTATCCTTGTTTCGACGGGGTCAATGATATATAACAAGAACATGATGATGAGTAAATCGAGACGTCGGTGGAGTGACTTGCATCAGGAAGGGCTAGTGCCCTGGTGTAGTGTCGTCTACTTGTGTTGGTTAAGGACCGTCCGTTGTTTGACCCTGGGATCATGAGGTTATTGGATAGTACTAGTCGTATGCTAATGGCGGTAAGCTCCACTTAGCCTATGCATGACGAGAACGGACAAGTAGCGTGTACCCACCCTACGGGGCGCACCGTGGAAGGGGACCGCGGCGTAGGGCGGTGGTGTACTGTACACCCGTTTTGGTATGGAGAAATCTGAGTGTTGAGTTGATGTATGTAAGATGGTTGGTCCTGCATACATCGTGCGGCTAGGAAGCCCCAGCTGGGTAGGTAAAGCGGTTCGAATCGTCGGTACTCCATGATATGGGAGACTTGATCCTAGCTCCGGCATCGTAGTAATGAGGAAAGTTGCTGAGGATGGAAAGTTTTGGAAATCGAGATCTTGTTTAACAAGTGTTTGCTCTAGACTAAGATAAATTAAGAATGAATAGTAAGGATCAACATTAGTCGCTTTTCCGCAAAGGTGTCCTTGATTCTTGCTAAAGTCTTATCTTGATTTCTATCAACCAGCATTCCTAAGTCTTCTTCACTCTTTTCTGTCGGGTAAGTCTTGCGGAGTACCTTTTGTACTCAGGGTTTGTTTGACCCCTGTTGTAGGTGCTGACTAGTGTTGCTGACTTCGGTCATACCAGTGGGCTTGGCATGATCGAATATCTCCCGTCTGCAAAGCTCTTTTCTCGCTTCCACAAACTCAGTTAAGTTTTGTTTAATCAAACTCTGATCAAATGTTGTAATCTTCTTTCGTAAATCTTCTGTTACTCTGTTGTATTTGGATAAAACGGTTGTAATACTAAAGTATCTCTGTAAGAATTTGATCCTGGAGGATCGTGGTGTCATCGGGGTTTCACCCGACAGAACTTTTTAAGTTATGTGGTACACAAGTACGGCTGACAGAGGTCTTAAGGACAATGTCAGGTGCTTGTGGGCCATATAATTTAAAAAATTCTGCCACAGATTTGTCTTGTAGGTAAATTATAAAGCCGGAGAAAGGCATTGGGTTCTTGATATTGGATACACTCAACATATGACCGGTGATTCAAGAATGTTCAATTCTATTGATTCAAGTGGTAATGATATTGATAGTATTACATTTGGTGATAATGGCAAAGGCAAAGTTAAGGGGCTTGGTAAGATTGTTATATCCAATGACATGAGCATATCAAATGTGTTACTAGTAGAGAGCTTGAATTTCAATTTGCTATCAGTTGCTCAATTATGTGATCTTGGCTTTAAGTGTATATTTGGTGTGGATGATGTAGAGATCATAAGTAACTTGATTTTCAAAGGCTTTAGATATGAGAACCTCTACCTTGTTGATTTCAATGCTAGTGAAACTCAATTGTCAATTTGTTTGATCACTAAATCTAGCATGGGTTGGTTATAGCATAGAAGGCTTGGTCATGTTGGAATGAAACAATTGAACAAACTAGTGAAGTATGATCTAGTTAGAGGCTTGAAAGATGTTGAATTTGAGAAGGATAAACTATGTAGTGCTTGTCAAGCTGGTAAACAAGTTGAAAATACTCATCCTAAGAAAAGTACAATGAGCACTTGCAAAGCATTTGAGTTATTGCACATGGATTTATTTGGGCTAACAACATACACTAGCATTGGTGGAAATAAATATGGCTTTGTGTAATACCCCTGTTACGTTAACCTAAACCCCGACATGTCATTATCATCATTGCATGAGCATTCATGATTAGAGAACCTTAATTAAAAAGATTAAAATGAGTTTATTCAATTCTAGGGTTTGTTTGAGCTCTTCTATATCACATGTGTATGTGTTTACCATTTAAATTCCACTCACATGTTTAATTTGGTTTATAAAAAAAATTATCAACTAAAAGCAACCTTGGTATGTACAAGTGCTTGGCTAACTCTAACTTACACCCCAAAGAAGTTTTACAAGTCAAATGATGCAAAAGAAAGAATCAAAATTGAATTTGGAATCCGAATCCCGAACCCTAACCCTAGTGGTTAAGTGTTGGAATTCGAATTTCATTTTCAATTTTGGTGAGCTAACCATAATTAATTTTATAAATAAAAGTTGCTAACCAATGGCACTATTTCAAAGTATGAAGTTTGTACTTTGAAAGTGTACTATTGGTTGGGTTTGAAAAAAGTGCCACAATATCATTAATTAATTGCCCAAAAGTCCAATTTGAAATTCCTTTTCAAAGACCCTAATTTTCAAAGTGTTTTTGCCCCCTTTTCAATTTCATCTCAAAATATTCAAAATTTGGGAAAACTCTAAAAATATAGTTTATGCATCTCTTTGAGCTCTACAACTTTGGTATACAAAGTTTTTCAAGTTGTTGAATAAAATTTTAAATAATTTCAAAAAGTTCTTTAAATTGAAAAATGTCCCCTTTTGAGTTTTGAACTCCAATTCAAAAATTATGTAGTTTCATGAAAAACTTTTTACATGAAAGTTGTAGATCTTGCTAAATGGAACAACTTTTATTTTTGGAGATTTTCATCTTTTATTCAAAAATCAAAAGTAATTTTGAAATCCTTAAAATTAAGGTTTTGCCCTCTTTTTTGAATTTGAAATTCAAATTCAAAATCCATTTGAAATCTGACAAAACTTTCTAAATGAAAGTTGTAGAGCATGAAATTTGGAGCAATCTGTATTTTTGGAATTTTTGAACTTTTATTCAAAAGTTGAGAGTAATTTGAAAAGGAAGATCTTGAGCCGGCAATCGCTACAAAGTGAAAAAGGGGGGGGACACCTTGCACTTTGCCCATACCGGCGGGCCGCCGGGCGTCGCCGTGGCTCTTCTGAGTCGTCGCCGGCAAACCCGCGGGCGCCAACCACCTAAACCTCGTCGTGAACCCTCCTCGCCACCTCACCGCGACGTCCCAAGCCCTATAAAAGGTGATGCCTCTACCGCCAATTTTTCTTCTTCCTTCTTCTTCTCCGCCGTAAGCTCCGGCCGGGTCAAATTCACGTTCACCGCACCACCATCACCCACAATTGCTTGTGCCCCGCTCCGTAAACTCCTTTGCGCACTCCACCGGGCCTAATCGGAGTTCTTGACATCGCCGGAATCGTCCTAGCGCGTGTCTTCTTCTTCGCCCGCCGTCGGCCGCCGTGAGCTTCTTCGCCTCGGTCGAGCATCACAGAGCCGATCAGGCCCTTTTTCCTTCGTGTCTTAGCCTCGCAATGTTCGGCCGATGGCCATCGGCCTTTGTTTTCCCGCACCCAAGCACCCAAGCCGCCGAACACCTTCCCCGACGCCGAACGCACCACCGCAGCCATCTCTCCACCCCCGTCATCCTTCTCCGCCTTGTCTCCCACCAAACCAAAGGCGTGTACCACGCTGGAGTAAGTCGCCCGACTCTAGCTAGCCTCTTCTCCTTCCCTATCGTGGCGCTGTAACACACAAACACGCCGCCAAGGCCCCCAACAACCGGGCGCCATGGCCGTCGGTGTGGTTCCATCGAGCATCAATCGATCTCCTTTTACACCTTGTCGGGATCGGAGGTCGAAGGAAGTGCAGTGGTGTGCTTGTCGTCGCCGGAGAGGTCGCCGACGGCGAGCAGCCCCGCCGCCGCCGTCCTCCGTCGGAGAAAAGAGAGGGGGGAGGGGCTGACGCAGGAGGCCACCCGTCGGCGAGAGAAGGGAGAGGAAGCGGGCCGCTCGCGCAAGGCGCCTGCGCGCGTGAAGCTGGGCCGAGCCGGCGCTGTTGGGCCATTTCGGGCCGCACAGTGGTCTCGGGGGAGAAGTGAAATGCTTTTCTTTTTTCTTTTTACTTTCCAAAAGCTGATTTTCATCTTTTGTTGTATTTTATTTTGGGCAAGTAAAATTGTGCAAAAATATGCTCTGGAATCCTTGAGTGATGATCTACCTAGGAAAAATGCTAACCCTGTGTTTTCATTAAAAATTAATTGTGCAATAAATAGCTCTTTAAATTAATAAAGGCAACTTCCATGATTTTTAATAATTAAAATATAAGTCCAAAAATTATGAAATTTGTTTTGTGTGCTAATTAGATGATAATGATCTTAATTATAAAGTTTGATCCTGTTTTGATTAAGTTTTGTATTATGCTTAATTAATGCCTTAATTAATTAATGTTTAATTAATTAATCATGTGGTTAATTAGGGTTTAATTAATCCCCAATTAGCAAGTTAATTAGTGGCTTTCAACGACTGTAAAAATGGTCAATAAATTAGTAATCACCCTTAATCACTGTTAGTGTTGCTTGATTTTGGGATTGAGTGATGACCCTAGGTCATTAACCCTAATAACCTTCGGTATTTTATGTTGATTGCGTATCGTTAGTCCGTCGTCGTCGACGCTAGTTATACCTCTTAGTGCGAGGTTACCGTGAAGGAAAGTTGTACTCAAAATCGGTTAACAATCGTTGCATCACTATCGCATGTTCCTTTTGTTACTGCATTGTGGTCATGCATCTCAATCGTGTAGCCGTGTCATCTGAAGAAGGTGTTCGGCGTGAAGAGGTTGGTCCTGATCTCAACAGTGTCATCACTGCTCCTAACTTCATCGAGCCCCAAGGCAAGCCCCGGATGCATTCAAACCCTTCCTTGTATTTCAAAAATCTTTTATATTGTATGTTCCTGATGTGATGCATTAGGTAACAGGAGTTGTGTGATATCCTACATTGATACATTTACCGTACCTTGCTATACACCCTGAATACCTGTTTTGATTTCGCAAATGCTAGTGGATGCTTAGTCTTGCTGATAGCCTAGGCTTTACAAATGAAACGTTTTCCAAAAATGTGATAACAATATCCCCGTTGAGGGCAATTACGAAAACCTGATGTTACTTGTTGGTATCCCTTCACTTTGATCGGGTCAAGGGTACGCAACAAGAGCATGATGATGAGTAAATTGAGACCGGGTGGAGTGACTTGCACCGGGGAGGGGCTAGTGCCCCGGTGTAGTGTCGCCCACTTGTGAGTCGGTTAAGCACCGCTCGTTGCCTTGGCCCCGGGATCATGAGGTTATTGGATAGTACTAGTCGCATGCTAATGGCGGTAAGCTCCCTTGTACTATCTTTTGACGAGAACGGATACCGGGACGAGAGTAGCGTGTACCCATCCTACGGGCCACCGTGGAAGGGGACCGCGGCGTAGGGAGATGGTGTACTGTACCTCGTAGCTAGGACCCGTTCTAGTCGAGAAAATGCAAGCGTGAGTTGATGTATGTGAGATGTTTGGTCCTCGCATACATCGTGTGGCTAGGAAGCCCCACCGGGTATATAAAGCGATTCGAATCGTCGTGTGCTCCACGATATGGGGAGCCGTGATCCTCGCACCAAAGATCGTAGTAATCATGGAAGTGGATGATGGAAAGTTTTGAATCCGATACATGGTCGACAAGTGATTGATGTAGTAAAATAAGGACTGGCTTAGTCTCTTTTGCAAAGGTGTCATTTGATCTTGCTAAAGCCTCACCTTGATTCCCACTAGCCAGCATTCCTGAGTCTTCTCCCCAATTTTTTTGGTCGGGTAAGTCTTGCGGAGTACTTTTTGTACTCAGGGTTTGTTCAACCCCTGTTGCAGGTGGACCGTGTGAACAAGTGTGCTACGGCCCTTGTTGCATGACGGTGATCGAGGAAGAGTTTGCCGATGAATAAATTGTGTGGCCCGTGGGGGGGCACTTTCGTTGCGTGAGTGTAATAAAGTTAAGTAATGATACTTCCGCTGTTTTGTAATAATGCTACTCTGGTTTGTATAAGTTTGACAAAAGTTTTATAAATTAAGTTATTGTAAGTCTTCCGCTACTCTGGTATTTTGTATGAGAACTGTTGTAATACTGTGATGTCTCTGTAAGTATCGATCCTGGAGTGATCGTGGTTTATCGGGGATCCACCCGACGGAACATTCTAGGTTATATGGTACGCAAGTACGGCTGACAGAGGTCTTAAGGACAGTGTCAGGTGCTTATGGGCCATGTAATTTAGAAGGTTCTGCCACACTTTGTTATAGTGGATGATTTCACAAGATATGCATGGGTCTTCTTTCTTATTGATAAGAGTGATGTGTTTGCTATCTTCAAATCATTTGTCAAGAGAATACACAATGAGTTTGAAACAACCATCAAAAAAGTAAGAAGTGACAATGGAAGTGAATTTAGAAATACTAGAGTTGATGAGCTATGTGATGATCTTGGAATCAAACATCAATTCTCGGTCAAGTACACTCCATAATCAAATGGCCTTGTTAAGAGGAAAAATAGAACACTTATTGATATGGCAAGGTCTATGCTTAGTGAATACAATGTGAGTCAATCTTTTTTTTGCTGAAGCTATCAATACGGCATGCTATTACATCAATCGACTCTATTGCCATCCTATGTTAGAGAAGACACCATATGAGTTATTAAATGGAAGAAAGCCCAACATTGCATATTTTAGAGTGTTTAGTTGCAAATGCTATATATTGAAGAAAGGCACTAGATTGGGAAAGTTTGATAAGAAATGTGATGAAGGGTTCTTACTTGGTTATTCAACTACAAGCAAAGCATATAGAGTTTAGAACTTGGCTAGTGGTACTCTTGAAAAAGTTCATGATGTTGAATTTAATGAAACCAATGGCTCTCAAGATGAAGAAGAAAATCTAGATGATGTGAGAGGATCTCAATTAGTTGATGCAATGAAGAATATGGATATTGGTGATATTCGGCCTAGAGAAGTTATTGATGACCAAGATAATAAAGATCAAGTGCAATCCACTCCTATTGTGCAAGCTAGTAGCTCTCAAGTGTAAAATCAGCATGTGCCTAGTTCATCTCATGAGAATAAATCAAATGATCAATCTAGTACAAGCCATCGAGTTCAAGTGCTCCAACCATTCAATATTGCAAGAGACCATCCTTTAGATCAAATCATTGGAGGTATTCAAAGTGGGTACAAATAAGATCAAGGTTAGCATCCTTTTGTGAGCATTATTCATTTGTATCATCATTTGAACCAACCAAGATTGAAGAAGCTTTGATGGATGTTGATTGGGTTAATGCTATGCATGAAGAACTAAACAACTTCATCCGTAATCAAGTATGGGAACTTGTTGAAAGGCCAAAGAACTATAATGTGATTAGTTTAAAATGGGTCTTTAGAAACAAGCAAGATCAAGATGGCATAGTGGTGAGAAACAAAGCAAGACTAGTGGCTCAAGTTTACACCTAAATAGAGGGTCTTGACTTTGGAGAAACATATGCACCGGTTGCAAGACTAGAAGCAATTAGAATCTTATTAGCTTATGCTTGTGCCCACAACATCAAGTTATATCAAATGGATGTAAAGAGTGCATTTCTTAATGGCTACATCAATGAATTAGTTTATGTTGAACAACCACCCAGTTTTGAAGACGATAAAAAGCCCAACCATGTTTACAAGCTCAAAAAGGCATTGTATGGTTTGAAACAAGCACCTAGAGCATGGTATGAGAGGTTAAGGGATTTTCTACTCTCTAAAGGGTTTAAAATGGGAAAGTTTGATACTACTCTCTTCACCAAAAAGATAGGCAAAGATCTATTTGTGTTGCAAATCTATGTTGATGATATTATTTTTGGCTCAACTAATCAAGACTTTTGTGAAGAGTTTGGAAAGATGATGGCTAATGAATTTGAGATGTCTATGATTGGTGAACTTAGTTACTTCCTTGGTCTTCAAATCAAACAATTAAAGAATGGCACGTTTGTTAGTCAAGGCAAGTATATAAGAGACATGATAAAGAAGTTTAGGTTACAAGATGCAAAGTCTATTAGCACTCCTATGGGGACAAATGATCATTTAGATAGTGATGCTAGTGGCAACATGGTGGATCAAAAATTATATCGGTCTATGATTGGAAGCTTACTCTATGTGACCGCTTCAAGGCCGGATGTTATGTTTAGTGTATGCATGTGTGCAAGATTTCAAGCCTCACCTAGAGAGAGTCATCTCAAGGCAACAAAAAGAATATTGAGGTACTTGAAGCATACACAAGATGTTGAACTTTGGTATCCTAAGGGGTCAAACTTTTAATTGATTGGTTACTCTGACTCTGACTATGCGGGATGCAAGGTTGATAGAAAGAGTACTAGTGGCACATGTCAACTATTGGAAAGATCACTTGTGTCATAGTCATCAAAGAAGCAAAATAGTGTTGCACTTTCAACCGTCAAGCTGAATATATTAGTGCAGGTAGTTGTTGTGCTCAATTGCTATGGATGAAATCAACATTGAGTGACTTTGGCATCAATTTCAAACAAGTGCCATTGCTATGTGATAATGAGAGTGCTATCAAATTGACAAACAACCCAGTTCAACATTCAAGAACAAAGCACATTGACATTAGGCACCATTTCATAAGGGATCATCAACAAAAGGGTGATATTTGCATTGAGAGTGTTGGTACCGATGATCAACTTGCCGATATATTCACCAAGCCACTTGATGAGAAGAGGTTTTGCAAGCTAAGGAATGAATTGAACATCCTTGATTTCTCAAACATGAGTTGAATGCATCTCTATTTATATGACATGCCTCTTCTTCAACAAAGCAAAGATAAAATTGTATGGCATACCATTCATACTTTGCTAAGGACATGTTTAGTGCATATAGACATAACAATTGATTCTTTAGGAGCATTCATGAAAATCAAATGAATTTGATGTATGTATGGTACCACTATTGTTTCTATGCTTGATATGATCTAGTGGTAGCATATGATATGTTTGTGGGCTTGCAATCCTAGTGTTTAATCTAGAGAATGAGCTATAAGTGTTTATCTCAACATAGGCAAGATAACCCTTGCATGAGGTGTGAAGAAGCTTGTCTTTGGTTCAAACTAAGATAAATATCTTAGGCAAGTAATCTAGATTGAGCCAAAATTATGAAAAAATGATCCTAATTTTTCCTATCCAAAGAACTTGACTAATTTATCCACAACTTGACCATAACTTTTTAGTAAGTGATGACAAAGGTGAGAGAAAGTCACAAAGATAGGGGAGAAAAAAGATTTGTGAAAGGAAGAGGATCAATTAAAAATTAAAATTTGAGCACACAAGTAGGGGGAGCAAGCTCATGGATTTATTTGTTGCATTTGAATGTGCATTTATCATGTGCTTGCTGCATTGCATAAGTTTTTAACATAATATCTATGCTTGTGTGGTATATGCTAGTAATAAAGCTTGGTTGATGAAATGAAATACTAGCATGCATAGGTGATAGCTAGATACTTTATTTTTCACAAGTGGTACTAGAACCTTGCTTATAATATTGATCTCATGAGGTATCTAGTGTTTGTGTTTACATGATCTATCAAATGTCTATCAAGCGGTATCTAGCTACTCATGGTGCTAAGGATGGTGTAAATGGTGCACTCCGATTGGTATCACGCTTCAAAGGTCTATTTCTTACACCTTAGCATTATTTTGGTAGTTACTACTCTCCCACAACTCAAATCCATACATATGTGAATAAATGTACCAAACTCATGAAGCACATATGTAGGGAGAGCTAGTACTACCAAAATTGAATTTGTGATGATTGTCCAATTCTTATTCTTGATCAAAATGCTTGGACAAGCAACACAAGTTCAAATCTTAATTGAATATTTATCTTTGTGAAAGGTTGTCATCAATTACCAAAAAGGGGGAGATTGAAAGCTCTAGTTTGGTTTTGATAATTGATGAAACCTATGTGTACTAATCTTTGTCATGAGTGATTTACAAGATAGATTGGTACACACCGAGTGATGGAGCTAGATGATGGATGGTGATGATCAAGTGCTCCACATTTGGAAAAAGAAGAGAAAAATAAAATGGACTCAAGGTAAAGGTATATTTGATAGGAGCTATTTTGTTTTGCCGGTCAAGACGTAATAGAGTGCGTGATCGGATTTAGGATAGATAACCGTACTATAAAGAGAGGAAATCTCTAATTGCAATAGTTATCTAGTGCCACTAAGTATGAGTCTCACTTGCATATACTTATCGCTTAGTGACGTGGTGAGATTGCATGACAAATCCTTAAAAAATTATTTATGAAAATGCTAATTTAAGTGCTTAATTTATTTGTGGTATTGGTTGAAAAATTAGCACTTAATTTTAGTAGAAAAGAAAAGAAGAAAGGAGACAGCTCGATCAATTGCCGGTTCAATCGAAGTTTTATTCCGGGCAATGACTCTCTGTTTGGAGTGTGTTTCTTCTTCTCCATTTGACTTGAACAGAGCAGCTCTTGCCGGCAATATTGATACCCCGAGCTGGAAATTCACTAGAATTTTACAAGGAAGAGCTGAGGAGCTGTTGTTATGTTCAAAGGAAGAGTGGAAGTACTGCTGCTAGCTGCTTTTGTCATAAGTACTCACTGCCACTTCTTTGACTTTGAGAGCAAATGAAAAGGGCGCTGTTGGAAGCTGCTGCTAGCGTTCAGCAAATAAAAAAAAAGAACCGGACAGCTGCAGTAAAGAGGAAGCTTCCTACCAATTTCCTAACTGCATGTGTGCTGCCATCTTGCCTTGGTGAGAGAGTGCTGGCTGCCTGCTGCTGGTGCATTGCTACTGGGCACAGCTTTGACTTGTGGAGGCCGGCCAGCTTCGCGGAAGCTTCGTGTGCGCCCGTTCGCTGCTGCCATTTGCTGCTGAGAGATGGCCCGCGTGTCAGTGGAAAATGGGAGTGGGAGGGAGCCGTTGCTTCTCCTGACCGTTGCCTGTGCGGCTGGTGTGCTCCAGCGTGTGGGCAGCTAAGGTAGCGGCCCCTCCCTTTCTTTTTCACTCTCTCGGTCATTTTGCTCTCTGGTTCTCCTCCTCATTCTTTTTTTTTTCGAAAGATCAGTGTTACCTGCTTTCATTGATAAGATAAGAGTAATTATATGTACAAGGCAGCCGAACTTGGTGACAAGCACCATGAACAGCGAAGCCTACCTACGCAAACACTACAAAGTACCCAGACGACCCAATAAAGATGAGGCCGGAGATCCCAAAGCAAGGGTCGAAGCCGGTCATCGTTGCCAAGCTCAAGCGTGTGGCAAGAGCAGCTCCGACTTCTAGCCGTGACCCTCCGCCCCGCCCACGGCGAATGTCTTGCGTCCGAAGCAGCCCAGCCGAAGAAGAGAGGTTGACCGAGTGCCGAGAGCGAAGGGCATCCACCGCACAAGACATCGTGACCGAGTCGTAATCCACAGTGACGCCTTCAGGAAGGTTACGACGTCCAATACGCCGCCGCCACTCGTCCATGGAAGGACTAGGTTTTCACCCGTGGAAGATCGCTTGGGGACACAACGCCCTCAACAGGGAAGCGGCGCCCACAGGCGTCGCCGTCGCTAGGCTTACGCCCAAAGTGCCCACAAAGATCGGCGCCGGCCCAGCGTCAGGCCCCAGCCTGTCGCCACCGCCGCCGCAGCTGCCCTGCGAAGCTTCGCCCAAAAGGGGTATCGACGCGTCGCTACGCACAAAGAGCCGCAGAGTCGCGACCCAATTTCTTCGACCAAACAACAAGCTGAACGCCAAGCTCCCTCTGCAGCGCGGCCCACCCGCCAACGCCGAAGCCGTCACCATTTGCCGCCGCTGGCCGAGCACCCCGCCGTCGGGCGCATGCTCCACCACGGGCACGCCCCCCAGCCCAAGGGACGCCAGGATCTGCCCACAGGCACCGTCCCCCGGTTTCCCCGCCGATATCCCCTCCACCCCGAAACAAGCCCGAGGGGAAGGAGGATGCAGAGGAGGAAGAAGAGTCTCCCGCCGCCCGGTGTGCGGCACGGCCGGCTGACTGGGCGCTGCGGCGCAGTGGCCCCGCCGAAGCCCCACGCGGCTCGCGCGGGCACGGCCCGCCCGGCCCGGCCGCAGCCGCACGCCGCCACAACCGCCGAGCGCGGAGAAGAGGAAGAGGCCCGCCCCCGGCGCCCCAAAGCCACCGCGGATCCCGGTGTGACAGAACCGACCAATCCCTCCGAGATTAAGTGTAACTGTCCCCGTTAATAACGTTGACACGCATACACCGCTTCCCGAACGAACCCGGTAGTCCGCCGAGTGTCACGAAGGACCTCGGTAAATCAAGTACATCCGGGATCATGATTAAGGTATATCATACATCAGCCTACAGAGTATGGCGGAAATAATTATACATGGAGTTTTATTACAACACCGTTTCCAAATATACTACATGAGAGTAGTTATTATTTCAAACTACAATAATATAAGTGTTTTTACATCACCAGTTTTATTCAAGCCTCCTTTACAAGCATGGTGACAGAGTTATAGACACGGCCAAGCCCTATGGCCCTTACTCATCCACCTCATCCACAGGATTAAAGCACGTAACACAATAATCCTCATAAAGCATATCACCCAACGATGGGTAAAACCCCGAGTACTCAATTGTACTCCATAAGACTTACCCGACAGGGGTAAAGAAAAAAGGCTTCAAGGATATCCTGACTAATATGAAAGGAAGGTTTATTGGCTAGCAAGCTTTGCGGAAAACTGCTTACTAAACTTCATCCTTATTTCAAGTATTATCAAGCAATTGTTCTCTAGCTAATTAGAACTACCTTAGCATTAACTACATCATCTTTTAAAGTATAACAACCAATTCTATGAATTGAGGTACCATAATATAGCCCTTCCAAATCTCAATATTTAGTTATCCTTTCTCAACTACGTCTCTGCGAAAAGGTATGAGTTTCTCACTATCCGGGAGAGACGGCGATTCGAATCGATTACACCAAACCGGTAAAGCCCGTATCACACACTCTTGCAAGCCGGCCAAAGCCTGCTCAAGTCACCGCTCGCTCTATTCGAAAGATAGGCTTGATCACGCTATGCAAAACTCATGGTAATGCTGCGTCTCACAAGTCATGCCCGTTCAGCCCAGAGTCCGTAGTCACGCAGGGGTCTTGACCATACCCTTTCCCCCTTCCGCTCGTCCCCAAGTAATGCATAAGCGGTTCAAGAACTACCTCAAATAAGCTACCCGGTTTCACCGTCGAAACGAGTTATTCGGGCGGTTATGTGAAGGTACGTTCAATCTCACACCTAGATCCAGAATACGGCTCGGTCCTTAATCGACACAGACGGAAAACACAATCTCCGTCCGGTCTCCAATTATTATTCATCATATGATCAAGGACATCACAAGTATCAACCTCGGGTTGCGGATGACAGGAATCATCCGACTTCTAATTATCTAAGCATGGCTAAGCATCAACTATCTACCAATACTAGTAGAATGAAAAGGGTATATTGGAGTGGACAAGGTGTTCATGCAACAACGGTATCACGCAATGCCTATAATGTAATATATAAAGCAAAGTAATGAAAGTGAATAATTGCGTTTCAAATAGAATGGTTAATAGGATGCTCCGGGCTTGCCTCGGGTTTGAAGCACATGTCGGTTAGTCTATTTCATCTTCGAGGACATGATCAACCATCATCTTTATCTTCTAGACTTGGTCATCGTTACCCCATCTTCTGGTTGGTTCCACCACCACGTTCCTTACTCTCACGTCATACATATAACGTGCCTAGATGATATGCAACAATGCAAGACATGAATGCATAGAAGAGCAATACACAATACATTACAAGAAAATGAGCAAGACAAAGTCACGATAGATTGGGCACAAGCACTTACGTAAATAGAAGTTAACTAAACATCAAGTAACCTACCAAGTTATGATAGCGAAGCAATATCAAGGCACTTTTATTCAAGCTAGCCATACTAACCATCAAGTTGAAGCAATCAATTTAAGCAAGGCAAATTTCTAAACTGCAGAATAATAGCCACTTGTTTTGACCATAACTAGAGTTCTAAATGTCCAATAAAGGTGATCTTAGACTTTCTGGAAAACTTAGAAAATTGTCTACAACTTCCCCTATTATCACCTAGAGCTAAATCAGACATTAACCAAGTCAAACAGTGGGAAGAATCAACTCTGCCCAGACTTGGACAGATTCTGACAGGGTTTTTGTAAAATCGATATCTCCTAAACTATGCAGCCTAAAAACATGAAATTCTAGGACAAGCTAGATAACGAAGTCATCTATAACTTTGATATTCAATACTATCTTAGAAAATATCATTATCACTATGAAGTGATCACCACAACAGAAACTACACATGCAGTTATTTTCAGAATTCTAGCGAAACAAGTTTCCCCTTTTTATCTCTATCCAAGAGCACACATGTATTAGTTATTTAAATAGCTCCAATCACTATTGCATGATCATACAATACTCAGCTCAGATCAAATATAGAAAAACATCACAAGACCCATGTATCTACTCATTATCTACTTAAGCATGTCCTTAACTTATATATAAAGGCCATATATATTATTTTTAGGTGGTATTTCAAACAAATAATTTGGACTTAATATTTTTACAAGTGAAAGGTAATATTAAATAATGACTATTGTAGAAGTATCACATGCTCAAGTTTTATAAATTAATTACTATGAAAAAGACAAATACTAATTGCGATTAATCATGTGAGAGTAACTTAAATCTCAAACTTAACATTTTATGTAAACACATGACCATGTTAAGTATTCCTAGGACATTACAATATCATACAAGGATAAAGGACACATATTTTCTATTTTTACATTTTTATTTCATTTATAAACTAATTAAAATTACTTGCTAGGCATTAAGCAAGATATCTTAACATCTCAGTCATACATGCTCCATAATTCATGAAATTTTTATCATAGCAGAAGAATCACAAGAAGAGCCTAGCATAAAATTTTTCACGTCAATCTAAGTACTATAGCAGCACTCATGATTTTCCTAAACTTAAACCCTATTTAGCAAAGATATAATTATGCTGTAAAAACTTTAAACTAAAACATATAATATTATCATATCACTGTATAGATCTATTCACAAGGATTCCAAAAAGTCCTCATTTGCTATTTTTAGATTTTTCTACGATTTTATATGAATTATCAAAGCTTCAGCTAAAATTAGCATAAAAGAAAAAGGAAAAAGACGAAACTGCACTGTTCAGCACTATTCACCTGAGTCACAGTTTGTGCATATAACCCCTAGACTTCTTCAAATTTGCGCGCGATGCCCTTCTTCTTCCTTTCTTCACGTACAGAGCAGAGGAGGCGATGGGGCTGGCCGGTTCCGGCGCGGCGGTGGTCTCCGGCGGAGCTGAGGGAAACCACGGACTCGCCAGACCTGTGCGCACCCGTTAGTGGCCTCTGCTTGGCCCGCGGTGGCCGATGGCGCACCGGCCATGGAAGCCAGCGGCGGCGTCCCTGGCTGCTCCGGCAGTGCCGGCGCCGGTGGCTCCAACCGGCTGAAGAAAGGGTGCCAAAGGTGCAGCGTGACGCGGGGAAGACGATTCCACAGAGGAATGAGGACGAGGAGGTGCAGAGGAGGAGGAACGGAGGTGGCGTAGCAAGCTTCGCTTGCTGTTCATGGCGGAGACGGTGCCCACGCGTTGCAACGCGAGGGAGGGGGAGCAAGGGAGGACGGGAGCGAGTGGGAGAGGTTAGGAAGGCACTCGGACAGCTCCCCATCGAAGCAGCTGGGTGCAGGGGCGCGTGGCATGGCGGACGCGCGGCGTCGGGCATGGTGGACGCGCGGTCACCACGCGTCGGCCGTTGAGGCATTTCATCGAGCGACTTCGGAGTGACGTGGAAGAGATCTCGTGGTCCAGTTTTGAGCCCTTTCTAGACGGAACCAGGACGTGGCCCTTGAACAACTTTTGTTGACCTTTGGCCCATCTCCAACTTTTTATTAAGGGTGCTTAGTCATAACAGCTCTGAATTAGCAGGTAATTATTTCCTAAACTGACCGTGTCAGGGTTAAAACGGGTTTAAGCTGGGACTCAAACGATCTTCAAAATTGACAGTCCAACCTTGTTCAAATTGAGCTCAACTTTTGGCATGCTCTTTTCCAAAGCATAAGCTTCAACTTTTATTTTTGGCTTAACTCATGTTGCTTAATGAAATCACGAGAACGCGACATGCCAACGTCATGGGTGCTGAAATTCAGACTTGAATTTTTCCAAGTCCTGAAAACAGTTGCTGATTCCAAATCCGAGCTCTTGTTTGCCCTACTTAGAAACTGAATCATGGCTTGGTGTTTAAAGGAAGTTTGTTGTACACAACTCAAACTTCAACTTTTATTAAGGGTCCAACCCCAGAATATGAACAGAAAACTAAGTTCCATTTCGAGCAAAGTGGCATCATGATAAAGCTTAAACTAAGGTTGTAGGCCGATTTGGGCATTTTCTTGATATTTGCTCAACATGAACCCTTCATAACTTTTGTTTCTAAGCTCAAATAGAGTTGTTTGATCAAGGTTACAAGACTTGTTTGACATCCCACGCTCTCATTCACTTAATAAAGCAATTCAAGCAAGGATGTACTTCGCATTTCATGTGACTATTGAATTCCAAACTCCATGAAACTTTTTCAATGGTCATGATAACTTGATATTGAGGTGATGCATATGAGAGGGACACATTTAACAAAAAGCATATAAGCTTTGTCTTTTGTCTCCCAAAAAGTTTTAAGTTAGCTCCTCTTTTTTGGAAGAACTTTTTGCTTCAATTCTTCATCAATCATTTGAAAGATTATGAAGCAAATTTCTTTATCATTGGACATGGCTTGCTTAGGTCCAAACTCACTTCCTAACTCATAATTAACACCTGGAGTGTTACAGCCCTCCCCCCTTAACAGAATCTCGTCCCGAGATTCAGGGCAAAGATTTTGCAAGGAAAAGAAGCATGTCATCCATTTTTTTTTCGCCAACGATAGCATTGGGCTACTTAGCCTCAGGCACCAGAGAGGCTAGTTTAGTGATGACAATCTTCCGATACTTGTCCTTTGCAGTGAGGTTTGTCTGAAAAATTTAGTTTATCTGCCTTCCATGAAGCATTGTTACTTTGAGAGAAGCCAAAACAGCATTGTCACAAGTACTTGATCTTCGGAGTATTGAAGGAGAAATGATTCGGAATACATGATAATAGTTCTAGAATATCCATTCCTCTGGTAGATATATAGCATGGGCTTAAACTTCATTACAGTCAAAACCATAGATAGAGTAAAACATCTTCTGAGACTGAGAACTGATAGACCAGCTGATGCTGTCTATATTATTTGTGACTTCTTTCACTCAGATGTCGGCTAATGGAAAACTATATAAGGTTCTATGTGTGTAATTTTCTTTTTCTAATGACAACACTGTATTATATGAGTCTGTTTAGAAAGTGGCAAAAATGATTTGCTGACTTGGTCTGCTTAGCACTTTCTAATATTTCTTAATTCAGAGCACCCTCATATCCAAGCAATGACAGATATGTAGGTTGAACAGGATGCAACCTCTGGAGTAAAAACAACAAATCTAGAAATAGTACTTTTTAAGGATAGCTAGGTTGGATTGGTTCTTTCTTCTCTAGCTCCTGCAATTTAGCTAACTCATCTTGGGCATTCCGCATGGTCTTCTCATTATCGTTGCAGTGCGGGATACAATCTTGATGACACACTCGTATATTCCGGTCGGTTTGGAATTTTTCATAACTCCTCGGACAATATATCCAGAAATTTATCAACAACCAAAATTTCTCTTAATTTCATAACTTTGATTGTCCAAGTTTGGCTTTGAGATTTAGGTCTGCAGAGAACAGCATTTGAAAGGTACCGTTTTTGTTAGGTACATTCACTAAAATACACTTTTGGTAGGGTTACTTATAACCCTATATATTTTTTTCCGAGATCCTTAAAACAATATCCGAGCTTAATCTTGAAAATAGAGTCAGACTTTCTATAATTTCCTTTATTGCACAGAGACAGATTAACAAGGCTTATTTGTTGTAATACTTTTGATATTGGGGCTTCCTTCCAAATGTCAACAACAATTCAACAACATAATCCAAACATGTTGTTTGACACTTTTCAACTTGTTTCTAATTATACTTCCATAAGTTGACCTTTTAGAACACCTTGACCCTGCAAGAATATGGAACTAATTCTGGATATCCTTTGTGATTCATCCAATATAAGTCTGGATAGGTCCTAGATCAATACTTCAGTGTATCATACTGTGTTCTTCCATCGATAGTGTGCTTCTAGCTCAGCTACTCAGCTAGTAAAGCACTATGCAATAACTATGTGATTATCCAAGATGAATTTAACTTGATCATATCAGGATTTGGCAGTGAAAAGAGCACCAATATTGTTGACTGGTTTGCAAATTCTTTGCTTAACAGGGTCTAGTGAGACGTAGCCTTCATGGTATCAACATTGTTCTATGAGACATAACCTTCTTAGCTATCGAGAGTTGTTGCCTAACTGGAGATTAACTTCTTCTTTTTTTTTTTTAATGTGGTAACTAATCAGTTGTCTCTCAACACTAAAAAGTTTCAAGGTTACAGCTCTTGTGGCAAATGATCATGGATGTTATAGATGTACGCAATCACCAACAAAGTCAGTAGAAAAGAGGTCACACCAAAGAAACTGCATGCTCATTATGCACATAAATACTGAGAACCCGACAGATAGATATGAGCACGAATAATTTATGAAGGAACACAACATCTCCATCAATTCTTGTTCAGCTGATAACTCATCCAATTTTTTAAGTGTAGGGTGTCCTTTTGATCCAACCGTGATGGCATAAGTTGCGCAACAACTAGTTAATATCACGTACGGAGACAGTCAAACAAAGTCTCTTGTCTACCACCTCTTGCAGTCTGTTAATATTTATATTGGTTATCTGTTCTTCAAAGGTAATCCTCTTTGCAACCTTAGAAGGAAGCTTTCCTGTATTCAGACCGATAAGGATCTTTTGATAAAAGATACAGAGATAATCAAGGAAAAGTTCTTGATGGAATGACACGTTGGTGTAGTTCCGTAATGGATTATGACTAGCAACCACGATACCAGCGCGTGCCGAGCAGCACAACCATGTGCCGGCCGGTCACAAAGAGGCTCTCGGTTTCGTCGCGGCACCGTCAGTCGATAATCATAACACCATCACCGAACACACACCCAATGAGAAATTCCGCATGGCATAAACGGGGTCATATATGAACAATGAACATATATGTGGAGTTTGGAGAACAACGACAATCACAAATTAAGAGTTGGCAATGATGTATTTTCAAATAAAGAGATAAAGTAAGAGACATAGATTAGCCACTGAAGATAAATAGGTATAAGACTCTCGCATTGGCTCCAAGTATTTCTCCGAATAGATTTACTGAATCATTTACCACATCTAATATCAAATAGATTAAGCAAGAATGGACAACATAGGCTGATAACATTTGGAAACTCGAGAGAGTTTGGGGAGGAAAATAAGTTTGATTTTAGAAACACACTGATACATCACCAAGGATTTAGTAGATAGAGAAACAACATGACCCACTAAGGAAAAGATTACGAGGTCAAAGCAAATGATTAGGATGAATCCTTGCACCCAAAGTATTTTTAAGACAGGCGACGGGGAGGTTCATCAAGGATTTGGTCACAGTTTCACACGGCACAGACTTGAAACAAGGAAGTTTGGCCTGGAAACATCTTAAGATTTTATCAAGGTTGGGGTAGCAACTTTGGAATCCAAAGGAGCATGTTTATGGTTTTACAGTCAAACTCAAGGACAAACCATTGTCAAAGACTAGTATTAGCAAAAACATCACTTATTTAGCCGATCAACAAAAGGTCAACGAGATAAAGGTTCACGTCTACGACGAAGGTGTCTATAGTCAACTACCACATATTCTAGTTCGAGGAAGGGAAAACTACTTGGAGGCAACCATAAGATTATCACAACTTAGCTATTGTTCCAGGATAATGTTCTTCATCACTTGTATACTTGCTGAGGATAAAAGAGGCTGGTTATCCACATCCCTTTTTAGATATAAAGTACTCAGGCATTTGCAAGGAACTCCTATAAGGCATGACAGGATGGAAAGGGCTTATCACTTCATCCATGACTAGCAAACATGTTCATAGGTTCAAAAACATTTCAACCAAAGGACTCCTATTAAACGGTAGCTTATTATTATTTTTTAGTAACTTTTGAAACAAATAAACAAAATAAATACCAGACATAACCTAACAAGGCTATTTATTCAACATAGGACAACTACAAGAAAACTAGCACATCACACAAATCACAACAAGTTATTTATTATTTGAATAAAGATGAGAGGAGCATGTTTATGCATAAGCACAATCATGATGATGCATGCTTGAATCTATTCGTCCTCACGAATTTAGAAAAGAATGGATTTCTAATCGATACTAAACGGTGGCAATCCTATGTGCTCTCATCAAATCGTACCTAAATGATTTACTACACGTTTTTTCGTAGTTAGCGTACTGCAGAAAAATTCATTTCAGCCCGAACCCCACATGACATGTATATCCACTCAATGAAAGCAAGAACTTTAAATGCTCCCCACATATGCATACCCCTCAGATACATACATGTAGCACTAAACTACCCGAATCATCATCATATCCCACAATTAAGTACCTTCATATGAACATGTGTGTAACATGTAAATATTCCGGTAACCACACTAGCACTCCCCTAGACCGGCGTTTATCCGATCATGCTCTCCCAACTGACTCTTACCTGGGCGTAGGTGTGTCGTTACATAATTTAAAAGACAGTTTATACTGCATACTTCCATATATGCATATACAAGTATACACATATACTTCCATATGAGGTCACCACCACCCTTAGGTAATCGGGTGACAAGATAACCATTCACATTTACCTTCTTACCTGAGCGTAGAGGCATTGATTCACACACATGCAATAAATGAAACCCCCCCTGAGTTAGCATAGCCACCTGACAGTCCTTATGCGGGCTTAACTGGAGGTTTGACACTGGTGAAGTTTTAAAATCCAAAATCCTAGATAGAACTAGCTTTATTACAATTTAAACTTTTTCAAAAACAAAAAGCTTTTGTTTTCAAATACCCTGATGATGATATTAACCTTAATCCTGCTCTGGTACCAGCTGTGACAGAACCGACCAATCCCTCCGAGATTAAGTGTAACTGTCCCCGTTAATAACGTTGACACGCATACACCGCTTCCCGAACGAACCCGGTAGTCCGCCGAGTGTCACGAAGGACCTCGGTAAATCAAGTACATCCAGGATCATGATTAAGGTATATCATACATCAGCCTACAGAGTATGGCGGAAATAATTATACATGGAGTTTTATTACAACACCGTTTCCAAATATACTACATGAGAGTAGTTATTATTTCAAACTACAATAATATAAGTGTTTTTACATCACCAGTTTTATTCAAGCCTCCTTTACAAGCATGGTGACAGAGTTATAGACACGGCCAAGCCCTATGGCCCTTACTCATCCACCTCATCCACAGGATTAAAGCACGTAACACAATAATCCTCATAAAGCATATCACCTGCAACGATGGGTAAAACCCTGAGTACTCAATTGTACTCCGCAAGACTTACCCGACAGGGTAAAGAAAAAGGCTTCAAGGATATCCTGACTAATATGAAAGGAAGGTTTATTGGCTAGCAAGCTTTGCGGAAAACTGCTTACTAAACTTCATCCTTATTTCAAGTATTATCAAGCAATTGTTCTCTAGCTAATTAGAACTACCTTAGCATTAACTACATCATCTTTTTAAAGTATAACAACCAATTCTATGAATTGAGGTACCATAATATAGCCCTTCCAAATCTCAATATTTAGTTATCCTTTCTCAACTACGTCTCTGCGAAAAGGTATGAGTTTCTCACTATCCGGGAGAGACGGCGATTCGAATCGATTACACCACCGGTAAAGCCCGTATCACACACTCTTGCAAGCCGCCCAAAGCCCGCTCAAGTCAATTGCTCGCTCTATTCGAAAGATAGGCTTGATCACGCTATGCAAAACTCATGGTACTGCGTCTCACAAGTCATGCCCGTTCAGCCCGTGAGCCCGTCAGTCACGCCAGGTCTTGACCAATACCCTTTCCCCTTCCGTTCGTCCCCAAGAATGCATAAGCGGTTCAAGAACTACCTCAAATAAGCTACCCCAGTTTCACCGTCGAAACGAGTTATTCGGCGGTTATGTGAAGGTACGTTCAATCTCACACCTAGATCCGTAATACGGCTCGGTCCTTAATCGACACGCACGGAAAAACACAATCTCCGTCCGGTCTCCAATTATTATTCATCATATGATCAAGGACATCACAAGTATCAACCTCGGGTTGCGGATGACAGGAATCATCCGACTTCTAATTATCTAAGCATGGCTAAGCATCAACTATCTACCAATACTAGTAGAATGAAAAGGGTATATTGGAGTGGACAAGGTGTTCATGCAACAACGGTATCACGCAATGCCTATAATGTAATATATAAAGCAAAGTAATGAAAGTGAATAATTGCGTTTCAAATAGAATGGTTAATAGGATGCTCCGGGGCTTGCCTGGGTTTGAAGCACATGTCAGTTAGTCTATTTCATCTTCAGGACATGATCAACCATCATCTTTATCTTCTAGACTTGGTCATCGTTACCCCATCTTCTGGTTGGTTCCACCACCACGTTCCTTACTCTCACGTCATACATATAACGTGCCTAGATGATATGCAACAATGCAAGACATGAATGCATAGAAGAGCAATACACAATACATTACAAGAAAATGAGCAAGACAAAGTCACGATAGATTGGGCACAAGCACTTACGTAAATAGAAGTTAACTAAACATCAAGTAACCTACCAAGTTATGATAGCGAAGCAATATCAAGGCACTTTTATTCAAGCTAGCCATACTAACCATCAAGTTGAAGCAATCAATTTAAGCAAGGCAAATTTCTAAACTGCAGAATAATAGCCACTTGTTTTGACCATAACTAGAGTTCTAAATGTCCAATAAAGGTGATCTTAGACTTTCTGGAAAACTTAGAAAATTGTCTACAACTTCCCTATTATCACCTAGAGCTAAATCAGACATTAACCAAGTCAAACAGTGGGAAGAATCAACTCTGCCCAGACTTGGACAGATTCTGACAGGGTTTTTGTAAAATCGATATCTCCTAAACTATGCAGCCTAAAAACATGAAATTCTAGGACAAGCTAGATAACGAAGTCATCTATAACTTTGATATTCAATACTATCTTAGAAAATATCATTATCACTATGAAGTGATCACCACAACAGAAACTACACATGCAGTTATTTTCAGAATTCTAGCGAAACAAGTTTCCCCTTTTTATCTCTATCCAAGAGCACACATGTATTAGTTATTTAAATAGCTCCAATCACTATTGCATGATCATACAATACTCAGCTCAGATCAAATATAGAAAAACATCACAAGACCCATGTATCTACTCATTATCTACTTAAGCATGTCCTTAACTTATATATAAAGGCCATATATATTATTTTTAGGTGGTATTTCAAACAAATAATTTGGACTTAATATTTTTACAAGTGAAAGGTAATATTAAATAATGACTATTGTAGAAGTATCACATGCTCAAGTTTTATAAATTAATTACTATGAAAAAGACAAATACTAATTGCGATTAATCATGTGAGAGTAACTTAAATCTCAAACTTAACATTTTATGTAAACACATGACCATGTTAAGTATTCCTAGGACATTACAATATCATACAAGGATAAAGGACACATATTTTCTATTTTTACATTTTTATTTCATTTATAAACTAATTAAAATTACTTGCTAGGCATTAAGCAAGATATCTTAACATCTCAGTCATACATGCTCCATAATTCATGAAATTTTTATCATAGCAGAAGAATCACAAGAAGAGCCTAGCATAAAATTTTCACGTCAATCTAAGTACTATAGCAGCACTCATGATTTTCCTAAACTTAAACCCTATTTAGCAAAGATATAATTATGCTGTAAAAACTTTAAACTAAAACATATAATATTATGATATCACTGTATAGATCTATTCACAAGGATTCCAAAAAGTCCTCATTTGCTATTTTTAGATTTTTCTACGATTTTATATGAATTATCAAAGCTTCAGCTAAAATTAGCATAAAAGAAAAAGGAAAAAAAGACGAAACTGCACTGTTCAGCACTATTCACCTGAGTCACAGTTTGTGCATATAACCCCTAGACTTCTTCAAATTTGCGCGCGATGCCCTTCTTCTTCCTTTCTTCACGTACAGAGCAGAGGAGGCGATGGGGCTGGCCGGTTCCGGCGCGGCGGTGGTCTCCGGCGGAGCTGAGGGAAACCACGGACTCGCCAGACCTGTGCGCACCCGTTAGTGGCCTCTGCTTGGCCCGCGGTGGCCGATGGCGCACCGGCCATGGAAGCCAGCGGCGGCGTCCCTGGCTGCTCCGGCAGTGCCGGCGCCGGTGGCTCCAACCGGCTGAAGAAAGGGTGCCAAAGGTGCAGCGTGACGCGGGGAAGACGATTCCACAGAGGAATGAGGACGAGGAGGTGCAGAGGAGGAGGAACGGAGGTGGCGTAGCAAGCTTCGCTTGCTGTTCATGGCGGAGACGGTGCCCACGCGTTGCAACGCGAGGGAGGGAGCAAGGGAGGACGGGAGCGAGTGGGAGAGGTTAGGAAGGCACTCGGACAGCTCCCCATCGAAGCAGCTGGGTGCAGGGGCGCGTGGCATGGCGGACGCGCGGCGTCGGGCATGGTGGACGCGCGGTCACCACGCGTCGGCCGTTGAGGCATTTCATCGAGCGACTTCGGAGTGACGTGGAAGAGATCTCGTGGTCCAGTTTTGAGCCCTTTCTAGACGGAACCAGGACGTGGCCCTTGAACAACTTTTGTTGACCTTTGGCCCATCTCCAACTTTTATTAAGGGTGCTTAGTCATAACAGCTCTGAATTAGCAGGTAATTATTTCCTAAACTGACCGTGTCAGGGTTAAAACGGGTTTAAGCTGGGACTCAAACGATCTTCAAAATTGACAGTCCAACCTTGTTCAAATTGAGCTCAACTTTTGGCATGCTCTTTTCCAAAGCATAAGCTTCAACTTTTATTTTTGGCTTAACTCATGTTGCTTAATGAAATCACGAGAACGCGACATGCCAACGTCATGGGTGCTGAAATTCAGACTTGAATTTTTCCAAGTCCTGAAAACAGTTGCTGATTCCAAATCCGAGCTCTTGTTTGCCCTACTTAGAAACTGAATCATGGCTTGGTGTTTAAAGGAAGTTTGTTGTACACAACTCAAACTTCAACTTTTATTAAGGGTCCAACCCCAGAATATGAACAGAAAACTAAGTTCCATTTCGAGCAAAGTGGCATCATGATAAAGCTTAAACTAAGGTTGTAGGCCGATTTGGGCATTTTCTTGATATTTGCTCAACATGAACCCTTCATAACTTTTGTTTCTAAGCTCAAATAGAGTTGTTTGATCAAGGTTACAAGACTTGTTTGACATCCCACGCTCTCATTCACTTAATAAAGCAATTCAAGCAAGGATGTACTTCGCATTTCATGTGACTATTGAATTCCAAACTCCATGAAACTTTTTCAATGGTCATGATAACTTGATATTGAGGTGATGCATATGAGAGGGACACATTTAACAAAAAGCATATAAGCTTTGTCTTTTGTCTCCCAAAAAGTTTTAAGTTAGCTCCTCTTTTTGGAAGAACTTTTGCTTCAATTCTTCATCAATCATTTGAAAGATTATGAAGCAAATTTCTTTATCATTGGACATGGCTTGCTTAGGTCCAAACTCACTTCCTAACTCATAATTAACACCTGGAGTGTTACACCCGGAGCAGGCGTCCAAGTCCGCCGTCACCCAACGCCCGCCCAGGGGAGGACCGCATGAGATCCCGCCGCGGATCTGGCCCAAAGCCTGCCGGATCCGGGCGCCCGGCGAGGGAGGCAGCCCCAGGCGCTGCTGTCATCGGCGTCGCCGAAACGGCGTCCACCACCGCCCGCCGCTTGCCCGACCGAGATCCGGCCGTAGCCGCCGGATCCTGGCGAAAGGCCTGAACCGCCTTCGCCCGACGCCGGCACCGCCGCGAGCTGCATGGCGCACACCAGGACAGCCACCACAGCGGCCCGCCCTCGACCACCGCGCGCGCCACCACGAAGAGCACCACCCGCGCCGCCATCCCTGCAAGCCGCCTGACCATGCGGCGGCCTTACTCCGGCGGCGGGAGGAGGGAAGGAACGAAGGAACGGAAGCTGCAGCGCGGCTTGGGTCTCGCCTCCCGTGTCGCTCGCGTGGGAGCGACGGGGCCTGGTTCGAATCGTGAATTAATTTACTAATGAATCAGTCCTCCTCATTCTTTCAAACGCAAGAAACAAGAAACAGAGAAACTTCGAGCTCCCTCTCCCCATCTCTCCTAAATCTTGGCTAACCCTAAGAGAGATTTTGAGAGGCCATCGTGGATCGATCCAAAGGAGCTCGTGAGCATCCTCTCCCTCTCCTCTCCTTCTCCTAGCTTGTGGCTATTTTGAGAGAGGATTGAGGGAAACCCTAGGTGCATTTGAAATTGCATTTGTGATTCATATTTGTGGCACTAGGTGATTGTTGTGATTGTGGATTTCTTATTACTCTTGGTGATTGCCGTCACCTAGACGGTTGGTGCTTGGTTGATTGGTGAGGGGATTTGGTGATTGTGTCCGCCCCTAATCAAGGATTTGTGAGGGGTTCTTGTGCCTTCCCCGTGGAGATTATAAAAGGCAACTTTAGTGGATTGTGCATGTCATTGAGCTACCTCACTTGTGGGTAGGTTCTTGCGGTGCCCGTGGTGGGCGAGGTTCGTGCAACACCTCTTAGCCGTCGAACCACCAAGTGTTGGCAGGGATGAAAATGGTACGGATATTTTCCGATCGTATTTGAGACCGAATTCGTTTAGAGGGGTTTTTATCCGTTCGTATCCGAGTCCGAACATTCAACATCCGGTACCGTATTCGTATCCGAATACTTAAATTGCATATTTATGATGTCGATATCCAATCGTATCCTATCCGGCATAATTGATATTATCCGTATTCGAATCCGAATCCGACAAAAATATGAAAACAAATATGGTATGAGTAATATCCGTTAGTATCCGATCCGTTTTCATCCATAAGTGTTGGTCGACACAACGGGGAGTAGTTTGCCGGCAAGCAAGTGAACCTCGGGAGAAAAATTATTGTGTCATCTTGTCTCCCGTGATTGATTGGATTTTATTGATATATATATTGTGATTCCTCTTTTGGTGATTGGCTTATCATCTCTACAACCGGCGGTATAAAATCATCTCTCTACCTTGTATTTATTCATTTTTACTTGTGTAGTAGTAGTTATAGCTAGTTGAGTAGAAGTAGCTCTTGTAGTTAATTTTTAGCTAAGATTCTTGCTCACTAGTGGTAAAGTAGTGACATAGCCATTGTGTGACATAGAGATCATAATTTACTAGAATTGATATTAGGTGGCTTGCCTAACAATTAGAGCTAGAGCAAACCGCATTTCGCTATTTGTCTTACTAACAAATTTGCTCTAGTGCTTTTATAGTTTTTAAATAAGGCTATTCACCTCCTCTAGTCATTTAGGACCTTTCAGAGTCCCGTCTCGCGAGCTCGGCGGGAGGGTTTCACACCCAAACACCATCACCCTTTGCTCTCATGTGCCAACACAAAAGTGTCTCTCCACTTGTGCACGTGTGTTAGCCTTTTCAAATAGATTTTGCAAGAGATTGTTAGCACACTAGGTCCCTAATGCATATGCAAAGTCATTGCTCACGTAGTGGCACTTGGATAACCGATATTGCGCGACATCGCCCCTCTTAATAGTACGGTTATCAATCCTAAATCCAACCATCAACTTCTCTACTCGCCTATGGCCGGTAAAATGGAAATGCCCTAACATATACCTTTGCCTCTAGCATTCCATCTTGCTCCTCATCTTCCTTCATCACCAAGTGTGGTACTTGATCACTTATAGTCTCTACCACCACCTTGATCACCACTTCACCATTTGGCTTGGACTTCCCCTTTCTCTAATGCTACACACTTAGTAATAGGGTTAGTACTAGGTTTCATCAATTAGCCAAAACCAAACAAGGGCTTTCACACGCAGCCCTCGCTGTCGCCGAGATACCCCACCACCCCGCGCCGTCACGCCTTGAAGGGGCGCCTCCGACCCGGTGCAGCCACGGGGACGCCATCGTTGCCTCGGCACCGTCTTCTCCGCGCCCACCTCCGCCTGCGTCGTGTTCCACCGCCTCCAGCACTCCTGCAAACTCCATCGCCTGCAAAGCAACCATCGTCGGACCGCCGCCCCGCTTTGTGCCCTCACCGGGCGCTGCCCCACTTAAGCCCCGCGCGCCTACTCCGCGCCGCTCCGCACCCATGCGCATGGAAGAAGGTAGGGGGCATCCACGGCCATATACGCCATGGCCCCACACGCTGATAAGGAAGGAGCCCGGGAGCTCGATTTTTCGGCTCCCATCGACCCCGCATGTATGTGAGAGCGCAATATCCAGCGTTCCATCGTTAGAGCACTTTCTTCTTCACCCATTTGATAATAGGAGTCGAAAAAACAGCTCCTAAAGCGGTTGAGAATCCCTCCTAGAAGGCTTTCAAAGAGAAAGGGGCCCATAGTCTAGTACTAGTAGTATCAGTAGAGCCCTGACCAGTGGGGTACAAACGTCAATTTCCCCCAACGGATCGGATACGGACGGATATCACTGATACCACATTTGTTTTCATATTTCTGTCCAGATTCGGATTCGAATACGGATAGTATCATCCATGTCGGATAGGATACGATTGGACATCGACATCATAAATATACGATTTGAGTTGTACCGAATGTTGAATATCTGGACCCAGATACGGACATACCTGTACCCCTCTAAACGAATTCGGTCCAACGGACGGTCGAATAAATATCCGTACCATTTTGAGGCAGATCCATAAAAAGGCCGCCCGCGCCGCTGTCCCTTCGTTTCCCCAAACTGTGAACAACCGCCGGTCTTCCCCGCCGCACACACGCCTGACGCCTCCATTTCTAGATCCGGGAGCGGCCGCCCTCTCTTGTTTCTTTGGCAACTGGCAACCGCGCCTCTCCTCCTTTCCGGCGTGCCCCCGCGGGGACTGCTCGTGGAGCTGATCTCGTCATTTGTCGGTAAGGCTGGCGTAGCTTTGCTTGCACGGATTGTTGTTCCTCCCGCTGCACAGTCGTCTCTTGCACGCTCTCTCCAAATCTCTGTTCCTGCGACGGGGCATACGCTCCTGTGCATCTAGTTTTGTTGCGTATTTTTGTTCGAAGCTGTACCAATCGACTGATTTCAGCGGGTTATTTCTGCAAATTGAATCTTCCACCTCCACCCCTGCTAATGAATCATCTTTACACTCGGACAGACAGACACCATCCGCGTTTGCTTGTTTTACCTTTCTTTCTGCTCTCCCCAGGAAATGCCGGATACAGACTTAAGTTGACCTCCATTTATTTAGTGTTATGTTTTTCTCCAGCGGCACAATTGTCCAACTAAAGAGTGAAAAGAACATATTTTTGTAGCGCCATGGCTGTGGAAAGAGATGTATTTGGAATTTCAGGGCCAACATATCTGAAACCAATTAATTGGTATGTTTTCAATAGCTCCTCTTGCCTTCAAAAATTCTAGATGACATTTCTCAGGATGTTCGTGGGTCATGGAAGGGTTGGATTTGCAGAAAATTCTATATTTACTTGTTTTGAATAAGAGCTTCCTCTTCCTCATGTACTCCAGCAACAGAGCTGCAACATTCTTAACTGTAGTCAATCCAGTCTTTCTGGGAACTAGAGAGTTATTATGCCATTCTAATGAACGGCAGATAGTCAAGAACAATGAAGAAAGAAAAGCACAAGAATTGGTTTAATTGTTAATTTTGTATACATGGAATTAATCTTCTTCTATCTTGCAACATTGGACTTGGGATGGCATGGCATCACTTTCATGTACCTAGCTGCTAAATATCATGTCTCCCATTACTGGTCACTGTCATGTCAAACTTGGAAAAATTATGATCCTTATAACTCTTACCTAACCGTTTCCACCTACTCCATCTCACTCCCATTATGAGCATTATTGTCTAACTGTAAGTGGTTCAAGGCTTAATGAACCTCTCCTTGTCTACTGAGATCCAGTCTCTCTAATGAGACTACATTGTCACCACAAACATTCATCATTGGGAATCAGGTTCTAGTTAGCAGAATACAAGGAAGTAATACTTATTGCAACTTGTGCTGATAAAATTGATGGACTATAGAACATACCATACTTCTAAGAGTAATGTGAATTTGTGAAATATAGCTTCTTGTGTTTCAGGCTTTTGCCCAATGTATGTGCCTGGTTAACCACAGGGTCCTCTAGCTACTCAATAATTCTTTTTAGTGTGACTGTTATGAATCTAGTTGAGTCTCTTTGAATGTTTAAGCATTAACAATAAGTTATTATCTTCTGAAATATAGACTTAAGTCTGGAGCTAATGTGTTCCTTAACATCATTTATATATAAGGAAGTAGTAATATTAGTTTATATAACAGAGATGGTTTATAAGAGAGAAAAGAAGCGATGTGAATGCATCACTATATTTCTCTTTTGTATTGTATAGTGCTAAAATACTGAATAGAGATGCTTTCTAATTCCGAAGCGACCTAACTCATTTGTTGTCTTATCAACATTATACAGAAATCATTGCTAGCGTAGTTGGCATTAGGCAGTTTCCATCTTATTTACTTTTTCAGGACGCACAGTGGACAGATTCTAGTCCCTGTTAGACCCATGCTTGGTTATATTTCTGCATTCACAATTTTGACCGCTATCAACAGTCTAGGTTAAATCCTTGATAGTCAGAAGTTTGTTTTATGTGATTGTTGGTAGGTACATGCATATGATTCTTTTGCTAGTACAGTTTTCACAATTCATTGACTTGGGGAAGTAACTATCTCTCATTATCAATTGTCAAAAGGAACTGTGAACATAATCGGAGATCTGTGGCTGCAAGCTTAGTTCAGGCTGTATATGTTTTGGAGAGAGACCGGCAACTGAATCGTCAATCTGTTGAAGCCTTGGCACCTGCTTGGTGGGAATTCTTCCATTTTGAGCTGATTCGCAATCTGATTGATGATGCTGACATGTCCATATTTGGTGCAATATTTGAATTCAATCCTCCTTCAAGTGAAGAAGCTTCTGTCGCAAATGCTCCAAGATTTGTCATCGCTTTCAGAGGCACCATAACAGAGAAGGATACTATCTCTAGGGATCTTTCCCTGGACCTGCACCTTGTTCAAAATGGTCTCCATAGGACCTCGAGATTTAATATTGCAATGCAAGCTGTTCAAAACGTAGCCTCAGTTTTCCCTGGATCCAGGATTTGGCTAGCAGGGCATTCACTAGGTGCAGGTATGGCCATCCTTACTGGAAGAAACATGGTTAAGAAGGGTGTGCTTTTAGAAAGCTTTCTTTTCAACCCACCATTTGTTGCTGCTCCAATTGAAAGGATCAGGGATGAAAAGGTAAAGCACGGTTTTCGTATTGCAAGAAGTGTAATTACTGCTGGATTAACTATTGCCATGAAAGCTAAAACTGAGGGTAACAACAGTCAGAGATCTGTTGCTGAAGATTCTTTCAGCATTTTGTCATCATGGACACCATATCTATTCGTTAATCCAGGAGACCACATCTGTTCAGAGTACGTTGGGTACTTCCAGCACCGGAAGAACATGGAGGATCTTGGTGCTGGATTTATCGAGAAGCTTGCGACCCAGAATTCCATTGGAGACCTGTTCTTCAAGGCATTAGGGTGGGAATCAGAACCACTGCACCTTCTTCCATCTGCTGATTTAATCGTCAATGTGAGCCCTTCATCTGATTTCAAATACGCTCATGGCATCAGGCAGTGGTGGCAACCTGAGCTGAATTTGCAGTGTAGTAAATATCGGTACTCATAGTTATTATATCTTAAAAGCTTAGTTATCCTTTCTATTCCTTGAGTTTATTCATGTGGTTCATTCTATTTGTGTAGTATTGGTTTCCCAGCTGTGGTAGACTATTTCAGACATATTGACTGCATAATTCCTGACCTGCAAAATCTGTTGATTATGTGGAGTAAAGTTCTGACATCCATCATGTATCTGCCCCGTATATTTATCCGTTGATTAATGATCACATAATCTGGAATTTTGTACTTCGACGTACTTGTTGATTCTCTTTTGCTCTGTTGTAGAAAATGCAAAAGAATTCTTTTATTCAAATGAGAAATACCTTGATAACATTAGCCTTTGCCTGATTCTTGTTCAAGACAACATGGCAAGTCATATCCAATGGTAAGTTCTCTTGTTTATAAGTTAAAATAAGTGCCGATGCATCATCCGCTGATGCAGAGAGCTTGTGCTCTCGATGGGAAGAAATCGATTAGGTCCATCTCGAGAGTATTGTGATCTGAATTTATGTATGCATGTATTGTTCGGGTTAGCTCCAAATATGCCTTTAGTCCCTTGAGTTCATCTCTTTTTTTTAAAAAAAAATGTTCAATTAATTAGGCTTGTTGAGGTAAAACAGTGTAGTGTGATGGTTTATCAATTTTAGAGCAACAAACTATCCGACACAACAACACTGCCGGCAATAGAGTGGAGGCTACATAAAGAGCCGCACAGTTCTTGTAAAAAGCAAAGAAAGAGCCGCACAGTAGGACGATTTCTTCAATGCGCGAAGAGCCTTATAGGCGAGCAGGGGTGGAGCTTGGTCAGGCCTCACCACCATGCTTTTCAGTCTAACGGGTTTAGCTTCACGCAGTTTTAGTCTAGAAAAAAAAAAATTAGAGTTGTAAGTGGGGTGCTCCCACACTCTCAACCAGCCAGACGCTAGTATAAAAATTTTATTTGTCAATATGTAGGTATACTCTGTACATACCATCTATATTAAGGTAGCCATGACACAAACCCATTCTATCATCATTGTGGAGTCAACAGCCATGGTTCTAGCGGCCATGGTAACGAATTGGCTAGGCTTCAACAACATATCCTCCTTATCTGGTTGCAGCCAGCTGACTGAAGTCCTCAATGCTAAGGATCATAACAATCCACCAGATTGGCGCATGAAGGCATTCACACAAATATTTGACAATTGTATCTCCAATCGTCAGACCAAGATTTACAAGATAAGCAGAACTCAATAATACGGCAATGCTCTTGCTAGGCTCGCTTATCCTATGAGATTGTCTGTTCTTATATTGGCCATGATCATCAGTGTCATCTGACCTATACACTGGACTCTATAACTAGACTCTATAACTCTACATTATAAGTTAGGGGGCTTGCAACTTCATGCTACTGATCAATATATATATTTTTTTTTTTAAAAAACTCAAGGTTTTTTACAGGGTTTATGGAGTAGTTCTAAACACACTCTTAATTATCAGATCATGGCCGTAGCAGAGCACTCACGCAAGGATGACTACCATGCTTAGTGGAGTTGATGTTGGGGAGCAGAGTAATATGCAAATGCATGCTCACTATAGGTGCAAGCAGCGTCAATGGAGAAAGAGGAAGGAAACATACGAGTTAGCGAAGAAATATATAGTGAGATTGACACGTAGGCTCCACTATATTTTTCCCCCTTTTCCTCTATTTTTTTGCTTGAGTAGCTGCTATGTCATCATGGTCCTCATAGGAAAATCGTTATCATGGTCCTCACAGGAAAATCGTTATCATGGTCCTCATAGGAAAATCGTTGCTATCTTAGTGTCACATCAGCATAAAACCACTTTTCAAGGGACAAAGTGGTTATTTATATGGTTTTGATAGTTGATGGAGGTTAGATGTATGGTTTTGTGCTTTTGGTCATTGGGTGGAATGTATATTCAGACCATAATTAAAGGGCATATAGACGTATTTTTACTCAATTTATTTATTTATTTGATCCATACTATTATAATTTTTAGAAGTCTAAGATCCGCTATTATAATTCAACCTATTATGCAATAGTACGCCTTCCGGCCACCGCCACCCTTATACTGTGCCTGCTGCATGGTGCAAGATGGCTAGATGTTGAGGGAGAAGCTCCACACATCAGCGAGTGGAGGGAGAGAAGAAGTAAGTGTTTTGGTGCATGTGAAAGTTGGGTATATAGTATAGTGGCTTACAGTGTGCCTAGACACCCAGAAGACCTAGAAAAATAGTAAAAGTCAGATAGATGAAGAACTATAATGGCAAGTTTTAGAATATTATGATGGCAGATCTCAGGACTTCAAAAATTGTAATGGGGACTTCAAAAATTGTAATGGCATTGATCTAAATAAACTTTTTTTTTTAGAGATGATTTTTCTTCTCACTTATTTTTTGAGCTTATCTTTTCTCACGTGTAGTGTATGTAGGGAAAGCAGTTGCATTTGGGCCTCTCCACGGTTCAAGCAAAAGAAAGCCGGCCCATTGCTCCGGAATTATTACCGTCGGTTGGTCCTTGCTTCGTCTCCCTCCGCTGTCGGGACTGCCCTGTCGCCGCCTCTGTCCTCTCCCAGTCCCGCTTCCCCTCCCTCTCCGGTGAGAGTGAGACGCGAATTGAATCGCACCGAATCCATGGGCAGCTCCTCGAATACCAACTCGAGCGGCGGGGCCAGCGACAAGGAGGAGAAGAAGGAGGACAAGGTCAAAGGCAAGAGCTCGTCGGAGCCATCTTTCAAGGAGAACGAAAGGGTCCTCGCCTACCACGGCCCCCTCCTCTACGAGGCCAAGGTTCGCCGTTTCTTCCCCTTCCCTTCCCTTCCTTGCCCTAGGGTGTCGCCTGTGCTAGATACACTCACTTGCTACGCCTGTGTTATGTTCCTGGATCCTCGTTAGGGTTAGGATACCAGCGGGCCCTGCCCCGTCGGCCGATTCGATTCACTTCCCCTGCATACATTGTGCTAGCGGTTAGGGTTTAGGCTTTGTATCACTCACATCCCATCTGAGCTATTCATGTTCTTCTCTTCTTTCTTTGCGTCTTCAATTCACTGATAATGGAACTTTATCTGTTCTATCCCATTTCTCAAGGTTCAAAGAATTGAAAATCATGAAGATGAATGGCGCTACTTTGTCCATTATCTTGTAAGTCTTAAGTCACTCCATTGTGCAAGTTTTCTTAAAGGCATTGTTTCCTCGTTCTTTCTTCATACCTTAGTCATTTGGATGTTTCTTACTCATATAATCAGCATATACCTGGCAATTTTTTTTTTCTGTTCTCTAATTCTTTGTCACTTCTCTTGTAGGGTTGGAATAAGAAGTAAGTGTTTCATACTCCATGAGTGAATGGATGTTAGATAAGTCTTCCATGCTTCTCCTAGATCCCTACTCCATCTCCATGACGACAAAACCCCAATGGATTGTACATATTCTTTTGTGATATTTCCTAGATTCTTCCATGGCGACAAAACCCCCAATGGATTATCGCCGTGCTTGTTCTAGCTCATCAGATGGTTTTGTGTCCATTTTCTAAATGGTGGCATACACTGAACCTGTTTGTTTCAGAGATTTGACACTACACACTGCTCATTTCTCAGCTATGAGCCAGTGATACAGTAAACCAGATGCCTTTTCATTTAATTAACTAAATATATATTTTTCTTTAAAATAATATCATTTTTTTTATTCTGTTGGTCTGCCACTGATTAACACTACCTATGTAAAATGCCTTAGGCCTTGTTTGGCTGCACTAAAATACACCTCAATCCATACGGTTTGTAGGGGATTGGGGTGGAATTTGAACTAAAATACACCCCAATCCCCCACAAACCGTATGGATTGGAGTGTATTTGTGAGCAGCCAAACAAGGCCTTACAAGTTATGATTCATGAGCAAGTTTTTGATCTACATGTTCTGCCTCTTCATTATGTGAACTTTGTTATGCCCAACCATTTTTTATGTATAATCACCTGTAATTTCTTCTTGGGTTGATTACCATCCGGCGAATATTCCCTAATCCAGCCTTTTCTTGTGATTTAAAAGGAGTTATCACCTACATTGAAGTATTCTATACGAGAGTCAACATATTAATGTCATGATGTTTTTTTTTTTTGTGTGTGTGTCTGTGTTCATTTTGAGACAGAAGGATAAACGCCCCTTCCAATTTTCATATTAAAGCGGATAATCTGTTCCATTGCAGAGTCATCTTCATTAATATTGATATGAACTAGCACAGTAAAGACAGAACATCAATAAAACACGTTGCTACTGAAACCATCAGACTACCGAATGACTTGATACCGCATGATGCCACTGGATGGCCAATGTTACATGAATAGTATTATTACAACATAGTATGAACTCTCACCCAAAAGATCAAACCAAACTTCCTTATCAGGGACTGGGGAAAAAAAAAAATCTCTGATAGCCTACAATAGTGCCCAACCTTGTGACCTTTCCTTGCCCTCATTTTTTCTGCAACAAAGACCATGATTTAAACCAATAACACAAACTGAAAAATAATCTGTATACGGTCAGTAGAGAATTGATGTATGAAAAAAGCTCCTCAATTTTCACAATGTCCAAATTAATAGTGAATCAACTATTTCCCAAGGAAATGATCAATGCAGGTAGGAGTAAATTTTATATCAGAAGTACATGTAAGCACATTGCAAACTTTTTGTAATGTATGCATCATATTCCCAGTAACCATGATGACTAACAGTTACATAGTTGATTTATTTGTTTCTTTCATAGTTGATTGATGCTCTGATTCTGTGCCTCCTATTTCAAATATCTGGGGAGTTGCAATTTTGCATATAGAGTCAGCTTTGATGTTCGTACAACCATACAGGATATATTATCTTAGCTGGAGAACTCATTTTATGTTCTTCACATGTTTAGTTTTGGTAGTTGGTCAGTTGGGTTGGGTGTTTGTAGGCTCGTCTTCTGTTAGAATGTAAAATATGGTCAAACTGTTTAACAGATGTGTATACAAGGTTGGCTCATACATCTCATTCATTTGGGTCCTTATTAAACCAAGCCATGGTAAAACAAAATGTTGCTTTGGCTAAAGATTATGTTGATAAATTGACACATTGTTTGAGCGGATCACAGAATAGGCTTTGTAAATAAGTTGTGCTAGGCTCAAGTTTAGGTGCAAACTTCTGTTCAAGTGAACCACTGTTGTTTTTAAGGTTAACAAGTACGAGGGTGTGTGTTCTAAGGGTTCTTGCC
This sequence comes from Chrysopogon serrulatus, assembly GCA_015844335.1. Taxonomy (NCBI): domain Eukaryota; kingdom Viridiplantae; phylum Streptophyta; class Magnoliopsida; order Poales; family Poaceae; genus Chrysopogon; species Chrysopogon serrulatus. The sequence goes on along the minus strand of JADLZL010004951.1, from coordinate 525,724 downwards.
CCTTTTTCTTTTTAATATAAAGATACACGGTTCTCTTGTGTTCCATGAAAAAAAAAAGGTTAACAAGTAACTACCATATCTTGGTAGTGTTCTTATTTGTGAGGTCCTGATTTGCAGCTTGCTATTTCATTATGTTAACACACTTAATTAGTTTTCCTTCCCTGCTGTTCTTCCGCTAAGCACACATTCTTCTCAACATATTTAATTTCCATTGTCGTTGTAGCTGGGATGAATGGGTTGCAAGTGACCGCTTGTTGGAATTAACAGAGGAAAACATGCGCAAACAACAAGAGCTTGACAAAAACCAGGTAGTTGACAAAACAATGAAGTCTGGGCGGTCAACACAACATAAACCAAAAGGCTCCAATGGTTAGCTCGCCCTTGCCTTCCTGTGTTATGTGATTGTGTCTTTAAGAATAAAGGGCATGTGGCCATGTGGGTGTCACCAGGTTGATAGATTCTACTCCTGTATATGATACATCGTCTGTTTGTTCTACTGATCCTTTATCTATTAGGACAATCTATCTCTACTATTATGGATAGTTCTAAGATTACACTCCAGTTAAGTCCTAATTGTTCTGCCAAATTATTATCTTCATTTCTTGCTGTCTGGAAGTGTCATGTGCAATCAAGAATTCATGTCATGTTGGTGCCCAGTTTACAGTTGAAACTAGAATGGCAAGAATTGTGACAACTTAGGTATAACTTAACATTTTGATCATTTAACGTTTACAGATCAAGGTGAAATTGCATGCTGGGGGTTATATACAGTTAATGTAAAATTATCATCCAATGCTAGAATATTTTTTTGATATAAAGTGAACAACCTCTGATAATAGACAATTATGCAGTTTTATTATTTCTTATTGGAGACTTGTTGTTCATGTTGTTCATCAGTACATGTTTTCTACCTCTTCATGTCTGTTTATACATGTTTTGTGATTGTACTTTGCTTTTTACTAACTTGGCTATTGTCATTCTTAAGCAGATGCAAAAGCTGATAAAGATGACACCAAAAGTCTCAGTGAGTTTTTTTTTTTTATATTTTTATGTTTCATCTGTTACCTTCTATTGGCAGTCAACACATTTCTTTAGTTATATTTGCGTGATCTATCTTTATCATTTTTAAATTTCAGTGAAGGGGAAAAAACGTAAAAGTCAGCCTGGGACTGAGGTGACTATAATTCCCTAACGACTTAACCTTTTGTGCTATATGCCTATGCTTCCTTGAATTATTTATTCTTTCCATTTCTTTGATCCAAAATGATAATACACTGCCTTTTCAGATAGCATTGTTAATTTTCCTTTCCATGCTCTGCTAATTACTGTTTACTAATATATTTATTACATTTATTGTACCGTTGCTTCCATTCGAGTATTTTTGCAATTTGCCAAATGGAATGTTGTGCCTTCCATGTTGAGAGCATGGAGGGCCCGAAACTCGTATTTGCAATCACAGCAGTGTCAGGACATTATGTGTATTGGCTGGGAATGTTTTCCTTGGTAGTAACCTAGTAACCTACCTTATTTTAAATGGCTACTCCCTTCCCTGGGACAAGTCAAAGATCTTGTTTCCTTTTCCAGTTTATAAGTATGGTTCTAACATTTTATCTCTATTTCCACATCTTAAAAGAAATATCGGGCAATCCATGAATATGTGCTTTCTAAACCAATCCAAAGACTGGAATTCATTTTTGAGACATCAATAATTATGAAATTCAACAAAAAATTACTTGCAGCTGGATGTGTGAAAGTAAAAGCACCGAAAATGTTGAGTACTTCATGTTGAAGTGTTGGAGCTATCGTACTACTAGTATGAATTTATTACCCACCTATCCTTAATGCCAGCAACTTATAAATTCTATGTTTTAGCTATCTGCTCTAGCAAGCTAACAGACTGTCAAACCACTGCTAATCTTGTAACATATTAATTGCTACCTCTGAAGATTCAGGAAAAGGAAAAAAGATCATCAAACAGTCTACTAGTGTTGCAGTTTCCTTTGACACTGAAGAAGCAACTTGTGGATGATTGGGACAATGTCACGCAGATGGGTAAGGTATTTAATTCTCTGTCGGTGTTACCTTTCAATAGTGTCTTCTGTACCATTTGATGACTCCTAGACTAAATATTGCAATGTTTTATGTTAATTGGCATGGAATTTCAGCAGCCTCAAGTGGCAAGCTCAATGAGAAAAAGACTTTGTAATTTGTTCCAATTATTTTGAATGAGAATCCAGCATTTTTGTCAACCCTTGTGGTAACCACTTGAATATTGCAGACATTCGCTGAACTGGCAATCAAATAAGCAATGTCTGATTTATCCATTCAATAGGATCCAAAGAATGCACCAAACATTCTCCATATTTATTTATTTATTTCTCCAAAGCATCAAACCTCAAGAATGATTTGTCCGTGCAATAGGATCCAAAGAACAATGTAATATTTGAGCTTGGATTCATTTTCTGGACCCACTGATAAATAGAGGAATTCTGTATATCAGCTATTCAGCTGAAGGAAAAAAAACTAACCATAGTGATAAATTGATCTGAACACCAGATGGTCTTCTTGGAAATAGATAAGCTTTTGCACTTTTTGTTCACCACAACTACCTGAGATTTCATTGGCTTGCAGCTTGTGAAGCTACCACGATCACCTACTGTTGATGATATTCTAAAGAAGTATTTGGAGTACCGGGCAAAGAAGGATAACAAGTCAGTATTCTATTGCTGACATGAATTCTTTTTCTATATGGAACTTTTGCTTGTGGTCTTGTGCAATAGCCCCTTATCTGAACCATTCTCCCTTTTTGCATACCATTGTATAATACAAATTTTACTTATGCGTAGTAGCAAGGGTTGTTTCCATCAGAATGTTGACTGTATAAAGCTGGCTTCTGGCCCTGCAAATTCCTTTTCCAGTTAGACAGCTTTCTTTTATTAGTTTTAGCAATACTTTTATACTCAGTTGGATGTCCTTTGCTGTTTGATTGTATTGTTGTTACCATTTAACCAAAACAAATATAATGTTTAATATGTCATGGCATTCATTTAGTCATGCTAACAATGTTAACATATATGAAGCAATAGTTGGCTGTTGGATTGAATAATGTCAATTACATCAATGAATGTGCCGATAGCTTAAGCTGATAAATTCCAGTTCGCTTATTCATATTGATAACTATGATTATGCTTTTACTTCCATTTTGTCCCACTTGCCATTTATCTACTTTTTTCAGTCCTTTTGTTTCACTTTGGTTGGTTGTCAGTACCAGTATTTGGCTCTGCTATAATTATAGCTTTTCTTTGTGTTGAAGGATAAATGACTCGTATGCTGAGATTCTGAAAGGATTACGCTGCTACTTTGATAAAGCATTGCCTGCAATGCTTTTATATAAGAAAGAGCGAGATCAGTTTGCTGAAGAAGTTAAGGGTGATGTCTCACCATCAACTATATATGGAGCTGAGCACCTATTGCGCCTTTTTTGGTATGTCCAATTGTCCACTCAATGAGTTCTTATGTGTTTTTGGTTTGTTCTTTGTCACTTCTTGTTGAAATGCTCTGGAAGAGGTCAGAACAATTATGTTTGTTGTATTATCAAATTGTTTGTTTTTCCAGTAAGGTGTTTCTGGAAGAGATCAGAACCCATTTGCAAAATAGAATTCAAATTGGGGAAGTGAGAACTTTCTAAGTTCCGACTTAGTGGTAAAAATGAAAAAAAAAAAAAAAAAAAACCTGTTGATTATGCTATGACTGCTGACATTGCAGTGTTTCTTTGCCCACACGTACTGTGTATCTTGGTAACTGGTAATGTAGCCACTGTTATTGTTACTGTAATCTTGCATAACATGCCTTTGGATTTTGCACTTAAGCCCGCTCATGTGATCATCTTCATGTGTCCTTAGATGGTTACAAGGTTTACAGTGGGCTGAGAGGCTGCCCAGAGATGTTGATGGCTGAATTTGAAGGGCTTGGGAGAGGAAGATAGGCATAGAGACTAGAGTTGGCTACTAACTAGTTTAATATTTTTCTTGCTTCCTGTGGGACCATCTTCATGTGTCTTCAGATGGTTACAAGGTTTACACCATGCTGAGTGGCAGTCCAGTCCAGAGATGTTGATGGCAGAAGGTGAAGGGACTTGGAGATAGGCATAGGGAGTAGGGTTGGCTACTAACTAGTTTGATATTTTTCTTGTTTAATTCTGGTAATAAGTGTCCTCCTTACGATGCAAGAGAGCCTTAAGTGTATGGAGAGAGAGAGAGAGAGAGAGAGGGGGGGGGGGGGGGGGGGGGGCAAAGTGGTCTGCCATCCTCCAAATTTCCAATTAAAAAATTTGATCTGTACTGGAAGGGGTAACAGATAAAATGCTTCCGCAAAGTAAGCTGAAAGCAAATAGAAACTTTTGAAAATTAGGTTTTCCCTAGAGTATATTTTGTCTGTCATGGTATTATAAAAATATGTACTTGAAATTAGAGAGTACAGAGTAGTATTCTAATAGACTGCTCAGGTTTTCTGATCTTTTTTCCCAGAATCTTTTGTGTTCTTTAGCCGTTTGAACTTTTGAAAACACAATAAGGTCCACTGCTGATTGATAATTACATGATGATGTGTGGGTTGGTGGGAAACAGTCCATAGATCAGATCCCCTTCCTCTTGATGACTGATGGGGATGTTTATGTGCTTTTTCATGATGAATGTACCATGTTGATGCAGTAATTAGCCCACAAGGCTTCAGTTCAAGAAGACAACCCAAAAATTACAAACATGACAAGTTGATTTGCTCTTTAGCTCACAATATTCCTAATGGCTACTATAATTGATATAGCTTTGTTATATTAATATGTCTATTTTGTCACCCACCCATGCATGTTGAAATATGTAACCGTGCCGTTTACATAGTAAAATATCTTAAATTGCTGACTTGCAAGTTTGCAGTGAAATTGCCAGAGTTACTTGCTTTTGTCAATATGGAGGAAGATGCACTGAACAAGCTACAGATGAAATTGCTGGACGTCCTCAAGTATGCTTTCTTGCTTCAGAGTTATGCTTGCCAACCTTTTTTTAGCTTAACTTGAATCATTCCGATGGGTTTGCTGTCAGGTTTATTCAGAAGAATCAGAGCACCTTCTTTACCTCTGTGTACGATGGTCGCTGTAAAAGTGCAGATGGGGCTAAAACCAAATGATTGGGTCTGAACGTTTTAATATGTAACATCTTTCGATGGGCTTGTAGTAGGTGATAGTCTGACACTGTTGTTGATATGGATGTCGCTTAGGACTGCCGCATGAACATTGATTGCTCAACTGTCAGTTTATGTAGGATAGATGACGCAGATGCCTGAAAGAAGGCCCTTGTACTGCCCGAAGCATGTTGTATTTTCTTTAGATGTTGGAACTAAGATGATTTAAGTTGAATTTCTGCAATCAGGTGAGTTGAGTCTTGCCTTCACTCGATAAAGTTTTGGCCAAGGGCCTTTGCTCCCTCACACAACAGCGACGAGCACTCTAATGATGCTGTTTCGGCCTTTTATAGGGTACAAGCCCACTTAAAAACATTGTGCTAAGCAGATTAAACCAGAACTATAAGCTTGAAGCCAATTGCTAATTGGCTTAATATTTAAGATTGCTCTTTGGATGTCAAAAAACTCTTAAATATGTGTGTCAACATGTGGCTTCAACAGCATGAAAAAATGGCTGGTTAGATGGGGGTGCAAATTAGCACAAGCATTCTTTTTTTTTTGACGTCACAGAATGATTCAGTGGTTGAAATGCCCATGAAAAACATATCATATCAGTGCAACGGATGACCTTTGTATCAACTGTCTTATCATTTGGCGGGCATCGGAACATAGGTTGCCTTTTGCACATCCCAGCCATCTCTGTATTCACCGAATAGTACAGTGGACCTTCACGGGTAGTCTTTGCCTGCAGTCAGACGGTGTGAAACTGTGAATATGGCCGGGCCTTCCGCGGACACGAGGACGCTGCTTCCGCGGAGGATAGGAACGAAGGGGAGAGGATTATGTCGTCACCAAGGCAACCATGGAGGGGGACCCGTCGCCGCTGGTGATCGCCGGGATCTCTCGCCGCTCCTGCCGAGGACGCATTACCGGCCATGGCTAGTTACGCCTCCTCGGCTCCTAGCTGCTTTCACCCACCTCGATTCCTCTTCCCCCAAATTCTTACATGGTGAATCGAAGTCACAGAACTATCAGTCAACCATGAATATAAGAACAAATAAACAGGAATCAAATATTTGAGAAAAAAAAATATTTGTACATTTTCTATGCTGTTTTTAGCGATTGCTCAATGCTTTTATTCTCTTTGTGCATCACTGAAGCTAATTTTCTGCTATTGAGGTATGAGGACAACATGGCGTTTACAGTCCAAGTGTTTGAGCCTGACGGATAAAGACCAACATGTTAATAGGTTGAGTTTCCAATTTGGAGAAATAAAGATCAACATACATCAACATGTTCCTTTGATTATTTGTGCTAACAGGAAGGGACAAATCAATAATATTGAATTACTAGACTTATATGCTGTTCAGTTACATCTTTCTGCAGCTGGTCTTCGATCTGAATTTAAATTTCATCTGCTCGCTCACTTGCCTTGCACTCCATGTATCTTTTAGTGTTGTAGGTTCAGCAGTGTGAGCAGCAGGTTGGTTCCATTTTTTCAGGTAAGCAGCGCAACAGACCAACTAGGGTGCAGAACCTCAGTTCCATTCAGCATAAGAGTCGCAGTACTGCAGCAGGTGACCATGTAAGCAGCTAATCCGCTAGCCTATGTGTTCTTTGTTCAATGGCAGCAGATTTGATGGCTTTACTCATATGATGTATATTTTAGGTGTCATCAATTGGCTACTGAATTTACCTAACCATGCTGTTATTTCATGAACATGCTGTTGCCATCTCTACAAATATATGCAAGAATAAAATAATCAAGGAAAGTACTTGCCCTGACTTGTTTAATTGTGTTGCTACTGAATTTAACTGGTCATGTGTGGATTTTGTAAATTTATTTAAAATCTTTGTGCTTTGGTTCTGTATTGCAGATTATAAGAGCTAGCCAGAGCTAGCACGCCTGGATCTCCGACATGGCCCATGTGCTCGAGCGGCCAGGTGACCCCATAGTAAGTTAATCCCATTGTCATTAGCTTTTATGATGTTTGTGCTTCTTATTAGATCTAACTCTATGTTATGTTGTTCTGAAACTCTTTCATTAACTTCCTGCGTGATGTCTCTGAACTTCCCTTAGTTTCACTCATGCCTTGTTGGGTTGGCCTAGGTGTAAAATGCCTTCATTTTCATTACAATAAGTGGACCATACAATGGCCAGATTTTAATAGTTTTGGTTTTCTCAACCTTTTCATGTTGTTTCTAGGCCTAGCATATCACTTCTTTTTTTTATAATGGTCTGATTCTAGAACTGTGTGAAGGTGACTATTGCCAATGGAAATGGTTAATTTTTTTCAATCAATTGGAAACATTTGGATTTACTTTGAATCTGACTGAAACAACCAATTTATTATCTACTTACTAACATCCTTAACAATAAAGGAATTTTATCAGGCTTTATCTCAGTGGTCTTTATATCACTAACTTACCTATCCTGGTTATTGCCTACTAGAACTTCGTACCGACAAATTCAGAGTTCTCCAGTTTAGGTTGTCAGGGAGTTAAGAAAGCCTAGAGACTCAATGATCATGTTTCTGCACTGCCGCCTTTCTAAAAATGTTTCTACACTGCCTAAAGAAATTCGTGATTCCAATAACAAACATACCAATCAGGGCAGGAATCTCCTCTCCATTTGAGCAAAGTAGATGCTTTAAGGAGTTAGACATTAAAATATCCTCCAATCACTTAATATATAAATAAAGGTGAGTTTTTCCTTTGTGACACTGTAATGTTACATATTCTGCTACCCTCTCATCTCTCTTTTGTCATAGGAGTACAGAACAGGGACTGCTCCATTCTTTTTCTTCTTTTCATCTCTGCATGTCTTTAGGATAGTGGCAGGTCGTATATGGGCAGAATGGCTCTTAGTTGGTAGAGTTGATAGCTGCAGCCTCCGTTCAGCAGCACCATTCTCATGTGTTCATGTGTGTGCACGCGCTCTGATATCCTCTTCAATCTCTAGCGTGTGTGTGTGAGTTAGGGGTGTGGTAATACTCACCTTGAGTGACAAAGCCAGCCAACATGTAACACTGCAGTGTTGTAGTCCCTGTTATTTGTTTCTATCTTCTGTTTCAAGGAGCGAATTATAGTATTAGTACTATATTTTCTTTTGCATGTCAAGCATCAGGTTCTTTATTTCCTGGATTCATCACCATACCCACTAACAGTGATAATCTGGTAGTAAAATAAAACTAATTGCTACCAGAATCTGAAATTAGCCGAAATAGGAGATGAAGTCCAATTTGTACCAATTAGAACTCTACCAGCTTGGCTTGCAAGTGATCTTCATAGAAAAGGATACAATGGATAGTTGAATCTTGAGGTCACTACAGATGCCTTTCACTCTAGGACTTACAAGAACCACGAATCTAATGCAATTATAAACTGCTCACTGGAGTCTTCAACTCACTGAATAAAAAGAAGCTAACATTAATGAGTGCAGGAACAGGCCAAATACCTTGGTAGAATGCTTGGCTACTTGTGGTTTTTTTCTTGAGATAAATGGAAAATGGTATAGTTATGAACTTGGTCACTTGTATTTTTCCTAGATTACTGCATTGAGACTTCAGTGAAGATCTATTCATTGTCCGACAAGTACAGTTTCTTGGCTACAATATATTATCCTGAAAATTAAGACTTGGATGCTTGTTTTTGAATGTTAATTACATGGAACTGATAGCTTTAGCTAGCTTAGGTATGAAAGATTATATTTTAATATGTTTTTGTTAAGATATCTGAACGTGCATCTCATGTGAGTTTCAATTTTGTTATGCTGCATAGGAGCACGCCAAGAGCACGCCAAGCAGTATTCATATTATACTTGGAAGTCTGAGAGTACTGATAGATGCTACCACCGTAATTTCAAATTGGGTAGCTACTTAGCCTTCTGTTTTGACATTTTGACATTTTCATGACATTGTAGACTTTTTAAATTGTCTTACATTTTCCTCTAGAGCGAACATGCATGAAGTTCTATGTAAATTCAACTGGCAAATATATGTACAAAAAATATTAAAATTACCTTGTCTAGTCTGTGGGGTCGTATTGGCAAGATCATCACTATGGAATGGGGGTGAGAGCACTACCACATAATATTCTATGACTCCTGTTGCAACGCACGGGCATTTAATCTTATCTAATTTTATTTTATCATGAGAATATAGTAGATACATATTTCAAGTCTTTACTAGGCTATGTTTAATTCATTTTCAGAAATTTTTATTAAATTTCCAATGATTTTTTGTGCCTCCCTTTGTGTTCTTTGAAGATCATGGCTTCCAAAATTCTTCCCTGGTAGAGGATTTATCATCGTAAGTTTCACTGCATATGCCTCCAAAAATTTTCCCTGGTGGAGGATTTATTATCTTAAGTTCCACTGCATGCTTGGTTGTTAAGAAAATAAATTAATAGTCTCTTGCGGCTATATATCATGAGATTCTACGTATACCCATAGCAATGCACGGGCAATCAACTAGTAAAAGGCTCAAATGACAAACCGTCTCTAAATAATTCTATTAATCTTTTTTTCCATCTATTATGATCATATATGATGGGCTTACTGCCCCGTGCAAAGCACGGGGGTACCTGCTAGTGTTTACATCATCACTGGCTGGTAGGCCCAAGGGCTCACTGACTGTTGGGCCTGAGCCTGACTAGACCGATGCCAAAAGCCTAAATTTCCTCCAGCTTCTCCCGACTACACTCCTCACCAGGTCAGCAATCCGCGTGAAGACCCATCTCTAGCGTCCATTTGCGACGGCACGAATATATCGCGCCCCTCCACGTCAGCAATCCGCGGCAACGACCCCTCAGCCAATCAGAGGTCGCTGTGCGGTTGAGCCTTATCTCTATCTCTCTCCATCTTATCTTTGAAGAGCTTGCACATTGGGGAGGTGTCTCAAATGCGGTGGGCACCTGGCCGGTGGAGTCCGAGCATCAAGGAAGGCGAGGAGCTGGGGCGGTGGCGTTGCGGCGTGCCCAGCGGCCGCTAGGATCACCGCCTCCGGTGCCGGTCTCGATTCCGTCCCACGCCCGGCTCGGCTCCACCCCGCCCTCCTCTTCGCCTTCCCCCTCGCCACGTCGGCGTCGCCTGTGTTTGGTTCGGAGGTCCCTCTCCGTGCGGCCGCGCGTCTTCGGGGCAAACTAGACCAGGGATGCATACCGGGTCCACAGGAGGTTGAGGGAGCCGGGTGAAGCTACGGGCCTGTTTGGCAGAGCTTCGGATCCTCCAAAAACAGCTCCGGCTCTAACTCTTGTGCTGGAGCAGATTCTCTGATGGAGCTGAAGCTGTTTTGAAAAACCGTTTGGCTGAACAGCTCCTCATGTCTGTTAGGATGGCTAAAATAATGGCAATGTCCAAAATACCTCTAGTTAAATAACTTCTCATGTCTCTTATATGTTTGTATACACAGATTTATAGTCTAGGGTTTTTGAAATTAAAAAATACAAATTATTGACAAGCAATAATTAGTGTCTTGTTTATATTGCAAAATCATGGCCCAACTATGAGTCTTGTTAACAAAAGTACAAGTATTACAGCATATTACAAAGTCGTCATGGTCCAATACACACAAGCGTTTGGGATATTCTATTATTTCTCATTCCTATATTTCTTTCTTATCTCTACCGCATGGGAGACTCGCTTCATCCTTATCCGCTAGTTCGTTCTCTCTTTGCGAAGGCTCCCTACGAACAGAAGCCAGGAGGCCGCAGGTGAACGCGCCTCGGAGGCCTCGAGCCCTCGACGCCCCTTGCGCTCCGGCCGCCGAGCACCCTCGCGGGCTACGCGCTCGGCCGCCACGACGCTCCGGCCACCTCGTCCTCGGTGGCGCGTCGCCCATCCCCGTCGAGCCCCGCCGTCGTGTGGCCGCGGCCAGTTCCGCGCGGCCGTGCTCGGCGTCCCGTCCTCCGCGAGCTCCGGTAGCTCCGCGAGTTCCGGCAGCTCCGCGAGCTCCGGCTACTCCATCTACGCGCCGCCGCCTTGCCACGGCCTGCCTACGAGCTTGGTGCAGGAGGGCAAAGGGGATCTTGCTTGGCTGGCAGGCAGGGAGCCGGAGGAAGCTACTTTTCGGCTCCTTCTTTCGTTTTCACTCTCTCTCAGCGCAATTTCAGGGACTTCTCCTCCGGAGCCATACTCGAAGGACCCATTTGGCAACCGGAGCCGTAAAACGGCTCCCGGAGCTGCTCAAGGAGCTGTGCCAAAGGGGCCCGTCATTTTTTGGCTTCGGTTGCGTGAAACAGCTTCAAAATTGCGCTTCCCTATCTGCTATCTTCTTCTCCGGTCCCAATGGCTTCCTCCCTCCTCCGTGCCTCGCCCTTCTCCCTCCTCTCCCGCCTAAAGCCCAGGCCATCCGCCTTGCACCTCCACCGGCTCCTCCCGCTCTCCACCACCTCCACCTCGGCCTCTGTCCCGGCGCCCCAGCTCCGAACCCTAGCGTCCGCGGCGGCCACCGATGCGGCGGCGACTCCGCCGGAGGAAGCGGCGGCGCCCGCCGCGGCGGGTGCGAAGGTAGAGAGGCTGCAGCCCCTGCAGTGGCCGCCGAGGGATGCGCTGTGCGGCGAGCTCGGCCTCGGGGACGCCGGGCGCAGGGTAAGGCTATGTGGCTGGGTTGCGCTACGCCGCGCGCACGCCGGGCTCACCTTCCTCACCCTTCGAGACCGCTCCGGCATGGTGCAGGTGAGTTGTTTTGTCCTCGATCCTCGTGTTAGGCTGCTTATCATTTTTTTTAGAGTTTAGGAAGTTTAAACGAGATTAAACGTGATTAAACCTTTTTATTTTTTATTTTTATTTTTGTGATTCTGAGAGCAAAATCGGTACTGATAACACGACTTGAAGTGATATCATATATCATATCCCTCGCTGCACACTTGTTTTCGACATCAGATCCCTTCCTTCTGCCCCGAGGCGGTTGTTGAAGACGACGTCATCCTGAAGATTCCCCCGCTAGATTTTACAAATTAGCTGATTAGGCTGCTTATCTTTATGATTATGTATGGGCAATACTTGTCATATATGATTCATGGCTTATGGTAAAAACTTATGCATTGACTGTCATAATGATAATTCTTACAGGATTATGTATGTACATGGTGTGGTTGTTGATATTTATGTTGTTATCAGATCATTGCTGGGGTTTTGATATGGTACTTTGTGTAGTGTAGGTGACAACATTGCCAGAGTGTCCAGAGGTTTACAACATAGTAAACAAGCTGAGAGTGGAGTCAGTGGTTGCTGTTGAAGGGGTGATCCGGCCACGCCCGGTGGATGCCATCAATGCAGATATGAAGACCGGAGCTATAGAGGTATTGGGAAGCTGTCACACCTTATGCTGTTTTGGGTTTAATAGATAATAAGCTGGGTGTTTCATGGCTAGAATTTGATGATCACAGAATCTACTTAGAAATGTTGTGTTTATAAGAAGCTCCCTTTACTTTCATTCAGTATGTTTTGGTCATGGAACATGTATGAGATAAGGAATAACACATTTTATAGGATACACTGTTTAATTAGTTGTTTCTTTTTGACTACCGTCAACCTTCCTATTTTGTATTTTTCTTTTGTATTGATTGGCAGCTATCACACCTTATGTTGTTTTGGCATCAATAGACATAGAGATGGCTTTTCATGAATAGAATTTGGTATTTACACATTCTACTACAGGAATATTGCTGTTTATAAGAAGCTCCCTTTCCCTTTATGCACAGTACATTTTGGACACACAAAATGTATGAGATAGGAACAACGCATTTTGTAGAATACATAGTTTATATACTTGTTTCTTTGAGTGCCATCAGCTTTTCTATTTTCTTTTGTGTTCGTACAGTAACCAACATAACCATCTCACTATGTTTGCATGTTGGTACCTTGAAGGTTGCGGCAGATCGTGTTGTAGTGCTGAACTCAGTAACTCTTTCTCTGCCATTTCCAGTCACAACTGCTGATACTGTAAAAGAGAAGTTTCCAGAAGAAATTAGATTGAGGTAAAACATTACAATCTGTCTTTTCAAAATTTGTGCACTAGACTTCTTGGAAGTAGCTTTAAGCATCGTGAATCCCTCGAATTAGCTAAGCTTGTGACCATGTATTGCATATTGGCTAAACCATATTGGCAACCATGTATTGCGGCATAGACAATGTCAAACGCTTATTCTAGCATAACTGGTACTTGCTAACTATTGGGTGCATGCCATTTGTTTTAGCATAATATTATGCATTATTGCATTGTGAAAGTTATGCATACATGATCACAAAGTTGCAGGTTTGCCTCGTGAATGGTATGCACTGACATCTGAGGAGTTTGGTATAAGTATATAGGGATAACTATTCATCTTATGCTTTGTAACTGCTGTGATTGCTGTTTTCACTTCATCACCCAATTCTGTTCATAGCTAGTATAGTTCATGTATATGCAGTTTGTTAAAGAAATTATACTGCTCTCATGTTGATTGCTAACTTAATAACCTGCAGCTCGTAAGTCATTTAGGACATCGACACAGTCTACGATTTGGCATTTTGACTTGCAATTTTTGTGCAAGTGTGCTATTTCAAATAGGAAAAATATATACTATGGAAGTGTTTTCAGTTATGAATGTATTGATTGATATCAACCATGTGTTTTCAAACTATGTAACTTTTCATATATTGATGGGTCAAGTTTAAGAAATTTGACTGACTAGAATTCTAAAACGAACAATTGGATTCCTCTGTACTGTACTTCTTTTGATTGGCTGTAATTTGCTTCCAAACAACTCTGCTAGATATTAATACATGTTAGAAGTTAGGGCATTCCTATTTGCCTTAAGTTGATTGCCTTGTCCTTTTGTCCTTACAGGACTTAAGATACTAGTATGCTAAATTTTATTCAAATAATGTGTTTGTGCTCTACCAAAGTAATGAGTGCCTTTTTGTAACTTCCTATTCTTCGAATACTGTAGGTTTAGAGTGTTGGATTTGCGTCGTCCTCAAATGCAGTCAAACTTGCGGTTGCGCCATAATGTTGTTAAATTCATACGCCGTTACTTGGAGGATGAGCATGAATTTGTTGAGGTATGCTGGTTATATCTACTGTTAATCTGTTAACACTTGTCCATTGTTTTGTCTGAGTTTCCACCAAATATATTTACTACTTGTTATATACATACCTGCTATTTTCACTTAGGAACGGAATATATTGTAGTGGCCCCATTTTTCAATGAATTGCAATATTTCCTCTTGTGATGTAGTGCTAGATGCCTAGATGCCCAATCTTAAATTAGGGCTATATAATTCTTCAACTTGTGGTTTGAGGGTTCAGGGCTCTTACTTTTTTCAACCTCTTCTATGTATAACATCAATTTAATTTCATTGATTGTTTTAATCATCATGTAAAGACAGTCACCAGCAGTAATTTTTATTATAGAATCTTACTAGCAGACAGCAGTACAGTCTAGTGAAAATTGTATATGTGTGGATTGGTAAAATTAGTCAAATATGCATGCACGTTCTGGCATCTTCTGTTGCTTGTATCACCTTAGCAATGACTCATTAAATTTAAGGCAGTGCATAGGACACCTTACCTACAATGATTATAATAGCAGTATAACTTTTTTTTTGAGCGAAAAATACAGCAGGGGAGGCCCCCACTGTGAGATTTTATTTAAAAAACAAAAGCCATGAACTGTACAAAGGAGAAAGAACAACAAAAAAAAAGACCACCCAAGAGGCAGAGAGAACCACTGGTCAGCTAAGAACTAAGAAAAGGAGTCTAAACAAAGGAGGAAAACATAGCGCTTGTCATCAGACAATCTATGAGCTTGAAGTCTAGCCTCATCCAAAAAGGAGCATTTCCAAGAGGAGAAAGAGGGTCGTCCTCTGTCAAATATAAAGTTATTTCGCTGCTTCCATATGTGCCAGGCAGCAATGATGAAGATCTCCATAAAGAAGGGACTTTGATATTGCTGTTTCGACTGCATCATCATTGCAGTATAACTTTTTAGTTTTTATACGCCCTTTACTTCCTAACTTAAAACCTTCTGTTATGTCTGATCGAAAGTTACATGTTCCGGTAGATTGAGACTCCTGTTTTGTCCAAGTCTACACCTGAAGGCGCCCGGGACTATCTTGTACCATCAAGAGTTCAGGTAATTAAACTATGTACAATTTTTCTATTTCTTCGCAGGCCATTATCTAATTTTGTTCTCTTTAGAAACACTTCATGCACTTTGCTACTGTTTATAACTTTGGAAGATCTAATGCCTCATGTCATGTTTGGGCTTTGGATGCTTTACTGCAAAGCAGCTTTCTAAAAGATATCAAATACTCTTATCACAGTTTAATTGGACATATTAAGTTACATATTTTCTTTTTCTTTGTGCTTGGTGATTTTTATCTTTAAGAAAACTGCATTAAGATCAGTTGGCTTCGAAAATTTGCTCTTGTGTGAAGGCTGTTCTGGAAGACTTACCTAGAGGTTCTTCTTTGTGTGGATGCCCTGCGTTCAATCGCTATCCACTTGTGTTCTTCCATTTACTAAATTCTTCTACTATAGTATGTTAAATTAGTCTATATAAATTATTAAAGTACACATTATCATGCATCAGAATTTTATTGCAAGTGACTGCTTGTAGTAGGTCTAATAGCTAGACAGTGATGTCTCTTACCTTTTCAAATATAAGCGCTACATGTTCCCTGATTTCTTACAATATGGTTTCTGAAGCCAGGAACATTCTACGCACTCCCTCAAAGCCCTCAGCTGTTCAAGCAAATGTTGATGGTTTCTGGTTTTGAAAAATATTATCAGATTGCAAGGTAACTGTGCTGTTTTCTAGATGTATTTGTGTTTTTACCTGTTCTACAAATCAGCACACTCTATTATTCTATACTATCTCCTTACGAGCCACCTTACGATCCATGATTTTTGTTTTTGTTGCCTACTGAGCTGAACTTCTAAAATTCACTTCCATGTCATCCAGATTATAGGCAATAAGCTTGTAGCATGAGCATATATGATGGCCTATATATAGTATCATTAATCCAATTAACTACTCAGAAAAGATGCATTGTATGGTTCTTATAGGTGCTTCCGGATGATGAAGATTTGCGTGCGGACAGGCAACCAGAGTTTACACAACTTGATATGGAGATTGCTTTTACATCAATGGAGGATATGTTGAAGTTGAATGAAGATTTAATGAGACATGTATGCTGGTTTTGACACGATTTTTCTCTTCTTTCCTTTCTCAATTGAAATGTGTCTGAGGGTACTCACTCCTGTGACCCTCAACGGAAGCATGTGTGAAAGGTAACCACAAATAGTGTTAAAACATGTTTTTTTTATAAAGACATGACACGATCTGTGACTCTATCTGCTGATTTTGTCAAGTAGCTATACATTAGCTAGTGGTAAACCAAGCTCTTAGTACATTGTTCAGCAATTGTCATTGTTTCTTTACTAGTACCACTGTTTGTGGTTAAATTAGTGAATGATGCAAGAATTCATATAACAGGTTTTTCAAGCGGTAGGAGATATCAAGTTGCCAAATCCTTTTCCAAGGTTAACATATGCAGAGGCAATGGATCGCTATGGGACAGATAGGCCTGATCTTCGGTTCGATTGGGAGCTGAAAGATGTGAGAATTTGATCAGTTAACTTATCCCCACAATTTATATTATATTTTTTTTTTGTTGGTGGCCTGTTATTTTGATCTTATGTTGCTTTTGCCTTGTAGCATATATGTGAACTTGTGCTAAGAATTCCTTTACCTGTTTATTAGTTGCAAAATTGATCCCATCATTTCTTATTCTGTCAAATACAGGTTAGTGATGTATTTTTTGGGCAGTAGCTTCAAGGTTTTTGCTGATACATTGGAAAATGGAGGTGTAATAAAGGCACTGTGTGTGTCCCTGGTGGCGCCACTGTGTTTTCAAATACTGACCTGAAGAAAGGAACTGTTTACACTGAAGCTTCCAAAGCTGGAGCCAAGGGCCTGCCTTTCCTCAAAGTTATGGAGAACGGTAAAATAGAGAAATCTTTGCTCTTCTGTTAGACAATTTTTTGTGGCATTGCTTGAACAATTGTCTTGTCACAGGGGAGCTTGAAGGAATTGGTCCACTGGTATCAAGTCTGAAACCTGAAAAGAAAGAGCAGCTCGTGAAACTTCTCAACGCAAAGGCGGGTGATCTTATCGTGTTTGCACTGGGTGAGCAATCATCAGCTAACAAGATTCTTGGACGGTTAAGATTATTTATTGCTCATAAGCTGGAGGTGATAGACACGGTGAGTCATAAAATGAGGAATATAACTATTCCTATTGTTGATATGCTTTGTACACTTATGGCACATCTTGTCATCATTTGTTATTTCTTTATGATGATTCTGTTTCTGCTTCATACTCCTAACATTTGCCTTTGCATTTTCTATATTTTGCCAGTCTGCACATTCAGTTCTTTGGGTGACAGATTTTCCAATGTTTGAATGGAACAGTGATGAGCAAAGATACGAGGTCAGTTTTTAATCTTTGATGAGCGAATTATAAGAACTGTACTTTTGTATACTTTTCCAAAATTGAAATGGCTATTACTTACTGTTTATGCTCACATTATTTTAGAGATGTCTATGTTAAGCATTTGGGCCTATATTAGATGGGCCTTCATAGCAGTCTACACTTGTTATTTTTAAAGACTGTTATTTTACTATGTTGACACTTGGCATTACACCATCAGCAGAACTTGGAAAAGTTGGTTATTGCATTCAACCACAAGAATACTCACTATTATTGGATTTAGTATGCAGAATCTGTAAATGATATGAAAAGGGAAACTGTGTAGCTGTGCTAGAAATTAGAGGGAAATTATACCCATTACTCTGAGAATTTGCAAGTCTTAGAAGTAACATTATCTGATTTTCTGTTTTCTGAGTATTGCCCATTCTTCTGCCTTTATAAACTCAGGCCCTACATCATCCCTTCACGGCACCACATCCTGAGGATATGAATGATCTACCATCAGCCCGTGCTCTGGCTTATGACATGATTTACAATGGTGTGGAGGTATGTTTTTATCTTACTGAGTGTGCAAGCAAGCTAATGTGATATATTGTCTTAATTCGTTTGTCTTATGATGCACCCTAAAGTTATCGTTATTGAGCTTAGTTATTTGTGTTTTTCATGTATGATTTTTCTTAACAAATTGTCATACCTTCACATACATGCTAGTATCATCCTGGCGAGCATATGTTTCAGAAAAAAGACCAACACACATATTTACATATTTCACGAAATAGAGAATTAGTATAATATCTCAGAAATACCATGATTGTGTGGAATTGAGTAGCCCTTGTTTTGAAACCTAAACATGTTTATCGTATCATTAGACCTAGTTTTACATAAATATTGAATCATGAATTTTACATAAAATTGAGTAGCCCTTGTTTAGCTCTTCTTTCTCATGTATAGTGCTGCGCTCCTTGTACAGTTTTTTCTCTCGTTTAATTGATAAAATTTTACAGTGGGGGTCCCCCTGCTGTTTCCCTGGTTAAAAAAGGATTCACATTGCATGTTGGCTGGCAATTGGACATACTGTTACACATCATTGTCCAATACAACTTTTTGGTTGTTTTATGCAGTACGAGCCGAGTCCTTATTTCTTTTCTGTTGAGCATCGTAATGTGGGTCCATAAATGAAGAAGATACTCGTAAATACCCAAGTTACGCTAGGCGCTAGGCGGATTCTAGGCGGTGACCCTCCGCCTAGCGCCTAGGCGGGAGTAATCGCGCCTAGGCGCTCCTAGGCGTTTTTCTAGGCGATGAATAATACATGTATAAATACTTAAAAGAAAAGAAAAAAAAGGAGATGAGTGAGTATTCTTGAGCCAAACTCTTGAAGGCCCAGCTCATGAAAAGAGAGAAAAGGAAAAAGGCCCATTTAAAGGCCCAACACTCTCCCTCACACCCCTCTCACGCATCTTCTGTCTCTCTCGCATCTCTCCCTCTCTCCCGCCTGCAGCGCCGCCGCCGCCGCCGCCGCCAGCGCCTGTGCCCCGCCGCCGCCGCCGCCGCCAGCGCTGCGCCCGCCGCCCGCCACAGCGCAAGCCCGTGCGGCGCCGGCCGCCGCCCGCAGGTCCTCCTCCCCACCGGCGACCTCCGACGGGGCGCTTCTCCACCGCCACCGGCGCCGCCCGACAGCTGCGCCCGCCTAGGGGTCCGTCTACCCCCCCTAGGCGAGGGCGACAGGCCTCGCCTCGCGAGTAATCGCGCCGAGTCGCCGCCTAGCGTAACTTGGGTAAATACTTAAAACCTTCGTAAATACTTAAAACCTTGAGAGCCTTGAACTGACAGATGCTAAACCACTTCAGGCCTTGTTCGGTTGAGTTGAAAATTGCAAATTTTTCAACTCTCTCTCCATCACATCAATTTCTACCCGTATATATGGAGCGTTAAATGTTAGTGAAAAAAATAACTAATTACACAGTTTTATTGTAAATCACGAGACGAATCTTTTAAGCCTAGTTGGGCCACGATTGGACAATATTTACCAAATACAAACGAAATGCTACAGTTGCAACTTTTTCTAACTCTCTCCAACCGAACAAGGCCTCAGTAGATTTGCCTGAGTGAATGTCCTCTCTTTCTGGTATTATCAATGAAATGCGATATATCTGCAATATATGTAAGGATTGCGTGATTTAATGACGTAGAGAGTTGAAAATTATACAAAACATCTTATATTCTGTCCTTTTAGATTGGAGGGGGAAGTCTCAGAATCTACAAAAGTGATGTACAGCAAAGAATTTTTGAGATCATTGGTATCTCACCTGAACAGGTATAACTTTAGCTATTGGCCTGTTGTTCACAGTTTATATCGTCTGGTACTGCCCTCATTATGATAGCAATCATGCTTTTGGTTCTCAACTTGTAGGTCGTATTAGGTGAAACTGAAAAAAAAAAAAAAACAGCTATATTTTTTGTTGTTGAAAAGAGGATGTCTTAGGCTGCTACATTTTTCCTGCTTTTGTTAACTCAGAGCATAACAAGACATAATTATTCAACGCCATGTTTATTTTTTTTATCTTTTATAAACTTATCACGGATGCCCTTTTCTATGCCCTCCCCCTTGTGGTTGTGGGTACATACGCATGCTGCCAGGCATAAACCCAATGATTTTATTTTTACCAATTGTTCAATTCAGGTGTACCTCTAAATTTAGTTGAAATCTAAGTGTGCTGATGTGTAAATGGCTGCATACTTGAAAAGTGTTTAGGCACCAAGAGTTTGCTGTTAAGTTGACATTGTGTTTGTCTGTCCAATTTGTCTCCTTCAAGTATGCTCCCATCAATTTATTGCGCCCCATCTGTTACTAATTTTTTGGCAGCCTCAAATTGTTTAACAGGCTTTATTAGATGCCCAAGTTAACAGAATAAAAGTGATGTTGTAGGTGTATATGCTAACAAATTTAATGGCCAAAGTTGTAACTGGCAACTTTCTTCAAAACTGTCCTTTTTTATCTTTGTTCTGCTCAAGATCGTTAGCGTGGAGAAACTGCTATCGCAGTGATGCTGTATTTGGTGATGCTCATTATTTTGTGATCTCTAACACACTATTCCTTGTTTCTAATGCAGGCAGAGGAGAAATTTGGCTACCTTTTAGAATCCTTCGACATGGGTGCTCCACCACATGGTATGGCTGTTCAATCATAATAAACTCCCCAAGTATTGTACTTCAGTTTTACCTTATAGGCTGTTTTGCCTAGTATTTTCTGTTTTTTCTTTTTTTTTTTGGTTTATTTGAAATGTCATTGCAGGAGGCATTGCTTATGGATTGGATCGGTTGGTGATGCTTTTGGCTGGTGAGAGCTCGATCAGAGATGTGATTGCTTTCCCCAAGACCACGACTGCTCAGTGTGCACTCACCAAAGCACCATCAGCAGTAGACCCACAGCAACTGAAGGATCTCGCCTTCCCCAAGTCTACTTCGTGAGCCGCTGTTCAAGTGTTTCATGACAAAAATTCTGGGTTCTCAAGGGACAGCTATAGTTTGCTTCTTTTAGTGTTTGAAGTGTATTACCGCATTCTATTTTTGCATGGTATAGAATGTGCAATTTTGGACCCTGATAAATTTATAGAAGATGGCAAGATGCTTAACACGCCAAAGTTCTGGAAGAGTTTGATAGCGGTGCTTATATGTGTTTGTTGTGCTTGTGCACAACCTTATCTTGTAAAATATTCACCATAATCCGTTTTGTTTTTGAGCTAAATATGAACGGCACATCGCTACATTTGTTGTATGAGCATCTCCGAAGTCTACTTTTAAACTCACTTTCTAATTCATCATTTGGATAGCTATTTGAATAAACATCGTCCTCTATATCTTTTCACTTTTGAACTGTTTCTTTATATCTTGTGCGCACTTGAGAGAGTCAATCCTGCTGTCCATTTTTAGCTAGAGATTTGTCTAGCTTACGTGCATGTCCTCAACTCCGCATCATAGTGCTACGTAAAAGAAAATCATGATGGAAGGCTAGAAGCCTACAACTCCGCATCCAGATCAGATGATCATGGACGGGGTTGCCTTTCAAACTAAACGACCTTACTATATGACAGCTCAGGTCAAATTAAGCTTAGTAGCAACTTTAATAAATAGTACTAGGTTGTGAAATTATGATGGTACTTT
Organism: Chrysopogon serrulatus; assembly: GCA_015844335.1. Lineage (NCBI taxonomy): Eukaryota > Viridiplantae > Streptophyta > Magnoliopsida > Poales > Poaceae > Chrysopogon > Chrysopogon serrulatus. The sequence goes on along the minus strand of JADLZL010004951.1, from coordinate 503,905 downwards.
CCATGTTAGCTACGTGATTGTTAAATAATTAGACAATTTCTAGATTAAAACCAGAATATTAACCATGACAAATAGATGAACTAGTTTGAGCATGTATTGAATACTAGCAAGATTGAACAGCATGCTGCAAAGCATGAACATCAAGAGCGGTGTAAGCATAGCTCGTATACCAAGCAGATTAGAAATATGAACGACAACATTGGATCACGAGAGATGTACCTTCCGATTGGATTGTAGATGTAGTCACTGATGGTGGTGGTGATGATGTGAGGTCAAGGCCGTCGAGCGTGAAGCCGTCGATGAGTGGTGGAGGAAGTTCTCAGAGCAGCTGACGACGAATACGCCGGGACGTAGCGCCGTCTGTCTGGGATGGAAGATGACCCGTTGTGGAGAATTTGGGAGCAGTCGCGCGAACAGCGCTTCCCAAAAACCTTATTCGTCTTCTCTCGTTGCAGGATCGCAAAGACGAGGGTTCCGGAGACCTACTCTCCCGGCAGCCGGTGCACACTGACGATCGGGATGAAGAGACTATGACTGCAGCGCAATAGCGAGAAGAGAAAAAATACTAATTTATTACCTTAGGACTTTCCAACAGAAATATCCAATAGTAGTTTTTGATGTGTCTTTTTCCAGAAGGATAGGGGTGTGTGTATGTGTGTCTATATATATATATATAGGGTAAATTTTTCGTACTCCCAGGAGTATCTACTCCTATTAACTCCGTAAGACCATCTAACGGTGTTTTAATCAGTTGTGTTGGTAACTCTGGCCGGCGGTATGGTGGGTTGGGTATAACGGGGTTTAATTCTTTTTGAAATCGTAACATGTGCTGCATGCATCTAGGAGTTGCATGTACGGATATACTAATGGTTTTATAATTTAATTAAGAAACTACGGTCACATACACTTCTGGATTATATCAACATATACCTTATTTTATTGTTTAGAGAGTATACGTACATTTCAGGAGTATGTAAGCATACTACTTTTTCATTAAAAGGGTATATACGTGTACTTCTTTAAAAGGATTATGCATGCATACTAAATGTAGTAGTATGAGATTCAGGTTGATTATCAGTACATACCAAGTTTCAGATGTGAGTATGACCAGATACACGATTCAGATTTGAGTATTATTGTATACCCAAGTTTTTATACGTGAGTATGGCAATATACACGATTTAGTTTTGAGTATCATTGTTGTAACACCCGTGTTTTTGCATCATTTTAAAAATCACTAAAATTTTGAACTTTTTATAATAAATTAAAAACTTGATTAGTTTATTTTCCCACAAAACCATACTTAAAATTCTTTTCCAAAACCCTTGCGTTAAAATTCACCATAAGCATTTTAATCGAGTGCTTGTCATGTTTAATGTTTGCTATGATTGTTTGAATGTATGATTGCTTGATTGAGTGTTTGCTTTCTAGAATTTATTTTGGCACCAAATAAATCCTCCTTGATCTCTTTCCGACATCCTTGATTTTCCCTCCACATAAAATCCCTTGATCTATCATTGACCTCTTCCTCAAATCTTCCATCACATACCTTGAATCCAATCCATCTCAATTGCGCCATAGTTTATTTTAAAGGAAAATGGAAAAGCAATCAGTAAATGGGAAAAGGCCACTTTCGGGCTCAATCTCTTGCCTCCCTCCTCTATGGCCCGCAGCCGCCCCGCCTCCCCCTCTCCAGCTGGGCCGACTGAGCCCCTCGGCCTATTGGTCACTTTGGCCGGACAAGCCCAGCCAGCGTGAGCCCACTTCCCTTCCTCCTCCCTTTCTCTTGGGGCGTGCAGACCCGCCTGGCCGGCAGCCCGGCGACAGGCACCACTCCCTCCCTCCTTCCTTTCCCATGGGCGATGAAGGCCGCCGCGGCCCGACAAGGCGGCGGCGGCGGCAAGCCCGGCCAGCCCCCTCTGTTCTCCTCCTCTTGACACTTACGGGTGGGGCCCACCGTCATCTGCGTCTTCTACCTCCGGCCCGGCGGAAATACCGCGCGCCGCCATGCTCGAGCACGCGAGAAAAACGCCGCCGAGATATTTCCTTGGCAAAAGCCGCCTCTCTTCCTTGTCGGTTGCGAGCTCATCCTTATCTCCTCAGCGAATACGCCCTCTTTGTTCTCCACCGGCGTCTTGTGCGGAACCGACCTAGCGTGGCTATAAATAGCCTAGCCCGAGCCTCCATGGTCGAGCTCCGTCCTCCCCACCGCTTTCGGCGCCTCGGCCGTGGGCGCTGCTTTGGGCCAGCGTGAGGGTGGCGGCGAGTTCGCCCGCGGAGGCAGCGTCCTGCATCCGCCTCGCCGACCCGTTACGTCGCCCGAAGCCGCCCTCCGCCACGGCAAGCTCGGCGGCTCGAGCTCCTCATTCGTGTTTGTCTCAGGGCTCTCTGCTGCGCTTTCGAGCCGAAGCCGCTGACCGCCGCCTGAGCCATCGCCAGCCCCGGCGAGCTGCCCTCCCCCCTCTTGCCCTTCTCCTTCTCTCTCTCCTCCTCGCCTTTGCTTTCGCTAGAGCTTCTTGCTGCAGTCACCATGGCGCCGCCGCGGGCTTGCGTCGTCCAGCTGCCACCGCCGCTCTGCATCCTGCCTTCCCTCCTCCCATCTCTCTCTCCCTCTCTCTCTCTCTCTCTCCCTTCCGTTCTCTCTCTTCTCTTCCTTCTGGCCGCATCAAACAGAGACCGAGGCAGAGACAGACGGACGAGCAGAAGGATGTCGACATCCTCCACCATGCCCGGGCAACCAACAGGGAAGCGACACCTCGCCGTGGGACCCACCGGCACCAGCACTACCTCATCCATCATTTTCTTCATGCGTCCGTTCCACATGGACCAATGGATGGAGGACGAGGTCCACGACACAGTATAGGCACCCTTCAGGACATAGTAACGCACGACACATGCACCAACCTGCACAGCACAGTCCGGTCAAGGCTGATAACCAGCTGGACCCCACGCGTCAGCCAGATAATAAATGCTACGTGCACCCGAGGACGTACACGGAGGAGTGAAAATATATTTTCCCTTACACAGAAAATTCCCAGAAAATTCCTAAATAAACTAGGTACACCCCATACCCTACTCAGCAATTTCCACCTCATTTCCATTATCTTAATTTTCAGAAATAATTCCAAAGTATATTCTAATTTCTTTATCCCAATTAAACTCTGGAAATTAATATCTCCTCCACTCTATTTCCAATTCCAGAAATTCCACCGCCAAAATTGTTCTAAAATCATGCCCTACATATCCACATCATCCTTCCTAATTTTGGTGCCCATTTAAATTCTAGTAATGTTTGTTTGCTCTCTTTCTTTTATAATTAGTGCTAACCGCTATACTTAATCAATATAAACGCTAGCCGTAGTAACGGACGCCCGTAGCCGCATACGTCCATATAAATATATACGTCATACATAGTATATAAATATATGGATAAAAGCAACATATAATATATATTTGCACTCACGTAAATATATACGCGATAGGATATACATATAGACCGGCGTAGATAAATAATATACATAACCGTAGATATACCCACGCACACCTCCCACCTACATGCATGGTCGTATCTCGTATATACGTTCGGGAATATGCCGATGCATGGCTAACTCTGCACCACCATAGTTAACCGTAGTAGTAGCTAACCCCGTATATAGGTACACACATACATGGTATGTCCTGTATATACAATTATATATATATATATATATATATATATATATATATATATATATATATATATGGGCATATACCAATGTGTGGCTAACCCTACCTTCCACCCCTTTTATCCTAACCTAACCCAAAGGCGCATACATACGCATGTGCGTATGCGTCACTAACCTAACCCTACGTATATGCGTGCGCGCATACATGCCACCAACCTTAGCCACCACCTATCCATATATAGCTAGCCTAAACCCTATGTGCGGGTATATAACTACGTATCCCCGTACCAACCACATAAACCCCATCTTTGCGTATAGTTGTACATATACGTGAACCCACCTAGCTAACCCCGCCAAATCCTAGTGGACCTATAGAAGTAGGCCAAGCTGTCTATGGTGACTTGGTCAAGCCTTCTCTTTTCAGGTTCACATAATAGTGAAAGATAATAATATAGCCTGGTTTTCCATTAGATAACCACACCACGCTAACCTAGCCCGTAGGAGCCATCTTGTTGGATAGATAACCTTCACCCACCTCTTACTTCAAGTTCACATAGTAATGATAGAATTAGGATAAACCTACCCAACACCTACAACCAACCCCGTTAGGATCCCCCTTCCTGTTCTGGTTGATCGTGCTTGCTTAATTATGCCTGTTGTGTATATTGTTTGGTTTTGCTCTCTTGTTTGTCAAGCAATAGATCGCGTAGACTAGAAGACGTACAAGGACTCGACGGATCCCTGAAGCACGGTGATGTCAAGACTCTGAAGGATTACTACTACACCAAGACGAAGTACCGCTACACCAAGACACTTTGAGACGAAGCGAAGGAATCAAGACCCTTGGATATACTGTCGTCGGCGGAGGCAAGTCCTAATTTCCACCCTTCTACCATCCCTCTACCCTATAATAACCTTACCATGATAATGATTAAAGAAAGAACATGAGAACAAATATGATATGACAATATGATAATGTGATAAAGTGATAATGAGATATTATGATGAAGTAATTACATATGCTATGACTTGAAACGGGTAGGGGTAATCTAGGTATAGATTACTTGGCGGATATTACTGCGAAGGATATCCTGTCGGAGATACCTGTTTCAGTCACCCCTAAGGACCGGTTCATAGTCTCTTATTCATTCCTGTGTGACATTTCGTACAGCCACATGCCTATATGGGTAGGTTGGATCTCACACCCGTTAGGTTGAAGTATGTTTCCACTTAGGGGGCGGTGTAGGCAAACGGTAGAGCGGGGAGAAGGCATGGATGCTTTGTGTGATCTTTCATGGCCTGGTTGGACGTGGTTGCTATGTGATCCTCCACGTTAAGCCCTCGAGATTTTTGGCCGTGTTCGAGCCCTTATATATTTTGAGAATTGAGACATGGTGTCTCCCTTGTGATATGTGATGTGTGTTTCCAACCCCTGAGCGCCGTAGTAGATTCATATGGATATCTAAGGTCGTATACTATCGGGTACGAGTTCTCGTTAGGCCTGTCTAAGCCATGACGATGGTGTCGGGACTCGTCTATCATGTGGGGAAATTTGTACAGCCCTGCAGAGTTTTACTTGAATCTATTCGAATAGCCACGTCCTTGGAATGGGCGGATGCCGGGATGAGACGCTATGATTAGACTACAACAACAATGGATAATCTGGTAAGATGTATTAATAATTTGATAACCATAACTTAATTCGGAAACTGGTGAGGATGGTGAATACCCTACCAGGGCCCAACCTATAATTATAATTACTTCATATTTAACCTCCATCCACCTAAAGTTAGGGCTTGCTGAGTACGTATGTACTCAACCCCCTTCTCCCTATGTTTTTAGGCAGGACGCTGCAGGAGTATATCCGAGGATGAAGCCGATCGAGAGCCTACACTAAGATGGACTACTTGGAGCTACGCGAGGATAGGGCCCGAAGGATACATGAAGACGGAGCTGCGACTACATGAGGATGCTACACTAGGACTACGCTTAGGACTACGATGTTCATGATATAGGAATAGCTAGGGTTTTGTCCGCACTCGGGTTGCTGTATGAATGGAGCCATAATAGTATAGGACCGCTGTCTTAGAACTCTGATATTCAATATAAGGCCAGTGGCCCAAGCTATGTAAACCCGAACCATGTATCATGTTTTCCCATTAGCAATAAAAGTATGCTTTTTGATATCAATCTTGTGTACTTGTGCGTGTCAGCTACTGATCCAGGGACTAACATATGATGCACAGTGGACCCTAAAAATTAGGGGCCGACAATTGTATACCAAGTTACGGATGAAGTACCACTGTATACTTCTCTTGTATTTTTTAAACAATCCAAATAGACATGCATAGCAAAAAATACAAACTTTCAAAAACCAAATCTGAATAAACTATTGGTAGAAAATATCTTGAGCATTCTTTAATATCGAAATTTATTCAACAATCACAAAGTGTTCCTCGAGTGCATCTACTATAGCCCAACTAAAAATTATGAACGAAACTAGACTAATAATCCTAGTATTACATACTTCATGCTAATGAAAATTCGATCCGGCACCTCCTCTAAATTGCGATCTTGAGCTGCTGGTTACTTCTTCACCATATGCCACTTGCAGTCTGTCTTCAGTATGTGCACATACCTCTGCAACATTGTTCTCTATCTTCGTTCTTCTCACTTGCCTTCTCACTTGCCATAACGGCGGCGTTGCGGCGAGGGCAAAGAAGGCAAGGCGCAGGCAGTATTACAGATAACTAGCTTGGCGGGCTTGTCGCATTTGGTATGTGTTGATCTGTGACTAAATTAAAGATCTATTTTCTTGATACTTGCCTAGTATGGTGGTAGATGTAGATGGGTAACATGGATGCCGGCTGATGAATGCCACGCCTGTTGCAAGAAAAAACGTCCAGATTGGACGGAAGAAGGAACATCAAGAAAACAAAATTCAATTTAGAAACTAGCGTCAGATTGGACGGAAGACGAAAGATTACAAAAAACAAAACAAGAAAGTACGTTGATACATACTACTCCATACTCATATTAGTTGACGTTTTGGACAAGGTTTGGGTCAAACATTGGGAACATAAACTAGCAATAACTTTTAAAATATTTAGTTTGAAAAGGTGAAACTTATATGTATGGATTCACCTTGAAGCCTACTTTTATAAAAGTAATTTTATTTTTAATTTTTATTATATATTTTAACAAAAAATGATGGATAAAGTTAGGTCTTGAAGACCGTGTCCTTGTCCAAAACGTCAACTAATATGAGTATGGAGGGAGTACCAAGGTACAGATGCAAATGTCACACGACGGGGAGAAGATCACAACAGCGGTGACAGAACCTCCATTATAGCGTTTATGTTGGGCGGCGGCGGCGGCCACCTCGACAAATGCACCCGGCTGCAAATAGCGTTTGAAACAAAATAGATCCGACTAAATAAATAAACTCAAGGTGAGAGTTCAGATCCGAAAAAACTGCAAGCTGTAGCAATTAATCCGCTCTCGCCATGAATTATCCGGCCATCCGCTCCATTAATGATTATTTAATTAATACTCACATATTTAATTCATGTATATACGCTCGCTGTTTGCATGCCGTTAGCTCCGGCTCCGCTAGCACCAGAATGAGGTCCGTTAATAATTGAGCGTGGAATACAGTGAGAAAGAGGGTAGGAGTAGCTACTCCCTAGGAGTAGGAAAAGAATTTTCCTATATATATATATATATATATATATATATATATATATATATATATATATATATATATATATAGCAGCGCTATTCTACACCTTAGGTGTAGAATAATATTCTACACCCAGTAGCTAATCTTGACCGATACTTGAATAATACTTGACCAAAAAAATACTTGAACAATACTTAACGATCTTGGACCGCATTCGGTATTAGTCGATAGTTGGTGTTCGTAGTGTTCATATTTCTAACTTTTCTTCAGTATTAATCGGTATTACTCAGTATTAGCTACTTTGGGTGTAGAATAATATTCTACACCTAGGGTGTAGAATAGCACATGTATATACTCTATCCATAGGCTTAAATACTAAAGCCCATTAGAAAACAGATGTATTGTGCCTTTGAGAGTTATTAGAATTTTTCTATATGGATTTAGGGGAACTATCCATATAAATTCTAATAATCCCCCACCAGATCTCAATTGCCCTAATTAGATATTTTCCTTCTCCCACTACTGTTTATATACTAGTGTTTCAGTAGAGACTGTTAAGTTGAACATCCGCTTAGATCTTCAAGTTACACCCATCCACAACTTGAACAATGGACTATGCTTTGAATTGTAAGTTTTGTGCGAACGAGTTTCACTCAAAGTCAAACTAGTACCTGGCTGCCAGTAGCCTTCCCCACGGGTGGACCATATATATGTCATACTCCCTGGTCTCTTCATGAGCTTACTAGAGATCACCCAAATCTCATAGACTGCGACGTTATACAATCGGGACTTATATAGGTATGTTCTTTTAAGAATGCTCTACAGGACAACACCTTCGCTTGTTAAAGCCAATAGAACACATTAAGGCATTCGCCAACCTGCCTTACAGCGCCTCATCACTCGAAGAGTATTGCATCTTCACTTAAAGAGGGTTTTGAATTACTCTCCTCGGTTCTTGATAGCTTGTTCTTTTCGGTCCTTAGTCATGGGATCTTCGATAAAAAAGGCTAGGTTACTACTAATGTAAATTTACATGGGTCTCATACCCATCTCCCTTGATGCGATTTCTATCACATCCCGTGATAGCCCTTTTGTAAAGGGATCTGCTGGGTTTTTGTCTGTTTGCACATAAGTCACAGCTATCACTCCGAGTTTCTCAACTTCCTAACAGATTTCAAACGTCTTTTTAACGTGTCTTGTTGACTTCGCATTATCCTTAGTACTGTTTTTACTTTAGTGATCACTGTATGATTATCATAGTTCATAAGGATAGCCGGTATTGGTTTTTCAACCACCGGTAAGTCAGACAAGAGCTCACGTAGCCACTCTGCCTCTACATAAGGCGTATCTAAAGCGGTAAGTTCTCGCTTCTATAGTTGATTTAGTCAAAATAGTCTGTTTATAAGACCTCCAAGATACTTTGCACCACCTTCAAGAGTAAAGACATACCCACTAGTAGCGTAGATTTGATTAATATCAGAAATCCAATTGGCATCACTATATCCCTCTAGCACAGCTGGGTGCCCAGAATAGTGAATCCCAAAACTCATTGTACCTTTGAGATAACGCAAGACCCTTTCAAGTGCATGCCAATGATCATCACCCGGGTTGGACATGTACCTACTCAACTTGCTCACAGCAAAAGAGATATCTGGTCTGGTTGCGCTAGCTAGATACATGAGTGAATCAATTATCTAAGAGTATTTCAATTGATCTCTAGCAAGCTTCTTAATCTTTCTCAATGTCACACTAAGATCCTAAGGTGTTGGAGAAGACTTAATATCCATAAAGCAAAACCGGCTCAAGACCTTCTCAACATAGTGAGATTACATCAAAGTAATCTCACTCTTATCCTTAATCAGCTTAATGTTAAGAATTACATTAGCTTCTCCTAGATCTTTCATGTCGAAACTCTTTGACAAGAAAGACTTGACCTCATTAATAACATCAATGTTTGTTCCAAAAATTAGAATATCATCAACATATAAGCATAATATAATAGATTGCCCCCACCATGTCGATAGTACACACACCTATCAGCCTCATTAATAGCAAAGCCCGTAGTAGTTAAAGTAGTGTCAAACTTCTCATGCCATTGTTTAGGTGCTTGTTTCAAGCCATACAAAGATTTCAGTAACTTACACACTTTCTGCTCTTCACCTTTTACTACAAACCCATCAGGCTGATCCATATAAATTTTCTCATACAACTCTCCATTAAGAAAAGCTGTCTTCACATCCATTTGATGAACGAGAAGACCATACGAGACAACCAGGGAAAGTAGCACTCGAATAGTGGTCATTCTAGCAACAGGTGAATAAGTATCAAAGAAATTCTCGTCTTTCTTCTAGGTGTAACCCTTAGTCACAAATCGAGCCTTGTACTTATCAATAATACCATCAGGTCTTAGCTTCTTTTTGAACACCCACTTACACCCCAATCGGTTTTACAACCAAATGGCAACTCAGTTAACTTCCAAGTTTCATTAAAAAGAATCGAGTCCATCTCACTACGAATAGCTTCTTTCCAATCATCTACATCTGGAGATACATATGTCTCTGTAATAGAGGTGGGAGTATCATCCACAAGGTACACAATGAAATCATCACCAAAAATTTTTGTAATCCTTTGTCTCTTGCTCCTCATAGAAACTTCATTGTCATCCTCCTCAAGAATTTCGTTAAGTGGTTATTCAAATGACTCAATAAGAGACTCAATAGGTATAGTAATATTAGGAGCTAATTCAGAGGAAAATTTAGCATTGCTACGCATATCTTTCAAAGGAAATACGTTCTCAAAAAATGTAGCATCTCGAGATTTAAAAATTGTATCTACATGCATATCCAAAATTTTAGATTTTACAACTAAAATCTATAGGCAATGCTATGGTGAGCATATCCTAGAAAGACACAATCCATAGTCTTCGGTCCAAGCTTACGCTTCTTAGAAATTGGAACATTAACTTCCACCAAACATCCCCACATGCGAGAGTATGAAAGTGATGGTCTCCTTCCAATCCAATTCTCATATGGAGTTGTCTCTTTATTTCTGTTTGGAATTCTCTTCAGGACATGACTCGTGGTCAATAAAACTTCCCCCCACCATGCCTTAGATAGACCAGCAGTGTCTAACATGGCGTTCACCAAGTCAGTCAGCGTGCGGTTTTTCCTCTCGGCAATCCTGTTTGATTCGGGCGAATAGGAAGCTGTCCTCTCATGACTAATACCATGTTCCGCATAGAATTAATCAAATAATATAGAAAAATACTCACCACCACGATCTGATCTTAGATGTTTAATCTTTCTCTCTAGTTGATTTTCAACCTCAGCCTTATCGATTTCAAAGTAGTTTAGTGTTTCATCATTAGTTTTCAGCAAGTAAACGTAGCAAAATCTAGTTGCATCATTAATTAAAGTCATGAAATATCTCTTTCCACCTTTTGTCAACACACTATTCCTCTCGTATAGATTAGAATGTATGAGTTCTAGAGGTGCCAAGTTTCTCTCCTCTGCTGCCTTGTGAGGTTTTCGAAGTTACTTTGATTGCAAACAACTATGACACTTAGAACCTTTGGTAATAGTGAAATCTGGAATTAAACTTAGGCTAGACAAACGTACATCAATCCAAAGTTCACATGACATAAGCGAGAATGCCAAACACTCGAACTATCATTAATTGTGCCACAAATATGATTCACTGACTTATTATAAAAATCTGCTAAAGATAGGCGGAATAAACCTCTGCATTCATAGCCTTTACCAATAAATTATCCATGCTTAGACATCACTACTTTATTGGACTCCAACACTATCTTAAACCCATCTCTCAAAAGAAGGAAAACGCTAACAAGGTTCTTACGAATAGTAGGGACATGCTGCACGTTCTTCATCTGCATGATCTTACCCAAGTAAACTTTAGATCTACCGTGCTAACACCACGAACAGAAGCATGTGACCCATTCTCCAACAGGGATGGAGAAACCTTGGAGCCCTTGGTAAGAAGAAAAGTAAAGAGATATCATCACACACGTGAATATTAGCACCTGTATCAACCAACCAACTTGGAGATTGAAACACTGATAGTACAGTAGAAAAATTACCATATCCGTCATCGGCATTGCTAGTAGTCACAAGGTTGACCTTCTTTTTCTCTTTTCGGTCCGCTCTCTCCGGACACTCTTTAGCAAAATGACCAAGCTCTCCACAAGTGATGGAAGGCAACTTTGCTTTGTCTTTCCTCTTCTTCTTGAAGCCAGTAGTTGATTTGACATAGAAAGACTTAAACTTTCCTCATGATTTCTCTGGACAAAGTGGGTGCTAGCTCTTTCCTCGTTCCCCTTCTCAGTGTTATCTTTAGCTCGAGCCTTCTGCTCAACATCAAGAGATGCTATCAAGTTTTCAACTGATATTTTCTGTCTCTTATGTCTAAGGCTTGTGGCGAAGTTCCTCATGAAGGAGGCAACTTTGCAATAATGCATTCAACCACAAATTCATCGGGCATAACACACTTAAGGAGTTCAAGTTCCTTAGCCAGGCGCTGAATCTCATGAGCTTGCTCGACTATAGATTTGTTTCCAACCATCTTATAGTCATGAAAGCTCTCCATGATGTATAGCTCCTTGCCTGTATATGAAGCACCATAGGTAGCATTCAGATGATCCCACATAAGCTTTGCATCTTTTATGTGCATCATCGAATCAAAAAGATGATCTGACAAAGACATTACGCATTAGCTCACACAAAGATCTCATTGGCTTCCTAAAATTTTCTTTGATCTTCATCAGAGATATTTTCCTTAGGCAAGCCATCTTTGACTTAGAAAGATTTCATAGCAGTAAGCCAATCTGTGACCTTTACAGACTACCTCTTAAAATACGCACCAGAAAATTTTTCGGGTCTCAGTGCATCAACGAATGTAGCCATAGATAATTCTGAAAACCTAATATAAGGTTTTTGGATTGTTAAATAATTAGATAATTTCTAGATTAAAACCAGATATTAATCATAAAAAATAGATGAACTAGATTGAGCATGTATTGAATACTAGCAAGATTGAACAGCATGTTGCAAAGTATGAACATCAAGAGTGGTGTAAGCATAGCTCGTACACCAAGCAGATTGAAGATATAAACAACGACATTGGATCTCGAGAGATGTACCTTCTGATTATAGATGTAGTCACTGATGGTGGTGGTGATGACGTGAGGTCGAGGCCATCGAGGTCGTCGATGAGTGGTGGAGGAAGTTCACGGAGCAGCTGACGACGAATGGACCGGGACGTAGCGCTGCCAGACTTGAATGGAAGACGACCCGTTGTGGAGAATTTGGGAGCAGTCGCACGAACAACGCTTCCCAAAAACCTTATTCGCCTTCTCCTGGAGTAGAATCGCAAAGATGAGGGTTCCGTAGACCTGCTCTCCCGGTCACTGGTGCACGCAGACAAACGGGATGGAGAGACTTCGGTGGCGGCGCAATAGCAAGAAGCGGAAAATGCTAAATTTACTATCTTAGGATTTTCCAACTGAAATGTCCAATAGTAATTTTTTGTGTGTGTTTTTCCAGGAGGATAGGTACATATATATAGAGGAAAACCCCTACCTCTACATCAACTAGCAATATGGTACTAATTGATATTGCACCTCCTACCTCTCTATGCATAGGTTTAAACACTAAAGCCCATTAGAGAACACATGCATTGGACCTTTGAGATTTATTATAATTTCTCTATATGAATTTAGGGGAACTATCCATATAAATTCTAACAGTGATAACTTCAATAAATGTCTCTAAAGTTACATTGTGGCAATAATGTCTCTAAAGTTACATTGTGGTAATTTCGAACAGAAGTTACAAAAATATTCAATGAACTAGTTCTCGAAAGGTGACACAACTTCTGGATAAAACTGAGTGGTGTCTTCCGTAAAGATTTCCATAGCATATTTACACATAACTTGCCCGTAATAAAATATATATCTCTCAAAGATGCAATTTTGAGCTAAGATTTCAACATAGAGCATTAAAAACGGCGAGAGAAGGAAACAGAACTAGCAGCAACGGCTTAGCAGAGAGCAGCCGTTCATCTCATTCTTATCGTCTGGCATGCCAATTGCCATCAATGTTGTAAAGACCAGCACGATTTGGAAAAGATATGCTAGATTAGCTTGTTGCGACCATGATGACTCGGTTTAGAGTTCACAATTAATTAATACTACCTAGCCAGAACCGCAGCAACAAGAACATCAAATGCAAAGTTCAAAAATTCCCAACAAAGTCTACTCGGGTACTCCTAGTTATTAAGCTGCTGCCAAGCAGCACGACACTCCGTGGTTCTAGCAAAAGCTTGCGCTGAGAGATGAGAAACTACGCGGGCGATCATCGGCCGTGGCGGCGGCAGCGCGGGGCGGCCCCAGCGACGACGGCGGAGCGGAAGACGTCTGTTAGGACGGTCTTGAAGTGCAGCGACGCCCAGATCATGCCGAGGCCCTGACGAGTGACAAGTGATCGATCGACAACCAGCACAGTTAGTAAGATGACGATACGGAAAAGCGTGCTGACAAGAGGAGGCGATCAAGAGTCCGCACCTCCTTGTACCCGATGGTCACGTCCACCTCGCGCAATGCGGCTGGGTCGGCCGTGACGCCGACGGCGGACAACAGCGCGGCGACGCCGGGTCCGCCGGCGCTGACCAGCCTGACGGTGAGGTCGTCGAGGATGGCGTAGCGGCATGCGGACCCGGACCCGGCCGGCTCGCCACCACCGTCGCCCTTGGCGCACTTGTCCTCCACGGAGGTGAGGCCGTGGCAGAGCTGGCACTGGACCCCGCGCTCGTCTGTGACGCGGTAGCGGCACTGGACGAAGTCGCGGCCACGCCCGGCATCACACGCCCTGCAGCGGTAGAAGGTGTCCCCGCTCCGGCCGGCGCCGCGGCCGGCGGTGATGCCGGACCCGTCGGGGCGGCGGTAGAAGGAGGCCTTGAGGAAGTGAAGCTCCGTGTCACGCCTCCCTCCACCCGCGGCGGCGGCGCAGGGCGCGCAGGGGCACGCGGAGCCGGGCGCCCGCGACACGACGTCGCTGCAGCGGCACCCGAGGTGGTCGCAGCGGAAGAGGCGCCACGCCATGATGCCCCTGCCCCTGCCCTTGCCCGCGACCCGCGGCGTCGCCGCGATGGAGGAAGTGGCGGAAGCGCCCCGGCGGCCCCGCCCCCCGCGGCAGGAGGGCCTCGATGGCGGAGAGAGTGGCATAGCAGCTGACCACGGCGAAGGCGGGATCCTCCCGGAGCAGCTCCTCGACGGCGGCGCGGGTGTCGGCGAGGACGGAGAGGATAAAGGCGACAGCGTCCTCGCCTGCCTCCGCGAACGCCATGCGGTTCGCGGAGTCGTCCGCGAAGAGTCGGAGCCGGACGGTACGGACGCGTCCCGCAGCCCTGGCGGTCGTCGTGGTCGCGATGGTGGCCTCGGTCGCCATCGTCGTTGTCGTGGGGGTAGGCATTGAGGGGAGGCAGGGAAGGAGGGGTAGCAAGGCCACTGCGTTCGAATTTCGAAACCTTGGCCGGTGGCTAGGATGCCTATCTCCATGATTGATATCTTTTGTTTTTGAAATTCAAAAAGTTTGAGTGCCACAAGCTGGCCTGGTCACCACGTTAGACTGTTACCGAGGCCCGCTCGGATTTTTTTTATTTTTAATCCTTTTTAAAAAGATATTTTAATAGTAATCCCTAGAAAAAAGATATTGCAGGGGTAGCCCTTTTGGTCGTGCCCGACCCGCTTTGGCGCAAAGCAAAAGCACTGTGCCGCGCCCGTGCATGTGGCGCGACAAGGGTAGCCACGGTGGCGCAAATGCCGACTGGATTTCCACGTGTCAGTTGCGGGCCCCACTCTGTCGCGTCGCCGACTCGGGCGTGACAGGTACGTTGCGCCAGGTGGGGTCGCGTGACAAGTCCGTCGCGCCAGGCGGGCTGGCATGACCGACGGCTTTATATTGACCGCCCATCCCTTTCTTCGGTCCTTCCCTTGCTTGGCCCCTTCCTTCCTGATCACTTCTCTGTCTCCTCTCTTTCTCTCATTTAATTTGAAAAGCTTGATACGATTGCATCAGTCTGCTGCATGAGGTATGTCTCTCTCACCCTCTGTTGTTTTCCTGTTGAGTTGAAGTGTTTACACTGCTATGGTTTACACTGGTGTGTGTGCAATACTGGCTTTGCTTTGGCTTACTGCAAGTTTGTTAGGATAATTATGTTTAACACCTTATGTGTCTAATCATATACTGTATTGGATTGGTTCCATTGTTCTGTGGTTGGCACTGTCCTAGGGTTTGACTGCTAAAATTTTAGGGTTTGGTAGTTGTTAAGTTTCTTGGTTGAAGGAGAAATGTAATGGTTCCATGGACACTATAAGCATGTAGGTTTAAGTTTAACTCTAATGGTTGGTTTCATGGAGAGTTGAAATGATGTTGATTAATTTAGAGTTTAGGGATTGAGTTCATACATAGACATGATTGGTACATATGTTTTGTACGATGACACATGGTAATGTAAGTTTTTGATTGGTTTGCATATATGCAGATGATTTGGAGGGGTTAAATTTGTATGTATGGTTTGAACGATGTTAGGTAAGAGATTGTTTGGGGAATTTTATATGCAATAGTACTCATTGATGATTTCGACAGGGTCAATGGTGGCTCGAAATGAGAATCGGTTTGTGCACCATCTGAAGGATCATAGTGGCAAAGGCCCTTTCCCACCAGCTCTACCGACACCGTTGTGTGATTGTGGGTTACTGGCCTTTGTGAAGCAGTCAAGGCATCCGTTGTCAGCTGGATGTGCTTTTTACTGTTGTCAACTTAGGTGTCGTGCCTCCCATCTTCATTGTTTTCTAGACGAATGCAACTTCTACCAAATGGATCGATGGCGATGAAATGGTCGATCGAGCATTATGTTATTTCCTTACGACCCTTGGAAGAGCTGTCCGTATGATGAGTTTATTCGATGGGTGCCTCCGCCACCGAACCCTCCTCAAATGACAGATGCGGAGAAGCTTGACGCCAGCATCAACTATCTTGTCAATCGTCCTAAATGCCACTGTGACAAGATTGCGGAACTCCAAGTTCCAAGGCAGAGGAGATTGTTTACTCCCTTCTTCCGGTGTGGTCAGCGTGATGATGTAAGTGCTTATGCAATCAATCTAATTTCTGAGGTGCTTTGTGTTTTTGATACTATAACATTTCACTTGCAACGTTATCATTTTCAGAGAGGCTTCCCAGCTTGTGACTTTGAGGAGTACGACTATGGACCCAAATCTCATTGGCCTTCTAAGTATGAAGTTGAAGAGTTTGCAGCAGGCATTAAGCCATGGCCATGCTTGAAGATGGCGGACTGTAAGTGCAAGTGTGGCATCAAGGCTCGCGAAGTAGTTGTTCCATCTGAGCTAGGGTACGGTCACTACTGTGACAATGCTTATGGAGGGCCGAATGAGCTATGGGTTTCACTGAACCGGTGAAGTTAGTGAATCTACATAGGCAATTGATTTGTTTGCTCATTGCCTGCAATGCTTTTATATAAGAAAGAGCGAGATCAGTTTGCTGAAGAAGTTAAGGGTGATATCTCACCATCAACTATATATGGAGCTGAGCACCTATTGCGCCTTTTTGGTATGCCCAATTGTCCACTCAGTGAGTTCTTATGTGTTTTTGGTTTATTCTTTGCCACTTCTTTCTTGTTGAAATGCTCTGGAAGAGGTCATAACAATTAAGTTGTATTATCAAATTGTTTGTTTTTCCAGTAAGGTGTTTCTGGAAGAGATCAGAACCCATTTGCAAAATAGAATTCAAATTGGGAAAGTGAGAACTTTCTAAGTTCCGACTTAGTAGTAAAAATGAAGAAAAAAAACCTATTGATTATGCTATGACTGCTGACATTGCAGTGTTTCTTTTCCCACACGTACTGTATATCTTGCTCACTGGTAATGTAGCCACTGTTATTGTTACTGGAATCTTGCATAACATGCCTTTGGATTTTGCACTTAATGTGTCCTTAGATGCATGGTTACAAGGTTTACAGCGGGCTGAGATGCAGTCCAGAGATGTTGATGGCTGAATTTGAAGGGACTTGGGAGAGGAAGATAGGCATAGAGACTAGAGTTGGCTACTAACCAGTTCAATATTTGTCTTGCTTCCTGTGGGACCATCTTTATGTGTCTACACCATGCTGAGTGGCAGTCCAGTCCAGGGATGTTGATGGCAGAATGTGAAGGGACTTGGAGATAGGCATAGGGAGTAGGGTTGGCTACTAACTAGTTTGGCAATAAGTGGCCTCCATATGATGCAGGAGAGCCACCTTAAGTGTATTGGGGGGTGGGGGGTTGGGGTAGTAAAGTGGTCTGCCATGCTCCAAATTTCCAGTTAAAAATTTGATCTGTACTGGAAGGGGTAACAGATAAAAGGCAACATATGCTATACAATGAGGCAACATATGCTATACAAAGTTAAACATATCAGTGCAACGGATGACCGTTGTATCAACTGTCTTATCATTTGGCGGGCATCGGAACATAGGATGCCTTTTACACGTCCCAGCCATCTCTGTATTCAGTGGACCTTCACGGGTGGGTAGTCTTTGCCTGCAGTCAGACGGTGTGAATATGGCCGGGCCGTCCGGCCGTCCGCGGCGGTGCCCAGTGGTGTCCGAATGCATCTACTTGACGTGTGAACTAGAAATCCTGGAGAAATTGGGGATGTTTATGTGTGTTTAATTTGCCAATTTCATGTTGCCAGCTGAGGGAAGCCGACGCAGCAGGGAGCGCAAGAAGAAGCATCCTTCAAATCATTTTGTGCTGCAAATTTGTTATCTGAAATCTCACAAGCAAAATGATTTGAACTAAAAATGCACCCCACGCACGTAGTAGGCACAATTCCACGTCTACTTGTCAGCCTGCCTGGTGCGGTACAGTGGTGCGCCTTGAGATGTCCATCAAGACGCAGATCGCCGACGGCAGACGCACGCACGCAGGCCGTTCACAGCAGCGAGAGCCCGGCGACGAAGTTGACCCCGGTGGCCGGCAGCCAGGACGCGCCGTCGATGAAGCGCGCCACCGTGAACCTCTCCGCCTCCGCGGTGGTGTTGATGACGCGGTGGCCGGGCCACGGCACGCGCCCGGCCAACGCCGCGCCGGGCCCGTAGTTCATGTACTCGCCGAAGTAGAGCCTGTCGAGCGCGTGCGGCGTGGCGGCGCCGCTGCTGCTGCTGGCGTTCCACTCCAGCCACCCCTGCGGCGGCACGTGCGGGCCGATGTACGACAGCATCACCACCACCCTGGAGAAGGGCCTCCACGGCCGGCCCAGGTACGTCGTCGGCGGCGCGACGAGCGGCGGCTGCAGCTCCGGCGCCGCCGCCGTGGGCGCGAGGCCTGCTGCCGCCGCTGGTGGTGGCGCGGCGGCGAGGAGGCGGCAGGCGTGAAGGACGAGCCCCGTGAGCTGGCACGACTCGTTCCGGCTCTGCGAGGTGACGGTGTTCGCCTGCCCCGGCAGCGGCACGCGCGCCCAGAGGTTGCAGCGCTGCAGCACGGCGGCGGCGTTGCCGAAGACGAAGTCGACGGTGCCGTAGACGTCGCAGTCGCGGTAGAACTGGCGGTTGGAGTGCGCGTACAGCGTGTCCTGGTACCCGGCGACGCCGCAGCGGTGGACGACGGCGCGGTCGGCGCTCACGCGCAGCGCCACCGCCTGGTGCCCCGCCGGCCCCGCCGCGTTCTCCACCGTCATGTCCCGCATCATGAACCCGAACCCGGACGCGGCTGCACGCACGCACGCAGCAACACGTCCAAGTCTAACAACATGTTACACATGGGATCGATCATCTCATAAGCTGTTCTTGTTGCATGTAACACGACAAATGGAGAAGACCCAAGGCGTGGCATGTAGAGGCACGCAGCATGACACAGACGTGACATCGTCGCAGCATGCAGGAGCCAAGTGCCGGGCACCCCACCTCACCGGGTCATCGGTAACGCGCATTAGTATCAGTTAAAGGCCGCTCTACTCTACTATCCCCCACACCAACTGGCAACTGTACCATGTCGTCCCCATGTACAAACAGAGTATGGGCATGTTTCTCCCATCGGGTCCATTTCACAAAACTCACCAGAAATTTGATTTACTCGGTAGGAGTAGACTATTTAGAGCAAGTATTATAAACTTTGTTAGCCGGCGGCAAGGAGTCCACGTCAACTCAGAACAGAGCCACATCGGAGAGAGATTACGAAGCCGGCGTTTATCATCTCGCCGGCTACAGCGCAAGTTACGAGAAAAGAAATTACTGTCCCAGCTTTCTCCTCGTCCGCATCCAATGAGGAGCAGGCGCTTCACTCCCTCTTCCCAATATTAAATAGCCAACTTATATCTACTACAGCTAGTCAGTATACCAACAGGCTAAATAGCTGGTGTTAGTTGACGTGGCAATTGTACCTAGCCTTCTAGCAGCCAGTAGCCGGTGTTTCTATTAAACTTGCTCTTACTGCCGCTTCACTTTCAAACGATCCACTTCAGAAAGCTTACCAACTTCGTGAAACTTTCAGAAAGTTACTATACGAGTTACTGTCGATAAAATAATGGTGGCGTCACGTTCACGTACCAAAGGTGGCGGTCCGGAAGGTGGTGTAGTTGTCGGCGACGCTGCGGTTGCCGGCGACGACGGTGACGCCCTTGCCGTCCCCGACGAACACCAGGTTGGTCTTCCTCATCCCGACCTTGACGTTCTCGTCGTACCGCCCAGCCTTGACGTGTATCACCGTCCGGCGCTCGCTGCACTCGGGCGCCGCCCTGACGGCGTCGGCGATGGTGGCGTGCGTGCCCGAGCCGTCCCTGGCGACCACGTGTCAGCGGCCCCGCCAGCGACGCCGCGGGGGCCAGCAGCAGCCGCCCGGTCAGCGCCCGGCGCCACCTGGAAACGCCGCGGGCCCTGCTCCTGCCGCCTCGGCCTCGTTCCTCTGCTGCTGCTGCGCCTCCACAGCCCGGCTGGGTGGCGGTGGCGACGCCAGGCAGCGTGCATGGTCAGCGAGCTGTCGCGGATCGCCGCCCGGGCGCGGCGACAAGCTGCCAGTGGAAGCGGGCGCCCGGCCTCCGCCCAGCTAATCCGGCGTCGGCGCGGGTGTGTGGGTTGGTGAGCGCGGCGGAGAGCTACGCGTCGGCTGCCGTGGGGCGCGCCGCCCAGCGCTCGGGCCAGAGATGGCGCGCCACTCCCCCAACTCCAGCGCCTCTCACCCCAGGCGGCACCTTGAGCGGGGCGACGAGGAGGAGGAGGAGGAGGAGGTCGGGGGTGACGGCGGCGGCAGTAGCGGCGCCCAGCGCCTGCCTGCCGCACGCGGGGGCGGGCGGCGCGTCAGCCTTGGCGCGCAGGTGCTCGTGGCGCGTCACGGCGTCATTCGCTTTAAGCGGCGGCGGCGGCCGGAACGCGGTGACCGGCGGCGCGGGTGGCGCTGCCGCTGCCGCTGCTGCTGCTCCCCGCGAGAATGAGCGCCAGGGCGCAGGAGAGGGTGACGAGGAGGTGGTGGTGGTGGTCCATGGCGGATGATGGCGCGCTCCGGAATCCTGATCGGGAGAGTACAGAGCAGCGGTGGCACCGGCCTTGGGAGATTCCGTTCTCCCTTTCTTCTTCCATTGCTTGCTGCCAGGGGTCCGTTAATAGCAGCAGAGCAGTACTACTCCATACTCATATTAGTTGACGTTTTGGACAAAGTTTGAGTCAAACATTGGGAACATAAACTAGCAATAACTTTTAAAATATTTAGTTTGAAAAGATGAAACTTATATGTATAGATTCACCTTGAAGCCTATTTTTATAAAAATAATTTTATTTTTATTTATTTTTATATATTTTAATAAAAAATGATGGATAAAGTTAGATCTTGAAGACCGTATCCTTGTCCAAAACGTCAACTAATATGAATATGGAGGGAGTAGTCGCCTAGGACAGGAGGAGGCTAGTAGGACTGACCACTCGCAACAAGGCCGGAGCAACGAGCAGGCGGCGCCAGGGTGGGTGGCGCGAGTGAATGAGGCTGCACGGAGCTGGAGCTTGCCACTCCTGGAAAAGCGTGTTGCATTTGCAGCTGGTTTTTCTTGTTCGGGGACGGTGGGGATGGGCTGTGCTGGACGCCTCGGCCGATCGGCGTCGCGGCGTCCGTGCCGTGCTCGTCTCGCGGTGCCGCGCGCCGGCGCGTTCATGGGCTTCGGCATCACGAAGCTTCCTCCTGAGTAGACTCCTCGTCCGTTTCCCGTTCCAGGTCTTGGGCTGCCTCTCGGCTAGTCAGGCAGTGCATTTTCTGGGACTTTTTTTATTTTTTAATCCCCTTTTACAAAATATTCCAATAATATTTCCACCTAAATAATATTTGCACATATAGCCTTTTTTTTGGTCGCGCCCGGTGGGGCTGGCGTGACTAAATAACGCTGTCACGCCACATGCATTGGCGTGACAAGCTCTTGCGTTGGCGTCGTTTCCGGCGTGGAAAATTTTGTCACGCCAATGCATGTGGCGTGACGGTAAAATCTTGTCACGCCACCCCCCCAGGTGGCGTGACAAAGGCTGGCTTTTCAAAAAATCATAACTCTTCCGTACGACGTCGGATGAAGACGATTTCTATATCAAAATTGTAGCTCTCGAGGAGATCTATAACTTTCTAGTTTTGAGTTTTTTCATTTGAGGACATTAAGATGCTCAAAAAAATTAAATACTTTTTCAGCACCATAATAAAAATATAAGAGCTCGTCACTTTTGAAAATTCATATATTTTTTTTTACGACGTCAAAAAAGATACTTTTTATATCAAAGTTGCAGCACAAAATGATATCTACAACTTTTTAGTTGCAAGTTTTTCATTTGAAAACGTTATGATGCTCAAAAAAAAATATAGTATTTCAGCACATATATGGAGCTAAAATACTATATTATTTTTTTTGAGCATCATAACGTTTTCAAATGAAAAAATTTGCAACTACAAAGTTGTAGATATCGTTTTGTGCTACAATTTTGATATAAAAAGTATCTTTTTTGACACCGTAAAAAAGATATGAATTTTCAAAAGTGACGAGCTCTTATACGCTGTTTATTATGGTGCGGAAAAAGTATTTGATTTTTTGAGCATCTTAATGTCCTCAAATGAAAAAACTCAAAACTAGAAAGTTGTAGATCTCCTCAAGAGCTACAATTTTGATATACAAATCATCTTCATCCGATGTGGTATGAAAGAGTTATGATTTTTTGAAAATTCAGTCTTGTCACGCCACCGGGTGGCGTGGCGTGACAAGACCTTACTGTTACGCCATATGCATTGGCGTGATTTCCACGTTGGAAACGACGCCAACGTGTAAGAGCTTGTCACACCAATGCATGTGGCGTGACAGCGTTATTTGGTCACGCCAGCCCCACCAGCGCGACCAAAAGGGCTATATGTGCAAATATTATTTGGGTAGGAATATTATTGGAATATTTTGTAAAAAGAGATTAAAAAATAAAAAAAATCCCGTTTTCTGCAGTGCGGTTGGTGTGGTTGGTGCTGAGTGTCTTCGCACTGCAACGAGTTCCGTGAGCCTGGCTCGAGTGATGAGTGGCCGCTTTTTTCATGTGGGAGCTAACGGAAACAGCTGCACCTGCATCCCCTGCATCTTCGTACCTTACCTAGTACTGTTGCACAGTACCATTTGCATCCAGAAATGCCATGGCTGGCAAGGGAAGGGCTCAAACCGGATCGATCCTGTGCTCACTGTTTACACCAGCCGTGGCAACTGGCATGGCAGACGCAGTGGCGACTGTTTACAAGAAGTGAGGAGTGAGGACGAACTCTGGGCATAGGCGCGTTGACGACGACTGGTCAAACTGGTTTGGATGTCAGCAGACTGGAACGGGGCCGTGACCACATTTCTTGTTCTAGGAGCTTCGTTCCAATTCGTGAAACGGAAACATAACGGAACATCATTCTCAGCATCAATGGAACGTTATCTGGGGAACAAAGATTCACTTTATGAAAGAAAAAAAAAAGGAGAGGCCGCATGAGGAGTTCAATCATCTATCTTATTTTAACTATTTTAGAAGTTTCTAAGTTTTATATTTAGCGAGAACTTGTGCTAACTAATTCATTCTTAATATCAAACAATTTAATAGAATCATGCTCATTGTTTCGAAAACGTGTTCTATTTACGCTTGGTACACATTACATTAATCGAAGGAATGAGATTAAGTTATATACCCCTTTGTCCCATGGACTTAAAGAACAATATACCATGTCCTCATACCGACCCAACGTTCCGAGAATTTGACTGCTATGATTCGGACTTGCAGCCACATTGGGCCAACCGACCCAGGGTTGAGACGATGTGTTGCCACGAACTCATGGGCCCATGGGATGCAAGGTAACCTAGAGCCCCTCTAGAGAGGAACGACAATTAAAGAACATAGAAAATAGTGAGATAGAGAGTGAGGAAAGAGTTTGAAGAAAGTACCAGCCTATCGATATTCTCTCTACGACATATACCTTGGTGGATTCAGGTTCTCCGAACCTGCATATAAGATAACTTTGGTGATTGACTTCCAACTCAAAATAAGTAAGTGCTCTTAAGTTTATCAGGATCATGACTCTCTTTTTAAGTGCTTTAATCCTTGTTAAGCTCTTGGGTTAAAGTAATAATCATTAATATAAGTGTGGTGCTTAGACTTACGACTACTTGTGGATGCACTTTGTTTTTCTGCATCATGTGGTAGACCTTCAAGAGTGATAGTCTCGTAGATCATCTGTAATCCACCTCTCGTATGTAGGACTAATATGACCAATATTACGTGGAAGAAGTTATACCTGTTATACTCTGCTTTAGTAATGTCCTTAGATGAACACTAGATACAATGCTACTTCACAAATCCTTTTCTACACTTCTGTTTATCTCAATCTTGTTGCTGTGCCTAGTTAAGTTTATAGTTAATCCCATATGCTTTTTTTATGGATTTGATACCTAGAATACTTTCGGTGAAAAGCTACTTCGATAGCCATATGCTTGTGAATCTTTCCATATGCCACAACATGTGTCTAGAGAGCAAATGCAAATTTGTTAATGTCGAATCAATATAAATTGACGAGCAGAATTCCTTATTACAGAGACATCTAGTTAGGTTTAGCTTAACATTTATACTAGACTATGTGTTTTTGGTAGATTTTTATCATGCCAACTTGCCAAGGGACTAATTTAAAGTAAGATAAGTTTAGGAGGCAAGTTCGTAAATTTTTTTCATTTAGATCCAAGTGAGAATTAAATCGTCCCTATTACATGTCTCAAAGTATGTTGGATTCACCTCAATCAACCTCCACTTTAAAATCCACCCCAATTACATCTGAAATTGACGGATAATCAGGCATTGGGTCCCATTGACATCTGTGGACCCAACCAAAGGCCGGGAAGCTCCCGTTTTCTTCCCCACACCCAAATCGATCTCCATCCGCCGTCGTCTTCTAACCCTAGCCTCCTCGAGTGCTGCCCCTGTTCAACTCCAAGTTTCGGCTGCTCACTTGTTTTCCCGATCGGGTTCCTGCGTGGTCGATCAGCAATGGAGGATAAGAGGGAGAGGGCACAATCCACCCCCTGGCGGCGGCGTCCGCGGCGGCCATCTCATTGGTGCTCGGCGACGACAACCTCCTCGGCGAGATCCTCCTCCGCCTGGGGTTCCCCCACCCCGACCTCGTCCGCGCCGCCGCCGCCCCGCGGCGTGGCTGCGCGCCTCCGTCCGACCCCGTCTTCCTCCGCCGCTTCGCGACCTCCACCCGCCCGCCTCCTCGGATTCTACGTCGTCGCCTTTCCGACCTCCCAACAGAGGTTTCGGTCCGACTTTGTGCCGATGCAGCCTGAGCCCCCAGAGCTCGCCGCCCGTCCTCCGCCCGGGGCGCTTCAGCTTGACACCTACGACAGCCAATCCACGCGCGTCTTGGACTGCAGGAACGGCAGAGTCATCGTCAGTTTATACTGCGGCGGCTTCAAACACGCAGTGCACAGCCCGCTCCATCCTGCGCGAGACTTGGTTATCTTACCGCGGGACCCAGTGATGGATGTCGACAGGGGCAACAAAATCCGCATTTTTTGTGAGATCCTCTCTAAAGAAACTGTTGACGGGCTGTCCTACTTCTCGGTCTCAATGGATTATTGTGACAAGGAAAAGAAAGCTACAGCATCTGTCTATAGGCTACAAGATGATGCCTGGACCATGCAAGCTTCAGCTACGACACAGATTTCTAGATTGCATTCGTCGATGTTGAATGCATTGAGTATTTTCCTTGCTGAAGATAAAATCTACATGGGCATTACTACACAAAACATTCTTATTTTGGATTTGGCATCCTCAACCTTCTCCACAATCAAGTTCCCTGACAGGATGCCATTTCTTGAACGAATCATATTGTCCCGGGCCAATGGCTATGGGGTTTATCTAGCCCATGTCAAGGACCTCCAACTTCACATCTGGCTGCACAGGGATTGCAATGGCAGCATAGCAGACTGGTTGCTGGTTGATACCATTTCCTTGCGTGATTTGTGTGCTAATCTTCAAATATCGAATAGCACCACTGAGGATGGGCATGATCCTGATGTTTACATACATATGGTGGGGAACAATGCAGAGTATGTATTCCTGGAGATGTATGGATGTGTCCTCCACTTGGATGTTAGGAGCAAGTTACTGAAAAAGGTGTATGACGTGACAGAGGATACGAGCATTTCTTGGATCCATCCCTTTATGATGACCTGGCCTCCTGTCTTTCCTGCACTGCAAGAATGATCCACTAGGTTTGTCTTTCATGACCTGTTTAGTGCTAAAGTGTATGGTATAATGTTTTGCAATTTGCATTGTGGTAATGTGTTATCTTGTTCCTTTAGGGCACCATCATAATCTGTTGTAGAATGATTGTAGTTTATTTTAGGTACATGATTTGT
The DNA here is from genome assembly GCA_015844335.1 of Chrysopogon serrulatus. NCBI lineage: Eukaryota > Viridiplantae > Streptophyta > Magnoliopsida > Poales > Poaceae > Chrysopogon > Chrysopogon serrulatus. The sequence continues at coordinate 477,605 of JADLZL010004951.1, read as the reverse complement.
ACATTAGGCTGTTCTATTGTGTGCTTACTTAGCAACATTTTACTGGCCTGAATTATAAATATTAAGATCTTTCTCTGTGGTCATTATAGAAGCTATTTATGTGAGTTAACTAGGAGGATGATTTTTCATGTTTGTATTTACTTCTTAGCCAAGAATATATGGTAAGTAATTTCAACTCAGCAAAAGGATCATGTGCACATAATCAATGTAAAGACGAAATTTGACAGATTATTGGGTTCCCACCTTTATTTACAGTATTATACTGCTAATTGGAAGATGAGCAACAAATGAGTAGTACAGGAGAAGGCAAAATCCTGGAAATCTGTAATGTCAACAATACGAATTACAACATTCACATTGTTTTCTCCCAGTAATTTCAGGCATATAAGTTACTCAAGCCTTTCAATGTTTTTAGCATAGCATTTCATCAAAGCTGATAAAGGGCTATAGGTTGCAAGGTAAATGATGCGAGACATAACTGAGAATTTTACTTGAGGGGCGAAGCTAGAGCAAATTAGAGGGTGGTGCACCTATAAGGTACCTTCGTCCCTTTGAGGTTGCACACTTCCATCATAGTGTGGATTGAGGTAGTAGTGATATAGCTGACTAGAACCTGTTATATTTCACAGTAAGTTATCATAGATGAAATCTTATAGATTCAAATTATTCACTTATTCAGTATATGATACTGTCTAAAGGCTGTGGTGATCCATGTAAAAGAACAAACTACATTGTTTTCTTATCACATATTGCTATTTTAGCGATGCTAACTTTTTGCCGCTAGCTATAAGCGACTTTGAGCCAATCTGCCTTGATCATAAGGGACCAAGTTCACTAGCTTGTTAGCTCTCTATTAGCTCATAGTTATGTTCTTAAATTGTTGCTGGAGTTTTCATATGCTCATTCTCCACATGGTGTGCCTGTGAGTTAGCTATGTAAGAACTGCGTGTACCTGATACTCATGTTAGGATAGATTATTGTTGAATGGAAATGGCATATATGAGAATTGAGATTTTAATCTCGAATGCATTTTAAGAATTAAGACTGAAATTGATAGAGAACAAATATGATAATTCAATTCTCTGAGGTAGTATTGGTTTGGTATTGGTAATCACATTTTGCTATTACAAGAATGTAATTCTTTGAGTCATGCTACCGCCGGACGTCCGGACGGAGACGCCGTATCCGGACGCCCGCTGCGTTCGCGTCTGCTGCGCATACTGCGTCCCTGTCGGGCGTCCGCGCCACGTCTGTTGCTGCGCCTCCAGCGCCCCTCCCGATGCCCACGCACATGCGTCTGCTGGTGCGCTTGCCGTGCCCCTATCGAACACCCGCCGCATCTTCTGTTGCGCCGCGCTGCCCCTATGCGTGTTCTTGACTGCTCGTGCCTGCTGATGCACCTGCTTGCCCCCTGCGCGTCTTCTTTGCTGTTGCCTGACCGCACCTGCTGTTGTGCCTGCAGGAAACCACGTGCATGGGGCCAAGCTGCATGCAAGGGATGGGAGCACACTGCTGTGTGCCACCCGCACCTGCTGCTGTTCTGCGCAGGAAAACACATGCGTGGAACCCCTAGCTGCATGCAAGAGAGAGGGAGCACAACATAAAAAGTCAACTTACGAAACATCTAGATGCAACAATTACAACATACAAAAAGAAGATAGATGAAACACTTGAAATATATATCTAAAACACTTGAAAAAATACTTGAAAAACAATCTACAACTACTGCAGACATACACAACATCTAAAAAACACTTACAAAGATATGTATGAAATATATATATATATATATAATATCCGGATAAACGCACTTGCAACATAAATTAAAAAACATACTATGAAACATTAAAAAATGCAGACACTTGCAACATACTTGTATAACTATTGCAACATCCACACGAAATACTTGTAACATCTCTCTAAACCATATGGAACATTTGAAACATAGGTTTGCAAAGATATACTTTCAACACATCACAAATATCTTACTACTTGAGGTTCATCCAACACCATGAAACATATGGATTGAAAAAACAAATAAAAAAATAGCTCTAACATTAGAGTGAAAAAGATGAATCACCATGAACATATTATTGCAACAACAAAAGATAACAAGAAACAACTAAACCATTAAATGGAGTTGCGTAAAACACTATGAACCTAGTACTTACAACAACACCCTAACAAATGATGCAACAACACATGGACAATTGCTTGCAACAAAGACACAACTACTTCAAAGATGCAGATTGACAAAACTGAAACATCTCAAAAATCAATGCGCAACAAACACTAAAACCTCACCGCAACATCCGGAGAACCATTACAACAATGACGAGATCTAAACTCGAGAGCTCGCCGGGACTCGAGCCTACTTGCAACATCACCTGAAAACATACCGCAACTTCCGGAGAACATCATTGCAACACGCCAAGCAAGAGCTGAACCCGAGAGCTCGCCGGACCCTAGCCACCACCGTAACCCTTAGATCTAGAGGAGGCATGAGAACGAGAAGCACGAGGAGGAGTAGGGGGCAAATCCAGGAGGGGGGACTAGGGGAGGGAGGAGAGCTCGGATCTAGATCCGGAGGAGGAAGAAGAAGAGGCCTCAGATCTAGATCCCTCAGTGACTTACCTCGTCGGAGCTGCTACCGTTGTCCTCATCTCCGGTGAGAGGAGTGAAAGCTGGGTCGCTGAGGCATGGGGAAGTGATGGAGGGAGGGACAAGGCCAGCGGCGAGGGCAGTAGGCGTGCGTACAGAGCAATAGCAGTGGAGTAGCGCCATGCGTGCACAAGAGCGCTGGTGGCACCTAGCAGCGTCCAGCGCAGTGGGCATGCGAGCGCTGCGGCAGGAGCAGCGGCCAGCACAACAGGTACAAGCGAGCAGCAGAAACAAATGGCAGGCGCGGTGGGCACGCGAGTACAGACATAGCAGGAGCAGCGGAGAGGCTGAGCAAATAAAATAACTGATGGCAGCATGCGGTGGAGAGATAGAAAATGAGTGGATAAGAACAAGCCGTTGGTGGGTTCAGTAACGAACGCCACGTCCGGAAAAAGCCGGACGTTCGAGTCCCAGCTTTACCGTAATTCTTTTCATCTTGAAGTTATATATATGATGGTTGCTACAGTTAATATTCTATTAACATTTCCTTGCTGCTAGGTAAAGGGCACTTCAACATTGAAATGGAGGTGGCATAAGTATCTTCAGCGAGAGAGGCAACGGATGAATTGCTGATTTGTGGCTTTAATAATAGGAGTGCCGGCTGTAATAGGAGTGTTTTCAGCAAGGGCATAAGTATCTTCAGCAAGGGCATAAGTATCTTCAGTTATTATATAATACGGCTGTAATGTGATGGGCAAGAGGTTGACTGAATTAGCTGTTTTCCATGCCTGCATTTATGTTTGAAGCTTTATCAAGACTGAAAGCCAGATTGTTCAATGTTGGTTTATGCCCAGTGTTTTCAGACCAATAGTTTGTTGTATGTTCTTTTTTATTGTGTTCTAGTGCTAGGTCCAGATCAAGTTTCGGCTATTCAATGGTTATATGTGCTAGCCCGGTGGTAGAGGAGGGTTCTAGTGCATAGGTCCTAAAATCATTTCCCCTCTTCCCACCACCTCTCACTGGCCCTGTCTTCTCTCTGCTTCCGCGCTGCTGCTCTGGCTTTGCCTCTGCTCACTTGCTGGGTTTTGATATCCAGCTTGGTCTACTTAACGTCCTGCTTCCATTTAGACAAGAAAATATGAGAAGAAGGTACAATTTTCCTCCTAAAAGAAACAGCATATATTGTTCTTCACCCCAAATGGCAAACAGAGGGTTCACAGAAGATTACAAAACCACTTGCTTAAGGAGTCATTTTCAAGGATGTTCCAGTTGTACTGTAAAGGATAACAATTTGAATTACTATAAAGGACACCAATTTGAATTAATCTGCAGTCACCTGATGTTCAACTAAACCTTAACATTATTGGGTACCCGTACCTGAGCTGATGTTATCTGTTCTTTCAGCCCTTCCTGCTAAGAGAAGATTGAGAAGGCCTGGCAATTGTGCTCTTCTAATCATGGTACATCATTTGCATAAAGAACTCGACTTCTTATAATTCTGCTGGTAGCGGTGTTTTGTCCTCTAGGAGCTTGACAGCAAACTAGATGCATGACGCCGTGGAGTCAGCACAGAGTGGTTCTGGACCTGGAGCAGGTTCTACTCTTGAATAATTATCAGATTTTACAGCCTCAGCAGGAATGGACTGGTCAGTTGGGGACCCTTTGCCTCCAACATCCTTCTTTTCACGAGTTCTTGTCATCTTCTTTGAATTTGAAGCATCACCTGCTGATTCCAACGTGCTCTCACCGCGTTTCTGGAGCTTAGAAACCCAAGCAGTTGTGTCCATGCCATAAAACCCCTTGCCCCCCAGCCGTAAAACCCAAGCATCTTGTTATGTCTATTTTTACTGTTGGGTCATCTTGGTCGACTGAATAAATATCTGCAGTTTCCGCATCGGCAGGCATTAATTTTGCATCATAAGATTCAGAACCTTCCAGTGCTCCTGCCAAGAAGGTAAGCCAGCTCATAATCAGTATAAACATAATACAAACCATGGCATAGATAAGAGGAGTTTCAGTGTGTTTGTTAGTAATGTGATCACCCACCCCTTCTAATCCATCTGTCAACCAAAACACACGTACGCACAGGAACACTATTTCCTTTCACTTACAACAGTTGCGCTAATGAATCTTCATCAGCCAGGACAAATATTGGCGCTCACCGTGGGGCTTGAACTGCCAAACATGAGCTTCATCCTTGAAGGGTTGAACTGCAGGTTGCAGATTTGGCACCGACCCCTCAAGACACAAGTGTTCCTATGTTTCCATAGGATCCATGCCCTAAGTATGCAAAAAGAATCAAAACCCGTCCTGTGTTGTTTCTGCAGCTTCCTCTCAGCTTCTTCCATCAATCAGCAAAAGAGACATTCCTTGTAGGTGTCAATCTTGATAAATTTAGAGTCTGCAGAACAGCACACCAGAACTGTTGCAAAGACACAAGTAGTATGTGTTGGATTGTTTCCTCCTCTTGATCAGAGAGCAAGCAGCGCTTTCGGATGTGGAAGACCCCTTCTTTGCAAACGATCTGCAGTCCAGCAGCGATTCAAAATAACTAGCCACACAAAGGTCTTGCATTTCCCCGACGCCCAAGACTTTCATAATCTCTTCCGAGGTTCAAAAGTTGGAGCTGACAAAATAGTTTCTGTAAGCTGATTTCATAGAGAATAAACCTGAGGCTTCAGGTTTCCAGCGATGAGTATCTTCGGGTCACTTAAATTAACCTCAGAAACCTTATCCCAAAGCTCAAGATATTCAGTTAGACCGAGCAACCCGAGAACATTTCTGATATCTGATACCCAAGTAAGATCCTGCAATGCCTCACAGTTCTCCTCTTTCTGATCCTTAATGGAACACGACATTCAGAGCTAGATCTTCAAGGAAGCAGCCATGCATCCAGTACTTTCATCAAATATAGCAGTGAGCATAATGGTGGATGCTCCCTACGTGCATTTCATCAATCACAATGGTGACTAAGCTGAGCTCAAATGGTACCTAGTGCTGCAAGATGAGCAGGTGCTATAGCTTTGGAAATTTCCTACACAGAAGGCTTGCAAGTTACAATTGCAACTTTTTTTTGCAACAAACTGGGCAACCTGATTCAGTTATATCAAAACACAAACATTGAAAATCATAATATCAATCAAGCCAACGCAAGTTGAAGTAGATACCATTATGGTAGCCAAAAGTAATAAGCTGTCAAATGCCATCATAGGTGATCGACACAAATGGTTTTACGAGGGCGTAAAGCAATGACTAATGCACTTTACAGAGCATCTGCGACACTGTTTTAAAGGAGACTATCAAATGCAATCACGTGATGAACACAAAAGATGTTCGAAGTGCTTTAAAATGCACTTCATAGAGTATCTGTGTATCCTACATATGGCGGTACACAAGCACTGCAATGATGGTAGATATTTTAAGCTTCAGAGTTTTTTTTCTTTCTGTAAAATTCAGCAACCATAAATGTTTAATCAAGAAGAAGGTATGGCCTAGAGCAAGAATTCAAGCATGAGAGGTTCCGTCTTTTAATATAGCAATGGAATGAATTTAGTATGTGCTAATGAATCGAAAAGATCTAGATATACAAAGAATTACTGTCCGATGAATAGGCTGAATCTTGTAAGCATTTGGTCGAGCATGCGGTGGGCGTCGTCCATCGCAGTTGGGCATTATCGGGCGCGCTCTATGGCACCGGACCAGAGGTAGCACAGAGTTGTGGATTTTTTTAGTACTAGACACACATGCCTTTCACATTGCTCAACACCGGCTCAGGAGTAGGTATTCCTAGATCCCCAAGACTCCAACATCCCCTCTACTGTCTAAACTAGCAATCTTATGTGTAGTCGAGTTACAAACTCTAGACATAGAAACTGCAGAATGAGCGTTGTTTTCCTTCTTTCTCGGGATTTTAATCCTTTTTATTCAATATTTTAATGATAACCACATCTATTTTTTTTTTTTTTTGCAAAGATAACCTTTTTGGTCATGCCAGCCTTGCTGCCGTGACAAAATAATGTTGCCGCACCAACGATGTGACAAAATCTGTCATATTGAACAACATTTCTAACGCGGAAGCTTCTCACGCCACTGCCGTTGGCGTGATAGTTTGTTTTGTCACACCACCGGCTGGGAGTGGCGCGACAATATCATACTTTCAAAAAATCACATTTCTTCAATATGAAGTCGGATGAATTTGTTTTTTATATAAAAAATGTAGATCTCGAGGAGATCTACAACTTTTTAATTTTGAATTTTTTTCATTTAAAGACCTTAAGATTCTCATAAAAGTAATGATAATTTTTACAGTGGTTGAAAAAAAGAAGGAATCGAAACGTTAAAAAAAAAAGAGGTACAAATGCGAAGGTACTAAACAGTACTAAAATGATAGGGATGGTATGAAGAATAGTTGGGGTTATTCCTTACCAAAATAGGTAGACCAAATCTAGATTTTTATTATTTCTTAAATTTTTCATTATGGGCAAAACTATAATTCACTAAGTCTATGGTGGGGTAAAATTCGATATCCTTCCACCCATGGCCGTGGATCACCTCGTCATTCTCCCATGGCTGCTGCAAAGAGCTTTGAGCCCGCCACGCCGCACGTCGCAAGGACTGTGTGTCTCGTGCAGCTTCATCCTTCGACTGCTCCGCCTGGAGCCCTGGCCGTCGTCAGCTCCAAAGCAAGCATGAAGGAACAGCAGCTCCAAAGTGTTGAGCGTGGCGTGCCTAGTCGACAGTTATGGTGCTCGAGCTACCGTGGGCATGTTCTCCCTGGACGCGTTTCTGTCGGAGTCGGCTGGGCTAGGCCGAGCGGTGGACTGCGCGGAGGGAAGCTTTCGCAGTGTCGTGGGAGGTGCGCGGTGCGCCGCAGATAGCCTCGGCAAGGTAGGCAAGGACGGAGTACAACGTCAACGAGGCTGGAGGGCTGGAGCCTGGAGGTGTAGAGCTTAAATGCAAAGTTACATGGAGCTGCTGCGCGTGCTGCCATGGCGTGATGAATGGCGACCAATTACAATTATACCCTGAAGAATAAAAAACAAAATTTTAAATGATCTTCCTCAAATTAAATATCAAGAAAATAAAAAAATGACTAGAAGTAAAAATAACATAATATTTGAGTACCATAATAATCGTATGCTAGCGCTTGCCATATTAGAAAAGCAATATCTTTACTGTATGGAGTCAAAAGAAGTATACCAAAGTTGTATCTTTTGGTGAGATCTATAACTTTATGATTTTGTGTTTTTACATTTGAGATCATTAAGACGCTCGAGAAAATAATATAAAGTTTCATCACCATAATAATCATGTACTAGCACTTGCCGCATCAGAAAATTAATATATCTTTTCCTAATGGAGTAAAATAAAGATACTTTTTATATTAAAGTTTAGAGAGATCTACAACTTTATAGTTATAAGTTTTCACATTTGAAGTCATTAAGATGTTCAAGAAAATAATATTTAGTTTCACCAGCATATACATCTCTACTCATCAACACCGCCATTGTTTGGCGCTCCCTCTCTATCGTCCTGCTCGATAATCCTTTGCTTCATGGGACCCACATTGTATCCAATCCCACCAGACCAGCGACCGCTCAATCTATTCTATATTGCCTTTGTCGTCTAGCATGTCCTTGCTCATATGCTATCGCTGTAGCCACCACCCCCGCCACGATCACCGCCATAACCGATATCCCTTAGAGCTTCTCCATAGTCCACACCACCTTGCCTCGTCGCGGCACCGCCACCTTGTCTAGTGCGCCCACCCTCGGAGCCTCGATGTGATCTCCGTGAGACTGCCATAGATGAGGAGGCGGGCTTGGGGCTTCACGGAAATTATATATTTTTTTTTGAAAGTGTCAATTGAAAATGATTTTCATATCAAAATTCTAGCTATGGATTAGGTCAACAATTTTTTCGGTTTCAAAACATTTTATTTGAGATAGTTAAAATGTTTAAGAAAATAATATAAAATTTAAGCGGCATATTAATATTGTACTACAGCTTACCTTTTATAAAAATCATATATTTCTTATTTGATTTCGCATAAAAATAATTTTTATGAGGCAACAAACCCTTGTACATGATTATTATGTTATTAAAACTTTATATTATTTTTCAAGCATATTAAGGACCTTAAATATAAAAACACAAAACTACAAAGTTGCAGATCTTAACTTTGACTTAAAAATCATCTTCATTTAACTCCATTCAAAAAATATTATTTTTCTGATACAGCAAGCAAAGCATTATTACGTGATTATTATAATGCTAAAATCTTATATTATGCTTTTAGCATTTTAACATTCTCAACTAAAAAACTTAAAACTAGAAAGTTGTAGATCTCGTCAAAATCTACAATTTTCATATAAAAAGTCATCTTTATCTCACGTTGTATTGAAGAGTTATGATTTTTTAAAAGTTTAGTTTTATCATACCATTGGTGCAACAAAATAATAGTGTCACACCAACGGGAGTGGAATGACAAGGTTTTTCACGTCGAAAATACTATCAACATGATAGATCTTGCCGTACAACATGTATTGGCACGACAACACTATTTTGTCACGCTAGTGAGATTGACGCGACCAAAAGGATGTGATCTAAATTTTTTGATATATTATTATTAATATATTAAACAAAAATTATTAAAATTTTTAAAAAATATTCTTTCTTGGGAGAAGGTGTCGGCTTCTCTCTTTGGGGCATGAGTAGGATAGGGGGGTAGGGGTGTTGGCGCCGCTGTGTAGTAAATCGCCGATGGAGGTGGTGGGGCGCCGCACAACTTAGCATGGCCATCCACCAGAAAACAGAAGCAGGAGTCTGGCCCGCCTGGGGTCGGGAGTAGAATAGTTGGGCTAACCAATGATGTAGGAGGATGAGATCACATGAGGTGGAAGCGTGGAGCCGCCGCGCCGAGTCGTCGATAACCATAGCATTGCGAGCAATGGGAGGAGTGGAGGGTTCATGAGGGCTCAGAGGTTTCGAGACGAGGGCAGCCGTGAGCAGGTCCTGCTTACATTGTCGGCAAGGAGGCGTCGGTCTTGGCCTCACGATTCTCCAGTTTAACAAGTGACCAATGAGTCAATGCTCAAACCGACATGATTGTTCGATCCAACGGCTAAGCGATAACTTGGTGACATGCCACTGTCAGGTGCCCGTTTTTGGTGCAGAAATCATATATAGACCCTTGTTTAGATTAAGAATGTTAGAAAAATTTGTAACGGTAGCATTTGTTTGTATTTGATAATTACTGTCCAATCGTAGGCTAATTAGGTTCAAATGATTTGTCTCATGATTTACAACTAAACTGTACAATTAGTTATTTTTTACTTATATTTAATGTTCGATAAATACGGCTAAAATTAATGTGATGAAGAGAGAGTGAAAAAATCTAGAATTTAGAGGGAAAAAGAATAAGGGCCAGATATATTTGTTCAAATAAAGTGATGCACTTAGAAAAATCTTGTCAAGTGATTTCTAGCCGGTCTGTCTACGGTTTGGGAGGGGAACAGCCTGATGAGTCGGCGGAACCCGATACAAAAACACTGGACTCCTGGCACACCAGTCCAGTACTCCAACGGTCCAGCCAACTCAAGTTTCAATCGAGTCGTCCGCATCAGATCCCTTCCCATTTCCCGTCCCTCCACCGCCCCCGTAAACCCTACCTAGCCGCGAGCCATGGCCCGCAAGCGCCGCGCGCCTTCACCGCCGCCACCGCCGCCGCCGCCGCAGGAGGAGTCGTCCTCCGAGGAATCTGGCTCCGAAGAGGAGGAGGAGGAGGAACCTCCTCGCCTCCCCGCGCCGCAGGCCGCGGCTAACAACGCCGACTCTTCGGATGAGGACTCGGACTCCGACACCGACGCCCAAGCTTTCCAGATGCGCCCGGTCACCCAGCCAAAACCCTATGCCGAGGAGGAGGAGGGCGAGTCGTCCGAGTCGGAGCACGAGACTCCGGTGCCCGTGGTTAAGAAGAAGGCAGCGGCGGTGGCCGGGATGTCCAAGCCGGAGCAGGAGAGGAAGAGGCCCGCCTCGGATCCTGCTCCGACCGGGAAGGCGAAAAAGGCCAAGGCCGTGGACGAGAAGGCTGTGGCAGGCGCCGAGGCTACCACTCCTGCCAAGGCGAAGAAGGGCAAGGCCGACCTAGAGAAACCGGCGCCTGAGGCCACTCCAGCAGGAAAGGCGAAGAAGGGCAAGGCTGACCTAGAGAAACCGGTGCCTGATGCCACTCCAGCAGGAAAGGAGAAGAAAGGAAAGGCTGAGAAGACGGCTCCTGAGGCCACGCCCTCAAGCAAGGTGAAGAAGGGCGGGGACAAGCTGGAGAAGCCAGCAGCGCTCGATCACACACCTTCAGACAGCAAGTCTGAGAAGCCTGCTCGTGCTAATTGGGGGAAAGATGATGAGATGAAGATCTTGGAGGCCCTTGCGGCGCATGTCAAGAGTGAGGGTGAGCTGCCAAAGACTGATGTACTTCTTGCTAGTGTTCGTGACCGCCTTGCCAGGAAGAACTGCACCTACACGGATATCTATGAGAAGGTGCGAAGGCTAAAGGAACGGTACGAGAAAGCAGTGAGCACGGGCGTTGTGCCAAGTAAAGAAGGTTTGCTCCAGATGCATAATCTCTCTGAAGCAATCTGGGGAGAGAAGGCAAAGGAGGGTACTGCTGCTGTTACGTCTCAAAAGGGTGGTGCTATAACAAAGGGTAAGAAGGGGCAGGCTAGCAAAGAGAAGATGGATGGAAATGCAAAGAGTGGCATGGCTAAGGGGGCTGCCCCCAGTACTGCCAATCAAACTGGTGATTCTCTGAAAGGAAGTAAGATGGATGGAAATGCAAAGGGTGGCGTGGCTAAGGAGGCTGCCCCCAGTACTGCCAGCCAAAGTGGTGATTCTCACAAAGGAAGTAAGAAGGGGCTAGCCAGGTTGTCAGAGGAGGCTACCACCACTTCTTCCCCAAGTAAGAGTAAGAAGCAGGAAACTCGCAATGAGGAATTGGACAAAGATGGTGGTAATTTGGCCAATGGCAAGAAGGGGAAAACTGACAAAGGGAAGATGGACAGAGATACAGACAGTCTGACACCAAAGGAAACCATAAATGCAAATCAGAATGGTGGCATTCAGATTAGGAGTAAGGAAGGAGACATTCATGATGATGAAACAGAAGAACATGCAAATGTGCAAGGTGGGCGCAGAGGTTTTGATGAGCTGCAGAAGTTGTATTCCAACCTTTCTGTTTATGTGGAGGAGATTGTGGCCAATAATCAATGTGGGGTGACTCTGAAGAGAGCATTTGAGTCCATTCCTGATGAGAAGGCAGAAGGTCTGGAATCCAAGATCAAGAAGCAAAGATTAGCGGAGGCGAAGTTGGAGGTCCGTCAAGGGGACATCAAGAAGGAGGTTCTTAATTTGTTTCTCAGCTTAGTGGACTAAACCTTTCTGGATTAAATGTGGTATAACATTATACTTGAGTTATTATGTTTCCTCTTGATTTCTGGTGTATTAATATTGTTCAATTTGTAGAATTCGTAGGTCCAAAACTTGGATTTCACATCTGAAACAATGAACGAAATATTATATTCATCTGCAGTAAAATTTGACATATATGCAATTAAAATTTGATCTAACTTGAAGCAGCCAGATGAAGCATGCTGTTTTTTAGCATAGCACATGAAGCATGCTGATTGTGTGTGAGTTTGATTTCACATGTGTGTGCACTTGTTTAGTGACTACAGGGGACAGCCGAATTTGCCACAGTTGGTACACGAGGCACAAGATAGATGTAGCATCTCTTGAATTCTGCTCTTATTAAAATATTTAGATTCATCTTTAGTCTAATGTGCAGTTTTGCACTAGATTGCAACTAATAAATGTTGTGGTAAGTTTTGTTCAGATTTAACCCAGGAATAATCAGTTTTGGAGTAGGTACTTACTGCATACATACGATGTTGACTAGTAATGCTTTCTTAGATGACTCTGGCAATTGTTTAAGTATTAACTAGTGTATCTAAAATTCTAGTGGAGAATTGATAGTTCTTGTAGTGTAGAATTTTTTAATAGCTTCTACCTAGTCAGATTTAACCAAGGACCTGGAATAATCAGTTTATGTTGGTAGTTGCTACGTACGTAGTCAACTAGTAATGCTTTCTTAAAATGCACATTTTTTAAGGGAATGTATCTAGTGCAAACCAACTTCCTGTGAAAACCATGCAAACAACAGCAAAAAAGTCATCTAAATTCACCCAAAAAAATCACACATGTAGATGATATGATGATACACAACCTTGTAAAATATCTTGTCCAAACTTCGACTTCGTTTGTGAGATATAAAAATGACAAATTTCTAACAAATCATTTGGACAGGTTCCTGGCTTGAAATTTGTTATTTTTATATCTCACAAACGAAGCCGAAGTTTGGACAAGATATTTTACAAGATTGTGTATCATCATATATCATCTACATGTTTAATTTTTTTTTGCTGAATTTAGACAACTTTTTTGCCATGGTTTGCATGGGTTTTCACGAAGAGGTTGGTTTGCACTTGATACGTTGCCTTTTTTTAAAGTATTTACTATTGTATCTCTAGATGAATTTGTCGTGTAGAATTGATAGCTCATGTAACTTTGATCCTCATTTAGGCCTCGTTTAGATTCCAACTTTTTTCACTCTCTCTCCATCACATCTCCATCACATCAAGTTTCTACCCGCATGTGTGGAGCATTAAATGTAAGTAAAAAAATAACTAATTACACAGTTTAGTTGTACATCACGAGATGAATCTTTTGAGCCTAGTTGGTCCACGATTGGATAAAATTTGCCACATACAAACGAAACGTGCTACAGTTGCAGAGTTGAAAATTTTTCAGCTTTTTCACGCCATCTAAACGAGGCCTTACTTACACTGATGTAACTGGCATAAACATTTGAACATATGTTTCACCTTGAAAGTAGCTTGCATAACAGTTGATGATCAGTTCAGTGAGTTTATTTCTGAGTCGAGATTAGTTTCAATGGTTGTTTCATTAAGGTTACTTAGACGAGCAACAGTTAATGTTGTTCACAGTTGATCACTAAGATATTCATTAGTCTTGTTGAAGGGACTTGAGTTCTCAAATGCAGTGTATGAAAATTCTCTGCTTACAATTATATTGCCCAAATTGGGAACTTATACATGAATCAATTTTTGAGGTCCAGCGTGTTCTGAGCCTCTTGCAACATTGGTGGGTCTTGACACATAAATGATTTATGAAATAATTTTGTTTTTGTGATATCATTGTGATTGTTACATAGAAGATAAGAAATACCTTAATCTCCTAATCCTTATTTACTCGATCGAACTCAGTATTACATCTGAATTTTACTCAAACCATATTCTGCTACAACAGATTCATGTAGAACTCTTGCATTTCTGTTTTCTTTTACTTTTTATGATAGTTCATTGTGTATGCACTTATACAAGAATTGTTCATTGGTTATACTCAGATGGTGGATAGAAGATTCAATCTACAAAAGGTGATTTGTGAATTTATGGGTGAGATGCGAGCAGTGGGAAAATGTTGCAATTTCATGGTGGTGAGCATTAGTGATGATATATTTGTATTTTCTTCTAGGCTACTGCTTTGAGCTAGCATTTGGCTTTAGCACGTATACTTCATGGGGAGCTAAATTTTATACATTCCTTTTATTGAGTTTTGACTTGAAATATCTTTGTTAGGTCCAGCACTCCAGTTAGTGGTGCAAGTACTTTTGGTGGTACCGTTCACTAGTAGAATTTTCTATTTTCAGTGCATGGTTGGTTCTGTTATCTGGGTAACGTGGTTTGTGCCTGAAGTCTCAACTGAGAACTGAATATGCATCAGGAGTTTTGAAACCAATTTGCTTGAATAGATCTGTGTGATTGCGATTGATGTATATCATTGCCATGCAAATCTGGTAGGTTGATGACTATTCATAGCCTTCTCTGAACTCTGAATAGCATATTCATAGCCTTCTCTGAACTCTGAATAGCATATATTGAGTAGAATTTGATTGAGCATTCATAGCTAACAATCTGTAATGCAGTAGCGTTATTTTTTGTATCGAAGTTTTGCACGCTGAAATGGACTGGAGTGGATGTCCAGGAGGAAAGTTTAAGCAATTTTGTTGGCGTGTTGCCTCCAGCAAAAATACCATGCGTGGCAGAGGATTACGTGTTTTCTTGTGGACATTTTTTTTATAGAGCAAACTACCATCTAGATATGATGAGTTTTGAGTTATTTACGTATCATGTGCACATTTTTTTTTTTCAGATCGCAATATGTGTTTCTTTAGATCCCTAGTTTTTTTTTGAACAAATTAGATTTGTTAGATATGTGTCGAAATTATATTATGTACGAGTTTGGTTATACTACGACTTTGAGTTATATTTGGCAGTATATTTGGAGGACTTTGTAACCTGGCCTCTTCATAAATATGAGAGGAGGGGTGTTGCAGGAGGGAGGTAGCATGTTGTCAGCACCTTGGAATGACTAGTGTTGCTAGCATCGGATAGAAGCGTCCATAGTCATGTCCAGGACGTAGGCTTTGGCTGAACCTCTTAAACAAATATTTCTGCCTTTTGTGCCATCTGTGATCTTGCATGTTCATCTTGATAGATTCAATTGATGTTTCTACGTGTGAAGATTAGCAAACAGCTTGTCGCTGTTGGTGGTTGGCTTTGTATCTAGAGGCTATGCTGAGGTTTGAAGATTATACATGTATGGTGATGCGAAGCCAATACGATGCAACGTGGAGTATGGTCGTGACCGGCGTGTGTGAGTGCACGTATGGCTACGGCGGGTTGATATGCGAGCGACGATGGAGGCTAAGGTTGCTAGTATCGGGAGGAGCGACCATAGCTAATGCCCTAGGGTCGTAAGCTTTGGCTGAACGTCGTCGACATCTATTGTGCCTCTATTGTCGTCTGAAATATTGCATATCCGTCTTGATAGATTTAATTGACGTTTTCGCATATGGAGATTAGCAAGCAGCTTGTTGCTGTGGGGGCTAATTTCTAACGAGATCTACCTATAAGGGCTTGTTCAAAATCCAGCACTTCTATATGCGAACACAGCTTCAGAATGCAAGCGACGTCTTGTAAAATTACGATATGCTCCGTTCTCAGCATGGGAAGGAACCATTTTGGCGTGCTTGGTTTCTTGGCTCGGTACCGTGATGCCCTTGCCTAGCTAGGACATCGAGCATTGGATATCAACCAAACTTTTCTCGGATGTGTCTGGATGAGCAAACTTTCTCGGGATGTGTGTAGATGAGGTTCAGATGATGTCAAGCAAACTTTTCTCGGGACTAAATATTTTGGAATTGGAATGGAAGGAGTATACCAGATGGGAGCCGACCAATCAGAGGGAGGTGTGATGGCGATGCATCTTCCGAAGCTCTGTGAAGACAAACAGAACTTTTGCAAGTTTGCATCGACACCCAGGGAAACATGAATGAAGACTACTAAACGACTTCAAGAAATATTGAACTGCTTGCTCAATCAATATTGAGCAATATTGAGAAATATCAGTACGAAGGAATGTTCACATGTAGAGCTACGCAGCATTTACTTGTGGCCTTGGGTTATATGGCTAAAAGAAATCATTAGTCACATGGCCATCGCCCATCGGTTATGGCTCCGTAAACATACCAATACCATGCTAGTTACAATATAGCCCGGTTTGATGCATCAGATTTGTACCGGAGACAGAGCGACGGACAAAACTGCTTCAACAGCCACATGGCCATCGCCCATCGGTAATTATTCATTCCTTCATCCACACTCTTGCGTTTCTTGTGCCAGTGCCTCCTTGATGAGTGTTATCGCTGCATGCCCTTCTCTGTCCGAGCAATCTCATCATCACGTGGCCATGTTGTCTATTCTTTTTTTCGCGATCGGGGTTTAGCCCGTTTTTCCATGTTGTCTATTCTAACAGAGGAAGAGCAGAGGTGAACACTCGATCCTTGGCCTTCAGCGCCTGGAGAGTGCACAACCAACCACAGGTTTCAGATCAGCAGGACGAAACACAGCAAACGAAATGCGCGGCTTAAAAAAAAGAAAAAACTTGTTATACTTACTTCTTTGTTCCAGTTGGTGCACAGTGTGATGGAGAGCAGCAGCAGCATCTGCACCACCAGGCCGCACATGATGCCGAACCAGAGGCCCTGCAAGCAAGCTCAAATTGGGAGAGAAAAAATGGGGGTTCAGAGGAGATGAACAAGAGTGAAAGAACAAGTTCGCTCCAAATTTAACGAAACTGTTTGAATGAATGAACGGGGGCAGGGCAGACAGAGTACGTGCCATTCCTCCTAGCCGGCAAACGAAGGCGAGCACGAACGCCGAAGGGATGCCGGCGAGGTAGTAGGCGGCGAGGTTGATGTAGGCGCCGGCCTTCTGGCGGCCACAGCCCCGAACCACGCCTGACAGCACGCTCTGCAGGCCGTCGAAGACGATGGAGACGGCGATGAGCGGCATCATCCGGGCGGTGTAGCGGACCACCTCCTCCTCGTCGCTGTAGGCGTAGCCCCACAGGTGGCGCACTCCCAGCATGAGCAGCCCTTCCGACACGCCCACCGCCAGCGCCAGGAGCACCACCACCCGGGTCGCCAGCGACGCCGCACGCGGATGCCCCGCGCCGAGCTCGTTCGACACGCGGGTGCTGCAATGCAATGCAAGCAGTATTATCCAGGATTCCAGGTTGAATTTTGTTTCGAATTATGATGATGGTGAGTATGGAATGGAGGTGACAATGATCGATAGTACTGACCTTACGGCACCTCCAAGTCCCAGGGGAACCATGAATGCGAAGCTGTTGGTGTTCAAGCTGCAAGGAAGGAGAAGAAAGAATCAAAGAAACCATTAGGAACAACAATGGACTATGAGAAGAAAGAAACCATGACGGCGGACGGCATGGCGAGATTGAGGAAGTCGGGGATACCCCGGAACGCCTCGGCGGAGAACCCCGTCCTGGTGCGCTCGCAGGCCGGCGAGAGGCGGACGTAGAGCGCGAGGAAGCCGAGGTTGGCGAGGTAGGAGATGGCGTTGGCCAGCGCGGCGCCGCTGCTGCCCAGCCCCAGCGCGCGCACCAGCAGCCAGCAGACGGCCGGGTGGCACAGCGCGGTGGCGCCGGCGCTCAGCATCACGGGCACCACCAGGTTCTGCGTCTGCAGGAACCGGACGTAGCACTGCAGCTGCCCGAACAGGAGCAGCGCCGGGATCAGCCACCGGATGTAGACCCCGGCCGCCGCGATGATCTCCGGGTCCTACCCGCACCACCCGAGGATCTCGCCGGTGTACGCCCACACCACCGCCACGGGGATGCTCACCAGAGCCAGCACCAGCATGGCGCGCTGCTTGTACACGCTCAGCTGCTGGTACTGCTTCGCTCCGAACGCTTGGCCGCACAGCGTGTCGAGGCTGCACGCCATGCCTGCCTGCCAACGACGACCACCCGCAAGAGAATCAGAGAAACGAGAGAGAGACGGCGGGAGATTTATGTGATGTGAAATTGTGATGTGATGTTCACCGCACCAGCAAGCTGAAGCCCGTGACGCCGGCGAAGGAGGTGGCCAGGGAGGCGCTGGCCAGCGCGAGCTCGCCGAGGTGGCCGACGAACATGACGGAGACCATCTGGACCAGGTTCTGCAGGAGGAACCCGACGACCAGCGGCACGGCGAGGTACAGCTGCTGCTTGACCTCGCGCACCGCCAACGCCAAGCTCTCCTCCTTCTCATTGCCTCCTACTCCGTCAAGCTTTTCTGTGCTCAGGAGCGGCTCCTCCATGCTTGCCTTCTCTTGCTTCACTGAATCACACAGTGAGTGTGAGTCAGTGACAGGTCGAGAAGGCAGCAATGGAGATCCAGCCGGACGGATGGCTGTGTGTGTGTGTGTGTGTGTGTGTGTGTGTGTGTGTGTGTGTGTATATATATATATATATATATATATATATATATATATATATATATATATATATATATATATATATATATATATATATAGGCGTAATAATTAACAGAAAATAGAAAGAAAGGGCTGCTCCATTGGCCGCCTAGCGCCGAAAGGAGGAAAGTAGTATCTTGTTATGGTAATCCTGTTACTGAGGTTGTTTTTCAAAAAATTTAACATAGATGAGACAATTATAGATGATTAAAATAACAATCAGGGCGGCTGTGTACTGCTCACTCTGTTGTTTTGTTGTGACTTGATAAACGGTTGTCCATTAGCCCTAATAAACGCCCGAGAAAACAAGGGTGACATTTCGTGTGTTCTATACAAGTGCAAGCATCGCACACCAACAAATCTAAGCGGACCAAACACATGATTAGGCAGGCGCCTGCAACTGCAAGCCGACCTGCCGCTAGGGACGAAAACGGATTGGATTCGCACGGAATCAAATCTTGAGCCACCTTTAATTGAATTTGGATTTAGATTTGAATATGAATACAGACCAAATGATTGTTTTGTATTAGGATTTTTATTCAAATATTTACTCAATTCAATAAATACATAATATTTACCAACTAATGTTTATCAATTAATCAATCACTATTTATATACTCCCTCCCTCCCAAATTATTTGTTGTTTCTCATTTCCGTGCTACAAGTTGACTTCGATTTATATAAAATACGTATAATATTTATATTTTCATATAAATTTGTTAAAAACTAGATTGAAATATCTTTCTAATGATACTAATTGATGATACTTATTATTTATAAAAATTGTTGGCGTTATTTCTCGGAAAGCAAAAGTGATATATATTTTGGGATGGAAGGAGTAATATTTATTATGAAATCATTATATAAAATAATTAAGTTCACCAAAAATAAAAAAAGTATTACATAATTTACAACAACAAAAATATCAGGTTTAAACTATATTAGAAAAAACACTAAAGTTAATTTAATATTTATGTCTGATTAATAGTATTAATTTAATATTGAATATTACTTGATATACTA
Organism: Chrysopogon serrulatus; assembly: GCA_015844335.1. NCBI lineage: Eukaryota > Viridiplantae > Streptophyta > Magnoliopsida > Poales > Poaceae > Chrysopogon > Chrysopogon serrulatus. Next base: position 458,028 of record JADLZL010004951.1, on the reverse strand, counting down.
TTAAATATTTCCAATGCACCATTACTAACATTAAAATTAAATAACTAGTCACTGCTCATGAAAATAAAACTTTTATTCTTTACTAATATGGATAAATACCATATATTCCATATTTTGGTCCAATACTGAGAATAGAATCAGATAGAGAAAAATACTGAAGAACAATTTGAACATATCCATTTAGTATCCATGTTAGAAACATATACGAATAATATGGATATCCATATTACAGTATTGCACGTTTTAGCGGATATGGATTCGGATAATTTGAATTTTCAGACATGCATTTCCACGCCCCTACCTGCCAATGCGCAACAACATGATTAAGCTCATATAGTAATCATATAGTGTGGGCCCGTACATCTGAAGTGAGCACACCCTCCATCCAAAAGAAGAGCATGGAATTTCTACTTTTGTGAAATTTTCTTAAGTTTAATTATACATATAGAAAATATTAAAAAATTTATAGCACCCAAATAAATTTTTTTTTTCTTTTTTCCAAACGGGATCTTCCCATTTCCATTTCACGACAAACGGAAATGCAAGAGTTTGGTAAGAGTTTAAGATAGAGACAGTCATAGGAGGAAGAACTGACTACGCATCCACCATCAGATGATAACGGCTAGCAGCTATATCAACTACCCAACCGGATAAAGAAACAAAACTTCAGAACATTACGCTAAAGCCATCAGGCAACAAAAGCAGAACAGCTATCTAGCAAGACATATTGACGTCTACTTCAGAAAGGATGGCCTTCAACTTCAGCTTCCCGAGTTGGAGGGGTCATCGTGTCCGATGCGCTTGAGCTCTGCAGGTGCAATTTTGGGGGTCGAAGATCAGCCGCCACTCTGAGCATGGTGTTGACCCCATTGATGAGCATCTCCCCGTCCACTTCTGCATAAAGACCTGTCCGGAATCTCATTAGCGCCGCTGCATGACAAATCACCTCAATGGGGTTTTTTATTATCACCGCATCAAAGCATGCTTTATTTCGTGCTTTCCAAATAGCCCAACAAAGAGCTGATATCCCCCACATATGAAATCTTTTCCCTTCACTAAACCAATGTTCACACCAGATCCAACACTGATCCAGTGAGGAAGGAATATTATTAGCCCCAAGACATTTAGCAACTACTATCCAAATCGATTTACTGGTTGGACAAGTGAAGAATAGATGATCAATGTTTTCCTCCTGATCACAGAACACACACTTGGTGTCCCCTTTCCATTTTCGTTTTGTGAGATTATCTCTAGTTAACAAGGCATTATTGGCTAGAAGCCACATGAAAATTTTTATTTTTACGTGGTACTTTCCCTTTCCGGATGTGCCTAAAAAACAGAGAGCCCTGTTCACTACTAGTCATAGCATCATACAAAGATTTTGCTGTGTATTTCTTAGTTTTGCTCAAGTTCCAGAAAACCTCATCATTTTCCTCCTGAAGTGTAAAAGACCTTACATCCTCAAGAATCAGCTCAAGACATGTTTGCAATTCATCAGTTAACCATCTGGAAAAAGATAATTGTACCTTTCCAGTTTTAATATCGGCTACCATGGCATCCTTTTGCTTATTTAACAGAAAAAGGACAGGAGCTATCTTGAATAAGGGTTTATCATACAGCCATGGGTCATACCAGAATCTAACTCCTTTACCATTCTTGATTCTGATCCCTCTTTCCTGAATATACAGGTCTTTGATTTTTAGCAAATCAGCCCATATTGGTGAGTCAGAATTTTTGTGAGACACTGTAAAAATTGATTTGTTTTTGAGATATTTGTTTCTAACAATTTGTTGCCACAAACTCTCTTCCACTTCCAGCTTCCACCACCATTTGACCAAGAGACTAATGTTCATTTTCATAATGTCTTTTATCCCAAGACCACCCTTTTTCTTACTCTTACAAATTATTGGCCATCTTACTAAATGATATTTTCTCTTTGTGCCACCTCCTTGCCAAAAGAAAGATCTTCTGATTTTATCAATTCTTTTTATAATTGTCTTTGGGGTCAAATATACAGACATTTGGTATAGAGAAGAATTGTTGAGGGAGGAGCAAATCAATGTGGATCTTCCAGCTATTGACATTGTTCCTCCCTTCCATACATCAAGTTTTTTGTTGCTTTTGTCAACAAGTGGGTCCCAATCACTGAGGTGCAGCCTGCTGGAACTGACCGGCACTCCTAAGTATTTCATTAGAAGGTAACCAACTAGACAGGTTGAATAAATCAGCATAAACATGGGTCCAATTATCATCATCATTGATTACTATCACTTCACTCTTATTAAAATTGATTTTGAGTCCAGCCATTGTTTCATACAGGTATAGAAGAAGTTTCATATTTCTAGCTCCTTCTAAATCATGTTTTAAGAAAATGACAGTGTCATCTGCATATTGTAGTATAGCAACTCCATTGGGAATAATGTGATCAATCAGTCCAAAGAATCAATTTTTTCTCTTGTGCGAGAATGGACCATTCTAGTCGGACAATCGGCAACAAAGTTGAAAAGGATGGGGAGAGAGGATCCCCCCCGCCTTACACCCTTATAGCTTTTGATATAAGAACCTATTTTGTCATTCATCTTAATACTCACAGTTCCTCCCATCACCACTTGTTGCATCCAAACTTTCCATTGTTGGGCAAAGCCCCTCATCTCCATGTACTCAAACAAAAAATTCCAGTTCACCTTATCATATGCTTTTTCAAAATCTAATTTCAGGATTATCCCAATTTCTTTCCTTCTTTTGGTCTCATGTAGAATTTCATGCAGACACATAATGCTGTCGAGAATGTTACGCCCTTTGAGGAAGGCTGTTTGAGCATGATGAATAACTTTTTCAGCTATGGGCTCTATTCTCAAGGTCGACTTTTGTGATAAGTTTGTACAGCAGGTTTAGTAGACATATGGGTCTATATTGTTGAATTTTGTTTGCCTCTTTCACTTTTGGGAGCAAAGATATGATGCCATAGTTTATTCTGCTAATTTATACTTTGTTCTTATGAAAGTCATCAAACAAATTTTTTTTCAACATCATTTTTAACAATGTTCCAAAGATTTTTGAAAGAATTCAATTGGAATCTTATTTGGTCTAGGGGCCTTGTTTTTTTTCCATCATGAATAATGCCTTTTTTGATTTCTTCCTCGGGAAAGGGGGCAAAAAGTGCCTCATTATCCAAATCTGATACTCTATAAGAGTCTTCCCAGATATCAGGGTCCATGTGGACATTAGTCTGAGGTACAGGGCCAAACAATTCAGAGTAGTATTCTGATGCATGTTTGAGCAAATTTTCATCTCCCTCTATAATTTCACCATCTTTTTCAAGACTAATAACAGTGTTCTTCCTTTTTCTACCATTTGCACACTTGTGAAAGTATTCAGTATTATTATCTCCTTCCAAGAGCCAAGTTTCATGACTTCTTTGGAACCAATACATCTCTTCTTGCTCAAGAAGTTTCTGGTTTTCACACAAAATCCAATGTTTCCTATAAATTTGATCACTGGATAGACAAGCTTTCTCTTCTAGATCTTCTAGTAAGATCAGCTCCTGTTGTAGGTCTCTTCTTTTCTTTCTCAATTCACCCTAGAGTTTAAATCCCCATCCTTTAAAGAATTGCTTGAAAAGTTTGATCTTTTGCTGAATTCTGTCAATGCAGCTCTTTGCATTACAAGGTTTACACCAAATCTTTTCCACTAAGACATGGAATTCAGGATTGTCAAACCACCCAAGATCAAATTTAAACTGAATATGGGTTGCACATTTTGCTGGACCACAGGATATAATTAATGGGTTGTGGTCAGATATCTCTCTTGGAAGTTTTTTAACCATGGCAAAGGGAAAGATGTCTTCCCAGCTTTTTGAAACTAGGATTCTATCTAATTTTTCCAGTGTTGGTGGTTCTTGGTTGTTAGACCACGTGAACAGCCCACCTGTCATCGAAATTTCTCTAAGCTCAAAATAGTGAATGATAGAATTAAACACTCCAGTATGCTTATGGACCCCATTGCCAGAACTTTTTTCTTTTGCATACCGAATAATATTAAAATCTCCACCTATTACTATAGGGTCTTTATTGTCATCACAGAATCTAGCAAACTCAGATAAGAATTCATTCTTGCTCTCCTCTTGAGCAGCACCATATATGGTGAGTAAATTCCATTTAACTTTATTTTCTTTATCCCATAAGTTCATTTGCAACATGAACTCACCTTGTCTAAAGGATCCCACATCATATTTTGAAATGTTAATTCCAACTGAGAATCCCCCCAGATTTTCCTTTTGAAGGGTTCCACTTCCATAAGTAATCCTGATATGGGTCAAACTTTCTAATCAAGTTATCCTCACAATTCTTTATCATTGTTTCTTGAAGACCAATGAAATCAAATTTGTACTGGAAGATCAGATTCTTAAGAAAAGTAGAGACACCCTTTTTTTTTTCTGAGCCCTCTACAATTCCAAATTAGGCCCCCAAATAAATTTATTATGTAATATATTCAACAATTTATCATTGATACTAATTATATACTATAAAAATAAATATTTTCTTATATATTTTAACTAAGTTAAAAATGTTTGATTCCTCAAAAATTGAGAATGACACTTTTTTTCTAAGATGGAGGGGGTAAGGATATGTTTGACTGTGATGTGAGCTGCGAAAACTATGATATGAGCTGTGAGCTATGGAAAAATCGTTGCAGATTATGTACAGTAAAAAGTTCTGTAAGTTGTGTGGTTCAAATATACTCTCTTTCTCCATCTCCACTAAAACATTTTATGAAGCATCTCCATATTTCCATCTATTTGGAGAAGTAGGAAAACCAAAAACTAAAAGTAGAGTTCAAGGCACTGAGAAAATTATATTGTACAAGAAGCAGTGGTTCTAAAAAAAAAAACTTCAGGTTATATCCATTTGGTTGACGTTTTGCTTTTTGGCAGGAGTCCACGACGAAAGGAAAACCTATTTCAATGTGATGATCTAGCAATAAATCTATACCCAATGATATTAAAAAGGCAAATTTTCTTCTTTCGTATGCTTTTTAGAACAGGTCCATCCCATATTTTAATAAACCAAATCCTAATCTTTTAAGACAACCTTTGCTTGTACAATCTCTATCCCGTATATGAGATGAACCTATGATTTGTGCTTATACGAGTTAGAGGTGGGCATTCTAAGCCTGCCTTTAGAAATCTATTAATAGAGACAGACACTTTAAGAGGCCCATTTTAAAATTGTTGCATCAAAAAATAATTCATAGCTTTTTATACAAAGTTGGATGAAAATAAATTTTATATCAAAATTGTAGATCTCAACATGATCGACAACATTGAGAGGATATTGTTTATTTGAAATCGTTCAGAGTCCTAAAATATTATTTTAAGTCCACATGTTTTGAAATTTTAATTTTCAAACAATCTCGAATGGTTGACCTGGTCTGTATTGTAGTCTACATAGAATATACCATTTTGAAGTTCTTATATGCAAAATTTATTAAAATTTCAAATTAGCAAACGACCTTGAATATTCACTTGGTGTTGTGTGAGTGTGAACTTCATATGTTCGTGTCTTGAGAATCGTTTCTTTTTTATATTTACAAAGACGGGGATGCCAACCACCACGCTCCTCAACAGAGATCATTTGTTAGAGGCGATTGTTGGTAACCACACAGGTACCTACTATAATTGAAAAAATAAATCCACATGCAGTGCGAGTAAATGTGGAAGGAAATAATTATTTTGATTTATTTGTCCAAATATTAAGGGAGTATATACTATATGATATTCTGCTCTCTCCATTTTGTAACAAAAAAAAACTTAAATATTTAATTATGGTTTTCTTTTAACAAACTTTGCTAAATATTTAAATAGACACTACATGGAATACATTATATTTTAATATAAAATTTAAGAAGCGATAATAACATACTGTATTTCACAGGATAGTGTACGCTGCTTTGATGCTTGATGGTAACACGGAGATGCATCCTGTGAACCTAAATTATACAATATCTTTTGTCGCTTAACAGCCGGTGCCACTCGAATTTGTCATTTTGCACGTTAACAGATCTGGCTTGACACGGGGAACTGTTCGGTAACGCCGAGCGGGAAATCCAAACGAAATTTATTGTGGCCAATCGCAAGGGTATGCATATCATCAGTTCATCACCACATGGTACTCTGTGATTGAACACTGCTCCCCTCTTCGTCCTAAATTTATATAATAAGATAATAATATTTATAATACTAACTAAATATTATTAAAATCTTGATTAGTTGTATTTTCATAGTATACCTATTTGATGTTATAAATCATTGTATTTCTCCCCACTTTGATGAAAATTAAGATACTTTGACTCTCCAAGATATTTAGAATGATTTATAATTTGGAACAGAGGGAGTAGCATCTAAGAGTCACTTATTAATAGAAATAAAGATTTCAATAGAAAAATATCTCTCAACAATTTTTTAATTAATCTCTAAATATTTCCTTTTCTGTTCTGGACTTTTCACTGGTAACAATAGATTATTCAAACATGGTTACATCATTTACCAAAGCTTCTAGAATGCTGCTAGGGGGTTCATCGACCCAATTACATGATAATTTTGAAGCCATCGCTAGTCTAGCAATCTCATCTGCTACTTTATTAACTTCTCTATTACAATGATCTATAGATATGGACGTGAACTCTTTCCATAATTGAGCACATCCATCATATACTGGAGCACTTGCCGTTGCAGATATCCCTCCTTGCTTCATTGTATCAACCACTTCTACGCAATTTGATTGGATCATCAGGCGACTGTATCCCAGAACTTGTGCTAGTATCAGTCCCTCCCTAAGCGCCATTGCTTCTGCCATAGGTGCATCCAGAACATGCTCACACAAATTTGCTGAGGCAGCCACAAAAGACCCCCTAGAATCCCTAATCACAGCCCCAGAACTTCCATTACTCCTTTCTTGGTTATAACTGGCATCCACATTCAACAATAAGAAATCTTCTGGTGGCTTCGTCCAACCCACTCTTGGCTTTGCCATCTTATTTTCTGCCTTCAGATAATTAGTTGTTAGCGTTGCTATGGACATGGCCGCTCTTGTTGGATTTTGAACAGTATCCCTATGAGTCAATCTCCTCTGTTCCCACCATATATACCATCCACCGGTTGTAACAGAACCGACCAATTTATAAAAGCATAAGTGAAAAATCACTCGCTAAGCAAGTAATTGTCACACTTAAGCCGTTATAAACCCGGTAGTCCGGAAATCTCGAAGGATTTCAAACCAAACATCATCAACCAAGATCGTACAGTTTAGCGTCACTATCCACACGTTACAACATTTCACAAATAGTTCAATAACGTCAGAGTGCGGAAATAAAGTTATTACAAACCAAGTTCTTCAAATACGAGTAGCGAAAGCAAGTAGTTTTAAAAGCTCAACCCAACTCACACACATAAAAGATTAATACAGTGTCAGTCCATAGTATATCCATCAAAAACAGTTGGGGAGAATATTAAAGATTGACCTTGCCCACGGTCTTCTAATCCACTGGGAAAAGACATGTAGCACAGTACCCGTGGAAGGTATGCCCGTCTGCACAAACAACAAGCGGGATAAACCCTGAGTACGAGAAGGTACTCAGCTAGACTTACCCGTCTGACTTAAAATAAAAAGACTCTAAGGAGTATGACAGGCTTTATCAGGGGATAGCTTGACTCTTTTGCATAAAAGCGGTAGTAACATTTAAAGTGACAGCTTAGCTTAATCATTCCTATTTATGCTAGATGAGCACCTATACTATGCATCATTATAATATATATTAGTCATGATTAAGCAAGCAAGTAGTAACCATAATCATTAGCTTAACTCATCATCATCATTAACCACATTCCATAATCATTACTACGATGGTGTAGCTCAAGTCAAGTGTTCACTGTCCAGGAACGATGGCGATTCGAATCGATTACTACTGAGCTCAGGGGGTATTCCTCACACAAACCACACTCACCCGCTAAAGTGAGCTACAGGTCACCGTGGCACATATCCGGGAAAAGCACGCAGACTCGAGTGGAACCACCGTACCCAGGGACCGCCCGACTGCCTTAGCCAGCCATGCTGGACCTCGGACTTACTCTTCGTGCCCCTGTGGTCCCCCATCCATCTCCAATATGGTGCTAACGGGTCGAGAACCGGCCTGGATAGTGTTAGGCTTCGCGGTCGGAAGTGCTTATCCGACCAGCTAAGTGTGAGGCATGCGTTCAACATGACTCGAGGGACAACAACGGTACAGTCCTTAATCGACACAGGCAGAATCACTATGGTCCAACAACCCCACAAGACTCCGTCCGGTCTCCAATTATCATGACCATAACCATCAACCAGATGATATCAACATAAACTCTTTCACCAATCATAAGTAACCACCTATACTCGCGGATGACAGGAAATCACCCGACTTCTATCGTCTAAACAAGCTAAGCAATTTACTCGCCCTAGACTAGCAGGGTAAAACAAGGCAGGATAGTTCAAGGGTAAAACAAGGATATAATGCATCAACGGTTTCACACAACTCCTATACTTAATGCAACAATCATAAAGCATAATTAGATTGTTAGAAAGCATAGGTAAGTAGATGCTCCGGTGCTTGCCTTGCTCAAAGTTGCTAGCGTGGTGATCAGGGCACTCTGGCAGGTCTTCCTCGTCCCCTCCTGCTAGGACCTCCTGCTGCGACTCCTCCTGCGGGTTCTCCTCGAACTCCAAAGGTTGGGGGGTCCTCCTGCGAACTTTGTATGATGCGATGCACATGCATAAATATAGTGAATGCACAACGTATGATGCTCATGGTGAAGAATAATTAACAGATCATTTACTGATTAAGTGCATATCTCTTCTCTACTAACAACTTAACTTATTTCTGAGTACGTGCAAATCTCTTCTCTAAACACTTAGAGAAGTGTATAAAGAAGGTGGGTGTGTATATGCACACACCTACACACACAGCACATGCATAAACAAAATATCACACTTCAGGTATGGTACTGCATAATATGACCAGCAAGCACAACATAAATATAAGTACTCAAAAACAATACAGAACTCACTAAAACATTTAATTCAAGGGCTTATCATTTCATGTGAATATAAGAGCTTGAACTGTGACCTCTATCTAAACAGTCCATAAAATTCTACAAAAACTACAGGAGCTAGATTATGCTAAAACAGAGCCATGATAAAAATTTCATCACATTTCATCAAGTGTAACAGTCTACATAAAAAGATGAAGCCATAGGACAGAATTACACATTTAACGACTTTGTACAGTGAGAAGTATCAAACAATAGATTTCATATTTTTAACTAGAACTTCTTAGCACAAGAGCAGTCACCAAAAATTACCAAGGCATAATTCCTCACAATTAATTTTCTAAAAATCATTAAAGAAATTAGCCTAAAATACAATTAAATCATATCTCAATATTTCTACACAGAAACTGCATGACATATATTTTTCCCAGAAAGTACATCTCATAACAAAGCTAACAAAACAAGAATCATATTTTTATGAGCAATATACAATTTACTATGCATTTTACTAGATTTCAGCATATATAGCATTTAAATAAATCTATACAGGAAAGTATCACAAAAATGATATTTCATATTTTTCCTAGATAGATCTATTTACCAGCAACCTAACAAAATAAATCCCATCAAATTTGGATCACAAATGCTCAAGATATAAATTCAAAAGCATTTAAATCGATTTCTAGAAAAACATTTAATTCAAAAACCGAAACTCTAACTGCTACGTGCACCCGGTCCAGTGGACCAGGAGACGCTGACACACGGGCCCTGGTCAAACTGACCCCACCGGTCAATCGGCGGTGGCCGTGGTGGCGCCGGCCGGCCCGGTGCTCGCCGTGCGGCCAACTTCGCCGGCGACGAGGGTAGCACCCGGCGTGCTCCCCGTGCCAAAGGCGGACCCGGTGGCACCGACGACGAGGGCGAACAGTGACCGAAGGGTTGCCGGCGGCGTGCGGTGGTGGCGCGAGGTGCGGCAGTGCGGTGGTCGGCCAACCATCTCCGGCGATGGCAAGGCCAGCCCGAGGGCGCGCGACTCCGCGGGCTCGGGCGGAGGACCGAGAGGTTGGCTGCCCCCTATTGGGCGGCCCAGAGCTCCGCCCCGCGGCGAATGGCGGCTCGGCCCGGTGCTGGCAGCGCCCGGTGAGGCGGCGGTGAGGTGGCTAGGGGCCCTAATCGGCCCCACCGAGCTCACGGAGTTCGATTCGAACCCCGGTGTTCCGTCTTGTGAAAAAGGAGGAGAATGGGTGTGCGGGGTGGTTGGAGCAGCGGCGCTCGAGCTTGCCAAGCTCCGGCCATGGTGGATGATGGCGGGAGGCGGCTGTTCGGCCCTTACCGAGGCAATGGCAAGGCGACGGGTGGCTCGAGGCGAGATTGCGTGGAGCGGTGCGGGTGTCGTCGCGTCTTATGGCGGTGTTGGTGTGTGCGCGGCGGTGGCGGAACATGCCGGCGACAGCGGCGTGGCGTCGCAACTGCCCAGTGCTGCTGCTGGCTTGACACAGAGCGAGAGAGAAGGAGGGAATGGAGTGGAATGGGCGTTGCGGGAGCGGATGGCCGAGCGGGAGCGTGTGTAGGCGCGGCCTGCGTGGGTCCCACTTCGCCGGCGCCCGGCGGCCCGCGGGGCCCACGGCTCGAAACATCCGGGCTCGTGGCACCCCTGGCCCCTGAGGCCAGTCGGCCACGACGCGCGCGCGCGGCGCCGCGGTCGCTGGGCGCCCAACCCGGGCCGGTGTGGGCCGAATTCGCCTGCCGATTGCGGTGAGCTTTTCTCTTTTCTTTAATTTAAATCTGAACCAAATAAAAACACAAGTTTTGGCCAATTTGCAAACCTTTTCATGAGATGGTCCAAAAATAAAAGTTGTAGAGAATTAAAAAACTGAACAACTTTCATTTTGGGGTCAACTCAAAATTCCAAACAGATTTTGAAATATAAATTTATTTTGAATTAAAGGCTTTTAAAAGGGATTTTTCCATAATTTTCTTTTTGCTCCAAATTGCTCCAAAACTTTTGCAATAAAATTTGTTAAAACTTTTCAAATTGCTGGGCATGTGAATCCAAACTTGACAAGGTCATTTGCAAGAGAATTAATTAACTAAGCACTCAATCAAGCAATTAATTAACAAACAAAAATGCAACACATGAAATGATGATGCATTTAGGGTTTTAATGCTTGATGATGCTTATGCCATGGTTAATGAGGATTAAGTTAATTAATTATTGGCCTAATGTAAGCTTAACACTTGAGGTGTTACACCGGTGAGAATAAGCTCAGCCAAACCGACCTGATTCAAGTGCTTGATTGGTTTGGAGAGCTTGATAACATCAGCAACCAGTACTGAGCCCGATCGGTCAGTCCTAATAAACTTCTGTACTTCATCTGTCACTCCTAGAAAATGCCATATCTCCCTTGCTCTCTTACATAAGAATAGGATATGTTTAATGTCCTCGCATCCTTCTCGACATACTGGGCAGCTATCTCCCATGCAGCACCCTCCACCCAAAGATCTTAATTTTTGCCGGGATATTCAACTTCCACAGGTTTGTCCATACCTTTTCCTCTCCAGCTCCGCTCTCTTGCTGGATCGCCCCATTTGCACCGAATTTATGTTGCCATTGGAGATGGTAAGCCAATCCTATAGTAAAGAACCCGTTTCGGTTGTAGTGCCAAGTACTCCATCCTCCCTTGCTTGCCTCAGGAGAATTTGTAGAATTCTGTTAGCATCTACCGGCCAAACCAAGTCCCTTATGAGTTCTTCATCCCACATACCAGTGACGGGATTGATAAGTTCATCCACTGTCGTAACTAAATTGTGTCCCCTCGGCATTAACACTTTCAGGTTATGGCTAGCTGGAATCCAACTGTCTTCCCAAATATTAATCTGTGATCCATCTCCCACTCGCCAATTACAACCTCTTTTAAAACATTCTAATCCAGCTAAAATACTTTGCCAGGTATATGAGCTACCACTTTTCTGTCTGGCCTTCAATAATTTACCATCTGGGTAATATCTTACCCTTAGTACTCTCGCACATAAAGAATCAGGTTCTAGCAACAACCTCCATACTTGCTTTGCTAGTAAGGCTCGATTAAAACTTTCTAGATCTCTAAAACCCATACCTCCTTTTTTCTTTGGAATGCACAATTTCCACGAAGCTTTTCAATGAATTCTTTTATGGTCATCGTCATCACCCCACCAGAATTGAGATATGGCGTCGACATCCCTTTTGAGTTTTTTTTGGGATTTTGAACACCATCATCGCAAAAGACAGAAATGGCTTGAGCCATAGACTTTATCGAGAATTTCCTTACCACCCATGCTTAGTAGCTTTTCCTTCCATCCCTTTGTTTTTTGACCGAACTCTGTCAATCAAGTGTTGAAAACAATCACTCCTCGTCAAATCCCACCGGGCCGGCAAGCCCGGATATTTATCATTCAGTGATTACATTTACAATATTCAGTTAAGCTTCACACACTTCGCCTTAACTGTCACTTCTGTATTTTGGCTGAAGTATATACTGCACTTCTCATCACTGACCTTCTGTCCAGAGTTTGCACAATACCTGTCAAGCAAATTTTTTAGGCTTACTGCTTGCTCCTATTTGCTTCCATTAGTATTAAGGAGTCATCCGCAAACAGCAAATGGGATATCACTGGTGCATTTCTGCAGACTCTAATGCCTTGTATTTCTCCTCTATTTTCAGCTCCTCTCAATAGACTAAGTGAAGTGTCCACTTTGTCTAGCTCACTCTTTTATTACAGCAGCTCCACCAGATCCTTTTCCCCTTTCCCCTAAATGTTGGTATAGGGGATTGTTAATAATAAGAAGTGAAGCGTCTAGCTCTCTCTTTTATTAGAGCAACTTCACTATACCTCTTTTCCCTCTCCCTTAAAAGTTGGTATAGGGGATCAAGAAAATAAAATTCTAGATTATAGGGAGGAGTACTCTAGCAGATTGAGAAAACATTATCCCCTTTATACATGTCCGATATGTCATTGTTCAATAGACATCTCTTTCTCCTTTCTCTCTTTTCTCCTTTCTTCGTGTCATCACATCTCGAGTCTCGACAGAGGAAACAATGTCGACCTGATGATAGAGGGCACAAACACTGGGCAGAGCAAGGTGTGGGGCAGTGCGTATGGCCCTCAATGACCAGAAGGACCGATGCGGTGGTGCAACCCTCGACTGCTAGAGAACGTGATATGGCGGTGCGACCTGGCATGGTGGTGCAGGCTTTCCCAGTGTGCGACACCGTATGATTGTGGCTATACCATTGACGAAGCTAGCACCCGGGCTAGGAGGGCTCTAGCCCCACCTACGGCTCCTGAGCATGTAGAAATCTCTATAGTCACCTCTTAAAATTTTATGTATACGTATATGGTAGGAGGGGCTAAGATTTTTCATATATAGAGAAAAATATCTCTTTGATTTATTGGACCAGAAATACAATAGACACAGATAATTCTTTAGTTAAAGCCAAGGCCCAACCACTTTATGAAACCCTATCTTATCTACCATAACCTAATTTCTCTTCCTTGTTTCACCATCGCGAGTCCCCCGACTCTCATAGTCCTGTACCTGAGCGAAAAGTGGCATCGCGCGGCATCTTCACATACGAGCAACATAGCTTGGACACGGGCGAATGGCTAGGCTCTAAGGGGCGGGTGCCAGCAGCATGCCGCAGCAATGCAGACACAACCCGCAAAGCCGAGCTCCGGGAGGCGAGCAACATGGCGTCAGACACCTTAGTTCAGCCCCACCTATTTTTTTTTCTGGCTTCGTCCCTGGGCTATACTACCTGCCGGCACAGAGCGGGGGCATAGGGTAGTGGCATACCATCCCAATATGGCGGCGGCCTTCCTAGTGTGGGAGCAACTACTCACCACCGTGGCTAGTAACTCTCCTAACGTGGGCTCTAGATAATCAGTGAGTGGAGAACAAAGAATGGGGATTGAGAAAAATGTTGGGTTTCCTTCCTTTTTTTTTAGAGATTGAGGGACCTATTTTCTATTGGTATTAATTAAATACATACAAGAAATAAGATTATCCACAAGCGCATGAGATACAACACCATTGAAGCACTTCACCAAGATTAACCCGGTTTTAAATATCAAACCCAAAGGAATAGTAGGTGACGATAACTATATCTATAAACTTAACCCAACGCAATCAAGCTAGAAAAGGGCGAGAACAAGGAGAACACTAAGGATTATCTAGTTTGGATCTCTGTATGCGTTTGTTTTATATCATATGATCACGAGCGATAACTTTATAAGATAGGAGTAGAAATTAGGGTTCTCTCCTACCAAACACCTTTTGCTTGCCAAACCTATTAATGAGAAGTGGACTACAGAGGATTTAACGAAGCTATAAGTCACCTTTGTGAGTTACCACTATCCGAAAAATCAGGGACACAAGTAAACCTAGCCCAAGCACCATGCCTACACTATGAAAACTACTTCAATCGAGAAGCTATCAAGATCAAAGTACTCAAGAAGAGTTGCACAATAGAAGAACAATTTAAACAAAACTTTTACTTTAATCAGAAGTTGACTACCTAATGATCTCAAGATGCAAACTCCGAATGAGGGATTGATCCTGAAGAATATAGCGATGAAGAAGCACCAATAGACCGGAAGTCCTCCAGAACTCTACTCTCCAACTCTATCTCTCTGATCTCTAAATAAGAACTAGTTCTAGATTGAACTAGTCTTTCTTCATTGCTAGCCTAGCTAGATCTTCTAGATATAAATTAGGATTTTTAGCTCTTCAGCTCTCTTGATCTGGCCTCCCTCCAGGGGGAGTACAGTCCTATATTTATAGCCCGGTGGGATGAACGTCGACCGCTGGATCAATTATACTGACTTAATATAGAGCCATGATGTATCCTCAAAGGCGGTGGAGAAGTGCGCAGAAGATGATAGGTGGAGCCCACCTTGGGGGGCTGGCCGGCCCCAACCGGAAGTGGCTCGGGCTCCGCTTTCTTACGGTGTTTTCTGGAACTTTTCAAGTCCATTGCCGATATTTTCCGTCATGGTTAAGTTTCATGTCTCTTATGCAATTAAATCCTTATTTGCATATTTTCTAGAAAACTCCCTAGAAAATAAACAATTCACTAAACCTCATGAAAATTGTCAGTAATAACCTCCTTTTCCGTCGATCCCCTTTATTTCTCATTACAGAGAAAGAGGATCACTTATTCTCAATCCAGTGGAGAGATACTCTTATGTGATATATATTGCATACTTTGTCCATTATATATTAAGGAGGAGTTAAACTTTTTTATGTTCAACTAAATATGTAGAAAATAGTATTAATATTTTTTTTCAAATATATTCTATTATCGATCCAATGATACTTATCGCACATCATAAGTAAAAGTACTTAATTTTTAAATATATTTGTTAATTTAAAAGTTTAATCCCTCAAGAACAAAATTTATTTATTTATTTTAGGACAAAGAGAGTCATGTTTATTCTCGGTTATGTATGAGAGTCGTGTTTGTTCTCGGTTATTTATGTATGATATGATTGTAATCCGATCAACCAACTAGTAGAATAAGTTATTATCAAGAAAAAGAAACTAGTTGAGAATATAAAGGTTGGCTAGGAGATAACAATTTTTCTTTTTTGAACACGATTAGGACTCCTCTCTCTTTTTGAACAGTATGCGCTCGCTAACCCGGCCGGCCTATTCCGTGGTGTACGCGTACGTGTTCTAATATAACAAGACTCGGTTTCTTCGCCATCTCCAACTCGGACACCCGATCAACAACGACCCTAGCTATCTAGTAGAGTCGTGTATGTGTGCATATTAACTGTATATATATAGACATCAAAGGCCAACCTAATAAGGGTCGAGAGACATCCCCTCTAATCAAAAACCAACCCTAGCTAGTCCGGCCTTACCTAGCGATTCACGTCCTTGCAAGCAACTACTACGCCGCGCGGTCGCCGTCGCCGTCGCCGATAATATAAGCACAGACAGATCGAGATAATGGCGATGTACAATGACATCCCGGACCATCGCTATCGCTTTATCAACCTCGTGGGCGACGCGTTTTTGGTCGGTGCAGGTTACGGCTCTACCTTGCACTTCATCAAGGGGTTCCGCAGTTCGCCGAAAGGTGTAGGTATAGGTGGAGGTGGACGCCTCGCGGCCGCCGTCCGTGCTGCCTGCACGAACACGCCTCGCGTATCCGGGAGCTTCGGAGCCGCCATGGCCGTGCTCTGCGCCCTGGAGAGTGCCGTATCCCTCGCGCGCCAGAGGGAGGATCACTGGAACTCCATCCTTGCCGGCACAGCTTCCTGTGGCCTACTGAATGTGCACCGGGGCGCCCCCGCCGCCGCCTTGTCCGCGTTCCAGGGCGCCACATTCTTCACGGCTCTTGCGGGCGCCTACTTGGCGATTGAATCGTGGCACGGCCGGCTCCTTGTGTCCGGCCGCGAGTGGCGAATGAAAGACGGCTTACCGGCGCTGGTACCCATCAGGCGTATCGCCCCTCCTCCATGCCCAGAAGCGGTTCTTGGTCATCCGGATCCGGATGCAGATCCACCCAGCGGCTCCGTGTCCGTGGAGTAGAGAGGTGAAAAACCAAAAGCTGTTCCCCCCATATATTCCTTGAATTATTCTTCTAGCTACTATGTCGATATATGTTGAATTTGGAAAATTTTTTTATGAACACTTTATTTATATTATATAAGAAAAGAGATGATGACAACTTGGTAGATAAGATAAGATTGTTGTAACAAGAATAGTATCACTGCGCCATTGCTATGTAAAGGGCCATGCAAGAGGCTGTTTCATGTCAAACACATTCCTAAGGTTGAAAACGGAATAGAAATATCCCGAACCGAACCGCATCGTTTTCTGTATTTAATCCGATTGAATTCGTATTTTCTTGTTCGACTTTATCGTTTTTCGTTTTTGTATTTCAGATGTTTCAGATTTCAAATGTAAAAAGTAAAAAACGGTTTAGACATTTTTCGACCGTTTTCTACTTTTCTACTTTTAATTTGAAATTTTTTGAATTCAAAATTCGGTTTAAACCGAATTTGGTCGACTGCACATGTGACACACAGCCTAATTATAGCCTTCTTACTACGCAGTTGCGTTCTTTTTACTGGTGGCCAGCTACCCTCTCTTATATAGACGGTGCGTAGCCTCATATTCATTCACTGTGCACTTATTAATTATTATATGCACTTGAACTTGATCATATATGTATTTAGTCATGCATTTGGTCGTGCGGGTCGGTATTCCGTATTGGATTTTCGTATATTGACCATGTTCGATATAAATCCACTCGAATTGGTTCGTTTTTGAAATTCTCGATATTTCATAAGTTCGTGTTCGTTTTCGTGTCTGGCTTTACTATTTTTGTTTTCGTTTTCGTATTTTAAATCTAAAAATAGAAAACAATTTAAGAGTTTTTTGACCGTTTTTGACCGTCTTCATCCTTATTCCTACCAAAGGATGTCAGGAGCTGGCGGCTATGTTCCTCCGTCTTCCATTGCTCTATTTTATTTTCATTAATTCATTCATGGTCATTAGAGTCATTGTCCATTCAAAACAGCCGCGCACATCTCAGTGGAGAAATTATTGTGGCAAGTTCATCTGCCATACACTACACTCTCTTGAACCCTCTTCTTAATTCACCAACCTATTTCGGGAAAGCATAAATTCGTATTGCAGTTGCAGTACGTGTGAGGAGCTGATAATCTTCGGTCCTGTTTGGTTCACTCTTCCTAAACTTTTAATCCTAATTAGTCTTTAAAGTACCAAACACTCTTTACTTTTGGATGAACTAAAATTTATTTCCTTTAGTATGTAAGATGATGAGACTAAATGGGACTAAAAACCTAAATTGTGATGCCCTGACCTTTTAAAATTTTTTTGATATTCTATGTCTCTTTTTAATATGCTTTTAGTCACTAGAACCAAATGTAATAGGACTGAAGTTTAGCCTATCATCATCATAGAAGTGTCACCTGTCAAGATCACTATCGTCGAAAGGGCTAACAACAAATATATATGGCCATGCAGCCTGTGGCCCGTGGCCCGGCACGAGGCACGGCGCGGCATGGGGTCACTAGGCGCTGGCTAGCACGGCCCGAGGGAGCAGGGCCCGAGGGCATGGGCACAACCCGGTAGAAGTGACAGGCCCGGTGAAGGCCCAGTGAAGAAGCTCCAATAATAGCAGGCCAACAGCCCAGCAGATAGCCCAAGCCAACAACAGCCCACCACACCCCCTTCCTTAACCCAAACTTCATTACACATGGCCCTATCTCCCCAGCCGCCGACGCCAGCCGCACACTTCTTCGCCTCTTCCTGCTTCACGCCCTGGCCGCTTGCATCGTAGCTTGGCGCTCGCGCCGTGCTTCTTCCTCGCATAGCCCATTGCCCACTGCTTCTCCCTCGCCGCGGAGCACGGCCGAGGGGCCAACCAGCCAGGGCACTGGCAAGGCGGAGCATCTCGCGGCGCGCCGTCCGTTCGCAGCCAGGCGGAGCACCTCCATGGCCCCACCTCGCGCGGCACCGTCCCTCCGCCCCATGGCAAGCGAGCACCTCCACCTCGCGCGGCGCCGTCCGCTCCCTCGTGCTCTCGGGCGGCACGCAAGCACGCCGTGCTCTCGGGCCTAACGCTGCCCACGGGCCTGCCTTGGCCGTTGCCCGAGCACAAGCACGCCGCGGGCACGGCACGGCGAGGCCCGGTGGCCCGGTGAGGCATGACGGCGTGCCAGCATGGCACGGCACGCCGGGCCGCCGGGCGGGCACGGCCCGATGGCCATCTATGACGGCAAAGAAGTGAATAATGCGCTGAAATCTGGTGTTTGATATGGCAGCACATCCTGGGCTATCTTCGATCTGTCCTTGCAAACTAGAGACATCTTCATCATCCAGGTCGATTGGCGAATGCTGCACGACGGTTGAGGCATGGGGATCCATACGTGTTATGCATGTTTGCATCGAACACTGGAGCACAAGTTGTGAATCTGTGGATTTCTCTAGCGACCAGTCCAAGGGAGGGGCAGTGTTAGGAGACACAAGATGCCATCGTCCGGGGCCACTGTTGGGCGTCTGGCAACGGGACACGGAAGCGTCAAGCGCCGGTAGCGTACAGCATGAATTCACGTGAGGACTTAGCGGTGTGAGTGGTGAAGACGGCGTTGTGCCGTGGGCATATAACGCCCTGAAGCGATGGCCTCTATAACGAATTCAAAACAGAACTCTTCTCTGCCAAGCAAACTGACCTTGTCGTCTTCGTCCATCCCCATTCCCATGCTTGGTCTTCCCAATCTAAGCTCCAATCCCTAGTTATCTTCACGGATTTGACTGGAACCGTGACAGATTACGTTGATGTTATTACCCTCTCCAGTTTAAACGTTTGCAACGTTCTTGAATCTTGCTATCTATGACAATAGCGATATGACATGGACTACAATTTGAAGGCCCCGCAACATGAACAGGTGTATGGCAATTCTCGGCAGGACCTCATGTTTCCATGTCAACACTCAACAGGAAGAGCAGCACTGAAAACTCTGTTCTTCGCCTTCAGTGCCTGGAGAGTGGATGGAAACCCAACAGCAACATTCAGAACAAAGGAGGATAAACAAAACAAGTAAAAACAGCACGTATGGAACCTCAAGTACTCTCGTGTGCTTACTTCCTCCTTGTTCCAGTTGGTGCATAAGGTAATGCAGAGCAGCGAGAGCATCTGCACCACCAGGCCGCACAAGATCCCAAACCAGAGACCCTGATCATGATCAGAGTTGGAAACAAGAACTTGTTCAGCTGAAAGGATGATAGTGAAAACTAACTGATCCCAACCGAACTAGTAAAGAAAGAAGAGTATCATTCCCCCAAGACGGTGTTGACAACCAAAATTGTCCATTTTATAAAGTTGTCAAAATGTTGATTTGATCTCACCATTGCGTTCCTCTCGTCGAGATGGTCAAAAATCATATATGGAATGCCCAATTTGGAGATCGGATGAAGAAGTTATGGCCCCGGGAAAATGCTGTGGCGCTGACCCAGAACTTCCGGTCCGAGACCGAACTTCCGGTCCGTGACCAGAACTTCCGGTCCGGGACCAAAAGTTCCAGCCTGCGCCCGACCCGGAGTACTTCGGTCCATGACCGAAGTTCGGTCCAAGACCAGAAGTTCGGTCCGATACCGGAAGTTCCGGTACTTCGTCGGGCTCGGATCCGGACTTTCGGTTGCGACCGAACTCTTCCAAACTCGTGGGAAACTTGGAAAATAAGTATTGGAGCAGTTTTCTACTAGGATAAGACCACCCCCCTCTCTATATATGAGAGGATCATGGCCGATTGAGTTCCCATCTATCCAATCGTCAAAAACACATCTACTACAGCTTTTACCCTCTCTTCTTCTCGTCGTTCTTCGTCGGCGCTGCATGGACAGTGGATCGATGACGGCGAAGCTCTAGAGCGGTCGGGCCGGCTAGAGCAGCCCATAGCCTCCGCCCACGCCCGACGGGTCCCTCCCGGGCGTGTGGGGTTTCAGGTCTCAAGAGACCTCGCCGGCATGTCTTGCGTATCGCGCTCCCGACGAGGCTCCTCCGGCGACGTGTCTTGCGTATCGCGCTCATCGCTGGAGGCACAAGGTCCAGTGTAGATATCCTTTAGGCCCCGACCGATCTCAAAATCGGTTTGGCCCTATATCGAGCGTGCTAGCTCCCTATCGAGTGTGGTGACCTAATTCAGCGTCAACACACTTTTTGGCGACTCCGCTGGGGAAGGATTGGTTCGGTTGTTTGCTAATAACCGATCTTTTCTTCAAATCCAGCGCACATCATGCCTGAAATCAGAGACGTGGAAGACAAAGGAGGAGACGGTGATCTCTCAAGAGTTGATACAAGCAACATCCGACGTCCCACCCTTGACGATCTTCCTGAAGAGCTAAGGAAACAAGTTGATGACAAGGTCAACGCCGTTCTCAAAGCTTTCTTGGAAAGTTGTACTATAGATCGGCGTGACAAAGTCACTCAATACAAGGAGCCTAACTACGCTGCATTGATTCCCTCTACATCAACGGCTACACCGGGCGCTTTCTCGCACCCGCTACAACGGTTGCTCCGCAACCGAAGTAACTAATAGTCCTCCTATCTATGATGATCCATATCCTACTCATGCCAATTTTGCCCAGATGCTAGTAGATGAAAGAAAAGTATATAACAATAATATTCAACATCTTGCTAGCATACTTAGTGATCGAATGGATAAGTTAGAAGGACGAACAACCGATTATGATCAATCGGGTGTTCCGCAGCCCCAATTTGGTATGCTATTGAATTATTATTCTAATCAAAGTAATCATGCAGCGGCTAGTAGATTGCCATCGGGCCCTTTATTGTTTGGAAACAATGGGACCGATGTTCCTACAACTAATGCTATGGTTCGAGGGACTGCTAATGTCCAAAATTCGGCTTGTTTTACGCAAACCGATACTAGGACAGCAGCAAATAGAGCATCGGCGGGGGCAAATACGGTCCTTCCGAACCCACCGGTGTCACCTAGTGCTATTCCTATTCTTAATGCAGGTCCTACTCTTCCTACTACCGATTTTAATGCTACTTTGAATCGGTTTAAAGAAGATTTGACTAGATCTCTTGAGAGTAGCTTAGGTGTGCAAATCAAACCCGCTAGGCATGCATATCACAAACCGTACCCTTCTACTTTTGATTTTTTGCGAGCACCCGTTGGTTGGAAGGTACCGGATTTTGTTAAATTTAGTGGGGATGATAATAAAACTACAATGGAGCATGTTGGTATGTTTTTGGCTCAAATGGGTGAAGCTAGTACCATGGATCATATGAATGTTCGTTATTTCCCTTTATCACTTATTGGTACAGCTTTTGCTTGGTTTACTTCTTTGCCATCATGTTCTATTAGTTCTTGGGCTGAGTTAGAAGAAAAGTTTCATAATCATTTTTATAATGGAGTCCAAGAAACTAGATTGTCTCATCTTGCATCGGTTCGTCAAGGACGTAGTGAGCCCGTTCTTGATTTCTTTAAGCGTTTCAAAGACATTAAGAACCGGTGTTTCCATTTAATGCTTTCTGATAGAGATTTAGTTGATTTGTGTTTCGCTGGCCTGCTTCCTAGTATTAGGGAGAGACTTGAGCATCATGAATTTCTAAGTGTTAATCAATTGTTAGAGAAGGCCGTTTCCGTTGAATCGCGCCTTAAAGAACCTCGTGATGGTCATAAGTCTTACCGACCGAATACTCATATCTTGGAGGAGTTTTCGGACGGTGAGAACAATGAAAATAGTGAGTTTTGTGCTGCTGAAATTGTGTGGCCAGCGCCTAATAAACTAGTCACTTGCCCATCTCTCAAACCGATTCAAAAGAATCGGGGTGAGGATATGAAGTTTACTTTTGATTTTTCTAAGTGTGATCGAATTTTTGATGAATTGCTTAAATTCGGCTATCTTAGAATTAACTATACATTGCCATCGCCTGATGAGATGAAGAGAAGGGCTTATTGCAAATTTCATAACTCTTTTTCTCATGCCACTAATGATTGCAATGTTTTCCGTCGACAGGTCCAATCGGCCCTTAATGAGGGACGATTGAGTCTTACTGAGATGCAGGTAGACAAGACTCCTTTTCCCGCCTATGTGGTTGAGAAAGGGGATCCCGCTGTTTTGATTCGTCCAGAGCAAGCCGATAAAGCTTAAGGCAAGAAAGTGATTATCGGCGACCCACGTGTAGCACCGAATGCAAATGTGAATTCGGGGCGCAAAGTGGTGCTTGAGAAAGACGAAGAAGGTAGGAACAAGCTCAAGATCACTGCTGGGTCGAATAAATATTTGAACAAGCAAAGATCATTCGAAGTGGTGGCGTCACAAAGACAAAGCCGGCTAGGCCGACTCACGGAGTCGGCCAAGCCGACTTGGCTCCTCCTGCAGGTAGCCAACCGGCTAAGCCGGATCGAGGCGATCGGCAAAATGACACTCCGACCGAGGTCAAGACTTTGCGCACGTTTGTTCCACAGGGCCGAGATAGGTACTTGGAAGACCAATGAAAAGAAGAACAAAGGCATCTTTGTCAAAAGGCAATGCACCTTCGACAGGCTTATGTCCAAGTACAAGAAGGAAAAGGCCGATTCTGAGAATCGGCCATTAAAAAAAAGAGAATCTACTCCACCCAAGCGAGAGGATGAGAAGGCAAAGCAACTGGTTATGACATCCGCATCGACACCGCCGCAAAGAGTTGCTCCTCATGTGTCTCGTTGGGGTCCCCCGATTCCACCGCCTGTTACACCACAATGGGGACCTTATGGAGTTTGGGTGCCGTATCCTCCACAAGCGCCCATGATACAACAACAAGGATGGGGAGTGCCTGCTGCTCCTTATGCCAAACCATCTGTGTTTAGCCGATTGAACTTCGGTCAGTCGAGCTCTACCGTTGGTAATCAAGATCATCTAATTACATTAAGAACTGTGACCCCACAGAAACAGGAAAGGCGCCAATGCAAAGGGGTTTATGTGCCTAACAGGATGAGAAGATGCTTGAAGCCCCCATGCCGAAGCCCAATTCTCTTCCATCCATTGTAATCGGCTCTACGAAGTTCCTGTCATAAAGGATGATGAGCCGATTATGATTGAGAATCCAGCTTCAGTGACAAATCAAGGTGAAACGACAAGTACTGTTGTTGAAGTTGAAAAGAAGAAGAAAGCCGAGGTGGACCCCAAATATAATCAACCTAAGTGGTGTCCTCCCGGCTTGGATAAAACTCAAAGGCGCAAATTGCAGCGAGCAAGGCACAAGCAACAAAAGAGAGAGAAGCTGGAGAAGATGAGGGAGGAAATCTTCAAGTCAAAACAATCACCAATCAAAGCAAATTGGCCGGCAACTCTCGCCCGGCTATTTCAGCGCTGTGCCAAAGGAAGGCGAGCGCTTAAGCCGACTCTTGAGTCGGCTAAGCCAGCTCCTACTTTGGACTAATGCTGCGGAGAGTCCAGAGTCGGCCAAGCCAACTTTTGAGTCGGCCGAGCCGACTCCCACGGCTCCCTGAGATCTCCGAGGCACCTTCTCGGTGATTTTGCCTCTACCATTGCTTTGCATTGGTTGGTATTGAGGTCCCAAATGAGTCCCGACGAAGAGATGGTGGACTCACTTAACCTTCTCCGGAAAGGGGAAGTTAATGTTATTTATTTGTCTTCAGATTACTATATTGTTGGGGATGATTCGACGGCGACGGAATTCAACTTTGCCACACAAAGTGCTGTGTTTCAGAAACCTAAAGATTCCGTCAACCATCTCAAGCCGCTGCACTTGAAGGGCCATATCAATGGCACACCGGTTCCACAAAGATGTTGGTGGATAGCGGGCGATTTGTGAACTTGATGCCATATACGCTTTACAAGAAGCTTGGTGGCACCGATGAGGAGTTGATCAAGACCAACATGACCATCACCGGTGTTGGAGGTGGAGCTCCTATTCCGGCTAGAGGTGCTTTGCCCATGGAGCTCACTATTGGGAGTAAAACTCTAGCTACGGCTTTCTTCGTCGCCGACGTCCCAAGGTAGCTATAACTTGATACTTGGGCGTGATTGGATTCATGCCAATCGTTGTGTTCCCTCTAGCTTGCATCAATGTCTCATTCAAGGGATCGGTGATGAGATTGAGGTGGTACATGCGGATTCATCGGCTCATGTAGCTACAAAAGATACTCCTTCGCTCGGGGGGCATGATGGTATTGCTTCTCTTTCTGGTAGAGATCTTTCTGATTTTCAGTTTATTAGTGTTACTAAAGAGGGATTTGTACCTGTATCATTGAAGCCGATTGATAATCGGCTCAATATCATCATGTAATTTATCAATGGATGCTAATTTAGAATGGTTAAAACATCGTGTTGAGCAAAGTATCGGGCTTCTCGCACCGATGCATGTGAGGCTATTGATGATTTTGATGAGCTCAATAAGTTGGGCCAAGGTTTTACGTCGGCCGACCCTTTGGAACAAGTGGACATTGGGGATGGTTCTGTGCCTCGGCCGACGTTTGTTAATAAGAACTTAGAAGCCGATTATAAATCTAACTTAATCGCGCTTCTCAAGGAATATGCTGATTGTTTTGCATGGAATTACAAAGAGATGCCTGGATTGAGCCGTGAGCTAGTTGAGCATCGGCTCCCCATCAAGGATGGATTCAGGCCTCACAAACAACATCCCCGACGCTTTAATTCTGCTATATACGACCGGATTAAAGAAGAGATTAATCGGTTGTTGGAAGCGGGGTTTATACATCCATGCGGTATATGCAAATTGGGTCTCTAATATTGTGCCTGTTGAAAAGAAGGATTCAGGCAAGATCCGAGTTTGTATTGATTTCAGAGATCTCAATAGAGCTACCTTGAAAGATGAGTATCCTATGCCTATAGCCGATATGCTTATCAATGATGCTTCGGGACATAATGTGCTTAGTTTTCTTGATGGTAATGCTGGTTACAATCAAATATTCATGGCTGAAGATGATATTTCTAAAACGGCCTTCATATGTCCTGGGTTTGTTGGCTTATTTGAGTGGGTTGTGATGACATTTGGATTAAAGAATGCTGGTGCTACTTATCAACGCGCTATGAATTTGATCTTCCATGATTTGCTTGGTGTGATTGTGGAAGTTTATATTGATGATATTGTTGTTAAATCGGCTTCTCGAGTTTCTCATTTAGCCGATTTGCGACTTGCTTTTGAAAGGATGCGCCGCTATGGGCTTAAGATGAATCCACTCAAGTGTGCTTTTGGTGTATCGGCTGGAAAGTTTCTAGGCTTCATTATCCATGATAAAGGCATAGAGATTGATCCAAAACGGATAGAAAAGATCAAGAAAGTTCAGTCTCCAACATGTAAGAAGGATTTACAAAAATTCTTAGGGAAGGTGAACTACTTAAGAAGGTTTATTGCCAACTTGTGCTGGGAAGATTATTCCTTTTACCCCCATACCGAGAATGAAAGATGAATCTGAATTTACTTGGGGGCAAAGCAAAGAAGAAGCTTTTGAAAAGATAAAGGAATATTTGTCTACACCACCGATTCTTCGTGCACCAAGAAGAGGAGTTCCATTCAAACTGTATATTGCTTTGCCGAAGAAAGAGTAATCGGGGCTGTTTTGACTCAAGAGGATGAAGGTAAAGAGTATGTGATTGCTTACATTGGTCGTCGTCTTCTTGATCCCGAGACAAGGTATGCCCATATTGAAAAGTTGTGCTTATCATTATACTATGCTTGTGCTAAGATGAGACACTATTTATTATCTAGTACATGTGTAGTTGCTTGCCGCACCGATGTAATCAAACATATGTTATATCGGCCGATCCTTAACGGAAGGATAGGCAAATGGGCATATGCATTAATTGAATATGACTTGACTTTTGAGCCATTAAGAGCCATAAAGGGGCAAGTCCTTGCTGATTTTATTGTTGAGCATGGTATAGATCTAGAAAATGAGATGATTACCTTACTATTACTCCATGGAAGCTTTATTTTGATGGATCGGTTTGTAAAGATGGCCAAGGTGTTGGCATTGTTCTTGTTTCCCCTAGTAATGCTGAAATTAAATTATCAAGCCGGTTAAATTTTCATTGTACTAATAATCAAGCCGAATATGAAGCTCTCTTGTTCGGCTTGATAATGTTATCTTCCATGGATGTAAAACATGTTGTAGCCTATGGTGATTCCTTACTAGTAGTACAACAAGTTGCTGGTGAGTTTCAATGTTTAGATGGATCACTAAATGAGCGTCGTGATAAGTGCCTTGATCTTATTGCTACATTTGCCGAATTTCAGATTCGGCATATTCCAAGGCATGCAAATTTTTTGGCTAACTTGCTAGCTCAACAAGCATCGGGTCTTGCTATCAAGGAGTATTATTTTCATGTTCAAGAAGAACCGATGTATCAAGATTCAAACTTTTTCTCACACAGGTGCTCTAGGATCGGCCGAGCCGACTCGAGAGTCGGTCAAGCCAGCCAGTCGGATAAGCCGACTCCCTTAGTCGGCTTAGCTAGTTCTTCACTGAGAGGCAGCCCGGCCATCAAGTCGGCTAAGCCGACTGACCCAGTCGGCCTAGCCGACTTCCTTGAAGTCGGCTCGGCCATGTCGCTTGATCAAGCTCCGAATCGGTCCAGTCCCACATCCTAGTAATGATGTGACCGATTCAGGAGATTGAGAACTCCTTTGTTAAAATATTTGCGGGATCCCAACTTGAAAGTTGACAAAAGTGTTCGGCGGAGTGCATTCAAGTACACTCGCATAATGGCGAGCTCTACCGGCGAACCGCCGAAGACTTGTTGCTTAAGTGTTTGGGAACTGATCAAGCAAAAGTGGCTATGTGAGAAGTCCATGAAGGCATTTGTGGTACGCATCAATCGGCTCCGAAGATGAAATGGTTGTTACGTCGGGCTGGTTTCTATTGGCCTACTATGATGGCCGATTGTTTTCGGTACTACAAGGGGTGCGAGGAGTGCCAAAAGTTTGGTAATATTCAGCTTGTGCCTGCTGCAATGCTTCATCCTATAATCAAACCATGGCCTTTTCGTGGTTGGGGGCTAGATTTCATTGGCCAAATTCATCCCCCATCTTCAAAGGGACATCGCTTTGTCTTGGTTGCTACAGATTACTTTACTAAGTGGACCGAGGCAGTCCCGTTGAAGAATATGACACATAAAGAGGTGATTGAGTTTATTACTGAGCATATTATTCATAGATTCGGCATTCCTCAAACATTGACAACAGATCAAGGGACATCCTTTATATCCAAAGAGGTAAGAGAGTTTGCCGAATTGTTTAAGATAAAGCTTCTCAATTCATCTCCATACTATGCTCAAGCTAATGGTCAAGCTGAGTCTAGCAACAAGACTTTGATCAAGCTTATTAAGAAAAAGATTGAGGATAATCCGAGAAGGTGGCATGAAGTCTTGTCTGAAGCTCTATGGGCACATCGCATATCAAGGCATGGTGCTACAAGGGTGACTCCTTTTGAGTTAGTCTATGGTCAAGAGGCCGTGTTGCCCGTTGAAGTGAATTTGGATGCATATAGGCTTGCTAAACAAAATGATCTATCTGCTGTTATGTATCATGACCTAATGATGGATAATATTGACGAGGTGACGGATAAAAGATTAAAGGCTCTTAAGGAAATTGAGAAAGACAAGGCTTGGGTTGCTAGAGCATATAATAAGAAAGTGAAAAGCAAATCTTTCCAAGTTGGAGAGATGGTTTGGAAAACCATATTACCAATTGGATCGAAAAGCAATAAGTTTGGTAAATGGTCACCAAGCTGGGAAGGTCCTTATAAAGTGATCAAAGTGATATTTGGAAATTCATATATGCTAGAGACATTGCAAGGTGAAAGTCTCCCCGAGAGCAATAAACGGAAGATACTTGAAAAAAGTATTTTCCAAGTGTTTGGCAAGAAGCCTAAGTGCTTTCCAAATAATGGCCGATACATGTATCGCCCTTAGAACAAAATGGCCGATGTATACATCGCCCTTAGTCACTAGATAGCCGATGAGATGGGTATCGTTGCTATTTGGTTTTAAATTGTATTTTCAGGTTCATGCATCATTCACCCGAAAACAAGGCATGTGTTGACAACCAAAATTGTCCATTTTATAAAGTTGTCAAAATGTTGATTTGATCTCACCATTGCGTTCCTCTCGTCGAGATGGTCAAAAATCATATATGGAATACCCAATTTGGAGATCGGATGAAGAAGTTATGGCCCCGGGAAAATGCTGTGGCGCTGACCCAGAACTTCCGGTCCGAGACCGGATCTTCCGGTCCGTGACCAGAACTTCCGGTCCGGGACCAAAAGTTCCAGCCTGCGCCGACCCCGGAGTACTTCCGGTCCATGACCGGAAGTTCGATCCAAGACCAGTTCGGTCCGAGACCGGAAGTTCCGTAGACTTCGTCGGGCTCGGATCTGGACTTTCCGGTTGCGACCCGAACTCTTCCAAACTCGTGGGAAACTTGGAAAATAAGTATTGGAGCAGTTTTCTACTTTGGGATAAGACCACCCCCCTCTCTATATATGAGAGGATCATGGCCGATTGAGTTCCCATCTATCCAATCGTCAAAAACACATCTACTACAGCTTTTACCCTCTCTTCCTCTCTTCTTCTCGTCGTTCTTCGTCGGCGCTGCATGGACAGTGGATCGATGACGGCGAAGCTCTAGAGCGGTCAGGGCCGGCTAGAGCAGCCCATAGTCGCTGCCGCACCGACGGGTCCCTCCCGGGCGTGTGGGGTTTCGGTCTCAAGAGACCTCGCCGGGCGTGTCTTGCGTATCGCGCCCCGACGAGGCTCCTCCGGCGACGTGTCTTGCGTATCGCGCTCATCGCTGGAGGCACAAGGTCCAGGTGTGGATATCCTTTAGGCCCCGACCGATCTCAAAATCGGTTTGGCCCTATATCGAGCGTGCTAGCTCCCTATCGAGTGTGGTGACCTAATTCAGCGTCAACAGACGGCAAATGAAGGCAAAAACAAACGCAGCAGGGATATCAGCGAGGTAGTAGGCATCAAAGGTTGATGAAAGCGCCGGCCTTTTGGCGGCCAGATCCCCTGACAACACCTAACGCAGAATCCAGCAATTGAGACCGTGCATCGGGTTGAAGCTTACCAATGTTCACTTCATACAGTGTTTATTATAAGAACTTCATTAAGTGTTGTTTAGTACTTCCTCCATCCCAAATTATAAAACGTTTGACTTTTTTAACACCAAGTTTGACCACTCATCTTATTAAAAAAATTTAGAAATATTGTTTCTTTTGTCGTGGCTTGCTTTATCGATAAAAGTTTTGCAAGAATAACTTAAATTTGATTACTTTTATACAAATTTTTAAATAAAATAAGTGGTTAAATTTAAGGTTGAAAAAGTCAAACGCCTTGTAATTTGAAATGGAGGAAGTAGTATACTCCGTCCCAAAAATAACTGTCGCTTTTTTGCTTCCTAAGAAACAAATACCGGCAATTTTTATAAATAATAAATATTATCGAATAGTATCATAATTAGTATCATCGGAAAGATCTTTGAATCTAATTTTTTAACAAAATTATTTAGAGATATAAATATTGCACGTATTTTCTACAAATCGAGTCAAACTTGCGACACGAAAATCCAAAAACGACAATTATTCTGGGACGGAGGGAGTACCTGAAAGCACACACTGCTGGGTGCTGGCCGTCGAGCATGACGGGCATGGTGAGGACTGGCATCATCTTGGCGGTGTACCTGGCCACTTCCTTCTCGTTGCTGTAGACATATAGAACATGATGCCCATCTTTTCTTCCATTGCACCCTTGCCTCGTGTGGTATTGTTTACCTTTTCTAACCCCATTATAACTGATAACGACCTGCCTATTGAAACTGATGGTATTCAAGTAACTCTTCAATTTCTCATACCTAGCTACATAGATGATTCTATACTTTCACCAAGTTTCTTCATACTCTATGGTATATTTGGAAGGCCAAGAACGACTACTATTCATCAACGGGAAGCAGTGGACACCCACTCAGGTGCACCATGCAGCATCAGCTCATATATTTTTTTTGACGTGAACAGGAGGGGAAGTCCCCTACTGGCTTTTATTTATTAAGATCAAAAAAACTTTACAAGTGCTGTCATGAGACAAAAAAGGAAACAAAGAAAATCAGAAAAATTACACATAAGCTTCTAGCCATTGGGAGATAAAAGGCTTATAACTTCCTCTTGCTCGTAGAATAACTAAAGCAAATTCTCTTCTGAATATATCTTTGCAATGTTGGATACTGGGTTGTAAACCTCTAAAGATGAAGTCATTTCGAACCATCCAAATAGCCCAGGACATTGTAACTATTATTTCCATCACAAAAGGTAGATTGAGTTGGGTTCTGAATAAGGTGACTGAGTCAAGAGGAGAGGAATAATTGGTGATCAGCAACCCCAAAGTAGACCAGCAACTCTGAGCGAATGGGCATAGCAGGAACAGATGTTCAGCCGTCTCTAAAGAGACTGGGTGTAAGCAGTGAACACAGTTGTAATCTTCTAAGGCCATGTTTCTTCTTTGCAAAAGGTCCCGGGTACTTAACCTGTCTTGCAGGAGCAATCAAAAGAAGACTTTACGCTTGTTTTGACAGCAAGATTTCCATAACCACCTGAAAGCTGGGTGCGTTTGGGGAGAGCCAATCAACTGCTTGTAAGCTCTTCTGGTGGAAAACATGGTAGAACCCCATATATAATACCAAGTATCTGAAGCATCTTGAAGGTGGATATCCGCAATCATAGAGGAGACCTCCTGGAACTCTAGGAAAGCTTCATGTGACAAGGGCAATTGAAAGAAGTCTAACAGGTTCTGGCTTTGGCATACATTTTGCACAGAAATCCAATGATCTTTGGCAAAGGAGAACAAGTGAGGAAATTGAATTGACATGATGTGATTGTCCCATATATCTAACCAGAAGTAGCATGAGGATCCATCAACAACCAGGGCAGCAGCAATCCCTTTAAATTGATCAAGGAGTTTAAGAAGCCCTTCTCTCTCAGATCACAACACAGGACACTAACATCAACAATTTGCAACGGAATGCAACTGTAAATGCTGCACAAGTGCCCTTACTCCATGGTGAGACCCGTATACAACAAGGTATGAGTCTTAACATATATACACCCTCAACATATCAGGTTCCATTCCGAAGCTCCACACCTTCTCAATGGGAACAAATGCCATGTAGATGCCTCCACAGCCCCCAACCAGCAAGATCACACCAAGGACAGCAGGGCTTGGAATTTTCTTCTTGCTCATGCAGGATCATGGTTCGGAGACCATCTACATCAAGGCAAAACTGCACACCTGCACTTCTGTGCTTATAGCAGAAGCTGCTGCTCTAGCTCTTGCATCAACACTGGCTCGACAGCTTAATATTGCAGGACTCAACTATCTATCTGCGAGCAGCTCATCCTCTTCCTCCACAACGAAGACCGCTCTAACTCTTCTGATTGGAGAATCAAGCCTTTAATGCAGATATATGTAAATAACTTAGCCCATGTTTCGGCTACATGTTTTAAGATTCATATATATATGAACTCTACAGTTCACAATCTAGAAAGTCAGGCAATTCAAGACCCAAATTCTGAGGGAAATCTCAGCTTCTCTTGCTCTTCTAAGCATCATGTATCCCTATGCCCTTTCCTATCTTGAGCCTGAATGATGTAACTATTTCCGCAGAGGCAATGCTAGGATACATCTTTTACTTCTTAGGAGGTAATACCTCAAATGAATCTAAGCTCTTAACTTTTTTAAACTTTTCAGATTTTTAAAATTAATTAATCTATTAATTAACTGATTTAGGAGAGGAAACAAACTGTGGAATCTCCAAATAATGGAGACAAAAGCCGCGGGTGCCCACTTCTTTTTCTGAGCCGTGTGGCCCCTTCTATGATTGGCCAGTCTCCAAAGTTTGTCGCCAGTCGCCGGATAATCAATTGGTAAATATGTTTCGAGGCCTTTTACAGAGACCTTTTACACTTATATTTACACGAAAGTTTTATAACAAACACGTCATGCTAGCTAATAAAAACCATTAAACAAATCATATAATAAACACATCATGTCACGTCACATGCAAATCAAGTACAGGACACACTTTGACACACATGCAAATTCAAATGTATTAAGTCACAAGTAAAATTACATGTTAAATTTTTTTTATCATATCCGTTAGACCGTACATGTACCAATCAAATCTAGAACAAAGCCCGTTTGTGCAGGTCGATATTGCTAATCTATAAAGTTGTTTGTCGTAAACAAAAAGGCCCGGGTGTGTGGGGTCATCTCCGACCAGCGACGAGACGAGCTTTCGTCGGCGCACGCGGAGCAACAGCATGGGGGCGTGGCCCCTGGTGGCAGCGCGGCCGGCCTGGCAGGTGGCTCCGTAGGCTAGCGGCGCCGGGCCATGGCGGCCGGCGCAGCGAAGCTCCGGAGCAGGGCGCGGAGGCGCGAGACCCCGGCTGCCTGCACGGCACGCGTAGAAGGCCAGCTGAGGCACGGGGACATGGGGGTGCAGCGCCCTGCTGAGCGCGGTGTCACCGGGGCACATGGTACCGCAGGCGAGTGAGCGCCTGGAAGGTGGCTCCGCAGGCCAGCACCGCAGGGCCATGGCGGCCGGCGCAGTGAAGCTCCAGAGGCACAGGGACGTGGGGGCGCGCGGTGCGTTGGGCACATTGTTCCGCAGGCGATTACCTTGCAGGTGGTGCGTGGCTCCGCATGCCAGCGGTGCAGGGCCACGGCGGCCGGCCCGGCGAAGGTCTAGAGCGGGGCGCGAGACCCCGGCTGCCTGCACGGCACGCATAGTAGGCCAAAGGCACGGGGATGTGGGGGCGCGCGGCCCTGCTGAGCGCGGTGCGTCGGCCGGGCACGGGCACATGGTACCGCAGGCTAGCGGCACGGGGGCCGGGGCGGCCGGCGTAGGAAGCTTCGGCGCTGTGAGTTGCAGGCGGTCCTGCGGAGCAGCCTTGCGATGATGGCTCAGATGAATTAGGAAACGAAAGTGCTTTGGGAAATTCTTCGACTTCATTCTTTGAGTAAAAAGTTTAGGTCCGTCGGATAAGTGTGAACTTATGGAACATGATGTACGATCTTGACTAGACATGATCATGGCTTATGTATAATCTGAATATCTCTCTTCATTAACGTGTATCATGTGATGCTTGCTAAAAAATATATATTTCAATATTTACATAATATATATGTTTTTATTAGTCAAAAATATATCTACAATAAGTTGTACATGAAAAATCATATTGATTATTGGGCCATTCATGTCAAGGGTACTTGTGTCTTTTCGGCCTTCACCTAGCATCGTATAACTTAGAGTTGAAAACAAGAGCACTGGTGCAATTGGACCCTTAAAATAATGTGTTTTTTTAATATTATGGTGCCGCATTTGATGAGGTTTTTTTCCATATACATTGGAATGCCGAAGCTAGATTTTGTCCAGAAATTTTATGCCCTCGTACTATATTTAATCCTTCTTTTGCAGAAGACAGGTGAATGAATATCACTCAATACAAAGCACTAGAATAAATTATGATCTCTCACTCAAAAGATGAAATCCAATTCAACAGAATGAGCGGAGAGGCTTAGAAAGTGCTCAAGTATGTGTATGAGATGTGCTAAGATCCAAGAGATCTCACATGGCCAGGGCAAGGCATGTATATTTAGTCCCAACACATATGACTAGAGAGCTACATGAATTAGTTGGGATTCTTTATTTTATATTTTGCCATAAATACACTATCTTAAATTGGCGGAAGATACCAACACATCGCACATTTGAGTAACACGTGACCCTGCTATCCTTGCCCTCGCCGCCGCCTCAGGCTTCCACCACTCGTGATTTGCAACTCTGTCGCCTCGAGTGCCACCCACCTCCTGCCCCCCACCCTCAAGCTAGCCCTCCCCTAACAACAAGGCTGTCGGTGACCGCTCCCACCACCAATCGTGCCCAACAACCATCTCCCGCTGCCCCGACGGCTGTCTCACCCATAATCACCACTGTGTCACAACCGGCGACCCCAAAGCCTCTTGTACAACTACGAGTGACCCAAAACTCTAACTGTTTGTTGTTCCTCCTAGCAAGCGGCACACGAATGGGTTGTATGATGCGAGTACCCCCACATCTACAATCAGTAATGCTAGGGCTCGTACATGTCCGGCCCCAACCCACGCCGGACACCACGACGACAACGACCCCCCCCCCCACAAGACGCTCCCCCACGCGAGGCGCGCCCTCCCCGCGCGATCGGGCGGCGGCGACGACGCACTCTCCTCCCGCTGCAGCCAAGCCCTCCCCCCCTGTAGGTCCTCCTCGTCTCCAACTCCGGCGAACTTCCCCTCTTCTCCATCAACTCCGGTGGAGTGTAGATCGCCCAGCTAGCCGAGGGAAGGAAGGGAAGAGAGGTGGTGAGGAGGCAAAGGGCGGCTTAGGGTAGCCGGGCGGCGGGGGTGGACGGTGGGCCAGGTCTAGGGCGGGGGCAAGCTCGTCGGAGCTGGAGAAGGAGGTGGCGGGGGGAGGGGAAGGGCAGCGCTCGCCGTGGGCGCTAGGGGTTCGCCGGAGCTCCGGCGAACCCTAGCGCCCGCGGCGGGGCGGGGCCGGTGGCCGGTGGGGGGCGGGGCGCGAGGAAGAAGGAGGCACGGGGAGGGACGGCGTCCGGACGTCCGGACGCGGCGATTACCCATCTACAATCCCTGACTCTCCCACCGCTGTTGCCGTTGGGACTATGTCGATGTTATTAGTTAGGCAATTCCCACTCTCCAGTTTAAACGTTTGGAACATTCTTGAATCTTGCTATCTATGATAATACCGATATGACATGGATTACAATTTGAAGGCCCCGGATCTCTCATGTTTCCATGTCTGTAGGAAGAGCAGCACTGAAAACTCTGTTCTTCGCCTTGAGTGCCTGGAGAGTGGATGGAGACCCAACAGCAACATTCAGAACGAAGGCGGATAATAAACAAA
Source organism: Chrysopogon serrulatus (assembly GCA_015844335.1). NCBI lineage: Eukaryota > Viridiplantae > Streptophyta > Magnoliopsida > Poales > Poaceae > Chrysopogon > Chrysopogon serrulatus. The sequence continues at coordinate 422,427 of JADLZL010004951.1, read as the reverse complement.
ACAAGTAAAAACAACACGTATGGAACCTCAAGTACTCTCGTGCTTACTTCCATGTTCCAGTTGGTGCATAAGGTAATGCAGAGCAGCGAGAGCATCTGCACCACCAGGCCGCACAAGATCCCAAACCAGAGACCCTGATCAGAGTTGGAAACAAGAATTTGTTCAACTGAAGGATGATAGTTAAAAGCTTAAAACTCCCAACCGAACATGTAAAGAAAGGAGAAGAGTACCAATCCCCCGAGACGGCAAACGAAGGCGAAAACAAACGCAGCAGGGATACCAGCGAGGTAGTAGGCAGCAAGGTTGATGAAAGCGCCGATCTTTTGGCGTCCACAGCCCCTAACCACACCTGCCACAGAATCCAGCAATTCAGAATGTGCATCTTGTTGAAGTTTACCAATTGTACGTCCAAACGGTGTTCTTCAGTACAGTACTACTAGTACCTGAAAGCACACACTGCTGAGCGTCGAGCATGACCGAGACGGCGAGGACCGGCATCATCCTAGCTGTGTACCTTGTCACTTCCTCCTCGTTGCTGTACGCGTACCCCCACAGATGGCGTGCCAGCACTATGACTAGGCCTTCGGACATGCCCACAGTGAGCGCGAGCAGCGCCACCACCCGGACCGCCAGTCGGGCCGCCTCAGGCCGCCCTGCTCCAAGCTCATTCGACACGCGCGTGCTGTGCATGCATGCCCAAGAACATGATCGTCATCAGAGGATAATCAGCATCAAAAAGAAAAGAACATGCACTATCTAGTGACTTGTAACAATTCTTTGGACCCGAACCTTATGGCAGCACCGAGTCCAAGCGGGGCCATGAACGCCAATGAGCTAGTGTTCAAGCTGCAAGAATCACAGAAATGGCCATGAGATCGATCGGGCAACGCAAAAGCTGCAGGCAAGTGTGTAGAATGATCTTCGTCGATCTTCACCAGATGGACAGCACGGCCGTCTCCAGCTTGGGGTTGGGGAGCAGTCCGGACAGCAGCACCAGGAGCTCGAAGGACCACCACTCCATGCTGCACCCAGATGAGAATGAGATCACTCGCGCGCCTTGATGATCTGTCGATTGCAGTTGCATGGAGGAATTGGAAGAAGAACGCAATGCATTACCACACCATGACAGCCGACGGCACGGCGAGCCTCAGGAAGTCGGCGACGCCGCGGAACGCCTCCGCCGAGAAGCCCGTCCAGGTGATCTTGCAGGCCGGCGACACCCTGACATAGGTGGCCAGGAAGGAGAGGTTGGCGAGGTAGGAGACGGCGTTGGCCAGCGCGGCGCCGTTGCGGCCGAGGCCGAGCCCGCGCACCAGCAGCCAGCAGACGGCCGGGTGGCACAGCGCGGTGGCGCCGGAGCTCAGCATCACGGGCACCACCAGGTTCTGCGTCTGCAGGAACCGGACGTGGCACTGCAGCGCGCCGTACGCGAACAGCGCCGGGATCATGCAGCGGATGTAGCTGCCGGCGCCCGCCGCGATCTCCGGGTCCTGCCCGCACCACGTCAGGATCTTGCCGGCGTAGGACCACACCACCGCCACCGGGACGCTTACGAGGGCGAGCACCACCATGGCGCGCTGCTTGTAGACGCCCAGCTGCTGGTGCTGCCGCGCGCCGAACGCCTGCCCGCACAGCGTGTCCAGGCTGCACGCCATGCCTGCCTGCCAAGCATGGACAGAAACGAGACAATCAGAAAAACGAGAGAGAGACGGCGGGAGAATTATGTGATGTTCACCGCACCAGCAAGCTGAAGCCCGTGACGCCGGCGAAGGAGGTGGCCAGGGAGGCGCTGGCCAGCGCGAGCTCGCCGAGGTGGCCGACGAACATGACGGAGACCATCTGGACCATGTTCTGCAGGAGGAACCCGACGACGAGCGGCCCGGCGAGGTACAGCTGCTTCTTGACCTCGCAGACCACGGCGCTCTCCTCACTGCCAGTGCCACCATGTTTCCCATTTCCTGTGGTGGCGAGGAGCGGCGCCTCCATTCCTGACCCCGTGCTTCACTGAGCAAGAAGCTAGGCCGGAATTTTGGTTGATGCAGTAATCGCTCCAAGATAAACGACAAATGGACTGGTCAAATAAAGGTTCAAATGGTCATCACAGGGGGAACTAACCGAGAAAACATTGATCCAGTACTGGGTCAGTGGCTCAGGATAATATTAATAAAATGAATATGTTAGTTAATGTGTCATGGCTGTGTAGCATAAGCCTGAAAACAAAAGCTATCTTATGGTATTCCAATGTAGTCTGATTGGATTTGATTGCATACCGCCTTATTCAGTCTATATCTATTGTACCTTAATAATATTGAAGTATCAAACGTGTTGTCCTTCGTATCCTCGTGTTTAGATATGATATTGACTTAGAGCAAGACTAATAATACAGTATGTTGCTGACTGTATAGATCATTATAGTCCATATCTTACCTTACTCATACAATAGTTTAGCTATCTACTCAAGATAATAGTCCACTTGTCTCTCTTACATATTTTTTTAGCTCTTGTATTCAAACTAGCTGTAAGCTTATAACCTATTTCTCTCTTTCTTCTCTCTCTCAAACTCAGCATTCAGCCTTCTTGCAGCCCTCCATAATACTTGCTCTTATCCAGTAATTCTAATCTTAAGGTAAACAGAAATGCTATATACAAGATGTTTGACGTTGTAACTCCCATACGAATGCGTGGCGTGACATGCACTACAACTTTATCTTATTGCCGCACGTGCTGCTTGACTAATAAATTAAAAAACAAAATCATCTTCTGCCAACCTCGCCTCTTTCCCCTCCACTCTGCACATACCTGCCCAACGAGCTCCACGCATGCGTGCTCTCTCTCTCTCTCTCTCTCTCTCACTTGCCTTTAGCACTCCTTCGTCTCTTTCTAGCCCTACTAGACATGGCGCACAGCTGCCTGCGAGTCACGGCGGCACGCTTGGTGGCCCTGCTAGGCCCGTAGCCACTTGTAAGTCATGGCTCGGCCGTCGAGGGATGTTTGCTATGTGCTGAAAGTGCTTATTGCAAGAGTATGTTATAAGTGTTCTAGATGGCTCTGAATATATTGTAAGTGTTTTGTATAAATGTTGTAAAAGTAGTTTAAGATGTTGCATATATTGCAATGGTTATACGGTATGTTGTAAGTGTTTATTCCTGATGTTTCATCTATTTTTTACATATATGTTGCGAATATTTTATACGCATATCTCAAATGTTTTATCTGTTTTTTGTTTGTTGTAATTGTTGAATATAGATATTTTAAAAGTAGATCAGAATGTTGCACATGTTGCAATAGTGTTTTAATTATATGTCTTAACTATTTTCTCTATTCGTATGTTGCAGAAATTTCATCTGGATATTGCAAAAGTATATCTTGTGTTCGAATATTGTAGTGTGAGACCTACATGCACAATTGCTGGGCCGCGTGGATGTGCATGGGGAGTGGAGGGCCGCTGGAAACGAGTGCAGGCATATCAAGACACACGCTAGCAACTAGCCTGTGTGCATGCGTATGGGAGCAGAACGGCGTGAGCAGCAGGTGTGGGAACAAGAGCGGGCGTAGACTGAGGCATCCGTGGGAAACAGAGCATTGGGCCTCCATGTGAAACACTTAGGCGTGCGAGCGAGTGTGTAGGCAAGCGTTGGAAGCTAGATGTCCAAGCACTAGTAGTTCTGTAAGATAAATTAAAATATAAAGCGTTTCTATGGTTCATTACTCTTGTTTGTTTTCTTACGAGTTATAAACTGGACATAATTCAAAGTCCAATCCCAAAATAATTTAGAATATTACATGACGTCATAATTGAATAAAATCTACAAACATCTCATGCCTACGTGAGTTAGATTAGCGTATGTTCTGACCAGATTTTGATCGCCGGACATATTATTTTCTCGAATACATAAAAAATAATTTAAATTGTGATAGAACGGTTTAAACATACAAACATCACACTTCAATTCAAGCGCGCGTCAATAGGTCTATAAGGACCACCATCCCTACTTGACTTGCATGCCCACTTGGAGCCCGGCTCATCAAATTATTTCATTGATTCACTGTAATTAAGTTTTGAGTTGTGTAAGGAAAATGGACACTAGAGCCATTTAATTTTGTTTGGTGTTTGATGATCAATGTGACCATTTGGCATAATATTAATTGTTTGGTAATGTTTTTAGATATAGTTCAAAGGATGTAAAAATGGCTTAGATTTAGACAAAGTGGTGATAGAGATAATCAATACCTTGAGCAAGATATTGGAAGCAATGTTAAAGACAAAAACAAAAGTTAAAGACATGAAGATGGAACCAAGCTAAGCTGACACAAAGATTGCAAAGAAACAAAGGTCAAACAGGGTGTCTGGACCGTTGTCGTCGGACCCTGTGTCAGCGGTAGCCTAAGCCTGTTCAGCGAACGTCTGACGCGGGCGTGTCAGCAGTATCATGCATGGGGGAGAAAGTCCGAAGAAAAACGATCGATTCGGCAACGTAACCGGTGGCCAGTTCTTGTGAACTTTTAGGCTTGTTGTGTTCTGGTGGCTTCTTTGGGCTTCCTGGCTTGAGAAACCTGAAACCAGCTTGGGTTTGTAGCTCTGAACCGAATGCCGGAAGAAAACCCAAACAAACAGGGTAAAGACACGCTGTCACAGCGAAGCCGTGAACGCATGATATCGAGATGATTGCTTAATCAGAAGCTTTGGTGGATAGTACGGAAGCAGTAGTAGCGTAATGCTTTGGATGGGGCTTGGGATATGCGTTCGAAGTCACCAAACTATACTTTTTGATATACTTTTATGTGGTGACGACTGATTTTTATAATAAGACAGAAGAAGAGCTATCGATTTTAATGTTAAGAAGAAAAATCCCTAGGCAGAGGTGACAGACTGAGTTTGGACTTATGCCAAGAAGACATGCAGATTCTTGGGCTGTAGTGTCTCACACGTTTTTTTTTTTTTTTTTTGAAGGAAGTGTCTCACACGTTGGTTATGATGGGTGGTGCCAATTTGAAAACCACCACAACATGCATATGAACTCTCTGTTTCCAAAGCAGGGGAAGACCGTTTACCTTAAAAATCTTCTCAAGATTTAGAGTTTTTAATATAAAGTTTTGGACTTCTAGCCCTAACTTATATATGTAGGCTATGTTTTTGTTTTTCTAATCACTTTTTGGAAGTAGGGTGATGAGCCCAAAATAAGAACTGAAGGTACGCATTTTTTTCAACTCAGATAAAAGGACACGATCGACAAAGCAGCGCCGAATAAACTTTTTCAACGTGATAAATTTATAAATATGTCTTATCAAGGCAAATACAACTAGCGTAACTATCTTTTCATGCAACTACCTAGCCACATATTCAATATATAGAAAACTGTTGGAGATGGACTCTTTTTTTATTTAACATATTTTTTTTTAGAAGTTGGTAAAATATAAGATTTGCTAAATAAAATATAAGAAACTATTGAAGATGCTCTTAGAGATATAAATTAATGAGTCATATCATCCACTAATATCAATTTATAAATCCATCTATTTATGCAACATGTCGATAATAATAAGCAACATATAATAAAATAATTATAGGTTGTATAATTTTATTTCAAAGCGTGCGTTGTCCTCGGAACAACATATGGGTCATCATTCTAGTACTCCTTCATTTCCAACTAAAACAATGTTCTAGATTTATTTTAAGTCAACTGTTTTTAAGTTCGATCATATTTATAGAAAAAAATCAATGTTTATGACATTAGATTATTATCGTTAGATATTATATGAAATATAATTTTTATAGTATGCTTATTTAGTATCATAAATATTGATATTTTTAATTTGGATTAAATTCAAAAGTTTTACTTAAGACACCTCTAAAAATTAAATTGTTTGAAGACTGAGAGAATAACGATGTCCTTTTTCACTGCTTTTGGCAATGTCTGTCCTAATCATTCGTCTTAAACTCTTAATGGAACAATTTAAAGTCATTTGTCTTAAACTCTTAATGAAACAACTTAAGTTTTTGTATTAGACGATATATAAAAAATAATATAAGGCCATGTTTGAGGTGTTCGTCCTGGCTACTCGTACTCGGCACTATAGTAGTCCTAGAGGCGTAGAGGGGAGTTGAAAGAAGGCCCCAAACATACTTCTTTTTTGCTCATTCATTTTATAGTTTATTTTAAGTGAAGTGGTCGTTTCCTGCTGAACATCCACAGTACCGAATAGTATACTACAATGCTCTAGAAGGCAAAGCCGGAACCATCAAAGGTATTCTAATGGGCGCGTTTGATTGCTGACTCGTTGGCCTGGGCAGGCCCGTGTGCTGCTAGCTTGGCTGTTTGATTTCCTAGGCCCATTTGCAAGTCTGCCCATCCAGTTGCAAATCCTTAACTCTATTGCTTTGCTGTCTGGTTGGATCAAGCGCTGAAGCAAAGTTCGCGTCACCTCCCGACTCTCGTGTCTCACTCAACGCTCCCTTTCTTCTCTGTTGTCGTTGTCAATTTGGCCACCGCCGAGCCAGCCACGCGGCGGAGCTAGAGCAGCAGTAGCAGTAGTTGTGGTGCGAGCAACTAGATGGACGTGCTGGTTCGCCTGGGTGTCACCGGCACGAGGCCCTCCTTCACGTGCCAGGAGGAACACCGTTGTCTAGACCTGCACCGTCGCATGCCTTGTCGACATCTTGAGCATTCGGGCCCACTAGTACAGAAAAGAGCAATGCTGACGGTGCTAAACACCTCACCACTGGCGGATCTCAGAGCCGCCAGTGGGAAAGACCAGTAGAAGTGGAACATTTTCACTGACGGTTGCTTGAGAACCGCCAGTGGAAATGCGATTTCTACCGGTGGTTGAGTTAAGTCAACCGCCCGGTGGAAATGTGATTTCTACTGGCGGTTCACTTCCCCAACCGCCAAGTAAATCATTTCCACCGGGCGGTTGTCAACCATTCAACCGCCAAAGGGAAAGATTCCCGCCATTTTTTGAAATTCAAATGAAAACCTATTTATTTATACTGAAACTTATGATAACATGTAATGAAATTCTATCGCATATTTATATACATCAATAAAAATCCATTTACATTAAAATTACATTATATCGCACATACATACTTCAATAGAAATCCATGTACATCACATATGTATCATACATATATACACATCTAAAGTTTTCTCTTTTTTCTCTAATTAGGAAAGCCTTAATAATCGCCTCGACTAAGATTGAGACGCCTAATATCGATTAGCGCTATATATTCCGGCTTTCCTAATTCACCGCCGGATCGTGATATTTTCCTTTCGGGTGGGATGGCTTCTTTCATGATGAATGAGCGAGAGATCATCAACTATGTTGTATAATGCTTTTTCATCGAAATTGGTTGTCGGATCTTCTCGCATAGGCCTGAAAAGAAAGTATGTTTATAATTCAACATTATATATTTTCACTTGGTAACAAATATTAACAAAGATTAGTAATAAAACTTATAAATGACGGCTACTTATACCTTATCGGGGTTTTACGATGTATCATCCGTTGTCTCTCATAAACTTCGCACATGTAGAACCCACGATGTAGCGTTCCCCGGTGGTTGCTTGTGGCACTATAATGGACAAGTGTATATTGAGTTTCTAAAACGTACTCTGTATTAATTGTACATGTATGATATGCACTTATAAATTTACGTACCGGCTAGTTATGAAGTATATCCATTAGCTGTCCTTATTTAGAAAGGTCATATGGACCTTTCTGAATCTTATAATACCTATATGCCCCGTGTTCTCGAATAGAATCACCTAGTTATTATGCAACTCTTATAAATAAAACAAAGCATGCATATATATAAGCTTACCGCTCTAAGACTATCAAGAATAGTGCGTAAGCTTCAGTTGAGTAATGCGCAGAGTCTAGTACCAGCGTCCTTCCTTCCCTAGGATAAATTAAAAAACAGATCCAGTGGTCCCTGCAGGATCAAATTTGTAATGAGACATGTGTCATGAATTCTTAACTTGATGTATGTAAACTCACACTTACCTAAAATTGTAGGGAGCTACTATGCAATGCCTGTTTTTAAATTTTAGCATTGCTTCTCCTATGTAGAGGGAGTATTTGGCTTCAAATTTCTTTTTTAGATCCGCTTTTTTCACCTTAGCCTCTTCAGGTGTTAAGCCCTTCAAATCATCATGGCCATCACCGATTGTAAATGTGTGCTGCTCCTCGCATATTTTCATTGGGCTGAGATACCCGATTCTTTTTTCTTCTTCATATGTCTGATCTAGACCATAACGCATCTCTTCCCGATCATATTGCATTCTGCAAGGCGCACAGGTATTTGTTAGAGTAAGAAATAAAAGCATGTCTGTTGATTTGGTTCACCTCAATGATAGTAACGCATGTATTTGTTAGTCACATTTACAATGCAAACACCGTCACGAGCTGTACGTCAAGCCTCTAGAGGTTCATCATTAGCCACAAGTCCTCGAAGATGACCATAGCCTTTTCTCGGCCAGATGCAAAAGCATTTGCTGGTATACAAACGTTGATCGCCGAGATCCCAGCAGCAGATGCTCTCATATACCAATCGTGCGTCCTTTTGATCCCTGCTGGGATTTGTTTAAGTTTGTCCCAGCTGAAAAGAGGCCTGCCATAGATATATTGAGTCGGGATATTCTGGTAATCATCCCATGTTGCTTTCTTTACCTCTATGATCTTCGTATTATGCTCTTTGCTGAACTCCGAGGATTGTGATGCTGACTTCTCATGCTCGGCCAAGTCAACGACACGTGCTTGCCGAGATATTCCAATTCCTGATAAAAACCTTGCCATGCCAGCACTTTTCTTCTTTGGCTCGAATGGCGAAACCAATTTGGGTACCGAGAACTTCTTCGGTACGGGTTTCTTCTTCTTTGGCTTTGGTGGCGGCGTTGGTGTTGGAGTTGTTTCCGGCAGCTTTTTCCATTACCGGGCGAGGAAGCAGGGGAAGTGGAGTGGCGATGATGGTGGCCTCGGACAGGTGAGTTAGGAGGAGGATCATGTGCTGAGGGTGAGTTTTGAGGATCAGAAAGTGACGATTCCTGAGTTAGTGGGAGGCCTTCGCCTTGTGGGTTAGGAGGAGGATTTGCAGGTGAAGATTCTTAGGTTAGTGGGAGGCCTTCAGAGGATGGCGGTGGTTGAGTCAACTGAACGTCTCGTCAAAGCTAAAGAACAAAATTATTAATAGCCTACCCGAGTGTCTCGATACCCTCAGGACCAGGGATTTCTAGCATGTCGTCCTCGTATCCTTGGACGACCGTTGACACTTCAACCCTGCAATACTCTTCTGGAATTTCTTTATGGTGGTAGTCACGGCCAGGGATTGCAAAGCCTTCGGCTACTTCCCTGGCACGAACATTCTTCATTCCATATCTGATGTGTAGTGTCGAGGGTCAAAACCATGGCCCTCTAAGGGCCCGATTAAAACGGCTCTTAAAAAGCAAAATTGCCAGACCAGGATTGGCGCACTTGTAGCCCGGCCCATGAGAGCTTGGGTCCAAGTACGTTCCTAGCCCAAAGAACGATTAACCGGTCACATAACTGGGGCCTTCCAGAGCCCACGGAATGGAGCCGCCACCTGGAGATCGACCCTCCAGGCAATCTCCGATTCGCCCGACCCCCGCCCGCCGAGGGGGGTCGGAGGTCGACTCCGCCCTGTGAACAAAGGACAGGGTGTACCGCACAAAACCATTGTACGTGCGTAGCATACAATGTAATCTTCATGGTTCCGTGGCAGGCACGGGGACGCACCGTCACCCCCGTATCCGAACAGTGGGAAACGGCACCCCCAAGTAACCCATGGGTCTTGCGTTGCACCCACGCCTCTAACCTGACAAACATGGCACTCCCTTGTACCGTGCTGGTACGAGCGGCAGCCCCGTGTAGGCATCTCCACCAGAGATGCCGAGCTTCGTACCTCCCTACGGCCGGTCGTCTTGATGGAACAGGGAGCACGGGGAAGGGAGCGCTGCTTGTACCGACACCGTGGCCGATATACCATAGCGGCGGCGTTCCAATCGCTTTTGCGAAGGGACCGGGCGCGCCAGAATCAACCCCTCGCACGTCCCAAAGACCGTTGTAGCCTATGGCCTTACATCCGGAGCTTTGACCCACGGCGTTCATTGTCAAATATGCTACCCCGGTGTCCTCAGATATAGCCACGTACACCTGAAGGGCTACGACGTCAAGGAGGAGACCCATGAGGGAAAAGGCGACATCAACCACAGTGCCTTCGACACATGTCCGAATGGTCAAGTCCTTACTCATCACGCTTCCTCAGTTCCCACACGGGCTTGCCCTTCTCTGTGAGCCTCCCTTCGAACTATAAAAGGGAGGACTTGGGCGACGGAGCAGGTGTGTGACGATCACCCAATCTAACCCCACATACGTAACAAGCTCAAACCTGAACCTCGATTCACACAGAGACTTAGGAGACTCTCCCTCTCTCGACCCCTCTTGTACTCCCCCATACAAGCTCCTGAGTAACACGGTCTCTCTCTCACTGGATGTAGGGTGATTTGCCCGAACCAGTATACATCGTTGTGTCCACTTGGGAAACCATCCGGAGGATAAGTGCGCTCTCTTTTCGATTACTTGTTAGTGTTCATTCTTGACACCGACAGTTGGCGCGCCAGGTAGGGGGGCAAGCGCACTTCTACGACTCCAACAAGCCTCTGGATGGCCATGCATCGCTTCAACCTCACTCCGGGCACCCAAATCCGCTTTGGGGACCTGGACTTCATCCTCAGGGAGGACGGCATGACCTGGCTGGCTCCTGAGCCACTGGTTAGCCTCTCCGACCCTGACGACGTGCCCCTGCTTCCACAGAGGAGCCGCGGGCAAACGGCACGAGTCGTGGTCCCTCTCACGGCCCAATCGACGACCTTGTTGCGGCCATGGGCGACGTGAGCCTTCGGTCTTCGGCATCTCCACGCGACGCGAGGCCTGTCTGACCGCGGACACCGGCTCCCACGTCGCCACGGAACGCCAGCCGTGCGTCGTCAGCATCTGAGCGGGGTCATCAAGCCCCGGACATACGCGAGCTCACGGAGCTAGATCGACGGCTCTTACCTTACCTGGGACCGTAACCCTCCACCGATGAGATTTTCGCGCTCTCGTATTGGTACGAGACCATCATGGTTAGCCTCACCGGGGGTGATCCTATTCCCCGGACGATCCTCATCCAGGAGGCCTCCAAACCAGCTCCGTTCGGGTACCACAACGCCGTGGCTACCATGGCGCACCTCATCATGAGGGGGATCGCGCCTACTCCCGAGGACGTCGAGCTCGTGGCTGCAGCTGGGCCCCTCGTTGAGCCCATCTTCATGCCGGACTATGACGGATACTCCGGTACCGACAACGACGACGATGCCGACTTTGACCCATTTTGGGAATGTTTCATGGCGGAAACTCCCGAGGGCCGGGTCGATGACGTCACACCGGAGGACGAGGGCATGCTCAACCCCGCACTCGAGCGAACACCCTCACCGCGGCGATAGCTAACTCCTCCGACCTCGCGCTCCGACAGCTCAGAGGAACAGCGGGAGCAAGTACGCCGCACCGAGCTCGACGACGAGCAATGCAAGGCTGAATGGGATCGAGAGCACCTCAGAAGGGAATACCCTTCACCTTACCACCGCGCTAGGCGTGCACGTGGCATGGCTCGTGATGTCCATCGGTGGATCCTGGAGGGTGACGACGGCCCTCCACTCTTCGTACGCGCGAGCCAGAACATCGCGGCAGCGGCGGGTTTACTTCAGCAGCTTCCTCCACCGACGACCCCCGCTGAATGGAGAACTCAGCGAGAGATCTGGCAGCTGCTGGACCGAGCGGCTGCCCTACAGGTCGAGAGCTCATGATCGCGACGTCGCGACGTGTCTCCGAGCCATCGCACGCTCGACGGTCGTAGAGACCGAGAACCATCGGTGCATCAACCTGTCCATGCGCCCACCGAAAGCTTGCCACCTGTGCAGGAACGTGTCGGGCCCATTCGTGACGCCCGCGTTATCCTCAACGCTCGGGCTAGGGAGTATAGCCCTCGTCGAGGAGGACGCTTTGACCCGGAGGAAGATAGAGGGCGAAGCCCACCCCCTCCGGGCCCGTTGGCGTTCGGGCGACATATTCTACGTTCGCCCTTCCCACGGCGCTTCCGTGCGCCGACCACCATCGCCAAGTACTCCGGGGAGACGAACCCCGGCACCTGGTTAGAGGACTACCGCCTCGCGTGCGAGGCGGGAGGGGCCGACCATGAATATTTCATCATACGCAACCTCCCTCTGTACCTAGCCGACTCCGCGCGGACTTGGCTGGAGCACCTCCCCGAGGGGTGTATTAACAGCTGGGGAGACCTTGTTGACATTTTTGTCGGCAACTTTCAGGGCACGTACTCGCGCCCTGGAAACCCATGGGACCTACGGAGCTGTCAACAAAAGTCGAACGAGTCCCTGCGTGACTACATCAAGCGCTTCTCCAAGTAGTGCACGAGGCTCTCCCACGTCACTGACGCAGACGTGATCGGAGCCTTCATCTCTGGCACATCTTGTAAGACCCTGGTACACGAGCTGGGACGACGACCCCCTCGTACTACCAAGGAGCTCCTCGATGTGGCCACAAGCTTCGCGTCGGGAGAAGACGCGGTGGGCGCCATCTTTAATTCCCGCGGCAAGGCCAAGCGAGAAGAGGACATCGATGAAGACCCCTCTGACCACAAGGGCCAGAAAAAGAAGAAAGGCCGCAAGGGGCGACGGCAGAACAACGGCGAGTTGGTCGCCACTATCGACGTAAGGGCAAGAAGAAGGCCCCTCCTAAGCCGCCCACCGATTATTTTGAGAAGAAGCTTGACGAGCCATGCCCGCATCATGAGGGCGCGGTTAATCACACTCTTCGGGAGTGTCGTCTCATCCCCAAGTTCTTTGGGGCAGAGAAGGGCAAGGTGGAGGTTAAGCGGAAGACCAGCTCGCCTCCCCAAGGTGATGGCCAGGGGGAGGATGGTTTGGGGTTCCTACACGTCACTGATTGCCTCATGATCTTTGGAGGCCTACTACGCCACGTGGCGGCAGCGTATGGTCTGCCAGGTCGAGCTGATTGTCCCGGCTCCTTCCAAGTGGGCAAAGCATCCCATCACCTTAGACCAGTCTGACCACCCGGAGTACGTGCCGAACGCAGGACGGTACCCCCTCGTTGTCGACCCCATCATCGGCACCAAACGGCTCACCAAGGTGTTGATGGACGGGGGAAGCGGCCTCAACATTATTTACCAGAATACTCTCGATGCCATGGGGGTTAGCCGCTCAAGGATCTGACTTGGAGGCGCGCGTTTTCACGGCGTTGTTCCCGGTCAACGCGCCGTGCTGGTCGGACAGATCGACCTGCCCGTCACCTTCGGGACTCACACTAACATTCAAAAGGAGACTTTGACATTTCAGGTGGTGAACTTTCCTGGCTCTTACCATGCAGTGTTGGGTCGACCGTGCTACGCCAAGTTCATGGCCGTCCCGAACTACACCTACCTCAAGCTCAAGATGCCGGGCCCCTGCGGGGTCATCACCGTCCACTCGTCTGTTCAGCACGCGTACCTGTGCAACATTGAGCAGTGCGACGTCGCCGAGGCGGTGTTGAATTCCCATGAGCTGTACATCATCAACACCCTCGCTAGCACTGATCAGGACATGCCCGATGTCCCGAAGGCCACCGCGTCCTTCACGCCAGACAGGGACACCAAGCTCGTGCCCCTCGACCCCGGCTGCTCCAATGGCATGATGGTGCATATTGGCGCCGCTCTCGACCCCAAATAGGAAGACGCGCTCGTTGACTTCCTCCACGCGAACCGTGGCATCTTCGCGTCGAGGCCCTCGGATATGCCTGGCATACCGAGGGATGTCGCCGAGCACGCCTTGTTTATCAGGTCCGACTCCAAGCCGGTGAAACAGCGTCTACGACGTTTCGACGAGGTAAAACGCAGGGTCATTGGTGAGGAGGTGAAAAAGCTCCTAGCGGCCGGATTCATCAAGGAAGTATATCACCCCGAGTGGTTAGCCAATCCTGTCATTGTATAAAAGAAAGGTGGGAAATGGAGAATGTGTGTGGACTACACTGGTCTCAATAAAGTCTGTCCTAAGGATCTGTTTCCTTTACCGCGCATAGATCAAGTTGTGGACTCCACTTCTGGGTGCGAAACCCTATGCTTCCTTGATGCCTACTCTGGTTATCACCAGATCAAGATGCGTGAATCCGATCAGCATGCAACTTCGTTTATTACCCTGTTCGGTTCGTACTGCTACGTAACCATGCCTTTTGGGCTTAAGAACGCGGGTGCCACCTTCCAACGCTGCATGGTAAAGGTCTTCGGCGAACTCATCGGAGAGATTGTCGAAGTTTATGTGGACGACATCATTGTCAAGTCCAGACAGACCGGCGACCTCGTAGCCGATTTGGAGCTGGCCTTCGCCCGGTTCAAAGAGAGGCACATCAAACTCAATCCTGAAAAATGCGTTTTCGGGGTTCCTAGAGGGATGTTGTTGGGGTTCATTGTTTCACAACGCGGCATTGAAGCCAACCCCGATAAAATCAAGGCTATCACTGAGATGAAGCCTATTTGGGACCTCAAGGGGTTGCAGCATATCACGGGTTGCCTCGCCGCACTCAGTCGGTTTATATCGCGTCTAGGCGAACAGGGTCTGCCCCTGTACCGGCTCCTCAAGAAAGCAGATCAGTTCTCGTGGACTGATGAGGCTCAAGAGGCGTTAGATAAGCTCAAGGAACTATTGACCAGTCCCCCGATTCTTACTCCGCCCGTGAAGGAGGAACCCTTGCTTCTCTACATTGCTGCAACCACTCAGGTGGTTAGCACCGCATTCGTCGTAGAGCGAAGCGAGGAGGGACGCACTCTGAAAGTGCAACGCCCAGTCTTTTTCATTAGCGAGGTCCTGTCCGATACCAAGACCCGCTATCCGTAGATCCAGAAGTTGGCATATGCCCTCCTCATCACAAAGAGGAATCTTAGGCACTACTTCGAGGCACACCCTGTCACCGTGGTATCGTCTTTCCCTCTGGGGGAAGTTATTCAGAATCCTGAAGCCACGGGTTGGATAGCCAAGTGGACGCTCGAGTTGATGGGCTACGAAATCACCTATACGGCTCGTACAGCGATCAAGTCACAGGTTCTGGCTGATTTTGTTACGGAGTGGACCGAAATCCAGCTACCCCCGCCCCCCATCCAACATGAGTGTTGGAAACTTTTCTTCGACGGCTCGTTAATGAAAAGCGGGGCTGGGGCCGGGCTAGTCTTCGTCTCTCCTCTCGGGGTCAGGATGAAGTATGCCCTTCGACTCCATTTCAAAGCCTTCAACAATGTTGCGGAGTACGAGGCCTTGGTAAACGGCTTGCGCATAGCCAAAGAACTCGGCATAAAACGCCTTGAGATCCGTGATGATTCATAGCTTGTCGTCGACCAGGTCATGAAGGAGTCGAGCTGTCACGATCCGAAGATGGCGGCGTCCTGCCAGGAGGTGCGCAAACTTGAGGAGTGCTTTGATGGCCTTGAGCTCTGTCATGTCCTTCGACGGGACAATGAGGAAGCAGATGCTCTGGCTAAGATGGCTTCTAGCCAAGAGTTCATCCCTAGCGGGATATTTGCCAGGGACCTCGCCCAGCCATCGGTGAAATACGGCAAAGGAGGAACCGACCCCTCCTTCTCCGACCCTGAGGCAACTCGGCCGACCCCGGAAGCCAACCCCGCCTTCTCCGACCCCGGAGCGGTCCATCTGATCCAAGGGGACGACCCCTCATTCGAACCGGCTGTCTTCGTAGTGACGCAGGTGGATGACGAAGCGGTCCCCGACCCTGGACCCAAAAATGATTGGAGAAAACCGTACCTCGATTGCCTCATCCGCGAGGTCTTGCCTACAGACAGGACTGAGGCACGGCGGTTGGCTCGTCGAGCCAAGTCTTTCGCCATTATCAACGGCAAACTGTACAAAAAGGGACACTCAGGTGTCCTGCATCGATGCATCCCTGCTGCCCACGGGTATGCCCTACTGGAAGACATACACGCAGGCGTCTGCGGACACCATACCGCACCACGAACGATCGTGGCTAAGGCCTACCGCCAGGGTTTCTACTGGCCAACGGCGGTAGCAGACGTGACAAAAATAGTCTGTTCCTGTGAAGGATGCTAGTACTATGCCAAGCGGATGCACTTGCCGTGCAGGCCCTGCAAACGATTCCCCTCACGTGGCCATTCGCGGTCTGGGGTTTGGATCTGGTCGGGCCTCTCCTGAAGGCGCCCGGGGGCTTCACCCACGTTTTGGTTGCGGTTGACAAGTTCACAAAATGGATCGGGGGTCGACCCCTCGCCACCATTAAGTCTGACCAAAGCGTGCTTTTTTTCACGCACATCATTTACCGCTTCGGCGTGCCCAACTCGATCATCACGGACAATGGAACACAGTTCAATGGGAAGAAGTTCCTGGTGTTTTGTGATGAATTCAATATCCGTGTCGACTGGGAGTCTTTCGTGCATCCTCGCACTAATGGACAGGTAGAGCGAGCCAATGGCATGATTCTCCAAGGCCTAAAATCTTGGATTTTTAATTAGCTCAATCAGTTCGGCCGATGATGGCTTGCTGAGCTCCCAGCGGTACTGTAGAGTTTGAGAACGACTTCGAGTAGAGCAACAGGACATACCCTATTCTACATGGTCTACGGGGTGGAAGCCGTCCTACCCACAGACCTAGAGTACGGGTCCCCGTGCGTCAGGGCCTACACGAGCCTGCGAACCAGACTTACTTGGAGGATGCCATGGACCAACTTGACGAAGCCCGTGACGTCACTGTTGACACCTATTAACATACAATCTTCATTAGCAAATATCCCTTTATCATACATGAATATCTATTAGAATAGGGTCATCACCGATAATTTCCACGAGTTTTGGTGAATTGTGTATTTTTTTGAAATTATCCGAAAAGCTTAAAAAAGGATTAAAGTGCATTCCTGCGCCACGAAACTTATCCGCAACGGAAAATATCGCAACGGGACGTGGGAAGCATCTAGAACACATCGGAAGCAACAGGACCCCGAGGGGCCCCGTGGTGGGGCCGGTCGGCCCCACTGCCACGCCGGGCGGCCCCCTAAGGTTAGGGTTGGCCGCCCCCTTCTGGAGTCTTCCTCCACCGCCTCTGAGAAGTCATCTCAGCCCCTCCTTATGTCGGTTTGATCCAACGGCGCGTATCCATCCCACCAGGCTATAAATAAAGGGACAGACTCCCTCCCCTAAAGGAGGCCAGATCAAGAGCTGAAGAGCCAGAGCATTAGATAGATATCCACTAGATCTAGGCTAGCAATCAAGATAGAGATTAGAGAAATAGAGTAGAGGAGTAGAGATTCGGAGGAGTCCCGGCCTGTCGGAGCTTCTTCATAGCTGTATTCATCTGGATTCGGCTCCCTCGTCCGGAGCTGCGTTCTGAGGTACTTTTGTATTCGCTATTCTGATTTAAGTAAGCAACATATTTTTATTTGTTCTTTGGTTTGCAACTCATATTATATTGAGTACTTCGATTTGGGTAGCTCCTAGGTCGGTGGAGTGATTCGTAGCATAGACGTGGTGTCTGGGCTATGGTTGCTTGTAGATGTCCCCTGATTAGCCGGATAGTGGTAGCTCACAAAGGTGACTTTATAGCTTCGTTGAGTCCTCTGTAGTCCACTTCCCGTTGATAGGACCGATAGGCTTATAGGTGCTTGGTAGGAGATTACTCATTTCTTCTCCTATTCGGGTTACTTGTCCGATTAGACGATATTATACAAAGCTTACCGGTTGTCGGAACTAGAGTACAATAGCTATTTCCTCGTTCTTGATAGTTTTCTAGATTGTTTGTACTCCCTTTAGATTAAGAGTTATAGACTTAGTCACTAATCACTTCTTTGTTCCTTTGGGTTCGATATTAAAACCCGGATTGATCTTGGTGAAGTCTTTGGTCGAAGATATATCAAATGGCGCTTGTGGATAATCTGATTATAATTACTATATAGGGTGCGGTTAATTTATACCAACAAGCATTTAAAGGCGCCATTGCCCGAGAACGGTTTGCTGATTTTGACTTTAGTTTATCTTAATCTATTATTATCCTTGTATCTTGAAAAAAAATTAATAATAATAAAATAAATAAATAAAATAATATAGAACATGAATCTCAACCGTTATATCAATATGGAGCACCATCGGGATCGTACCTCCAGCCAAAAGAATCTTCTAAACCTATTACATTATCTGGCTATGAGCTACGCCCGGGATTAATTAAATTAGTTCAGGAACATAATTTTTCTGGTAATTCTAGCGAAAACCCCTATTCCCATTTAACTGATTTTGAGCAAACATGTTCATGTCTAAGTATTAAGGGCATGGCTGATGATACTTTAAGATGGAAACTCTTTTCATTTTTTATTAACGGGGTGAGCTAAGAAATGGTATAATCGCCATATTGGGAGTAGTCAAGGAGATTGAAAAATATTACGAAAAAGACTTTTGCCTTAAATTTTTCTCTATAGAAAAAGTCGCTAAACTTCGTTTTGAAATTATAGGATTTAAACAATTAGATAATGAATCGCTAGGCAAGGCTTGGGATCGTTTTTGATGGCTTTGTAAATTCGGACCTAATCTTGCTTTACGGAACCTATGCTTTTACAACATTTCTTTTTAGACCTTAATGATAAAAATAAGGAATACCTAAATTTGGCCGCGGGTGGAGCATTTATGCATATTACTGCTGATCATGCTAAAACTATTCTTACTAATATTTTAAATGATCTTCCCGAAGAAAAAAGAAGATTTGTTAGAAAAAGAATCTCTCTGTTAGCTGAAAATGAACTTTTACCTGATTCATCTTAACCTATAGTTGAATTAGAACTTGAACTAGCTAAGGAGAAGGAGATAACTCTAACTTCGGAATGGATGTTTGAAATTGAGGATGATTTCTTTGATGATTATGGAAATACTACATTTTATCGTAAGATTATTCAACCCCAACAATCTAGAGATTTTGATCCTAATCTTTTACATCTTGATGATTTAAAATTTCTTAGAGAAATGACAAGAGAATTAGTGTTTATTTTGGGTGATGATTGGTTAATAGAATCTGAGCAATCTTCTGAAGTAATTCGCCTTAATTCACCCACAGTCACTATAAAGTTGCAAGTAGATTCATATCCTTTTGAGGCTTTATACAACTCAGTTGTAGGAGTCAACATTATGTCATATACTTTTGCTAAAGAATTCTTAAAAGACATACCATTAATTCCTACAAATAAATTATTAAAAAACTGTTCAGGACACATTATCCCTAGCTTAGGAGTTCTAAGTGCACTTCCTATTGTCATTAATGATTTCTGAATTTTACTGAATTTTTATATCTTTGATGTTTGGGATTTTGATGTAATGATAGGACTATCAATGATAAAACTTCTTCAAGAAGGTCGCAATGGTAAATTAGACATTAAATTTGGGAAGGGATTTAGTTTTTCAATACCTATAACGCATTCAGTAAAATTTAAAGCAGAACCCCTTCCCGAAGTAGATCCAATAGAAGAGGTTAGAGCCATTGAATTTAATGAATTCGTTGAACCTGACTTAGAGGACGACACTCAGTTCTTCATTAATGAAGAGGAAGAGGACCCTATTAATCCCGAACCTCTTGATGAATTGCTAGAGCCGCCTAAAACTCCTATTGAGCTTAAGCCACTACCTTCTGGTCTTAAGTATGTTTTTTTGAATAATGATCAAAATTATCCAGTGATTATTAGTGATAAACTCTCTGATGAAGAATCTTATAGATTAATTACTGTTTTGAAAAAAACATCGTCTTTGCTTTTGGTTATTCACTCCAAAACCTTAAAGGGATTAGCCCCCTCACCCGTGCACTCATCGTATATTAACCACTCCCGAAATTACACCTTCAAGAGAGCCTCAACGTAGACTTTAAAATGCGATGAGAGAAGTTGTGAAGAAAGAGGTCTTAAAACTTTTACATGTAGGAATTATATATCCTGTGTATCGCATAGTGAGTGGGTAAGCCCTGTGTAAGTTATACCTAAAAAGGGAGGGATGACAGTTGTCCAAAATAATAAGAATGAATTAATACCCCAAAGAACTGTCACTGGATGACGAATGTGTATAGATTACAGAAAACTCAACAAGGCAACAAAGAAAGACCATTTTCCTCTACCTTTCATTGACGAGATGTTAGAGCGCTTAGCCAATCATTCTTTCTTTTGTTTTCTTGATGGTTATTCAGGATATCACCAAATTCCTATCCACCCTGATGATCAAAGCAAAACCACATTTACATGTCCTTATGGAACTTATGCTTATCGTAGAATGTCGTTTGGATTATGTAATGCACCCACTTTTTTTAAAGATGTATGATGTCTATATTTTCTGATATGATAGAAGAAATCATGGAAGTTTTTATGGATGATTTTTCTGTTTATGGGAAAACTTTTGATGATTGTCTAGAAAATCTAGATAGGGTTTTGCAAAGATGTGAAGAAAAACACTTAGTCCTCAACTGGGAAAAATGTTATTTTATGGTTAGAGAAGGAATAGTGTTAGGACACCTAGTGTCAGAGAGAGGTATAGAGGTAGATAAAGCTAAAATTGAAGTAATTGAACAACTACCTCCACCTGTTAATATAAAAGGAATCCGAAGCTTTCTTGGTCATTGTGGTTTTTATCGTAGATTTATAAGAGACTTTTCACATATTGCTAGGCCAATGACTAGATTATTAGCTAAGGATGTACCTTTTGAATTTGATGATGAATGCTTAGAATCCTTTAATATTCTTAAGAAAGCACTTACATCAGCACCAATCATTCAACCTTCTGATTGGTCTTTACCTTTTGAAATTATATGTGATGCTAGTGATTATGCTGTAGGAGCAGTTTTAGGACAAACAAAAGATAAAACGCATCATGCAATTGCTTATGCTAGCAAAACAATGACAGAAGCACAATTAAATTATGCAACAACTAAAAAAAACTCTTAGCTGTCATTTTTGCTATTGATAAATTTAGATTGTACTTAGTTGAAGCTAAAATAATTGTTTATACTGATCATGCTTGCTCTTAAATATTTGCTCACTAAGAAAGATGTTAAACCGCGCTTGATAAGATGGATCTTATTACTTCAAGAATTTGATTTGGAAATAAAAGATAGGAAAGGAATAGAAAACCCTGTTGCTGATCATTTGTCTAGGATGCATTTTAAAGAACCTCTGGAATTACCTATCAATGACTCATTAAGAGATGACATGTTGTTTAAAGTGACCAAGTCAGACCCTTGGTACGCGAATATTGTCAACTTTATGGTTGCAGGTTACGTACTACCAGGGAAAAATAAAAGGAAGCTTATTTATGAAAGTCGTCTCCATATATGGGATCCACCATACCTCTTTAGGGTTTGTTCAGATGGGCTACTCAGAAGATGTGTACCAGTGGAAGAAGGCATGCAGATTATTCAAAATGCCATTCATCACCATATGGAGGTCATTATAGGGCATTCCGCACTCATGCAAAAATTTGGCAGAGTGGTTTCTTTTGGCCAACCATGTACGAAGATACTAAAGGTTTCATCCAAAGATATGGGTCGTGTCAAAGGCACGGTAATATTAATGCTAGAGATGCTATGCCACTCACCAATAATCTTCAGATAGAGCTCTTTGATGTCTGGGGAATAGATTACATGGGACCATTTGTGAAATCAAGGAATTATGAGTACATTTTAGTGGCAGTTGACTATGTATCCAAGTGGGTAGAAGCCATGCCATGCAAGAATGCTGATTGAAGACACTCAAAGAAGATGTTTGAAGAGGTTATATTTCCAAGATTTAGAACACCAAGGATGGTTATAAGTGACGGAGAAACACATTTCACTGACAAGAAGTTTCACTTATACCTACAAGCTCATGGAATACGACATAATGTCGCTACTCCATATCATCCTCAGACAAGTGGCCAAGCAGAAACATCAAACAAACAAATCAAAAATATTCTTCAGAAAACAAAATGAGATGGGAACTATGTGGAAGGATCGGTTTACGATGCACTATGGGCATACCGCATGCAGCTTACAAGACACCCTTAGGTATGTCACCATATCAGCGGGTATATAGCAAGACCTATCATTTACCCATAGAATTAGAGCATAAAGCTCAATGGGCTATCAAGAGATGGAACATGGATTTAGAAGCCGTTGGAGAGAAAAGAAAAATGCAACTATCAGAATTAAAAGAATGGAGAGAAAAGGCCTATTATAATTCAAAGATTTATAAAGAACGAACAAAAAGATGGCATGATAAGAGGATCAAGAGGAAGGAGTTTGCTCCAGGAGATAAGGTATTACTTTTTAATTCCAGGTTTAAATTATTCGGGCTTGAAAAATTGTGAAGCAAATGGGAAGGACCATTTACTGTTGTGAATTCATCACCACATGGAGCGGTAACTCTACAATCAAACGAAGGTACGTTATTCAAGGTAAATGGGCATCGACTTAAACTTTTCTAGAACCAGTTGATTCAGGAGTAGTTGATGAATTGGATTTTATCCAATTACCAATTTATTAAGTTCTGTTCTTCTCCGGTACGAAAATATATCTCGCAACGCAACTAATAGAAAGTAGTTAGAGTCCGAAGGCACCATGAAGGAGGGCACCCCGAGAGGCGCCCCTGATGGGGCCGGCCGGCGCCCTAGTGGGGCCGGGCGGCGCCCCCTGCCCCCTCTCGTCCCGACTCTCGTTCCTCTGTCCTTCTACACCCTTCCTACGTATATTCACGTATTATCCAACCGTGTTCGGATATTCTTTCGTACGGATCCCGTAGAGCCTAGATTTTGTCCTTATCCTATCTCCTGAAAACCCATATAAATACGTACCTAGACCCCCCTCAATAGTATCCCATAACCAGCCACCTCTCTCCTCTAGAGAAACTCTCCAATCTAGATCTAGTAGCAATAGCGGACAAGGTGATCGTCTCCTACAGCGCGGACTTCAACAACATCCCCAGCGATGATTCGAAGGCCCTCGTCCTCGCGCAGCCGAAGCCTCTCGCCGTCGTGCCGCCAAAGCAAGTTGCTACGGTACCCCAGCGCCATGAGCATGCCTACTACATACAAGATCCATTTGCTCTTCCTCCACCACCTGCAAGACTGCTACTTGAAGGAGGTGCTAAGGGAAAGCAAATTGCTATTCCGAGGGGTACTCCACTTCTTCCACCTAGAGACAATGAACGGCTCTTGTCGGTCCAAACCGACAAGAAAGGAAAGCTGGTATGCGCCAAGTACACTACTGCTCGTCCTGCCGTCCAAGGAGTTCGCATAAACCCCAACGAGGTCTGCTACACCGAGCACATCCCACCTAAGCCCAAGCCCAAGAGGAAGAGAGCTGCACAAGCACTAGCACTAGAAAAGGTTCCTAAGCAGCCAGCACTTTCTCTACGCATTCTCAGTGAGAGACTTGAAGGCCTCTCTAACACTGTCAAAGGCTTAGAGACATCTGACAAGCTACGGGACAAGATAATAGAAGACATGGCTAAGCAGATAGAGATCAATCTCAAGTTAATCCACAGTCTCAAGCGCGACAAAGACAAGCTTGAAGCAGAGGTTGCAACCCTCAAGGAAGAAATTCAGGGCCTCGACAGTGAAGGGCAGCCATAGTTGCCTAGTTATCTATTAATAAGGCACAATTCCGCTAGGTTCGGTTAGTTAATTGAGTCAGTCGAGTCATAAATTTTTCTTAGGACAAAGCCTAATGAGCTGGGGTAGTCGTTAGCTCAGTCGTTAAAGCGTCTGTTGAGTTATTTTATATCACCGCCATAAATGAATAAAGTGCCTTATTTTTTATATTAATATTTTATTATCTATTCTACTCTCTATTTTTGGTATGTGTTTGTCTCCACATGTTGCGCAATATACAGGAAAACAAGTGTGGGAGAGGCACATTGTAATCACAGAATAAAAATTCGATCGGAGAAATAGCGTAATTCGAACATAATCGAGCGAGGACCACCACAGCGCAAGCCCGGGCCCCCACGGGGCCACAGAGGCCCGCCGACCGGCGCCCGCCCTGGCCGGCCGGCGCCCCTGCACACCCACCTCCTCCTCGCTCGGTCACGGTCAGGTTTGAATTGAATACAATACAATTGCATATATTCCATTCTCGAATTGTTATCCGAATTATAAATCTTCATATTAAATTTTTTTTAAGAGATGATAAAAAACTATTTAATCTATGACTTGAAAATAAATCATATAACACTTTTCTAGAGTCATGATTCCTGTGACATTTATAGTACCTCATGAATGCTTAAGTTATTGTGGAACATGAGATAGCAAAATACTGAATGCTCAATTCCTGATAATTTATCTTTGGAGATTTTATTTTGAAAAAAAACAACAATTAGCTTCACTTCTCCTTGTGGTGAAAACAAATAATAATCAAACTACTCTAATTATGATGGCTTTGGTTGAGAGGTTTATCATATTCCCAGTATCATAAAATAAAATTAAATAAAAATATAATACACTCTCTTGAGCATTATTGTGAAGGAGGCATGAGCTATTCAAAAAGAGATCCGAGGAAATAAAAAGGGACAAGTGTCCAAAACCTCAAAAAGATAGATCACGAGGAAATAAAAAGAGACAAGTGTCCGGAACCTCGATTCAATGAGAAAAGAAATGGGAGCATGTGCTCAGTAGAATTAGCTAAAAAATAGCTCATGGCCCTCTAACATAATATGCCAAGAGAGGATAAATTTTTTTCCTGATCTAGGAAAATGATATTTCTCTCCCCGATTATGAATATCAAAATTAATATCACAACCGTTGATGCCACTACAAATAAGAGAAGATCGAAGCTATGTTTTATTTGAAAAAACCCATTTACTTTCCAATAGACAGAATTAAAGGAAAAGAGTAACTTTGTTTCAAGCTATCCTCGCCCCTCAATCACTCAAGAATTCATGATTGGCACTTTAAATTCCACCGTGTATGGTAACTAGACTAGTTTTATATAATTCAATTCTCAAGTTATGCATTAAATGCTCATTCTTTTATGCTAAAACCAACCTTTTCTCGGGACGAGTAAAAGCCTAAGTGTGGGGGGTAATTGTTGACACCTATTAACATACAATCTTCATTAGCAAATATCCCTTTATCATACATGAATATCTATTAGAATATGGTCATCACTGATAATTTCCATGAGTTTTGGTGAATTGTGTACTTTTCGAGAAATTATCCGAGAAAAGCTTAAAAGCGGGATTAAAGTGCATTTACGCCCGCGAAACTTATCCGCAATGGAAAATATCGTAACGGGATGTGGGAAGCATCTAGAACACACCGGAAGCAACAGGACCCCGGGGGGCCGTGGTGGTGGGGCCGGCCCGGCCCCATCGCCACGCCGGGCAGCCCCCTAGGGTTAGGGTTGGCCGCCCCCTTCTGGAGTCTTCCTCCACCGCCTCCGAGGAGTCATCTCAGCCCCTCCTTATGTCGGTTTGATCCAACGGCGCGTATCCATCCCACCGGGCTATAAATAAAGGGCCAGACTCCCCACTAAAGGAGGCCAGATCAAGAGCTGAAGAGCCAGAGCATTAGATAGATATCCGCTAGATCTAGGCTAGCAATCAAGATAGAGATTAGAGAGATAGAGTAGAGGAGTAGAGGTTCGGAGGAGTCCCGGCCTGTCGGAGCTTCTTCGTAGCTGTATTCGTCTGGATTCGGCTCCCTCGTTCGGAGCTGCGTTCTGAGGTACTTTTGTATTCGCCATTCTGATTCAAGTAAGCAACTTGTTTTTATTCGTTCTTTGGTTTGCAACTCATATTATATTGAGTACTTCGATTTGGGTAGCTCTTAGGTCAGAGGAGTGATTCGTAGCATAGACGTGGTGTCTGGGCTATGGTTGCTTGTAGATGTCCCCTGATTAGCCGGAAAGTGGTAGCTCGCGAAGGTGACTTTATAGCTTCGTTGAATCCTCTGTAGTCCACTTTCCGTTGATAGGACTGATAGGCTTATAGGTGCTTGGTAGGAGATTACTCTGTTTCTTCTCCTATTCGGGTTACTTGTCCGATTAGACGATATTATACAAAGCTTACCGGTTGTCAGAACTACAGTGCAATAGCTATTTCCTCGTTCTTGATAGTTTTCTAGATTGTTTGTACTCCCTTTAGATTAAGAGTTATAGACTTAGTCACTAATCACTGCTGTTCCTTTGGGTTCGATATTAAAATCGGGTTGATCTTGGTGAAGTGCTGATCAGTATATATCTGTGTGCTTGCGGATAATCTGATTATAATTACTATATAGGGTGTAGTTAATTTATACCAACAGTCACGTTGCTGCACTCTGCCAAGTATTTACAATCCTTACGTCGGCATCACGGCCGACGGGTGCGAGGGCGGGCGTTCAACGTTGGCGACCTTGTCCTACGGCTTCGGCAGGACAACAAGGGGCGTCACAAGCTTACCCCGCTATGGGAAGGTCCCTTCGCCATTGCTGAAGTCCTCCGACCATGGGCTTATAAGCTGAAGGACGACAAGGGGCAGCTCGTCAAAAACACCTAGAACATAGAGCAGTTACGTTGCTTTTATCCCTGAAGATTTTCTTTTTCCATTTCATATTATGTACTTCATTTTGTATCAATGCTTTTTCCGCTTTCGATGACTAAATGCTTAATTTGGAAGTTTTCTATAAGAAAAAAGTCTCGACCCCTGAAGTCGACTCATATTCCTTTGTTAAGTAAAGAAAAAGCAACATGTCTGGCTCTAGATTCTATCACGATTGTCTTACTCTAGGGATGCAGTTGGCGTAAGAAGTGGTCCTAGCACCCAAAAACCGTCCTGGTTGCCTTGTCAAATGCCCCAGCAGCTAACGACACAGCCGGGTGAGGGTCCGGCTAGCCTCCTCGAACACCAAAATACTCCCTAGAGATACGACGGTTATGACAGGAAGCGGCCGACTTAATACATCCCTAAGTTAAGAGAAAGCCTCGAAAGGCAGGATCCACTGGTTTTGGACGCCTGAGGTCGTACACACCACCCGGGATAGTATAACACCCGGCGGGTGCCCAGGACGGGAGCAATCCATTCTTTTTTCAAATTCTTTTTCATGAAAAGGGACTAGTTCGAACTAAAGCAGTTATTATTACAGATAACTTAAAAGTCTTTGGGCACAAGGAGCCCATTGTCAAATGCAAACAAATGTCTTTACTCCCGTCGAGGGAGCACCAGGTCCGCCAGTCGTTCTGCAAGGACTTCAGCACTGTTCACCACCAGCGCACGGAGGGCCACGATCTCCGCCTCGGAGGTCTCCCCGAAGCATCCCTCGCTGAGGCCGTCAAGGTCGAAGCTCCTCCCATAATGGGAGTGCGCGATGGCGAACGACTCTTGGATCCCGGTCCTCAGGGTGCCGCGCTCCAAGTGCCCAACGCGCCTGGGCAGTAGAGACACTCGTGTGATGAGGGAGCCGCCCGGAGCAGGAGCAACGCCCAAGCCGTCAAGGGCACTGACAACTGCAGTATGTAAGCCAGCGTTCTGCTGTTGCAGCTAGGAGACAGACCCTCGAAGGGTCGCCACCTCCTCGGACATTAGCTGAGCCGCGTTCTCAGCCTCTGTCTTCCGGCGGCGCTCCCGCTCTAGCTCGCCCTTAAGGCCGGTGACCTCATCTCGGAGCGCATTCCGCTCCTTCCGGAGGCGGGTCTCGGACTCACGGCTGTCGTCGCGTTCACGACGAAGCCGTTGCACCTCGGCGCGCTCGTGGTCGAGATCCTGCTCCGCACGAAGCAGCCGGCTGCGTAGTTGCTCTGACTCTTGGAGCAGCTCCTGGATATGGCTGACGCGTTGCGCAAGATCTTCCTGGACGCGCCTCGCCTCAGCGTCATCCACCTCTTGCCTGTGCAGGAGGTCCAGGTACCTCTCCTCCACCGACTCGACGTCATGAACGGCGTCCCTCAGCCGGAAGCACAGATCCTAGATCTTCCCCGTTGCCTCCTCCCACCGAGGGTGTGCTGCGTCTGAAGCCGAGACTTCACCCGACCGATTCGCAGTGACGCCTGACCAAGAAGCAGCTTGGAGGTGAGTTGAGGACCCCAAGATCTACGAGGGAAAAGCACAAGCTAAAATAACTGGTAGAGCGACGCTTCTTGGCCAAGCCTCGCCGTCCTTATGGTGACATCACGACCCATAGCCGCCATCACGGATTCGAAGGAGGCAAGGACCTCCCTTTCGGCATGATCGTCGACCACTAGGGGCTCTGCCTCTAGATTGTGGGGGTCAGAGAATTCCAGCCGGGACTCCCCCTAGAAGACAGAAGGAACCCCGGAGCCTCCAACCGCCGTCCGGGCAGCTCCTCCTGCGCCTGAAGACGACGGCGCGTCACTCGCTAGCCGGGGGGTGGGGGAGAGGCGTGGCGCCCTGGTCGCCCGCCTTGTCTCTCCCGGCGTCATGCACTTCCGCCGTCGTGGGGGCCGCCCGAGACGGCGCATTCGGGGGCTCGGGCCCCGGCTCCTCATCCCACGGGCCTTGTGTGTCGGAAGCAAGGCCCCCTCCATCCCTCGCCATCAACGGCTCCACCCCCACGGGGTCCGCTTTGGGGCGAGCCACGAAGGGGCACCAACATAGAGCCCCCCGCCCGGCGGGCCGGGATGCGACCCCACCGGCCTCCTGCCATTTCTTCAGCACCTTCTTGGGCGCGAATGGGAGACGCCCAGGAGTCCGGACTCGACTACAACAGGAGAAAGGGGTTACGATCAAAATCAAACTTGCACGCGTGTAGGGCAAGATAGGAACCCGGTTGGAAGCTCACCTCCTGGGCACAGAACGTGGCATTTTGGGGACCGGCCCCATCGACGCCGAGTCCGAGGTGTCAGGACAGGGGCGTTTCCCCTTGCCCTTGATGTTCTGTCCGACCATCATGGCCGAACCCGTCCCCTTCGTGGCGGGTTGTGCGTCCTCACAGGCTTGCGCTCGGCGGCCGCTGGCACAACAGGAGAAGGATCGGGGCGCGCCGACCCCTCCTTCTCCGTGGCCACGGGCGCAGCGTCGGTAGGGTCGAAACGGTCTGACTCCCCCCTCCGGGAGCCCTCGCCTGGCTCAACGGCTCCAGGGACGCGCCCTGAGACCCCACCATGAGCACGGCCCCCACGGTGCGGGCCATCTCGTCGAGATCCTGGGGTCATCCCCAGCTTGTTTCTCCTTCTCCTTCTCGCCCTCCCCGTCATCGGAGGTGGGGGCCCTCGGACAAACCGCTGCACTGCTCTCGCCCTCCAGAGAAGGGTCGGCGAAGCCTTGAGCAGATCCATCGGACCGGATGCTGAACTCCCCTTCATCCGAATCCGTGATAGGGGTCAGGTCCCATTCTTCCCTCAGGCGGTTCTCCGCCCTCCTCGCCTTCCGCCTCTCCTTTTGGGCGTGGCGAGCCTCGGAGACGGCCACGTTCGCCGCCCGCTATGCCACTGTGCGGGGAAGGGGAACCGGATCCTCCTTTAGGGGAAGGTTCGGGGGCTGGTATGGTGAAAGCGAGTCAGGAAGGATGCGAAAGAAATAAAAATTAAGCAACAACGTGCTTACGAAGCTCACGGAGCCGGCGTCCGGTTTGATCGGAGGCTGGCGAGAGCACGCCTTCTGGCCCGGGCCCACTAAGGATCAGACAGGCGAGAGCACGCCTTCTGGCCACCTTAACTCCGCTCGGTGGCGTATGGTTGTCGGCCTCGCGTGTCTTGACGGTTCCGGCCCCGTCCCCGTCACGGTCTGTCTGCAGCCCGTCACGGTGCGATCCCCCCAGGTGACTTTGGGCTCTGCGTTGACTACGGGGGAGGCGGGGTGACGCACCTACGGAACAGGCTACGACGAGTAGCTGTAATCATGGCTGCTGGGGTCAAAAAAGAATCTAGAGGCATTTTGTCTGTTTCCGGACCCTCTGCAAAAAACCCTAACGAAGTCCGGCGCCATGGCTTTTTGATGAGCGAGAAAATCCTAGCGGAGGCTCGAGTACTGTCTACTCACCCAAGCGGCACGAGCGCTGCCAAGATCGGTAACAAAGGAAATGCAGGCGATAAGCTCAGACGTTCATGACAGATAATCTAGAGTGAGCATTGTTTATAATGCAGATTACAGATTAAAGTTAAAGAACACCAAACTGGCGCCCTGAAGCACAAAAAACCGCCTTGGCGGCACTGTACAAAAACCCTCGGCATGGCTCTCCTAACCTACCGCTACCGTCGACGCCAGCAAGCGGAGGAGCACCATGGAGATCAACCCAGAGAACAGGTGTGCGCGGGAACTCCCGCACGTCTGGTTACATGTCCTCCAAGAAGACCATGGAGATCAACCCATGGGCATGGCTAAGCAGCGCGTCGCAGGGAGGCCACGCCGACCAGAGAGGCCCCTCGACGCCTTAGGGCGCGTCGCGGATCATCTCATCCGCTGGCACCTCCTCCACGACGGCATCGGCGGTGTCCAGGTACTGGCGCACTAAGTGCTCCAGGTCCCCGATGCGCTCACCCTCGGGGAGCTCGATGTAGTCCCGGAGGTCGACCCGAGAGCGGTGATGCGCCACAGCTAGCGCGGATGCCGCCCCGCGGCGGATGCCGTGGGACACCAGGTCGTGGATGCGACCGAGCATACGGCTTCGGCCGCTCCGGCGCCCCCCTGAGACCGAACATAGGCCACAATGGCCTCGACCGCCGGCGCATGGCCTGGAGCTCGGACTCTAGCTCCGCCACGCGCGCTGTCGGCATCCTCCAGGTTGGCCCAGGTGTCGTCCCGCCTCCTCCTCCATGCGCGTGAGCGCGACGAGAACCGTTGAGGTGGGCCTGAGTTCGCTCGTGGACCCAGCTCCGGCCTCGCCTGCGGCGCCTTCGCCGCCCCCTGCGGCACCCCCCCGCCCGGTGCCTCCAGCCGAGAGGAGGTGACAAGGAATGGGTACGCTGGAGAGCACCCTGCGAGAGCAAAAGATCCAAGATTAATCAAGAAACTACTGTCTGGTTGAAGCCCTAATTAAAGCAAAAAGCCCTCTTTTCGGTCAGCCACATTGGACTCACCCCGGAATGCGAGGTGGCCCTGAGGCAGCTCCTCCGATGAGCCCTCTGCCGGACGCTTCCTGCGGTCCATCTCGCTCTGCCACTCGTGAGGGAGGAAGAAGAATGGATACGAGAAGAGGCTGGAGGCCGGAGTTCAGAACGGAGGCGTGAAGTAGGATGAGTAACTTCGCTCATCCCCCAGCGACCCTTTTTTATAGATGGCCGATGCCGGGATTGGATCTGAGAAAACACCCCTTGGCGTTCCACGTCGCCCACTACCCTGTTCATGGCATAAGTGGCGAGGCGGCGGAAGGGAAACCGCCGCGTCATGCGCCTCGAGACGGTTCTCACCATCTGCCATGAAGCCTCTGGACTCCGCTGCCTCGGGCGCCAAAACGGGACGTGCAAAGACCGAAACGCCCCTACAGCAAACAAGAAAAATCGGTAAGGGCTCGGGGGCTGAGGCTGATGCGTGTACACATATGCAATCGTTGTGATGACCCCGAATCGACCTATCTCCAATCTTTTAAGGGTCCACGAGACACCGTTTGAGCCTCTGTAGGAGTGTGCCACTCCTACAGAAGGCTCAGGGGCTACCGGCCGGGTGCGCTTCGCACCCCCGGATTGACTCTCGTCGACCCTCTTTTGTTCTTTCGACGAACAACTCAGCACGAAGAGGACCCGTAGGCTCCACTCCGTGCTCGGGGGCTACTGTCGAGGGTCAAAACCATGGCCCTCTAAGGGCCCGATTAAAACGGCTCTTAAAAAGCAAAATTGCCAGGCCAGGATTGGCGCACTTGCAGCCCGGCCCACGAGAGCTTGGGTCCAAGTACGTTCCTGGCCTAGCAACGATTAACCGGTCACATAACTGGGGCCTTCCAGAGCCCACGGAATGGAGCCGCCACCTGGAGATTGACCCTCCAGGCAATCTCCGATTCGCCCGACCCCCGCCCGCCGAGGGGGTTCAGAGGTCGACCCCGCCCTGTGAACAAAGACCAGGGTGTACCGCGCAAAACCATTGTACGTGCATAGCGTATAATGGAATCTGCACGGTTCCATAGCAGGCATGGGGACGCACCGTCACCCCCGCATCTGAACAGTGGGAAATGGGACCCCCAAGTAACCCATGGGTCTTGCGTTGCACCCACGCCTCTAACCTGACAAACATGGCACTCCCCTGTACCATGCTGGTACGAGCGGCAGCCCCGTGTAGGCATCACCACCAGAGATGCCGAGCTTCATACCTCTCTATGGCCGGTCGTCTTGACGGAACAAGGAGCACGGGGAAGGGAGCGCTGCTCGTACCGACACCATGGCCGACGTACCATAGCGGCGGCCGTTCCAACCCCTTTTTGCAGAAGGGACCGGGCACGTCAGGAATCAACCCTGCACGTCTGGCACCGTTGCAGCCTATGGCCTTACATCCGAAGCTTTGACCCACGGCGTTCATCGTCAAATATGCTACCCCGGTGTCCTCAGATATGCCACGTACACCTGAAGGGCTACGACGTCAAGGAGGAGACCCATGAGGGAAAAGGCGACATCAACCACAGTGCCTTCGACACATGTCCGAATGGTCAAGTCCTTACTCATCACGCTTCCTCAGTTCCTACACGGGCTTGCCCTTCTCTGTGAGCCTCCCTTCAAACTATAAAAGGGAGGATTTGGGCGATGGAGCAGGTGTGTGACGATCACCCAATCTAACCCCACATACGAAACAAGCTCAAACCTAAACCTAGATTCACACAGAGACTTGGGAGACTCTCCCTCTCTCGACCCCTCTTGTACTCCCCCATAC
The DNA here is from genome assembly GCA_015844335.1 of Chrysopogon serrulatus. NCBI lineage: Eukaryota > Viridiplantae > Streptophyta > Magnoliopsida > Poales > Poaceae > Chrysopogon > Chrysopogon serrulatus. The sequence goes on along the minus strand of JADLZL010004951.1, from coordinate 389,571 downwards.
AAGCTCCTAAGTAACACGGTCTCTCTCTCACTGGATGTAGGGTGATTTGCCTGAACCAGTATACATCGTTGTGTCCACTTGGGAAACCATCCGGAGGATAAGTGCGCTCTCTTTTCGATTACTTGTTGGTGTTCATTCTTGACACTGACAAGTAGTTTACATGGTGTTGGTGCAACTATATCATCCACTGGGTAGTGCTCCTTGCTTGCCGTAGACGCAACACTACTTGGAAGAATTGGACCTTGGGTGGAGACCACCATCTGTTGATCGGGTTGTGTTGTGACCCGTGGCATTTGTGGAGGCTGTGCACTCATCTGTTGAATAGACATTGCACTCGCTAATTGCTGAATAAACTTGGGATCAGGATTTGATAGCATGTTGGACATGATTACTTTGACTTGTTTCTTTGCTTCTTCCTCAACGACATCCCTCATTACTTCCTTGTATCGGTCATGTTTCTTGTACATTTCAGCCCACTCATCCCCGAATCCTTCTTTCCACCCCAGCCTTGACGAGACGCCTCGTGCATGTTCTGGATGCTCAGGGTTTCCTAGACCAACACTTAAGATGTCTTTCTCCCTTTTTCTCTTGAATTTTCCTTCTCTCTTTTTGTCTCTTTTTTCAAACATCTTAAATGCTTTGGCTCTTGGATTTCATCGGGGGACTCTAGCGCCCGATCTCTTCTTGTTTTGCTTTTCTTGCATAGAGCCAATTCATGCTTCTTTCATCGAGCATTTCAGATAGCACCGGTTCTCCTTTCTTCTTTCTTTTGGCCTCTTCTGCCCGCCATTTTGGAATATGAGCCTTGTAACCACCTGAGCCAAGATGGTGGTGGTACTTGTTCCTCTTTGCTAGTTCAGAGTTAGCTTCACTCTTTTTCTGGAAGTCAGGATCATTCCTCTACAGTTTGAAAATCTCCCACTGGGCAGGTGTAATCTTAAAGTACCTTTTTGTCGGGTCCTTGTTCATCTTGGCATACTTGGTATTAAGTTCCTACCTAAAATTTTGGAACGAGATTGCACACTGCCTGAATGCATACTGCTGGACGAGGTCTTCTGATCCTGGCGGGAAAGGAATCTCTCCTGCAACCGCCTCCATACAATTGTCTTCGTATTATCTGGCACATCATTCCATGTGCGATTTGTGATGTCAATCCCATCCCTAACTAAGAAGCCAGCCATTGCGTTTGAAACTTGGCTGGCACCTCTTCAGTGCTAGATGCTCTCCTTTCATGTTGACATCGGTGACCCTATATGTTTTTTCTGGCCACTTGTTTGTTCCTCTCTGACCTGATTTCCGATCACTCTGTTTCCTTGTCCTTTTCTTTGAGGTGGTTGTCTCGGTTGTTACAGGCGGTGCGTCACTTGGCACGTCTTCTTGTTCTTCCTCCTCAGCTAAATTGATCATTCGAGACAATACCTCCTGTGTCCATTTGAATAAGTACTACATGAAGTCCTCCATAATTTAGTACATATAGATATGAATGTGTAATGTACTATCTTTACCTCATCAAGTGTTAGATCATAGTCCAGGTCATTCCGCTCCCCGACGACGAGTCCTATCCGGGCTAGGATGCGGATCACTTGGACTATGGTATCCTACGGAATCTCCCTGGTTGCTATGGCTTGGAGAACTCATCGACACTAAATGCATGTAGAGAATACAAAACCCTAATTAGGAAACCCTAAGTATAACCCCAATTAGAAAACCCCAAATAGAAACCCATAATTAGAAAACCCTAAGTATAAAACCCTAAGTGTAACCCTAATGAGAAAACCCTAAGTATAACCCTAATTAGAAAACCCTAAGTATAACCCTAGTTAGAAAACCCTAATTAGAAAACCCTTAATACAAAACCCTAATTAGGAAACCCTAAGTATAACCCTAATTAGAAAACCCCAGTTAGAAAACCCTAATTAGAAAACCCTAAGTATAAAACCCTAAGTGTAACCCTAATTAGAAAACCCTAAGTATAACCCTAATTAGAAAACCCTAAGTATAACCCTAATTAGAAAACCCTAATTAGAAAACCCTAAGTATAACCCTAATTAGAAAACCCTAAGTAGAAAACCCTAAGTATAACCCTAAGTAGAAAACCCTAAGTATAACCCTAATTAGAAAACCCTAAGTAGAAAACCCTAAGTATAACCCTAATTAGGAAACCCTAAGTAGAAAACCCTTAGTATAACCCTAAGTATAACCCTAATTAGAAAACCCTAATTAGAAAACCCTAAGTATAAAACCCTAAGTGTAACCCTAATTAGAAAACCCTAAATATAACCCTAATTAGAAAACCCTAAGTATAACCGTAATTAGAAAACTAAGTGAAAAATTAAAAAAAAACAAAGAGTATTTACTTATGCAGCGTGGAGGGAAGACCGATTCGACGGCGGTGGAGAACGATAGTGTACCCCTTTGACGGTAGTGGTGGAGAACGGTGGTGTACCCCTTTGACGGCGGCTAAACGAGGCAAAGGATCAGATATTAATAGAAAAATTACAAGTATATAAGTATTAATGAAAAAAAAGAAATTAATACATAAGCTATTACATTAACTAATTAATGAAATTAACTAACATAGTTAATAAATAACACTATAGTATTTATTACAAGTATATAAGTATTAATGAAAAAAGAAATTAATACATAAGCTATTACATTAACTAATTAATGAAATTAACTAAAAAAGTTAATAAATAACACTATAGTATTTATTACAAGTATATAAGTATTAATGAAAAAAGAAATTAATACGTAAGTTATTACATTAACTAATGAACATAATTAACTAACATAGTTAATAAATAACACTATAGTATTTATTACAAGTATATAAGTATTAATAAAAAAAAATTAATTAATACATAAGCTATTACATTAACTAATTAACGAATTAATTAGTTAATTAACACCCTAATTAACCATAATTATATATTAGTTACATTAACTAATTAACAAATTAATTAGTTAACTAACACCCTAATTAACCATAATTATATATTAACACCCTACCCTAATGTGTAAAAAATGAAAAAAACAAATGGAGGGGGCGGCTGCCGCCGGGATATGGCCCACAAGGCCCGCGCCCCTCCTCTCGCCTCGTCCCGTGCGTAAAGCGTCGGCGCCGGCACACCGCCCAGCAGCGAGAAAGCCACAACCGGAGCTCCCACGGAGCTCCGGGGCGTAAATAGGACGGCGGGCGGACCACGGGCGGGGGGCGCCGGACCTTCTCGACGGCGGTGGCGGCCGCCGGTGAGGCCGTGGTGGACGGAGGTGGCGTGGCGCGGGCGGTGGCGGACCTCGGGGCAGCGGTGGACGACGGCGACAAGCGTCGCGCGGCTTTCGGTGGCAAGCCGGGCGGACTTCCGACGCCAAATCGGTGGCGGCGCGCGGCGGCGGGCGTCCTGGGGCTCGTGGGGCGGGCGGGCGGCGGATTTCGGCGGCGATGGCGTCCCTCCTTGAAAAGTTCGCGCCCACCGGATTGAAAAACGCTAAGTCCCGCGGCGAACCCTATTTATAGGGTGTATTTCTACCGGTGGTTGGTATTGCCAACCGCTTTGTAGAAACTATTTCTGAGGCGGTTGACATTACCAACCGCCAAGAGAAACGGTTTCTACTAGCGGTTGGTAATGTCAACCACCAGTAGAAATGAAAGTTTTTACAGGCGGTTGGCATTACCAACCGCCGGAGAAATGAATTTACTTATTATGTTATGCTGATACTTTAAAAATTCGTAACAAATTATAGAAAAATCATAAAATAGAAAATAATGACTTTTTGGAATCTTTGTGAGTAGTTCTATGCATTAAAGAAATTGAAAGTTATAAAAATAGTGTGGCAAAGGTATATGCAATGAAATAGCCATCTAAAGGTGAGAAGGAAGACAGACATGTAAGGCACACATATTAGAACGGTGCCTTTGAAAATTAGTAGCAAATTATAGAAAATTCATAAAATAGAAAATAAAAACTTTTTAAATTCCTTGTGACTAGTTCTATATAGTAGTACATAAATATTTTTTAAAATTATATTATACTTTTTTAAATATATTTCTATGTACAAAAAGAAAGGATTTAATTTTTTTCTTCTCTCTCTATGTGTATAAAGCAAAGTAATTATTTTTTCTTCTCTCTATGTGTATAAAGCAAAGTAATTATTTTTTCTTTTCTCTCTATGTATAAAGCAAAGTAATTATTTTTTCTTTTCTCTATGTGTTTAAAGCAAAGTAATTATTTTTTCTTTTCTCTATGTGTATAAAGCAAAGTAATTATTTTTTTCTTTTCTCTCTATTTATAAAGCTAAGTAATTATTTTTTCTTTTCTCTCTATGTATCTACGAAAAGGGCCTAAATTTTTTTTCTCTCTCTATGTCTAAAGCAAAGTATTTAACTTTTTCTTTTCTCTCTATGTAGAAAGAAAAGGACTTAAATTTTCTTTAATTATGTAACACCAAGAGAGTCATTCATGAGACACATAAAATATATAAGAGTAGTAGCATAGGTTACAAATTGTATTGCATAAACTATTACATGACAAATGAAGTTTTCATTAAATAGAATCTAGCCAGCTACTGTTCTTCCTTCTCCATCATGGCGCACCCAGGGTTTAGAATTTTGTGGAATGCTACACTCAACGTTTCGTATCTTCGAAGGATGGTCTGTAAAGAGAGATATCTCACCGAACTGGTTACAATCATCTAGGTCAATTGCACCATCAACTCCTAAAGCTTGTTGCTTTCCAGGAAGAACTACATGCTTCAGCTTATCGATACTTTTTCTCTCATTCTTAGGAACGATCTGTTCGGCATAAAAGACCTGTGCAACACGGTTAGCAAGGATCCCTGTGTCATCTTTGTAACCTACTTTACTTAGATCAAAAACTCTAAGCCCATGACTATCTGTCGATGTGGGACCAGGACGGTTCCCTAATGAACACGACTACCATTCAGGCGGACCCACAAGACAGAGGCAAGAGGACTGATTCCAAGTAGAAGACGTCCTGTCCTAGTTAAGCTAATAGAAAGTAACTTCTGTAATAGGAACAGAACTCTCTCTACTAAGTCTGACTAGGATTAGAACCAAAGCTCTAGCTCCTTTCTCTCATAAAAAGGAGCCAGAGCACCCTCTTTGTAACAAGTGACAACAACACACAATCATACATCAATCCAACGCAAAAGGCCAAGGCCGACTGAAGTAGAGCTTTTACTCAACGACGAGGGCTCAAACCAGGATAAACCGAGTGTCTCTTGCGTAACCGCCGAGTTCTAGTATTCGCCGAGATCCGAATCAACTGCTACGGGAACCCTGTGGCAGGCTATCGGTGGCTAAACACCGACAGCTAGCGTGCCAGGTAGGGGCTTTCGGTGAATTCAACGTCAAGAGCTCAGCGGACCTACACACGATGTCTTTCCCGAGAGGATCATCCTTCATCTTCGGAAGTTGGATCTACGAAGCGGACGATCACGGAGAGCTCTCCATGGTCGACTTCTTCCGGAACCAGAGCCGGAGATATCTGAAATTTTTTCAAAACTCAAGCTGAAGGGAGAAGAAACTCCAGAACCAAGCACACAAAGGGCGCCGAGTTCTTTCTACTTCGGCCTCAGCAATACTGCACGGACGTATCAGAACATCATCCAGAGCACGATGGAATCTAATGGCATAACTTCAGAACAAGATAAGTACTCAGTTCCCCTCCCTTTTCAATACGGAAGATCATTAGATGAGGAAGGATCCGACTACTCGCTCGACATACACAAAGAAGTCTACATGATCAGGCAACCCCTGGTACCACCAGTCCAACCCGACTACAGATCATCAGAAGAATCAGAAGCCGATATCCCACCCAACTCCGTAACTAGAGATGGAGAAACAGAAAGCCAAAAGGCAGCAAGAAAAAGAAGAAACAAGAAGAGGGGGAGGAAGACGGAATCGAGTTCAAGAACGCAGAGAAGCATGGCGCAAATACGAAGAGGACTTAGCCGAGTACAATGAAAAAAGAGCAGAAAAAAAGCCGAGGAGAGGCGAGCCACAGCTAGGGCCAGACTTGACCCCACCAACAAAATACAAGAGTTAATCAATGAAATCGACGATATACAATGATCAAGTGAAGAACAAGCTAGGCTTAGGAGCCTACTCAGAACAACTGTGCAAAGGATACAAGACGACCGAGTACCTCATCGTCGTGTACCATCCGAGCAAACAAGTCAAAGAAATCGGAGAGTTTCCGCATTCGAAAGGTTATCTGTCCCAAATCAAAGCAGAAGAACTCAACCGCATCACGATTGGGCTGAGAGGACGGGGGGAAATCACGATAGACTACCAACCCCTCCCCGAAGCCCTCCTAGTTCTATTACAAGATATAACAGCCATGCAGATTCGACTACAAACCAAAAAAATTATCTGATAGATTCCCCTGCTTTGCGGGAAGGCTACTCACGGTCAGGCTACCTCACAAATTTAAACCATCAAATCACTCGAAATACGACGGCACGACAGAACCATTGCAATGGCTCAGAATCTACTCCCAATCAATAGAATTAGCCGGGGGAGATGACGACATCAAAGCATTATTCTTTCCAATGGCACTCGAAATTCTACCACTACAATGGTTTGACAGGTTACGCCCAGGCTCAATCAAAACATGGGGATTGTCAGAAAATCTTCTGTGAAAATTTCATAGGAATACTCATACACCCAATAACACAAGCCGAGTTGAAAGGTTTAAAACAAAATCAAGGAGAAAGCCTCAGAGATTTCTATAGAAGATTTGGAGAACTGAGGGCACAAGTACATGATATTACCGAAAGGGAAGTAATTGAAGCTTTCTCATATGGCCTGAGAGTAAGATGGATGTTCCATGATTTTTGCAAAGAAAACCCATGAACAAACGAAGAGTTCAAGAGAACAGTAGAAAAAATGATTAAGGCAGAAGAAAAGACATGGGAGAGATTCCCAGATAACAGAAACAACCAAGATAGAAGAAACAACTCAGATAGAAGAAACAACTCGGAGAGACAAGATAACTTCGGGAAGGTGGAACAACTCGGACAAATGCACAAGAATACCACAATAAGAAGAGATACTTTCGGATAATACAAGAGTCATTTGCCAAAAGAAAGCAATTCTACCCGGCTAGAAAATTTGAAGAACTCGAGAAGATGAAGTGCATCTATCATCCAATAGGAATTCACCCAATGGGTGAATGTCGAATATTCCAAGAAAAAATATATGAAGATAGACAGACAAGAAAAAAAGAAGAAAACAGAGAAAAGAAAGAAGAAGATAACAATCCAAAGCCCGGACAACGGGTTTCAAAATACAAGAGCAACAATAGCGAAGTGATATTCTCAAGAGTCCCGGGGTCTAGAAGCAAGCAAGAAGACAAACTAGCATGGAGAACAATCATGGCGGCGAGAAACCAGCCGTTCCACGATACTTAAACCGGTCTCAATATCCAATCCGGTTTTCATGAGAGGATCAATGGACAAGCGTCGGAAACGCAGGACTATACCCACTAGTACTTGGACCAATGATCGCAGCTATAACAGTAACCAAAGTACTCATCGATGGAGGAGCAGGGCTCAACATCATTTTTGCAGATACCCTAAGAAAGATGGGGCCAGAATTTTCAAAAATGATTACACCAACAAGTGTACCTTTCTATGGAATAGTACCCGGAGGCCAAAGAATGCCCCTTGGGCAAATAACTCTACCAAAGACATTTGGAACTCCTACAAATTATCGCACGTAACTCATCAAATTTGAAGTTCTGATTTTGAATCATTTTATCATGCAATATTGGGAAGACCAGTGTTGGCAAAATTTCTGGCTATTCCACATTACCCTTACTTACTACTCAAGATGCCAGGACCACACGGAGTACTCTCTCTTAGAGGAGATCTAAAACGTGCCTGTGAGTGCGATGTGCAAGCTATACAGATATCCTCAAAAGTACAAGGAGAAATCAACTCGGCAACAGCTGAAGTAAGAATAGAAGAATTGGAAATTCCGCCAAAAACAAGTCGTCCCTTACCACAAATTGAAGGAGAAGGAACCAAAAGATTGATCTAGGGACCGGCGACCCATCCAAAAACAGACCACTATCGGTGCTCATCTACCTATCAAATAGGAACTCATGCTCACCAACTTCTTACGGGACAACAAAGACATATTTGCTTGGAAACCAGTCGATATGCCAGGAGTCCCAAGGGAGTTGGCTGAGCATAAAATAGAAGTCAACAAAGGAGCAAGACCAATCAAACAGAGATTACGACGTTTTTCACCTGATAAGAAAGAAGCAATAAAGAAAGAAATAGCCAAACTATTGGTAGCCGGCTTCATAAGAGAGATCTTACATCTAGATTGGGTAGCCAACCCAGTCCTGGTACACAAAAAGAACACAGATGAATGGCGTATGTGCGTCGACTACACTGACCTCAACAAGCATTGTCCAAAAGACCCGTTCGGATTACCAAGGATTGATCAAATAGTGCCTTCTACAGTAGGAATTGCCTTGTTATCTTTCCTAGATTGCTACTCAGGCTATCACCAAATTGCACTAAAAGAGGAAGACCAAAGCAAGACTTCTTTCATCACCCCGTTCGGAGCATACTGTTACAAGACAATGTCCTTCGGACTAAAAAATGTAGGAGCAACTTATCAAAGGGCAATGCAGACCTGTCTAGGAGACCAAATCAAAAAGAACGCAGAAGCATATGTGGATGATGTTGTTGTTAAAACAAAGAACCCGGACTCACTAATAGAAGATCTACAACAAACTTTTGACAATATCAAAAGATGGAAGTGGAAACTCAACCCAAATAAGTGTGTGTTTGGCGTATCATCTAGACAACTACTCGGATTTCTAGTCAGTCAAAGAGGAATCAAAGCAAGCACAAAACAAATCAAGGCTATAACTGATATGGCCCACCCGCAGATATAAAATATCTACAAAAATTAACAGGTTGCATGGCCGCTCTCAATAGATTTATTTCAAGACTCGGAGAAAAAGGCCTACCCTTCTTTAAACTACTAAAGAAGACAGACAAATTCACCTGGAATGTGGAAGCACAAGAAGCCTTCGACAAACTAAAAGCATACATCAGCATATCCCCAGTATTATGCCACCCAAGAAAGGAGAAGATCTCATGCTTTACATCACGGCGACTACTTCAGTAGTAAGCATTGCCATTGTAGTAGAAAGAGAAGAACAAGGACATGTCTACAAAGTCCAAAGGCTAGTCTACTACATCAGCGAAGTACTCACAGTATCAAAAGTCAGATATCCTCATGTACAAAAACTACTCTACGCAATCCTGATAACGTCAAGGAAGCTCAGGCACTACTTTGAAGCGCACAAAATCATCGTCGTAATAGATTTCCCGCTCAGCGATATCTTAAGAAATCGGGACCCAACAGAAAGAATCTCAAAATGGGCAGTTTCACTCCAAGAAAGGCAATCAAATCTCAGGCACTAACCGACTTCATCGCGGAATGGACTGAGATACAACAACTCACTCTAGATGCCATCCTAGACCATTGGAAAATGTACTTCGATGGATCTTTAAAACTAGGAGGGGCAGGAGCTGGAGTACTACTCATTGCACCAGACGGAAAACAACTCAAATACGTTTTACAAATCCTATGGCAAGCCACTAACAATGAAGCGGAGTATGAAGCTCTCATTCATGGACTACAAGTTGCAACATCGCTAGGAATCAAAAGACTACTCGTCTATGGAGACTCAGCGGTAGTTGTCAATCAAGTAAATAAAGACTGGGATTGTACCAAAGAGAATATGGATGCTTATCGTGCGTAAATACGAAAACTCGAGAAAAATTTCTAAGGTTTAGAAATTCATCATATACTATGAGACTCAAATGTCACACAAGAGATGTACTAGCCAAACTTGGCTCAAAAGAGAACAAAAGTGCCACCGGGGGTCTTTGTCAAAGAGCTAACCAAGCCTTCAATCAAAAGGACCAAATGAGGCAACACCGAACACAAGTCAGAACAAGAGCAAGTCTTAACAATCAACTCAGACAACACAACTTGGATGCAAGTATTCATAGATTACATCAAAAAAAAAAGAAACTACCGGACAATAAAACAAAAGCAACTCGAGTTATCGGAAGAAGCAAAAACTATGCCCCGGTAGGAAATAATCTCTACAAAAGAGCCGCATCATCGAGTACTATTAAAATGTGTTCCAACATCAGAAGGAAAGGAAATATTATTAGAAATGCACTCAGGATGCTACGGAAATCACGCATCTTCAAGAACACTAGTTGGAAAAATATTCCGATCAGGATTCTATTGGCCAATAGCGCTAAAAGACGCCGAAGAATTGGTCAAACACCGTAAAAACTGCCGATGTTCGCAAGACAAGCACATGTTCCAAATCATAATCTGATTTGCATTCCACCTGCATGGCTGTTTTCATGCTGGGGGCTTGATCAAGTCGGACCACTCAAGAAATCTAAAGGAGGATTTGAATACATCTTCGTGGCCATTGATAAATTTACCAAATGGATAGAGTACAAACTTTTGGTAAAATACAGTTCAGCCAAAGCACAGGAATTCATTCAAGAAATAATACATAGATTTGGGATGCCAAACAGGATAATCACAGACCTAGGATCACCTTTCACAGTCAATGAATTCAAGAGCTAGGTACAAGATCTATGGTTTCAAAGATAGATTATGCATCAGTCGCTCATCCACAAGCAAATAGACAAGTCGAGAGGGCCAACGACCTCATACTAGCTGGTTTAAAACCAAGATTATATGAAGATCTGAAAGACTATGGATCAAAATAGATAGACAAGCTACCAAAAGTAGTCTGGAGACTAAGAACTCAAATAAGCAGAGCTACCGGCTACTCACCTTTCTTTCTGGTCTATGGGTCAGAAGCCGTACTTCCAGCAGATTTAATCTGAACATCTCCAAAGATTAAACAATACAATGAAGGAGAGGCAGAAGAAACAAGAAGACTAGAAATTGACAGTCTGGAAGAAGTTAGAATCAATGCAACATTACAATCAGCAAGATACATGCAAGGATTAAGAAGACATTATGACAAAAGCATACAGCCAAGAAGCCTACAAGCTGGAGACCTAGTCCTTCGAAGAACCCAGAAACCAGATGGAAGACATAAACTACTCAGTCATTGGGAAGGACCTTTCATAATAGCAAAAGTAATAGGACCGGGTTCTTACGAGCTAATGACCGAAGACGGAGCGCCAGGAAAGAACTCATGGCACATATCCCAGCTATGACGATTCTTTGCATAAATTCAAGGACAATGTACCCCAAATTATCAATAAAATCTCCATTTAGAAGGAACTTATACTAGCTTCTTTTCAGAACTAGATGAGAGCAATGAAAGCTCGACCTATCCCGACTTCTAGATAACAGAACTCGGATGAGGGCCTACAGTCCGAAATGTCCTAGCTTCTTTTTAGAACTAGATGAGAGCAAAGAAAGCTCGACCTATCCTGACTTTTAGAACACAGAACTCGGATGAGGGCCTACGGTCCGAAATGTCCTAGCTTCTTTTCAGAACTAGATGAGAGCAAAGAAAGCTCGACCTATCCCGACTTCTAGAACACAGAACTCGGATGAGGGCCTACGGTCTGAAAAAATCCTAACTTCTTTTCAGAACTAGATGAGAGCAAAGATAGCTCGACCTATCCCGACTTCTAGGCTATAGAACTCGGATGAGGGCCTACGGTCTGAAATACCCTAGCGTCTCCGCAGACCTAGATGAGAGCAAGAAACAAGCTCGATATACCAAACAAGAACTCGAAGAACTTTTAGATGAAAGCAAGAACACTACTTTTATCCCATTTGTGAAACAAGTCGAAAAGACAAAGAGTTTATACAAAATGCCTCAAGAAAGGCTCAAAGTATTACGGGGGGGATTATCACCCATAACTACAGAATCTACCTCTACAAGCTCAATAAATTGTCGAGCCAAACCTAGGACGGCAGCTTCAGCCTAGGCAAGAGCTTGTTTAGCCTCGGGGGTCACCGCACCTTCCAAGATCCTCTTTAGGGGCACATCCGGATTAATCAACCGAATACGCCCCAAGACGCCTTGGACGCCAACCAGGATCCCCTCCTTCACCAAGCCGACAACTCGGATGGACAGCCAAGGAAGAAACTGAACCCAGGTCAAGCTAGCATCTTCAGGCTTCCTCGATGCCTAAGGCAAGTTTCCGAACAGAATTCCAGAGAACCTCCCACTTCTTCTCCGAGGCCTTCAGTCGGGCCGACAAGTCCTCCACTGACCACTTGGCCTGCAAAAGATCTCGATCAGCGCCATGCCTAATCAATTGAGCTCTGGCAAGGACTTCTTCAGGATCTTCTTTTACCTTCTCCGACTCGTTGCGGAAGGTCTTTACCTCAAGCTTCAAAGCCTCAGTCTCCTCCAAGGTTTTAAATAGCCGGCTAAGCCATTTAGCTTTTGATGTCTCAAAACAAGCTATAGCGGGCTATAGCGGCAGCTAAGGGCTAACTTGTACATGAAAAAACTTAGCCAAATCCTTCTCAAACAGCTATAGCCGGAGATAGCGAAGGCTATAGCCAGAGATTTAAAACTTTGGTCTCCTCAGAGTACTTCTTCTTCAGAGCTTCAAAAACAAGGCAAAAGAAGTCAGCAAAAGATAATACCAAGTAAACAAGGTATAAAGACAAATGACGAAAGTTACCCCCGAAATCACTATTCAGAATTTTAAGCTTCCTCGAAGTATCCTTCTCGCCTCTCTACGATAGCCGACTTACTGCCGCCGACTTCAACTATCCGGGCCCGCAAAGGCGTCTCCGATTGTTTGGCGTCCTTCACGCCAGCGTCAAGCTCAAGACTTCAAAGAAGCCAGCTCTTCCAACAACTTCTTTTGTGACTCGGTCGAGCCAAAAAAAGAGGTCGAAATCACGACAAAACTCTACAAAGCAAAAAGAACAAGGCAATCGAAAAGAAGAATATCCAAAACAATAAATGAAGCACAAAAAGAACTCACCTGAACCGGCTGAGCAAAAGACGGAATTGAGGCTTGAACCGAGCCCCATTCGAGACTCAAGTCCTCGCAAGCGAGAAGTCGATCAAACTTTGCCTCCAACTCCCCGCACCAACTTCATATCATGAATCATATCCCAAGGAGCGAGAGGAGACAAAGGAGAAGAACATCCAACCAGAGGACGTGAAGAAGACAAAGGCTGGGCAAGAGGTAACTGCTCTCCCCCTGAAGTGATGATAACTTCCGCAACAGGAAGAGAAGTAGTCACAGCAGTAGAAGAAGCAGGCACCACTTCCACCACAACCAAAGCGCGACTCCACAGCCGAATGAGGATCAGGCGCAGAGGACACCTGACCCACCACATCTACACTCGCGGTCTTCTCCGAATCGGCCGAGTAGAAGGGGCCACAAAGGGACGACCTACAAGAATCAAACTAAGACAAAAAAATGAGAAAGAGAATGAAAGAGAATTCGGAGGTAACACACTCACCGGGGAGCTCACCGCATAGCCAGAAGAGGACGAGAAGGCGGAGGCGGCATGACCTCATTTAGGCCCGCCAGCAACTCAGCTGAAGAGGGGGAAGGACCCGGCAAGGTCCCTAGATCCGTGAGGAAGTCGATGTCCCCCGGGGGCTACAAAACAAAACAAAAATCAACAAGGCAAACGGGGAAAGTTTACTCCAGATCATGAAAAGATCAGATGAGAGAACAGACCGACGAAGAAGAGGAGAATCATCGACATCTTTAGCCTCATCTTCAAAAAGAGGGACTGGATTGCCATCTACAAAGAAAGAAAGGGTCAGGACAACGTATACAAATAAAACAAGTCGGACTAAAGAAATTGCTCACCTATCAGAATATTACCTGAAGGCTGAGGAGAAGAAGAATGCGCCCATTTTCATGGCGCAGAAGAAGAAGCCCCGCCAGTAGCAGGCCTCTTTCCACCCAAACGAGTAGCTCGGGGAAGCGGCACTGGCTGATAGGGAGCATACTGAAGAGGGAGTTCCTTTTCAGAAACCCCTGGCAAAACAACTCGGCCTTCCACCACTGCATGGCTAACGGTCGGAGGGGCCAGAAGAGAAGCAATCTCTCCATCAACAAAGAGAGACGCATCCACATTAAAATCTCTGCCAAAAGGCTACAAAAATACAGAAGCAAGTCAGAAACAATTCAAAAGCACTCGGAAGCATAAAAGGAAAAAAGACAACCAACTTATAGCAGGAGGTTGCTTGGCAGCAGAATATTCAAAACTAATCATTGGGACCACCACGACACCTTTCAAAATCTTTGGGAGGCGCAAAAGCACCTCATCATCAGACAACTTGATAGTGGCTACCATCCGAGATGGATCCTCAGCACCAGAGTACTCAAAGCCAAAATGCTCCCTAGCTTTCAAATGTTGTACTCGGCGACGAAGATAACTAGCCACTATAGCAAAGCCTGACAGACCGTTCTGCTTCTGATATCTAATCCTATCAAAGAGCGGTGAAGCAGCAACAAGTCGGCAGTGCTAAGCTGTTCCTTTTCCCACCGATCATTATAAACAGGCGAGACTCCGGAGTAGGTTTCAAGGGCCGGAGCGCCATCACCACCATCCAGATTTCCAGCATAAAACCACTCGGAGCGCCAATCCTTCACAGACTCAACAAGATCATACTCAAAAAAGTGGCTTGACTTACACCCCCGCCAAAATTGAATCCCACATCCACCAAGGGTGTGGAGGGAATCCGAGCGGGGCTGTGGCTTGAGATGAAAAAGAAATCGGAAAAGATTCAGAGAGGGGGGAATGCCAAGGAAAGTTTCACAAAAGTAAACAAAAACAGAAAGACGAAGAATCCCATTTGGGGTGAGATCATGAAGAGAGATACAGAAATAGCGGAGAAATCTATGAAGAAAAGTACACGCCCGAAGGCAAAGACCGGCGCGGACGAAGGAGACAAAAAGAACAATCTCGCCAGGGCGAGAAACAGGGACACAATGCTCACCAGGCACAGACCACCCAGCCAACTCCTTGGACTGGATCATCCCCCACGCCTCCAGCTCAACCAGATGCTTCTCCTAGGTAATCGGAGCCGAACGACTTCGCCGTCGCCTTCATTGCAAAGAACTCGATTCAAATGCTCGTCGACCTCCTCCTCTAGAACAAAGCCTGTCAGCCAGCCCGGCTTCTTGCTCGCAGCCCTTCTTCCTCCCCATACAACGGCCAAGACTACAAGAGCTGAAGCAAAAGCAAGAGGCAAGGACAAGCAACAAGATTGGGGAATTTTTCTCTAGGGTTTCAAGATGCAGAGGCGGAGCGAAGGAGAAGAACAGTTACCCCAAACCAACCAATTTATAAGGAGGACGAAGGACCTGGCTTAGGGCCCATTCAACAAAACAACGGTAAAAGGCCAACGGATACATGGCATAATAACGGAAAGGCCCCGTAAAATCCAGGATAACGGTCTCTATCTCGTCACTGGCCAACGGTAACATTCTGAACCGTTATAAAGGTGATAAAAACCCACCACCATCAAAGCCTATGGTACCAAAAAAACAAGTCGGCTTGGAGGCAGACAACCAGTCTTATCAAAAACAAGTCGGCTCAGAGACAGACAACTAGTCTTACCAAAAACAAGTTGGCTCGAAGGCGAACAACCAATCTTATCAAATAACAAGTCAGCACGAAGGCAGACAACCAACAGATACAGTTTCAAACAACTCGGATCTAGATAATAATTCATACTCTCATCAAGATACAAGGATACAAGTCTTACAAGACCCATTGAATTCAGAAGAAAACTAAAACAACAGCTACAAGGAACCCAGTAGAATTCTGCCATATAAAACAATTACGCAGAACCCCCAGGCAACCAAGGTGATAGCCGTTGCTGACCCAGACTACCTCTGAGATAGTCCTGGCCGAGCAGATCCAAAGCAACCTAGATACACCAACATAGTGCAATCAAGATCGCCAAAAGTAGCACTAACTTCTCAAGCATCACATTGGGCCTCTCCAGCCACAAGTTGAATCGGACTCCATGTGAACAAGAGGGCTCCAGCTCTGCGTTGGGTGGTCGCTGCTTTGCACCGCACAGCTAGAGGACAGTGCGGATCAGCAACCCTCCCACGCAGAACATATGTCTGGCAGAGTGGAAAAGAAGAACTAAGACTGCAAAATGGCCCAGCATAAGGCACATCTCAAGACTTCTTCTACCTACCAGAACAAGCCTCCAATCACAATGCTACTGCGGGATTAGTCTGCCTCTAATCCCTATCTCAAGAATTCTTCTACCCACTAAAAAGACCATACCAGAAGAAAAGGAAAGAAGCCCGGGGGTGTTGACATTTCTAACATCACTTCGCGTTAAGTTGTCATCCCTAACATGATGCCAAAAATGCTGGAAAATAATCTACACTTGTCTACCCTAAAATAATGTTATAGAATATATCCGCAAGCGCACAGATAATTCTCCTATTGTAGCATTTCACCTGGTAAGATTCCCAAGTATCGTTGATTTGTTTTAAGCCAAAAAGAAAACTCATTTAATGCGTTGGATCTATCTAAAAGGGGATAGAAAGGAATTATGACTATGACTTTAAATGTGCAAACCTATAGTGATCAACCAAGCTAGTGCTTTTAGAAGGGGTGAGTCAAGATAAACAATAAAGATAAAGATAAACATGAAAGAAAATGACTTTCCAGAGACAGAGATTAAAGACTCAACTAAAATAATTTGGTTAGACAGGAGATTCGGTTAAAGTAAAGAACTTCTAGATTATCCCTAAATAATAAGTCTACAGATCACACCAATATACACACTTTCATCTATAGCATAACCAACTCAGAATACAGCATAAGGAGCATCAACTAGGGAGGATATTGAGACATAAGTCACCTCCTTCGTGACCGCGCTCTACTAGCCTACATACGAGGGGTGGAATATAGAGGACTCAATAGGTCTGTACGCCTACGATCTACCACACTACCCGGCACATCAGGATGCAATCGTAGGTATATATGCTATCTAAGCACCACGCTTACATAATACATACCACCTAACCTACTCGAGTATTGAATTAGACGCTTTACGAACATATGACTATAATCATCACCAATCATAACTATATCAAGAATGCAACTAGAGCAAACTAAGAACTTAATAAGTAGCAATATAATAATTAAGAACAAAGTCATAAACAAGATACAAATTACCAATCTCTTGATTGCAGATCGGAAGCTCCGAGCGGCGCCCAACTCTACTTGAACCTTGCTAGCTAAACCTAATCTTGAACTTGAAGAACTGGAGCTCTAATTCTAATCTCACGGAAACCCTAGCTTCTAGTCTAATCTTGACAAATGAATTGAGGCAAAACCCTAATTTCTCTTGGGGGGGTTGCAGGCACATATTTATAGCCCAGTGAAGGAAACGATGGCCGTTGGATCAAACCAACTTCACGTAGGGCCAAGATTGATTCTCAAAGGCGGTGGAGGAATACTCCAGAAGCTCATGGAAGGCCGTGGAAAGGGGAGGCCGGCCGGCTTGGGGGGCGGCCGGCCCCACCAGTGGGCTCCGCTTCTCCGCTTCGCTCGGTGTCTTCTGGATCCTTCCCGAGTCCGATAATGATATTTTCCGTCGCGGTTAAGTTTTATGTAAATCTTGCAATTAAATCCTCCAATTTCTCTTTTCTAGAATAATCCTGCAGAAAAAGTGAAATCACCAAAACTCGTGGAAACTATTAGTTAAAACCCCTATATTTTCTAGTGGTGATCTCCTTTATGCATTTAGTTGACGGTTAAAAGTGATCGTTATCTACCGTCAACAAGCTCCTCCAAGCTAAACCTTTGCTAATCCCTAGCAAAGCTAACTCTAAAAAATGATAGGAAAATTAATACTCAAGGTTTCTCATATTTAATTGATAACTTCCAACAAATACTCAAGCATTTAAATTAAAATTCTTCTCCAAAGTTGAAATTCATTAGCCTTATTTTCAAACTTACTCTTATTCCTCTCAACCATGGAGCTTAACATCTTTCACCTTGGGTCATGAGTAATTGGAAAACAGATTTATCAAGTCAAGCACTATGTCTCAAACTCTTCTATTCAACCAATCTTCTAGAGTTTTTATGGATTTTCAGAAATAAAACTCGGAGATACTTTGTATGACACTCTCAAGTCTCTCATATATGTAGTATTTTTGGTTCCTCACCTAGGCAATAAAGCGTATGCCTTTCTCAACCTAATTCTAAGGGTCTATCTAGAGCTCATAGGTATGGAAATAATTATGGATAACTTACTTGCAAAACATGTATTGTAAAATCAAACAATGGATCCAGAGAGAAACAAGTCATACAATCAAATCAGGATGTGCATGTGTGTGGAATATGGTGGATATTTGGTGGAAACTAATAATCCTAATTCTACTATGCTCATCTTTATCTCTCTGCAAAAATATCGCCAAGAATTGTGAGCTATCTTTTTCCTTCTCTCTATTTTTTTTTAGCACTTGTCCATTTTTTTTTGCATAGCTCACAAAACTTCCTTTTTGGCCTATAAAACTAAGAGACAATAACAAGAAGATATTTTGAGCATTTATTTGGTGGCTATCCTAATGGAATATTTTTTTGGTGTTTCCTCCCAGTGTAGGAGTAAAACATTTTTCTCGACAAGAGTGGAATGGCATGTTGTTGCGCCTACTCCAAAGTAGAGTAGTGCATATATATAAGTGGAGTACAAGTGAATCTTGATTTTAAAAGCATGACAAGTCTCTCATTAGGATCACAAAGGTTGATCAAACTCAATGAAATGACAAGCAAGTATTATGTAGAAAGCTTCCTAGCCTAAATATTCATTATGGCTCGTAGGAATTTAACATTGTCATATAAGATCTCATCATGTAACATTTTGCATTTTTCAAAAAGTAAATCTCTAGAATTTTAGCTTTTTTTTAGAGTAAGATAAACAGCAGCTTAGACCTTCTCTAATCATGTCCAACAATTACCTAGACTTAGGGTCAAGAATATGCTACCCACAGATATCAAGATTTAGAATAAATTTTCATATAAGGACAACTTCATTCAATCTGTAGGAGAATCTTGATTTAAATACTAAGCATGTGAAGGAAATCATATTTGATATTTTTATTACTCGAAAAAGTCTAGCCTTCAAGTTCTACTATCAACTAAAAATTAAAACCTTTTTACACACTCTTTTTGGGTTTTTATTTTTATCATGCATAAATTAAATTGCAGAAAATTAAATTGTAGAAATTTAAAGAATAAGAAAGTAAATGCTAAAAATAAAGGATAAATATATACAAAGGCGAAGTGTACTCACCTTGTGGGGGTCCTCCCCCAAGCTATCTCACCGCTCCGGTGATGGTGGTGGATACTCGAGTCCTAGACTCTGAAAGCAAAAGTGCAAGGGCCTCCCGTCCCCCGATCGTGAGACTAGCTGCAGTGTGTTCACCCTGTTATCTATCTGATGTTGCCACGCCATTGTGTGATCTAGCGTGGTCTGAATCCTATGTTGACCCTCCCCCAAGCTAGTCAGCTGCTGGCCAAACTGATCAAAAGGAGGGGCTCCACCATATGTTGCTGGAGGTCGTCCGTGCCGCTCGAGGCTGGTAGTAGTCGTCCTCTGGCGGTGCATGGAATGCGAATGGGCCACCGGTGCTGAAGTCTGTGCGTGGACGTGTAGAGAAGGATGCTCGTCCTCTCTCGTACTCAGTCTCCTACAAAAAAGAGGTATTACCTTGTTCCCATTGTCCCCATCCTGAAGATGACTCTTCCTCCTGATAAGAGGTGTAACCCTCCCATGCGGAGTGGTGTGTCCATGGCTGAGTAGTCTGGTGTGACGGCTGTGGCTGATCAAAACCCATGAAGGCAGTGTATGCTGGTCCCTGTGGTGTAGAATCTGCTCTCTGATAGCTCGGTCTCTGCGTCCCAGCAAGGCGTGCTGAGGGACTTCTCCCAACAGTTGCCCTACCTATCTGCAAGTCAAAAACAAAACTCTCTACTGTGTAGAGACCAAGTTCTCTATTTGGCAGTTTGTACTCATTAACAAAATTCTTATAAACCATATAAATTCTATTATCTTTTGTTTTGAGTGTATGGGCCTTCTTAAAGAAGTCATATCCAATTATTCTTCGAGGTACAGGAATATATGTGAGAATGACATTTTCTAGCATCCCTAACCTTGAAGCAATACGAGTAATCTAGGAAGTAAATGTGACACCACACTTTTTCATGGCCGGCACGTGAGTCTAATATTTTAACATATATTTGACAGGTGAAACACTTCTCTTTTTAATCATGGCATAAAGTAATTTCAGCTCCTCAATTCTAACAGTGTCTAATTCTTCCCTAGGAAAGAAAGTGACAGCTAGCCATTTATGCATAAACCTTAAAGTAGGGTGATGTATCTCCTCAGTGGTGGGTTTATGATAAAACCTTTTTCTAGAAATACTCTCCCATACTTGTGTTCTGTCAAAATCTTTTAGAATATCATCAATATCTATCGGGCACCCAGCTGAAAAACCTAGCATAGTACTAAGGTTCTTCCATGTGACAGTAAACTCTTGATTAAAAAGCCTAAATGATACTTCATCCGATCCTAGTTCTAAGGTACTCAAAAATTCTATGGTGAGCAGTTTACTACCTTCTTCAGTAATAGCACAAGCATTTTCCCATCCCATAATTCTAAAGACTAGTTCAAACTCAGTGTCCATACCGGTTGCTACAAGTAGTGCATTATCAAACACCGGTGTATGGAAAAACTCCTTGTCTTTAATGGAATTAAATACTCCCTTCTCGGTTCTAGTGAGTAGAGTAATTTGAGAGTCGTCCATAAGGATATACCTTGGTGGCTCACCTTGGGATGATGATTCATGGACAGCGGGTGATGGTGTGTCTACCTCCATCTCGGAATCAGCTCGTGAAGGTGCATGTGATGAAGTTTGACTCCTTGTTGAGTGGAAGGAGAGTGCCCTTCCAAGGCTCTTTGCTGCAATCTTGAGTCTCTTACTCATCTTCAAGAACAAAAACAGGAACAAACAAGAACAACTAGTGGAGAAGGGTTAGAGAGGATGAGAGATCACTTCCCTTGGATGAAAATTTTGAGCAAAGCTCTAATCTCCTTCTCTTTTAATTTTTTCTGGATTTTCCTTGAGCAACTAGTGGAATTTTTGGTAAGTTGTGTTCTTCGTAATGAAGAACAGAGGGGAGCAAAGCTCTTTGGACTTGAGAATGGCAGAGGAATGAATGAGTGAAGAGAGAGAGGGAGAGGAAGAAGAGGGGTGCCGGCCGGCATAAGTGGTGGGGTCGGTCGGCCCCACACCTTGGCCATTTCCTTTCTCCTTTCTCTGGTGTCGACACTGGCATGCAAGTGATCAAAATGCTATTCCCTAGGTTGTTCTTTTGATGGCAGATTGGAAAACGCCAGGGAGAGGAGTGAGTGAAAGTTGGTGCATGCGTGTGAATGATTTTCTCCTTTGGATGGTGAATAATGGTAGGTGTGATGGGATGTGAGATGATGGGTGTGGGTCCCACATGTCTCCCATATTTATACCGTATAATGATACAAGAATGAAAAACTAAATTACTTTTATGAATCTATGGAAAATAAGAATTCTAATGATAGTATTTTTGTATTTTTCTGTTTCTGGAGTAAAAATCACTGAGGGGGGTTTTACTCCCCGTAAGCATTAATTACTCAGTGCTTATTCTAACTATGATGCCATGATTGTTTTTTATTTCTTTTTAATAATGCAAAAGCTAAGAAAATATGTGAAAATTTAAATTACCGATAACTACCGAGTTACCTCCCGGCGAAGGTTCGGGGTTTTAAGTCCATCGAATCGGACTTCTTCAATTTGATTATTCTTCATGCTTGATCTCCGGGTCTGGAGATAATGACCTTGATTCTTGCTTCTCATGACACTCCAATATCCGACATTGCTCCTGGCCGTGGCTTGAATGCAAATCGTTCTTCTTTCCCATTAATAGTGAATTTAATTTCTCCAAATTTCAACATCAATGTGTGCATTTGAGGTGTTTAGGAATGGTCTCCCGAGGATAAGTGGTGTCTTCATCACTTCCTGCATATCAAGTACTATAAAATCTATAGGAATGAAAAAGTCCTAGATTCTTACCGGAATGTTTTCCGCAATCCCTGTGGGATAACGAATTGATTGGTCGGCTAGTTGCAAACATATCGAAGTGGGTGTAAGCGTAGAGTAGTTGAGCTTGTCGAAGACCTTCTTGGGCATAACACTAACACTAGCTCCAAGATCACATAAGGCATTCTCAAAGTTTTGATCTCCAATTGAGCAATCAATTGTAGGACATCCTGGATCCTTCTTCTTGACAGGAAGAGAATTCAGAATCGCCGCACTACACTCTTCTGTAAGCTTAATGACTTCCGTAGAAGGCAGTAGTCTTTTGTTGTTGAGGATATCCCGTAAGTATTTCATGTATGTCGGTACCTGCATGGCATCTAGCAACGGAATATTGACATATAATTTCTGAATTACCTCTACAAACTTACCGAATTGTTCATCTGTTTTGGTCCTTCTATTTCTATATGGAAATGGTAGGAGATTTGTGTCATGAAAGTCTTGACGTAACTCTGGGTCTTGTGGCAAATCTTGTGGTATAACTTCTTCTGTATTATCTCTCTCTACTTCTTCTACCTGCTCTAATTGTGGTGGCCTCCTTACCCCTTTTGGGTAAGGTGGATCACGTGTTGACTTACCTTCTCTAGTAGATATTTCTTTTACCTGCTCAGGGTTAGTGGTAGCAGACAAAGTAGAAGCCAAATAGGCTATTTGTAATTCTATCTTCTTATTGAATGCTATTTGTTCTTTAGCAGCAGAAGAAAAATTATCTAATTTAGAGTTTATTTCTTCTAAAATTGCATCATTGAAAGCAAGCTTTTTATGAATGTTCTCATTAATTCTAGCCTATTCCAATATTAACTCTCTCAAGGGTGGTTGCTTTTGGTTGTAACTATTACCTTGATACTTACCTTGAGGTTGACTCCATCCTTGCTTCTGTGAAGTGGATTTGAGAATAGTATTGATCTTCCCTGGGGCGTTATCAAATTCAACCCCTAAGTATTCTCCACATTGATTCTGAGAGTCGAATGCGTTTTGAATGGCTTGTGATCTCTTTTGTAGTTAGCTCTTTGCTCTAGCCAATTCAATAGTACATCCATCTTGGTTGATAGTGCACACACCTCCTCAGAAACTTCTTCACTCTTATGACAAGTTTGGCTATTATATGTCCAACTTTGGTTTTCTGCTATCTTGTCCATAAGACTTCTGGCCTTTCTAGGAGTGAGTGACACAAATGATCCTTCAGCAGTGGCATCAAGTTGTTCATGTGACTTTGGTATTAATCCATGATAAAATGTTTGTATGAGTAACCATTCTTCCATTCCATGATGTAGGCAATCTGAGATATAATCTTGAAAACGTTCCCAAGCTTCTGGAATCGGTTCACCTTTCTGCTGACAGAATTCTGATATCTTCCATCGTAATACAGTGGTCTTGCCTACTGGGAAAAACTTTTCTAGGAAAGCTTTTGAACATCCTTCCCATGTCTCAATCTGATCTTTGATTTGATAGAACCATTGCTTCGCCTTCCCTTCCAATGAGAACGGAAACAAATGAAGTAGCACGATGTCTTGAGATATGTTCTTGATGTTGATGGTGCTACAAATCTCTAGAAAATTCTACAAATGAGCACTAGCATCTTCATCCTTCTCTCCATTGAATGTGATAGCTTGCACCATGTTGATGAGGCTTGGTTTAAGTTCATAATCATGTTCTCCAATATTGAGAGTTGGTCCAACGCGAATATTCTCAGTGCTTGGAGCAGAGAATTCACGCAACGTCTTCTCAGCCATAGCTTCTCAACTAGTGTCTAGCTTCTTTAGGGTCTTGGTTGCTCTTTATTGATGAGAGTTGATAGCACACAACCAATCCTGCACTTACCCTGCATAAAATAATAACAAAGACAAACAAGGGTAAGCCCGCTAAAAAGCAAAAGGCGTTGATCTACCTATAAGTATTTATGCCTATAGCCATATTACTCTTCCTTTTGAAAAAATATTTTCTTTAAAAGATTGAATACCCCTAATGACATTATCCTGGCAAATAAATGTTGATCTCCCCGGCAACAGCGCCAGAAATGCTTGTTGACATTTCTAACATCACTTCACGTTAAGTTGTTATCCCTAACATGATGCCAAAAATGCTGGAAAATAATCTACACTTGTCTACCCTAAAATAATGCTATAGAATATATCCAGTTTACACAGATAATTCTCCTATTGTAGCATTTCACCTGGTAAGATTCCCAAGTATCGTTGATTTGTTTTAAGCCAAAAGGAAAACTCATTTAATGCATTGGATCTATCTAAAAGGGGATAGAAAGGAATTATGACTATGACTTTAAATGTGCAAACCTATAGTGATTAACCACGCTAGTGCTTTTAGCGGGGTGAGTCAAGATAAACAATAAAGATAAAGATAAATATGAAATAAAAGGACTTTCCAGAGATAGAGATTAAAGACTCAACTAAAATAATTTGGTTAGACAGAGATTCGGTTAAAGTAAAGAACTTCTAGATTATCCCTAAATAATAAGTCTACAGATCACACCAATATACACACTTTCATCTATAGCATAACCAACTCGAGAATACAAAGATAAGGAGCATCAACTAGGGAGGATATTGAGACATAAGTCACCTCCTTCGCGACCGCGCTCTACTAGCCTACATGCGGGGGGTGGAATACGAGGACTCAATAGGCCTCAGACGCCTACGATCTACCACACACCCTCGGCACATCGGGATGCAATCGTAGGTATATATGATATCTAAGCACCACGCTTACATAATACATACCACCTAACCTACTCGAGTATTGAATTAGGCGCTTTACGAACATATGACTATAATCATCACCAATCATAACTATATCAAGAATGCAACTAGAGCAAACTAAGAACTTAATAAGTAGCAATATAATAATTAAGAGCAAAGTCATAAATAAGATACAAATTACCAATCTCTTGACTGCAGATTGGAAGCTCCGAGCGAAGCGCCTAACTCTACTTAAACCTTGCTAGCTTAACCTAATCTTGAACTTGAAGAACTGGAGCTCTAATTCTAATCTCTGGAAACCCTAGCTTCTAGTCTAATCTTGACAAATGACTTGAGGCAAAACCCTAATTTCTTAAAGGCGGTTGAATCAAACCGACCTCACGTAGGAAACTGGAGCTCTAATTCTAATCTTGCAGGCACATATTTATAGCCCGGTGAAGGAAACGATGGCCGTTGAATCAAACCGACCTCACGTAGGGCCAGGATTGATTCTCAAAGGCGGTGGAGGAATACTTCAGAAGCTCGTGGAAGGCCGTGGAAGGGGGAGGCCGGCCCCACCAGGTGGGCTCCGCTTCTCCGCTTCGTTCTGGTGTCTTCTGGATTCTTCCTGAGTTCGATGATGATATTTTCCGTCACGGTTAAGTTTTGTGTAAATCTTGCAATTAAATCCTCTAATTTCTCTTTTCTAGAATAATCCTGTAGAAAAAGTGAAATCACCAAAACTCGTAGAAATTGTTAGTTAAAACCCCTATATTTTCTAGTGGTGATCTCCTTTATGCATTTAGTTGACGGTTAAAAGTGATCGTTATCTACTGTCAACAGGGGGCTGATCCATCTCGCAAACAATCATCCTCACAAGAACAGAAGGCAACAAACTTCAAGGTCCTGAAAGACCAAGAAGAAAGAAGACCTATTTATAGGACAAGATCGGCGTACATGGACCAAGTTCACCAAGAAGAAAGACACTGACAAGACTTAAAAGAGGACTGTAAATAGTGCAGTAAAGGAGCATATCCGGACAATATCCCCTCAGAGTAAAAACATATAGCCTTTACTGCACCAGCTGCCAAGACATAAAGCTACAGTAAAAGAACAAACCATCAAAAGAAAGTCACGAGCCTTTGTCCAATCCCTGCACAGAAGAACTCGGAGAAGGCTCGGGGGCTACAATTTCAAGTCATCATTCTACTCAAGATCCTCTAGCTCTTTGTCCCAAAAAGCAAGAGGCTCGGGGGCTACACTCATTGAGTGCACCTATAGGCGCACGATAACCAGAAGCCATCGTCCGACTACTTTTAAGGAAAAGAACTTGGACAAAAGCTCGGGGGCTGCAGGGTATACACCCTCAACTTTTTTCTAAATTTTCCAAGACCCTCCAGCTACTTATAAATAAATAGCAAGAGGCTCGGGGGCTACACTCAATGAGTGCACCTATGGTGCACAACGAAAAGGAGGAGAAACTTCAAGAAAGACCACTTCAAAGCATCACTCATGAAACAAGTCGTCTCCCGAGTTCTACTTCAAAATGCTCGGGGGCTTGTCGATGCGGGACCAGGACGGTTCCCTAATGAACACGACTACCGTTCAGGCGGACCCATAAGACAGAGGCA
The DNA here is from genome assembly GCA_015844335.1 of Chrysopogon serrulatus. NCBI lineage: Eukaryota > Viridiplantae > Streptophyta > Magnoliopsida > Poales > Poaceae > Chrysopogon > Chrysopogon serrulatus. The sequence goes on along the minus strand of JADLZL010004951.1, from coordinate 363,074 downwards.
AGAGGACCGATTCTAACTAGAAGACGTTCTGTCCTAGTTAGGCTAATAGAAAGTAACTTCTGTAATAGGAACAGAACTCTCTCTACTAAGTCCGACTAGGATTAGAACCAAAGCTCTGGCTCTTTTCTCTCATAAAAAGGAGCCAGAGCACCCTCTTTGTAACAAGCGACAACAACACACAATCATACATCAATCCAACACAAAAGGCCAAGGCTGACTAGAGTAGAGCTTTTACTCGACGACGAGGGCTCGAACCAGGATAAACCGAGTGTCCGAATCAACTGCTACAGGAACCCTATGGCAGGCTATCGGTGGCTAAACACCGACACTATCCACTGTGACATGTTTATCCTCAACCCATTGGCATCAAAACACTGGTGTTTGAAATATACCATAGGGTAGTTCTCATATGTCCTCAATGAAGCCAAAGTATGTATGGATTTCCTCATTTTCATCTATGGCCTCGCACTGAACACCGCTATTTTGTGTCATGCTCTTTTTGTCTCAAGCAATGGTACAAAATGTGAAACCACTAATGTCATAGGTGTGCCATGTAGTGATCTGGCGTGATGGTCCAGCTGCCAACTGCTTGATAGTTTGTTGCTCAATTGTTTCCCCATCTGGAATATTCTGATCCATTAGCCATGTGGTGAATTGATGCTTGTGTTCATTCATTACCCAAGGTTCAGTTTGCCCCTGGTTTTGATCGCGTAGCTCTTTCATATGTTGGTCGATCAAAGGTTCCATTATCGATATTTGATGTAGGATGCTATGATGTGCTTCGAGGACAATACGTTAGTCTGAAGGGATAAATGATTTCTGTTCCATCCTACCACATCCAAGTAGCCTGCCCTCATGTCAAGACGGAGGCAAATCTATTGCAATTTTACCTTTTAGGCAACTTCCACAGAATGGAGCAGCGGACTCAATGGCCTCTTCAGTAGTGTACCCCTCTATCATGGCTGCCTCAGGACAAGCACGAGTGGATACATAGGAATTTAGTATTGACATGAAACGCTCATATGTCCACATCTCATGCAAATACATAGGACCCAGTGCCTCTATTTGAGGCACCAAATACACCACAAGATGTACCATTATATCAAAGAATGATGGCGGCAAACACATCTCAAGCTGTGACACTGTCTCCACTGCGAATTCTTAAAGAGACTCCAACTCATCATGGTTGATTACCTTCTGTGATATTTTGTTGAAAAAGAAGCATAACCTTGTGATTGCTATCTTTAAAAACACTGGACTTATAGCCCTGATGGCAATAGGTAGAAAAGTTGTCAGCATTACATGGCAATTATGTGCGTTGTAGTTGGTAAGTGTAAGGTCTTTCATCGAAACAATGGATCTTGGATTGGAGCAGAAACCGGCTGGAACTCTCAATTTCTTCAACCATCGCTTCTTTCTCATCTGCGTTCAAGTTGTAGCTTGCTGCCGGGAGGTGGTACTTTCCATTTTCCTGAAGAACCGGATGAAGCTCATGTTTTATGTCTAAATTTACCATGTCCAAAAGTGACTTTAGTCCATCCTTTGTCTTGCCCTTCATATCCAGCAAGGTGCCAATGATGCTTTCAAACATATTCTTCTGAACGTGCATACCATCGATTGCGTGTCGTACGTCAAGGTCTTTCCAGTATGGCAAATACTTGAAAAATTGATATCTTCTTGAATGTAGCCCCTGGAGTTGGCTTGACATCCTTTCTAGCTTTTCCATCTATTGTCTTTTTTCCAAAAGCAAACTTGATGTTTTTAACTATCTCAAACACTCTGACCTTTTTCAAGTACTCGATGGAGCAAGAGACTTTAGTTCATTTGAATTATCAAAGTATCTATCCATCTTTCACAAGCGGTACCTGTGTCCTTTTGATAAGAAAAGCCGGTGCCTCATGTACACTAGCTTGTTGGATGCATTGAGGGACACATAAAAGGTTTCATCTAGGCGTACTACATAACCAACCTTTCCCTTGAATTAGCCTGACAATACAAAGAGAGCAGGATAATCGTTGATTGTAACAAAAATAATTGCTCTCAGAGTGAATGATTCTTTCCTATATTCATCCAACATGTCAACACCTGTGTCCCACAAAGTTTTCATTTCCTTCATCAAGGGCTCCAAGAATACATCCATATCAACACCAGGTTGTGTAGGTCCAGAAATAAGAATGGTTAGCAAAAGATATTTGTGCTTCTGCAACAGGTGTGGAGGGAGGTTGTAGATAGTGAGGATCACCGGCCACATGCTGTGCTTGCTGCTCCTTTCGGTAAAGGGATTCATTCCATCAGTACATAGTGCAAACCTAACATTTCTTGGATCCTTAGGAAATTCTGGGTGCTCATCATTGAATTTTTTCCATTGTTTGCCATCAGCTAGATGTCGAAGCTTTCCATCATTTTTGTGCTTATCAGAAGCATGCCAGGTCATAAGCTCTGCATCCTCTAGGTTAGCGAACAAACACCTCAATCGATCAACCACCGAAAGGTACCACATCACCATAGCAGGAACTCTTCTCTGTGCAAAATAATCTACTTCTTCTTTTTCTTTATTGCTTGGTTTTAAACCCTGTTCGGTCTTCTTTCTCTTCTTTCCTTTGGAAACTGAAGTTGTATTCCATTCTTGTAGATAGTCTTTTTTCATCTTGTACCGACTTGCACCACAGTTTGGATACTTGTCTAAGTCTGCGTAATCATCTCGATATAGGATAAAATGATTTCTGCATGCCTGGATCTTCTGTACACCCATAGTAAGCGGACTGATGAGCTTCTTGGTATAGTATGTGTTAGTAGGCACTTTGTTCTCCTTTGAAAGCATATCTCTGAGAGTACTCAATAATGCATCGAAGCTAGCATCGGACCATCCATATCTAGCTTTCAACATCAACAACTTAAGCACAGACCGCAACGTCGTGAACTCTTTGGTACAACCCTTCATCTCATCGTACAATGGCTCTATTGCTGCCTTCTGTAAGGCCTCCATACCTTTCATAATGAATATTAATGGATCAGTATGACGACGCAATAGTGCAGCCATGAATTCCATGTCTTCACACCCTTCATCCCCTACTTCATCCACCACTTCATCATCAACATTTGGCATAACAGGTTGACTCTGATGTTGTGTCTCATGTACGAACTGGCATTCGTCGTCAACAAGCATATTAGGGCCATTGGGGTTGATGTTCGCAGGGTTTATAGCTGGATATGGTGTAGAGCTACCCTCTCCATGCTTTGTCCAAATCAAGTAATGATTCATAAATCCTCGGCAGAGCAGATGAGAAAATATTGTTTGTGTGTCGTCAAAGACCGCAATATTTTTGCAGTCTACACAAGAACAAGGTATGTGCTTCGTCTGGATTCTCCATGCATGCATCTTAGCGGCATCAATAAACCTTTTGACCTCTGGTATGTATGATGGATCTACTCTTGATAAATTATACATCCAGAATGATCTCTCCATCGGTTACCTATATATATAACGAATTTATTGTAATCAATGTAATTTAACTATGATTGTTATGAGATTTTAATTTACTAACCTTTTGATGACCAACAACCTCCTCTTTGTATGAGATGAAAACCTCGCACTTATATATTTCCCAAATTATAGACGTTGAGTCCTAAGGTTCTCTAAGTATGAGAGAGGAGGCATGGCAATTAATTAATCAAATCTACCAATTAATTTGAATCTAATAAACAATTATACATAGCTACTTAATTAAGCACTAACCACATAAAAAAATTAATACAAACTAATAAAATAAAACCAACCAATTAATTGGACTACTATTGAAGAAAGACATAGTAATTAATTAAACAAATTATTAATAATTAAACACTTCTTCTCTCTAAATAAATTAAACACTACTAATTAAAATTAAATCTAATGAAAATGAACCCTAGCAATTAAATAAGAAACAATCTTCAATTTCTTCTCTCCAAATGAACCTATTCATGCATGACACACTAAATCTATAGTGGAGGATAAACTTTAATTGAGAAATAATTATGGCAAGAGCTAAGAGAGACATAAAAAATCCATCTTGAACTACCACATCTAAGCAAATAGAGAGAAAACCCTAGCTTTTTCCCCCTCACTCATGGTGAAACCTTAGATCCAAAAAGTGGCTACAATTGAGCAACGTTGGCTAAAAAGATGCAAGAGGGGCATAAAATAACCTTTTTTAGCAACCTCCTTCTAATAATTGAAGATCAAAACCTCCCCCTGTATTTTAGGAAATCTGGACCTCCAAATCGCCAACATTGGAAGGTTGGCCTCGAGTTACTGTACTGGTCAGGGAGGAAGAAGGGGTATTTATAGCAGACCTAGCACTGGCTGTGCTCTAAGCCAACCGCCGGTGAAAACCAGCTAGCACTAGCGGTTGGCTTAGAGCACCGCCGATGCTAATGGCTCCATTAACACCGGGCGGTTGGCTTAGCCAACCGCCAAAGATAATGCCCCATTTACATCGGGCGGTTGGCTAAGACAACCGCTTGTGTTAATGGAGCCATTAGCACTGGCGGTGCTCTAAGCCAACCGCCAGTGCTAACTGGTTTTCACTGGCGGTTCTGAAGCCGGCCCCATGTCTTTTTTAACACTGGTGTCCTTTAAACGGAACCGCCTGTACAAATGGATTCTTGGTGCCAAGAGAAATCATTTTTGTACTAGTGGCCATCCGGCACGGCATGGCCCAGGCCTGTGCTGGGCATGGCACGGTACGGCACGGCACAACACGGTTTAGCCCGCGGGCTCATGGGCCGTGCCTGTACGGTACACCGTGCCGAGGTGACGGCCCAGGCACGGCACGTGGGCCATTTTCCGTGTCGTGCCAGCCCATAAGGCATGGGGCCCAAACAGAATCCGGGCCAGCCCGCAACCCGTTTTATAAAAAACACAAGTTCAAACAGATTTCAAATTTAAGACAATACACATATGCCACTTATAAGAATGAAAAGGCAGCCAACCAAAACTTCAATTTTCCATAGAAACACATACACAGAACTATAAACAGAACAGTTAACAGATATGACAAGTTGATAACCAAGATATAAAATTTGAGCTGTTCGTGCAATGCTGCCTCATTAAAAACCTTTCTAGGTAAAACTCACACCTCATAAGAAACCCTAGAAAGGAAAAGAGTACGACCAGCGCATTATCAAATTAAAAGGTTCAATTGTTCAAAGTTATTACAAACCAAAGAGAGATAGATCACCGTCTCACTTTGTCAACACAAACACCTCACTTGTCACTCCAACACAAATATCTCAAGATAGACTCGGTAGAACACACAAAAAAGCACTCAATCAAGTAGAACCATCAACGTCTCTTCATCAAGCCATAGGTCCTCGAAGTAGTCTTCTAGCTCCCCCGTCCTCAACAAAGATGTTGTCCCCTCACTTTGCCTTGTTCCTAGTCTTTGATACAAATCAACATCTCCATAGTTTCTCAGAGCCAACCGTCGTCGTCTCCCTCAATGATCCCGCCAAGAAGACTAAAGCAAAACTTCAAGAAGTAGTTGAGACAGTACGTATTATAATATCTCTAGCTAATATAGAGAGAACTGGATAGGTTAGTTTATGCTCATGCCACTAATTAAGGATATCAAAATCATCATCATAGGCTGCAACATTGTCACCGTCCGTGTAAACAAGAAGTTCGAGAGAGACCAGAGCTACAGCAGATGAAGTATTAGAAGTACCGTAAGAACTTGACCCTCCAAAAAATTTTGCCCCATGCCTCGCTTCCTCTTACCCGTCGGTCCGGATGGGTGGGTCATCCTAGCTTGCCTAGTAGCTAGCTGCAAAGAAAACTTGGATTCATAATTGTCATACAGTTTATGCAACTCGGACTTAACCTCTCGAAAAAATCAATGTAACAGATATTGTTACACCGAGCAAGCAAGTCAAGGACATTTTGCGGACCTCTCAATTTAGCCCTTGGATCTAGAATAAATGCAAAACAATATAACAAGGGTATATTCTTCCAATACTTAAGAAATTTAGACTTCATTAGCTTGACAACAGCACCAAGAGTATTATCATTTTCATAATCATGCAGATGGCTAGCAATCTCAAGAATGTGATGCAGTACTAAAGGACTAGTGGGGTAATACACACCGTAAAGTACAACAAGAGAATCATAGAACAATTCAAGGAACTCCAAAATCTTTTCAAAGAATGTACCAATGTTGTGCATTCAATAATGGAGAACCAATGTGAGTATTGATGAACATAGAGAACACAGCTTTATATGGCATCAGATGTTTTAGCATAAGATAGGTTGAATTCCATCTAACATCCATATCCAAAGCAAATTTACGAGGCCGCATATTCTTAGCAAGACAGTAGTTTTTGAATTGTGCAATGCACTGATTAGATGAATTTAGAAAGTTAATTGCAGTCCTAAAAACATCTAGGTGAGTTTCAATACATTTCAAGCCAGATTTAACCATCAAATTGATTATGCGGCAAGCACGGTGCTGATGCACAACATAGTATATTTTTTTAGGATCTAAAGGATCAACATCAAAACCCAAGTAACCATCAAGTAGAGGAGCCAAAGTAAGCATAGCAGATACATTAGAAGAAGCATTATCAAGGCTAATAGAGAATATTTTGTCACGCAGGCCCCAATCTTTAAGCACAGCATTGATACATTCAGTAATATTAATACCATTATGACTCACTTCTATCAATCTAAAACCAATGACACATTTCTTAACTTCCCAATTAGAATTAACAAAGTGATCAACCACAGATCAGATATCATATGTCAAACAAACAGAAGAAGCACCAGACATAACATTTTTAATGTGTTCCAATTTCTCTTTGTAAAGCTTAGACGGATCTCTAGTCTGTTGTAAATCTAGATACCCTCTTATATCTAGGATTGTGAGCACGTTGAATGTAATCATCCTGCATCATGGTCGAAGAATCGATAAAGAAAGGTCTAATCTAGCAATCAAACGACAAAGTTCAGCCCTTGCAACATCAGGTCTATATTCCCGCTTTCTATATGATTGTTGGCACTTCTAACATCGCTATGAATTAACGAGATTAGAAATGAATGGTATTAAATTAACTTGTCATTAGCAACTAGCCACTTCTTTATCACTAGCATTCCTAAGCATGAATTAAGTTGTCATCCCTAATTATAATGCTAAGGAGCAAATATAGATTCACATGTATTATTTAATATGACTAGGCAGAGATATGAATATAAACTAAAATAGATTCTGCAAGCGGACAGATAATTATACCATTGTAGCATTTTACATAGGAGTTCTACCAGGTGGTCGATTTATATTTATACCACTGGGAAAGCTTGTTATAAACTTTATCTATTATATTGATAAGAAAGTATATACAATGAATAAGTGATATTACCAATGTCATCTACTCTACTCATAACAAAAGTGAGGGTCACAAGATAAATATAGATAAATACGGGTGATAGCATAATCAAGTATCATAATTATATTGATAATCATCGAGCATTTTCTAGTCATAATCATAGTTAGCCAATGGATAAACTAAGGAGATAACTGCCTAAGGTAATTCTATAACTACATCAATGAATAACTCTAATTAGTGCAATTACATCTAGTAATCATCGCTAAGTCAACCCTATATCATGATCACATGTAAGGGGGCATCAACTAGGAAGGATGTGAAACGAGTCATTATCCAACTTCGCGATCAGGCCTGCCTGTCCTACATACGTAGGGTGGACTACGAGGAACCAACGCAGTTTGTCACCTACGCGGACTACCACACGTCCCGGCATGTCGTGGTGCACTCGCAGCAGACAAACAAGATATCTAGACACCACGTCTACATATTGTCCATCATCTACCCATTGTACACTTGGATAAACGGTATACGAGCAATTACATAAATTCAATAAGATTGAACTAACTAAACTAGACATATAATCAAAGTAGACAATGACTATTGCAATTAAGAACATATGAAATATTAAGAATAATGTCTCCCTAATCTGAATAAGGAATACAATAAGAAAGAAAGAACTAGAACTATACCGAACTCCTGGCCTCCATGCACGGGGGCTTCGGATCCCGATGAAGAACTAGATCTCCTCTACTTCTAATATAACTAACTAGAACTATGAACTAGAAGGCTCTTGATGAACTTGAAGGCTTCTTGATGTTTGATGGCTTGAGGCCTTGATGAATAATGAATTGGCTCTCTCCAGGGGGTCTACCTACATATTTATAGTCCGGTGGGATGAACGTGCGCCGCAGGATCAAACCGACTTAACCAAGGGCCAAGATGCATCAGGAGAGGCGGTGGAGGAAGCTTCCAGAAGGAGGAGGGCCGAAACCCTAGGGGGACGCCGCCCGGCCCTATGGTGGGGCCGGCCGGCCCCACCTGGCTGCCTCTGCCGGTCCCGCTGCTTTGGGTGTCTTCTAGATCCTTCCCACGTCCCAATGTTGATCTTTCCCGTGACGGATAAGTTTCATGATTAATATGCACTTTAATCCCTCTTGTCAGCTTTTTTAAAAAAGTCCCTGGAAAATATAGAATATGTAAAACTCGTAGAAATTGTCAGTTAAAACCCTAGACTAGTATGTATTCGTGTATCCTTTTGTGTCTAAAGTTCTAATAAATGTTGACGTTATCCACCGTCAACAACTCCCCAAAGCTTACCTTTTGCCAGTTCCTTGGCAAACAAACCAAGCCTAATTTTTATTATATTTGGATCAGGGGTTGCTACAATGTTGTTATTCTTTCCAAGTACACATGCCTTCAAACAAAGATATTCCTCCAGATTAAACAAAGATAATGTTCTAACCTTCAAACTTACCCATTTTACCTTTAATTATAGGGCTTCACAGCTCTTGCATAAGTCTTGAGCAATCAAAAGATAGAACAATCAAGTCAAGCGCTATGTCTCGAATTCTTCGCAGTGCTAACATTCTGGAGTTTTTCATAGGTTTTCAAAATAAAACTCAGAGCTTCATTGTATGACACCTTCAAGTCTCTCAATGTATTTGGTATTTATGGTTCTCTCTTAAGGCGTTTATGATGTTATGCCTCCTACAGCTAAGGATATATATATGGTAGAGTTTATAGGATCGGCAATAACAAGGGTAGGCATACTTGCAATGCATATATAGTAAAGTCAACTAATGGATCCACAGAGAATCGAGGCATACAATCAAACCAAGATGTGCATATGTATGGAATATGGTGGATAGGTATATATATGGTATTTGTGGCTAATTCTAATTCTTCTTTGCTCTTTGGAAATAACTCTCTTAAAACTTTTCTCAGGAAAAAACATGGGCTGTCTTTATTATTTTAAATCAGAGAGGCGGACATCTTTTACCCGTTGCTTTAATTGCTGGGATATTTGTCCATTTTACTCCCTTCTCTTTTTTCTCTCTCTCTCTCTCTCTTTTCTCTTTTTTTTATTGCAGAATTTTGCACAGCCACATGCATCCCTTGAATATAATAACCAATTAGAGAGATGCAGTAAGGACTTAGAGCATTAAAGACAAGGGTTTTCCTATGGGGTGTATATTTTTTGTGTTTTCTCCCAGTGTAGGAGAGAAACATTTTTTTTGTGATGAACATGGATGGAAAATATGTGAATAACTGCGCTTACTCCCAGGGTAGAAACAATGCATATGTGGACTGGAGTGTATAAGTGATCTTGGTTTTAAAAGCATGACAAGACTCTCATAAGGCATTCAACACAGGTTGACTGAACTCAATGCAAAACAACCAGCTTAAATGTGAAAAAGGTTTCCTATCTTCTAAAGATATTATTTCGGCTTTGGTAGGAATTCATATTTTGTCATACAAGAGCTAATCATGTAGATTTTAAATTTTCAAAATAAACCTCTAGAACTTAGTAATGCTAGGAATAAGATAAATAGCAGCTCATCCTTTATGAATCATATCGATCAACCACCTAGACTCAGCGCAAACTTATGCCTCCATAATTCAGGTTCAGAGTAAATTCTCCAATTAAAACTCAGGAAGATTTAAGTTTGACAACTAGGTACTTGACTAGCATGACAATAGAGCAACTATTCATCATCTCCAAAACAAATTTTAATGTTCATCAAGTTTTTAATTAGCTCTAGCCTAGACTTTTTTTAAATATACTCTAATATATATAACTAAATATTTATTTGGTTTTGAATAATTATATATCTTTTTATCATTTTGAATTAATAACCTAACAAAAAAAAAAACTCTATGACTTTCATTGACCTTCATGTGCCCACATATTTTTGGTCTTTTATGACTATATAAAGTAAACTTAATAATCGCCTAGGTGTAGTCACCGATAACTAGGGATGCTCCTCCCCAAGCTGGATGTTTGTAATACTTGGTGTAGATGTCCTTCGAAGCGAGCTAGCCAAGAGCGGCACCCGGTGGTTGCCACCGATAGACTCTCTCCTTATCATAATTTTGTTCCTGCATAAATATATTCCAAACAAAGAAACCAAAACTCGAGGCTCAAATTTTTAATAATGAGTTAGCGGTCAGCCAAGAAGTAATTGATTATCTTCATGAGCAGATTTATGTTGCCGATTTTAGCGAGATTTCATATTTCTCTTCTTTTTGAATTTTTTCTATTTATGATGCAGAATTAAATATGAATGCTATTTTTATTATTTATTATTATTATTATTATTATTAATTTTTATGCCACCACAAGAAATATTCCTACGAGGGTTACCATAAGTTTATTCATATTGGGCTTATGAATTTATGATGCCATAGATAATGCAAAGAAACATTTTTGTTGATATATATATTTTTATATTTTAATGTGCAAACATAATTATGCTACTATATATTAAAGTAAACTTACTAGTGAGATTAATAGATAACTACCATTCTAACCTTATGGCTAGGGTACAGAATTTAAAGTCTACCGGCAAGACTTAGATAGAGGAAATACTTACTTAGTGGGTTCATTGTCTGAGGTCACCTCAGTCAATTCCCCGTCTCGTGGTGGTGTAGCACGTGCTTCTTCTTCCTCCTTCCATCTCTTTTCTGTTTCTTCTGCTTCTCTTTTCTCTAGCTCCAGCTCTTCAGCTTTGTTTTCCTTCTTCCACTTTTCTAGATGTGCTAGGATCTCTTCTTTTTCTGCCTTGGTGATTTGGTCCATTCTTTCAGCTTCCGCCTTGCACTCACTCTAGCGTGGTGCTTGTATGTTCTCTTCTTGCTCCTTGTAGCAGTCTTCATACTTCACAATCTTGCCAGAAAATTCTTCCCAGCCACAGTGAGGCTGGAGAGCCTGACGGCGGCCTTGGCGTCTTATCCTGTCGCGTTGCTTCCTAATCTGTTCCTGGTTAACAAGTGTTTTAAATTGATAGCGTACCTTTCCAGTGGGCAAGTTGAAGTGGATCTATCTGGACCCAATGTAGATATTCGCGTTGGCGGTGTAGAGAAATGGTCTTTCCAGGAGGATCGAGGATTCATCGTCTCCCTGCATATCAAGAACTAGAAAATCTGCAGGTATATATTGCCCTCGAATTCGTACCATGACATCCTTGATCACTCCTTTAGGGAACCTTAGTGATTGATCCGTCATCTGCAACTGAATAAATGTTGGGTATAGAGGTAAAATTATCAAATAAATCATCATATACCTGTTTTGACATTACGTTGCAGCCTGATCCGGTGTCGCAGATGGTGTTGGCGAAAGTGGTGTCTTTGATTGTGCATTCAATAATTGGTATACCTGGATCACCTCTTTTTATTGGAAATGGATTGGGTAGCATATGATCATTTTCTGTATTGAGAGCAGTGATTAGTTGAGTAGTTTCTTCAGGTGCGTGCTTGATCTCCCTCCATCTTCTATTGCTTCTATTGTTTCTTTTCTTCGGCACTGATTGCTGTAGTTGCTCTTCTTGTTGATAGAATTGCTTCGGGGCTGCAGGAGCTTTCAGGACGCGGTTCTTAAACGTGAATCTTTCTTTCTTGTCCTTAATGGATAGGATGATCTTGGCGTACTCCGCATAGATGATGGCTTTTGTTGTGCACAAGAATGGTCTACCTAGAATTATGGGTGCCTTCTCATCTACTCCTGTCTCCATGACCACGAAATCAACTGGGACGTATGATTGTCCCACTCTGATGACAACTTTTTCTAGTACTCCCTCGAGGGGTAGCAGATGGATGATCTCAAGCTGCAAACGCATATTTGTGTACAATAGGGGATCATTTAATATTTTCTCATAGATTACCTTGGGCATAATGTTGACACTAGCGCCGAAATCGCTGATAGCCTCTGGAAAGTTGTGACATCCTATAGCGATAATAATGACAGGCCTTCCAGGGTCTCCCATCTTCTCAGGTAGAGAGTGCTCAATCAACTGTACATCTGTAGGCTCAATATGATATTGGGTTGCATTGTGAATATCAACAAGGTTAGCAGTTTCTAAATCTTCTGGTTGGCCTCGAATCTTACCTTTCTCAAATAGAGGAACAAAGGCCCTTTAACCGAGCTAATTGTGATTCTAACATTTTATTAAAGTCATGTCTTTGATTCTTTATAGCGAAAGCAAAGGTGTCCAATCTAGTATTTATGTTTTCTAGTGCTTTATCATTTTGAAGCTATCTTTCTAATCATTTGATCTAACAATTTAGATTGATTAGCAACTAAATCTCTTAAAGGTAGAAGATTGTAATTATTAAAATTATTACCTTGATTGTTACCTTGGTAATTACCTTGTCGAGGTTGCTGGTTCCACCCTTGGTTTTGTTGAGGACGGTAGTAGGTGTTGTTGATGAAGTTCACATCCTCTTGCAGTGTAGGGCAGCTGATGGCCGAATGCCCATAGTCTCCACATTCTTCACATGTCATATGGGAATCATTGATGTGCATAACTTCCTTCTTCTCTATATCGAGCTTCTTCATAATGAGGTCTAACTTGGCAGTGACCATGTCAGTTTCCTTGAGATGATGGATTCCTCCTCCTTTCTTGTGGGGCTAAGTACGTTCTTCATTACAGCTTGAATTTGAGGCTATCTTCTCAACAAGTGCTTTAGCATCTGAGAGCTTAAATGACAGGAAAGCTCCTCCAGCTGCAGCATCAATAGACTCACGGGTGCTAGAGACAAGCCCGTGGTAGAAAGTCTACATTAATAGCCACTCCTCTATCTCATGATGAGGACAGTCTTCTATGTAGTTCTAGAATCTTTCCCACGTTTCGAAATGATTCGTCATGTTCTTTGTTGGAAGCTTGCAATTTTCCCACGCAGAGCGTTCGTCTTGGCGGTAGGAAAGAATTTTGCCAGGAAAGCGGTTGAGCACAGGTCCCATGTAGTGTTCTTGTCTTTGTTGGTGGAGAACCATTGCTTAGCTTTCCCCAATAATGAGAACGGGAAAAGACAGAGTAAAATAGCATCTCTTGGTACTCCTCTCGATCGTGAAGGTGCTGCAGATTTCTAGAAAGTGTTGTAGGTGTGCACTTGCATCTTCATGAGCTTTTCCACGTAATTGGGCTGGCTTGAACCATGGTGATGAGGGCAAAGCTTGAGCTCGAATCCATTCTCCCGGTGTTGACTACTTGGTCCAAATCCGGATGTTTGTTTGTTGTTGGGGCGCGAGAGAACTCACGCGAGTGTCTTCTCGCCATGTCTTCAAACACGAGAGCTAGGTTCTCTCCTATTGCTCTTACGTTTGTTCTTCTACTTGTTCTTCAAATTCTTCTTCCGGTGTTAGAGCTGGCTCCTCTGAAGAGCTAGCTTGAGCAAAGAATGGGTGTTCTTGATGGTGACTCGAATTTGTCCCTTGCTTCTACAAAACTTCTTCTTTCTAAGGAGTTTCTCTAGATCGTCCGGTGAAGTTCTTTGGAAGAGAAAAACCATTCATTCATCACCCCGCATAAGATAAACAAATGATAACAACGAAGGGTGTACTGTTTGAGTTAGAGATCGATTGGTAATATGACTTTATCTATTTTGTATATATGTTATCAATATTTTCTAAGTTTATTGTGCCTTCCCCAGCAACGGCGCCAAAAATGCTTGTTGGCACTTCTAACGTTGCTATGAATTAACGAGATTAGAAATGCATGGTATTAAATTAACTTGTCATTAGCAACTAGCCACTTCTTTATCACTAGCATTCCTAAACATAAATTAAGTTGTCATCCCTAATTATAATGCTAAGGAGCAAATATAGATTCACATGTATTACTTAATATGACTTGGCAGAGATATGAATATAAACTAAAATAGATTCTGCAAGCGGACAGATAATTATACCATTGTAGCATTTTACCTAGGGAGTTCTACCAGGTTGTCGATTTATATTTATACCACTAGGAAAGCTTGTTATAAACTCTATCTATTTTATTGATAAGAAAGTATATACAATGAATAAGTGATATTACCAATGTCATCTACTCTACTCATAACAGGCGAGAGGTCACAAGATAAATATAGATAAATACGGGTGATAGCATAATCAAGTATCATAATTATATAGATAATCATCGAGCATTTTCTAGTCATTATCATAGTTAGCCAATGGATAAACTAAGGAGATAACGGCCTAAGGTAATTCTATAACTACATCAATGAATAACTCTAATTAGTGCAATTACATCTAGTAATCATCGCTAAGTCAACCCTATATCATGATCACATGTAAGGGGGCATCAACTAAGAAAGGATGTGAAATGCGAGGTCATTATCCAACTTTACGACCGTGCCTTTGTCCTACATACGGAGGGTGGACTACGGAGGAACCAACGTAGTCTGTCACCTACGCGGACTACCACACGTCCCGGCATGTCGGGGTGCACTCGCAGACAAACAAGATATCTAGACACCACGCCTACATATTGTCCATCATCTACCCATTGTACACTTGGATAAACGCTATACGAGTAATTACATGAATTTAATAAGATCGAACTAACTAAATGTTGACACTTCTTAAGTCACCATGCATTACACCGGGTTGTCATCCCCAGCAGTGACATAAGAGGTGTGGTATTAAATCATGCAACTATCTTAAATATAATCGAGTATCCAAGTGGCGCACGGATGAAATACCATTGTAGCATTTTATTGGGAGTTAACCCAATTGTCGAATTTATTTAATCCCATGGGAAAGGACAGCTAGAGAATATTGATGTGTATACATACTTAGATACAATCCACATGACAAGGACATACTTATACAGGGGTAAGCCAGATAGATATATATATGATAAGTCTAGGGCAATGATAAATTACTCAAAGATAGAATTAAAAACTCTCTAATGTAGCAAGGCAAAAACAGGAGATTAGTTAAGAGATTGCATTCCTATGTAGTGTCAGATTTACTAAGTCTTTGCATCTACTCTAGCATGTTACTTTCATCTATAGTATTGATGACTCTAAAGTACTCACAAGGAACATTACTAGGGAGGTTTGTGAACGAGCACGCTCCTCCTTCGCAATCACGTTACTCGCTAGTCTTATAAACGGAGGGTGAAATACATAGGACTCAACAGGAATGTCACACCCGCGATCTACCACCAAACCCGGCCTACAAGGTGCATTCGTAGGTAGAGCATATCTAAGCACCGTGCTTACATAATTTCTACCACTTAACCCACTCGAGTAATGAGCTAAGCGCTTTACGATCATATAAGATAGTTCATCATCAATCAATACTATATCAAGCAAAACACTAAAATAAACTAGGAGCTTAATAAACTGAAACATAATAATTAAGAACAAAGTCATAAATAAAGAGGGATACAAAGCTATACCGGCCTCACGGATGACGACTCCCGAATCCTCGAGCGTAGCTCAACTCTACTGAAACCTTGCTAGCTAATGCCTAACTAGAACTTGAAGTATTCGAGTTCTAATCTAATTCTCTGAGGATGGAACCCTTCGCTCTCTCTTGAGAGAGGAAATAATGAATTAGGGTTTCTGGGCTCTCCTCCCAAGGGGGTGCCTCTCCTTATATAGCCCTGGGCGATGATCGTGAGCCATCAGATCAAACCGACATTGACGGGTGGCTAGGATCGATCCTCAAAGGCGGTGGAGCGAACCGGGCGAACCAGGCCCTGAGAGGAGCCAGGCCCGAGGCCGGCCGGTCGGGCCCGCACCGACCGTCCGGCCTGGTGTCTTCTTCCTGGCGTCGGCTCGGCGTGGTGCCTTCTCGTTCCTTCTAGATTGTTCCTGCGTAGCTGTGGAGTCCATTTTCTGTTTCTTTGTTCCGATAAGCTCTTATGGTTGTGCCTTTTCCGATTTACGCCTGCAGAAATAGTAAAACACCAAAACTCGTGGAATTTGGTCAGTGTAAACCCTATGTCTACTTTGGTGATCTCAATTGCATCCTTTTCGGGGGCTAGTTGGCGGTGATTTCATACAATAATGGCCGTCAACAACTCCCCAAGCCTAACCTTTGCTAGTCCCTTAGCAAACCATTCTCTTAAATGGATCTTCTCAAGAGCGCACATGCTTTCAGATAAAAATTATCCTTAGTCTTAGAGTGAACCATTCTGACTTTCACACTTACCCATATTACTCTTAACCATGGAGCTTAACATCCTTCTCTTGTGGTCATGAGTAGTTGAAAGACAGAAAGATTAAGTCAAGCACTATGTCTCAAGTTTTTTTTGTTCAACCAAGTCCCTGGAGTTTTTATGGATTTTCAAAATAAAGCTCAGAGTTTCATTGTATGACACTCTCAAGTCTCTCAGGTATGTGGTATTTTTGGATTCCTCACCAAGGCAATGAAGCTTGTGCCTTTATCTCAACCTACATCTAAAGCTTATGTGGAGCTCATAGGTGTGGAGATAGCATGAATAAGCGTACTTGTACTGCATGTATTGTGAAATTAAACAAGGGATCCAAGGAGAAACAAGTCATACAATCAAATCAAAATGTGCATGTGTGTGGAATATGATGGATATATGGTGGTAGTGTGATGAACGAGGTAATGAACCTAATTCTACCATGCTCAAACGGATCTCTCTTTTAGAACATTGAAACCTTGCCAGAGTTGTGAGCTATCTTTTCTATTTTTCCTTTAGGGAGATGGATATTGGATATCTATTTTTTTTCTTGGACACTTGTCCATTTTTCTCAACTCTCCTTTTTCTTTTTCTTTTGCATAGCTCACTCCTTGGCACAAAATAACTTTGAGAGATGACAAGAAAGTCTGGAGCATGTCTTTTTGGTGGATGGATATTTTTGGTGTCTACTCCTATTGTAGGAGTAAAACATTTTTGGATGAATAAAATGGAATGTTTTTGCGCCTACTCCAGAGTAGAGTAGTGCATATGAGGTGGAGTGTGTGGATCTTAATTTTAAAAGCATGACAAGTTTCTCACAAGGGTCACCAAGGTTGATAACACTCATTGCAAATGACAAGCGGCAATTGCGTGGAAGCTTCCTAGCCTAAATATGCAATATGGCTCGTGGAAATTAAGCTTGTCATACAAGAAACTCATCATGTGTCTTTTTAAGTTTTCAAAATTAAATCTCCAGAATTTCAGCATCACAATGGAACAAGATAAATAGCAGCTCTAACCGTCTCTAATCATGTTCGTCAACTACCTAGACTAAGATCGAGAATATGCTACCCACAGGTCTCAGATTCGAGTAAGTATTCATGTCAAAACAGTTGTGTCTCAAACCTTGGGGAAATTTTTGACTATAAGCTAGGTACTCAAAAGAATTTTAATAGAGCAACTATTCATCGTTTCCATATCAACAGATTTTTCTCCAAGTTCTTTTTATTCAAACTGAAATTTAAACAAGCCTATAGACACACTCTTTTTTTATTTGGTTTTTATGATTTTCATTTAAGCAAACTAACGAGCAAACTAACAATTAAACTGATTAAATAAAAAAAAAGGCAAAGACAACTTATCTTGAGATAACGGGGGGGTGCTCTCCCCCAACCTTGGATGTTGCAAAGAGTCGATCAATGTGGTGGCGGCGGCCTTGCTCTCATGTGCTGGAAGAGGTAATCCCAATTCTGCATCTGCTGCTAATGGTACTGGTCGTGTAGGTGTAGCTGCCCAAGGATGGAGGTGTTTTGTGCGAGGAGGGTGGCACTTTACTCCTCAATGGTGCGAAGCCTACGGTCGTTCCTCTGCTGCTGCATTTGTCGATCATGGTACCCCATCCCGGCGTCGTCGATGCGCCCCACGCCGGGTACCCTCCGAGAGGACACTTCTGCGCGAATCAACGGACATTCTTCCTTGATAATCACCAAAATTACCTGCTGGCCATTCCGCCGTCTCTCCCCGGGGGGCTTCAAGTGGCTTTGAGGCGTTGGTTAGGAGACATCTTGTCCCCAACCGTCCCCGTGATGATTGCCCTCTATGGGAAAATTCAGGTTCTCCAAAGTTGATGTAGCTGGTGTAGGCTGGTCCTTGTGGCACTGGGTCAGCACCGTAGTAGTGTGTGGGTTGTACGTTGGTGAAACGTGCCGACGCGCTTCGTATGGGTGCTGCTGCTGTTACTTGTACATTGACAAGAAGAGAACTGGTGGTGTACAAGTTGAGCTCCCAAGTTAGGTAACCGGACACGCCGCCATTAATCTTCATTACCACCACATTTCGTCTTTTCACCAAGGTCTGACCTTAGCGAAAGTAGTCGTAAGATATGCGACCACGTCCTCTTCCTATATAAGGCACTAGCGTATTTTGCCACAAATCAAGATAGCTGGCAATTCGGGTCACCAATGAGGTGCACTCGATATCACCCCTAAATCTGAAAACCTCTAACCACTGTCTCATCATCATCATTACTGGGGAAACCTTTCTACTCTTTACTATGGCAAAAAGCAATTTAAGCTCATCTATCCTCATTGTGCTAGTGTCTCCTCGTGGGAAAATAGTAAATGCCAACCATCTATGCATGAACCTTAATGTGGGTAATTGAATGCTACTAGTCTTGGCATGCGTGGGTGAATTTTGATTAGTTATGTCCTTCCAAAACTACTCTCTCACAAAGTCAGGGATGGCGGCATCTACATCTACAGTGCACTCAGCATGGAATCCTAGAGCTAAGCTTAGCTCCTTCCAAGTTAACGTTTGCTCTTTCCCAAAGAGTCGGAAATTTATCCCATTTTCAACAAAGTTCAAGGTGCATAGGAATTCAGCAAAGAAGTAGTTTGCACCTCGCTCGAAAATATCCGCAAATCCCGTCCAACCCATGACCGAAAAGATGGTTTGGAATTCAAAGGTCCATACCGTGTCTCTCGAAGAAGCTCGGGATCATACACCGTGGTCGGGACGAACTTGCGGTTTTTAATGAGCTCAAACTTTTTTTTTTCTTGTCGTTCTTCCACTTGAGGTCATGTTCCTCCATCGATGGTGTATAACCGTCGAGGAAGAAGATGGCCTTTTGTTGCTAGCGGGTGGCGTCTCGTCAACTTTGCATGTCGAGCTTCGCCGAGAAGTAGAGCTCGAGTTGAACGTGTGGAATGGGACCGAAGTCCGCTCTTGATCCCTCTCCAAAGGCCACTCATCCTTCGACAAGTGAAAAACCAAGAGAAAAAAGTAAGAGACTCTAGGAGCGGGGTTATAAAATATGATAATGACAATTGCCGCTCCAAGAGTAAATCACTCCCGTGGGAATGCACTCCTCCACAAGAGGGTTAGCACAAAAGAATAAATACAGAAAACAATGTGGGATATTGCTACCTCCACATAAACAAGAAAAACACAAGGAAGTAAATACGGAAAATAAATGCACGTGGAAATAAGTAAATCGAGTTAATAGCACAAAGAAAGGTTAGAGGGAGTTAGTAGTCCTTGCGGGAAAGGTTTCCACCACAACAATTAGAGGGTCAGTCGTCCAGGGTTAGCGGTCCTTGTGGGGTGATTACAACCACAACCAAATTTTAGCAGAGTTTCCCCTAGACTAAGTGATCATCTCCTCTAAGTTTGGGCAGCACTTCCTCTACTTTTCTTAACTCTTCCTCTAAACTTCCAGCAGCATCTCCCTCCATAAGTCACTAATCAACTATCTAGCACTTCTACTCTCCCTTACTCTCGCTTCTTCCTTCTCCTTCCCTCTTGATATGGTAATCAAGAAGTTTCGGAAATCAGAGACAAGAGGCAGAAATCTGGATAGAGGAGAGTGAGTAGAGCTCACCGGACACTTGCCCTTTTATAGGCGAGGAGGCGGGGACCGGCCGGTCTGTGGTGGGACCGGGCCGGTCCCCACAGTGGGCCCTACTTGCCTCATCTTTGCTCGTGCTCCACCTCTCCCTCTCTTTGCACCTACATCACTCTTTCGGTGGAAAAGAAACAAGGTAACAAAGATGTGGGTGGAGATTGCTTGGAATCCACTATATATATGATGAGATGTGAAATGGCAAGTGGGTCCCATTAATGCGTGGGTCCCGCCGGTTAATTATTTTTGTATTTTTAGATTTATAGAAACATCAAATGGTAAAGAAAAAATATTCTTGGATTTTTAGAATATAAAGAGTTAATGGGTAAATACCGATTACCTTTCGGGCGAGGGTCCGATATTTATAGTCCTCCGTGGACTTCTCCTCGATGATTATGTCTTTATAGCGTCTATCAGTCCCGGAGATGGAGACCTTAAATCTTCTTGCTCTTCACACCTCTCTGATTGAGAGTATTGTTCCGGTCGTGGCTTGAATGCAAATCTCTCTTCCTTGCCATTGATATGGAATCGGATTTCTCCAACCCCAACATCAACGTGAGGATTTGCAGTGCTCAAGAAAGGTCTTCCCAATATAAGTGGTGTATTTGTTGCTTCCTGCATGTCAAGAACAACGAAATCGACAGGAATAAAGAACTCTCTTATTTTTACCGGAATATTCTCGGCGATTCCTTCAGGGCGGCGAAGTGATTGGTCCGCAAGTTGAAGGCACATCGTCATGGGTGTGAGTTTGGAGTAGTTGAGTTTGTCGAAGACCGCCTTGGGCATAACACTTACGCTGGCACCAAGATCGCATAGTGCATGTTCAAACACTTGATCTCCAATTGAGCACTCAATAGTGGGGCGTCCTGGATCTTGTTTCTTGATTGGTGATGTGTTTAGGATAGCCACACTACACTCATCTGTGAGTTTGATAACTTCGGTGGTGGGCAGTGGCCTCTTATTGTTTAAGATATCTCTGAGGTATCTTGCATACGTAGGCACTTGTAGGGCATCTAGCAGAGGCACATTGATATATAAGTGACGTATAACCTCCACAAATTTCCCAAACTGCTCATCCATCCTCTCCTTTCTCTGCCGACGAAATGGTAAGAAGTTGGTGTCATTATAATTGCACTGAAGCTCTTGCTCTAATGGTGGTATAACCTCTTCTACTTCATCATTGTTCTTCACCGCAGGTGCTGCTGGCGATGCCTGTACTCTCACTGTCCTTCGAGGGTGTGTACCTTCGAGATATGGGGGATCTTGAGTACTCTTGCCTCCTCTTGTAGTGATTGCATTGATTTGCTCTGAGCTGGTGGCAATGGGCAAAGCAGTAGCCAACTTTGCTATTTGTGACTCAATCTTCTCGGTTATAGCTCGGTTGATCTTTTATGGCGTAAGAAAAACTCTCCATCTTATGATTCATACTCTCTATGATCTTTTTATTTGAAACAAGCCTTTGTGATAGTTCTTCATTGATCTTTGGTGGCTGCTTGACTTGCTCCATTCCTTGGATGTTGCCAATGATGCTCGGATCTTTGGGCTGGTCGAGGAATATGTGATCCCTAAATATCTTTCAGTTCTTACTTGAGAATCTATAGCATCCCCGAATAGCCCGACGATCTTTCTTGTAGTTGTCTCCTTTGTTCGAGCCGTCTAATAACACATTCATCTTGGCTGAAACTGTACTCAACTCTTCAATGTCAGCTTCTTCACTCATCTTGCAATGCGGAGCATCATAAAATGACCAGCCTTGATTAGAGGCTATTGTCTCCATGAGTAATTTGGCCTTCTTGATGGTGAGTGACAAGAATGTTCCTCCAGCAGTAGCATCCAGTTGCTCTTGTGCTACCTTAGATAATCCATGATAAAATCCTTGCATGAGCAACCAATCCTCTATTCCATGATGGGGACAATCTGAAATATAATCTTAAAAGCGTTCCCATGCCGCTGAAATAGGTTCAACTCTCTCTGTTGTTGGAAACCAAGTAATCTTCTCTCTTAAGGCACCGGTCTTACTCGAAGGGAAGAATCTCTCCGTAAAGACCTTTGAATAATCTGCCCATGTCTTGATGTTTTCTTGATTTGCATAGAACCATTGCTTTGCTTTCCCAGTTAACGAGAACGGGAACAAGCGAAGAAGTATGATGTCTTGAGCAACGTCCTTGATGATAAGTGTGCTACCAATCTCTAGAAAATTCTGAAGATGAGCACTAGCATCTTCACTGATCTTTCCACTGAACGGAGTTGCTTGCACCATGTTAATGAGGCTTGGTTTGAGCTCAAACTCAAGGTTGTTGATTGGAAGTGTTGGTCTAGTGCGAATGTTCTTCGTGCTTGGAGCAGAGAACTCACGCAGAGTCTTGTCAGCCATGGCTCAGAAACTGGTGTAAAACAAACTCTTGATTGGTTTGATTGAGATGGATGGAAGATGATGATGAATTAAGACCAATCCTGCAATACCCTATATATGATATAGACAAAGACAAACAAGGGTAAGCCTGCTTAAGCAAAGGTACCTAGTCATGGTTCCATCTATAAGTATGCATTTGATCAATATCTCTTTATAGCTTAGCCTTTCCCCAAAGAACGGCGCCAAAAATGCTTGTTGACACTTCTTAAGTCACCATGCATTACACCGGGTTGTCATCCCCAGCAGTGACATAAGAGGTGTGGTATTAAATCATGCAACTATCTTAAATATAACTGAGTATCCGCAAACGCATAGATGAAATACCATTGTAGCATTTTATTGGGAGTTAACCCAATTGTCGAATTTATTTAATCCCATGGGAAAGGACAGCTAGAGAATATTGATGTGTATACATACTTAGATAGAATCCACATGACAAGGACATACTTATACAGGGGTAAGCCAGATAGATATATATATGATAAGTATAGGGCAATGATAAATTACTCAGAGATAGAATTAAAAACTCTCTAATGTAGCAAGGCAAAAACAGGAGATTAGTTAAGAGATTGAATTCCTATGTAGTGTCAGATTTACTAAGTCTTTGCATCTACTCTAGCATGTTACTTTCATCTATAGTATTGATGACTCTAAAGTACTCACAAGGAACATTACTAGGGAGGTTTGTGAACAGAGCACGCTCCTCCTTCGCAATCACGTTCTGCTAGTCTTATAAACGGAGGGTGGAATACATAGGACTCAACAGGAATGTCACACCCGCGATCTACCACCAAACCTGGCCTACAAGGTGCATTCGTAGGTAGAGCATATCTAAGCACCATGCTTACATAATTTCTACCACTTAACCCACTCGAGTAATGAGCTAAGCGCTTTACGATCATATAAGATAGTTCATCATCAATCAATACTATATCAAGCAAAACACTAAAATAAACTAGGAGCTTAATAAACTGAAACATAATAATTAAGAACAAAGTCATAAATAAAGAGGGATACAAAGCTATACCAGCCTCCTGGATGACGACTCTAGAATCCTGAGCGTAGCTCAACTCTACTGAAACCTTGCTAGCTAATGCCTAACTAGAACTTGAAGTATTGGAGTTCTAACCTAATTCTCTAAGGATGGAACCCTTCGCTCTCTCTTGAGAGAGGAAATAATGAATTAGGGTTTCTGGGCTCTCCTCCCAAGGGGGGGTGCCTCTCCTTATATAGCCCTGGGCGATGATCATGAGCCATCGGATCAAACCGACATTGACGGGCGGCTAGGATCGATCCTCAAAGGCGGTGGAGCGAACCGGACGAACCGGGCCCCGAGAGGAGCCAGCCCGCACGGCCGGCCGGTCAGCCTGCACCGACCGGTCTGGCCTGGTGTCTTCCGGGCAGCCGGCTCGGCGTGGTGCCTTCTCGTTCCTTCTGGATTGTTCCTGCGTAGCTGTGGAGTCTATTTTCCGTTTCTTTGTTCTGATAAGCTCTTATGGTTGCGCCTTTTCCGATTTACGCCTGCAGAAATAGTGAAACACCAAAACTCGTGGAATTTGGTCAGTGTAAACCCTATGTCTACTTTGGTGATCTCAATTGCATCCTTTTCAGGGCTAGTTGGCAGCTGATTTCATACAATAATGGCCGTCAACACTAAACTAGACATATAATCAAAGTAGACAATGACTATTGCAATTAAGAACATATAAACTATTAAGAATAATGTCTCCCTAATCTGAATAAGGAATACAATAAGAAAGAAAGAACTAGAACTATACCGAACTCCTGCGCTCCGGACAGACGTCAGGGGCTTCAGATCCCGATGAAGAACTAGATCTCCTCTACTTCTAATCTAACTAACTAGAACTATGAACTAGAAGGCTCTTGATGAACTTGAAGGCTTCTTGATGCTTGATGGCTTGAGGCCTTAATGAATAATGAATTGGCTCTTTCCAGGGGGGTCTACCCACATATTTATAGTCCGGTGGGATGAACGTGCGCCGCAGGATCAAACCGACTTAACCAAGGCCCGTGATGCATCAGGAGAGGCGGTGGAGGAAGCTTCCAGAAGGAGGAGGGCTGAAACCCTAGGGGCGCCGCCCGCCCTATGGTGGGGCCGGCCGGCCCCACCTGCCGCCTCTGCCCCGGCCCCCTTGCCGGTGTCTTCTAGATCCTTCCCACGTCCCAATGTTGATCTTTCCCGTGGCGGATAAGTTTCGTGATTAATATGCACTTTAATCCCTCTTTTTAGCTTTTCTGGAAAAGTCCCTAGAAAATATAGAATATGCAAAACTCGTGGAAATTGTCAGTTAAAACCCTAGACTAGTATGTATTCGTGTATCCTTTTGTGTCTAAAGTTCTAAAGAATGTTGACGTTATCCATCGTCAACAATGATCCATCCGGGTTTAAAGCAAGCCTACTTTGAACTCTATTAGCATGAGCAGCTTTTTTTGGCATGATTTCTGATGTCTAATCAAATGTTTAGTACCACCAGAAGAATTAGCAGACAACCGTTTCTTACAGAATTTGCAAATAGCCAGAACACGCACTACACCATCAACTGTCTCTTCCAGTTCAGAGAAGTCAGCCCAGACAGGAGATCGATGCTTACCTGTGGAGGAGGATGCCAGAGATGCTGCGTCACTTGGGATGGTGGCTGCGGCAGCTGCCGCAGCCGCTGCCCCATCGACGTCGTTCGCAGTCTCAGCACTCCTACCAAACAAGACACCAGCAGCATCTCCCATGTCGTCCGCGTCGTCGGGGAGCTGCCCTAACTCGATGAGCTACTCGTTGATGGTATGAGGGTAACGGACCCCATCATCACCATCGCTGGCCATGGCCACCCACACCTTCTTCACCGCTCAGCACCGTTCCTCAATGGCTTCGACGGCACCAGCTCATCACCGGCAACCTGCAGCAACAAAAAGAGACAAAGAGAAAGGGCTAGGGACTTCGGGTTAGGGTTGAAGAGGATGGGAGATGCCTAGTAGATCTAGGGTTAGGGTTAGGGCCACACATACCTGCACGGAGTCAGAATCCGGCGCCGGAGACCGAGAAGAAGACGCGCGGCGGCAAGCCAGCTATAGGCAACAGCAGCTCCGCAACAGGACGACAGACAGCAATAACCAGATCCCAAGAGAGATGGCGGGAGGAAGAAGAGAGTACGAGAGGACAGAGGAGGAAGACGAGAGGAGGCCTCCAAGATCCAAACGTTGAGAAGTCGCCGGAGACGAGCAAGACCGAAGACGACGACCACGGCCGTGCAAGGCTGCGGTGGTGGAGATATCGCCGGGGACAAGCACAACGAGATCCCCTAGATTTGGTGGTGGAGGAGATGAGCAGGGGCGACAGCAAGGGGCGTGGTGGTCGGCGGTGGCGATATGGAGGGAGAGGATTAAGGTTAGGGTTTTGGGGGGCAGGGGGAGGAGGAGGAGCGGGAGCGCCGGAACGAGCGGCGCGGCACAGAACAAACTGAAGCTAGGGTTTGGGGGAGGGGGACGCACCGCGTGCCCTCGCTTAAATAGCCCCCCTCTGGCTGGTGGGCCATTACCGGCCATGCCGTGCCGCCTCGGGCGTGTCCGCGAGGGGCCTGTGCACGGCTTTGTAAGCCGTGCCATGCAGCACGGGCCCGGTGGCCAACGGGCCGGGCCGTGTTCGTGCCGGGCCATATGACCGGGCATCGGGCCGTGCTCGCGGGCCGCGCGCTGCATGCTCATGATAAGTTGTCGTCCCCCACGATACATGTCCCTACCTCTGCCTAAGTCCTCTGCTTCTCTGCCTCACTACGCCCCCAAATGCAACTTGCGCCACCGATCACTTGCCCCTGCACTGTCGCTTCCGCAAGGCTTCTCCATCCCTTTGCAGCTCACGCCTATCAACTGCTTGATGAAATGTTAGTGAGGACAGCTGAGAGGAGCTTTGGTGGTAAGGCTACAACGATCTTGTGCTAGGTAGTCATGCTTTTACTGTAGCGAGGCCAATCGGCTTGGCCAGCTACATGAAGGAAATCGGACAACCAAATTTCGGCCCTCGAGTACATGGAGCTCACCTTTGTCCGTGAACAAGTTGGCAATTATTTGACTTCTTCTCAGTCAAACTATTTTTTTTTACAATGTATGAAGAAGCAAACAAGCGATTCTCTCTATTATTGAGCAATACTCTTACAAGAAAACAAATCAACAAGTCTATATCAGTCATGGTCTTATATATCTCCAAATCCTACATCAACAAATCTCAGGATCCCGACCATATCAACTAATCTACTAAAGCACACATCAAAGAATGTAAGAATAAAAATACAGAAATCCAATGAGTTAGCCAAATGGTTTTATTGACGACAAAAATGTGCCAATAAGAGTAATGCACTCCACCGCTAATTTCCTGGCATCGAGAAGAGATATATTTGGAACATAAAAGTTGGAGCATAATTGAAGAAAAGGAGGATTTGGCCTTAAACTACCTAGCCGATTTCCCAAATCAGCAAAGCCAGTTTTCTTACGCCCTGTCCGGCCTGGCTTGAGAAAACCGACCAGGGCGGTTTTCCAAATATGATACTGAGTCCAACTCGGTCTATACCTATTTTTTGGTCAGGGGAAACTTGAATATTTCATCTTGTAGAAGTTTTTTAGTAGGATAAGGCCACCCTCTCTCTCTCTCTCTAAATATATATATGTGAGGGCTGAATCTGGGATCTAATTTTGAATCATAAAATACACATATAGTCCTTTTACTGTAACTCTTCCAACCTCTGTTGTTCACCACATCTCTCAATGAAATTTAGTGGCATTTTAGATGGCCTTGCCGATCCTAGAGCAACCTTGTTGTGCCCCTCCCTAATGAATCTTCCGGGGAGGTATTCAAGAGTATATCAGGTGAAGAACAAGTAACTAATCGGTTTGACCGGCTTGATGGCCGGTCTCGTTGGTTTTACCACATTCTTGCTATGTGCTAGGTGTGCCTTGGGTATGGCTGCCCTTGTTGGTGTGTGACCTAGTTCGGCATCAACAAGTTCCATGAAGTGATGTTGATTCGCCACAGAAATATTTCTAAAGAGAAACTGGATCCGAAACATTTCTACAAGAATTTAAAACCATACGAACACCACTAAGTGACACTTGCTTATCTAGGGGGTCTTTTGTATAGCTTCGGTCGTCTCCTTGCTATAGTCACAAAACATTATTCTTCATTGTAGCAACAATGTAGTGCATATCACTACATATCTCTTTCTGTCTAGGCAAAATGAATTGAACTTATAAGCCGGCTGATAAGCTAAAATACTGTTGAAACGGATTATTTTCTATGAGAAGAAAATAATATTAGCTGATAAGCTGAAACAACTTTTCAGCTGAAGCGAACGGGGCGGAAGTCTGTGAAAGTAGCATCGACTAGCTCTTGCTGCGGTGTAGCTATGATATAGGAGTTGAAGCTAGTAGAATCGGCACCAAAGGGATCCTAGGTTCCTTTCCCCCTAATCAACTCACTCACTAGTACAAAAATCATTTTTGCTGGCACCTTGTTTTTTTTTCACAGGCGGTTCACATAATCATGACGGCTGTACAAAAAATACGGTGGGCCCAGCTAGAGAACCGCCTGTGTAAACCCATTTACACAGGCGGCTCTCTTAATCTTGTGCCGCCTGTACACCGGGCGGTTGGTAATGAGAACCGCCTTGTGTAAATGGACCAATTTACACAAAGGCGGCACGCTTAAGAGAGCCGCCTGTGTAAATTGTTTTTACGGGTGTTCTCATTACCAACCGCCTGTGTTAAGAGTGCTATAAATTCCCTTCGTCTACCTCCCGACAAACACAAGTTACTCCCGTGCTCAGTGTACGTGGCGGCCGAGAAAGTGGCGATTCGGGGGGGAGCTTTTTGAACTTCATTTCTTTGGTGAGAAACTTCCAAAAGGTTAGTTAGTGTCATTGCCGCTATTTTTTTAGCGATTCTTTGGTTCAATTCTTGTATTGGAGGAGCTCTAAATCTAGGGTTAGGGTTAGCTTGCATAACTAGGGTAAGAGAGAGAGTTTTAGCTATTTTTTGGTAATTTTATGGTAAATTCTATATTGCTTGGATTATAGAAAAAAAATACTTTTAGAATTCTTGTGAGTAGATTTATGCAATAGAGTAATTAATGATGAGCACTTTTTAAAGTTTTTTTAATTGAGTTATAGTTAATATTTCTTTTGATGATTAACATATCATAATAAAAGTCTTGTACTAAATTCTTAAATAATCTTGAAAAAGGAAATGTGTACTTTTAAAATTGTTGTACTTATTTTCTATTCTTATAAACTGTGAATTAATTTAGTGTTTTAATCTAAGTACTAATTAGTAAGTAATGGTTTGATAATTAGGGTAAGGTATATTATTTGAATTTAGGGTTTGTGCATTATTTTAGTAGTTAATGTTTTGTTAATTACGGTTAGTTATTATTGCCTATACTTAGAGTTTGTAAATTAATTTACCTATTTTTTAATAGGTTTACTTATTATGGTTAGTTAGTATTTTATGTAGTTAACGTTTGTTATTAGTTATAGTTAGTAATGATTGGTTTCTTAAATAGGGTTAGTTATTATTTCATGTACATTAGGTTTTTCATTAAATTTTGTTAGTAATTAATGGTTTATTATTTAGGGTTAGATATTCCATGTACTAGGGTTAGGTAGTTATGTATGTAGGGTTTATTATTATTGCTTATACTTAGGGTTTATTAATGAAGATGCTATCTTTGTTTAATTAATCTTATATTTATAAAAATGAGTGACATACAAAATTTTCGTAAATAATTACGTATACATATGGAGAGGTCGTTATGGATGTATAACTTATCAAGATTAGACCCATCATATGTAGTGGAGGTCCAAAAATTTATTGATGCCGTGAAGATACATGCTCGTGAGAACAAAGGCGAAGCACATATATTGTCCATGCCAGATCAGTAAAAATATTGTGGTATTTGACAATGTGGAAGCAATCACTTCTCATCCGGTTTTGCGAGGATTCATGGAGGACTACTTGATATGGACAAAACATGGTGAGGGCAGTTCTACCCCTTATATGCGGACAACCGACAACACTTCAAGTAACATCAATGTGGAGGGTCCAATGCCATATCTCAATGAATGTGATGATATGCCGCCTATCAATGAAACCCATCATGCTATGCCTGATGTCAATCAAACTCATAATGATATGCCCGCTGTCAATGAATCTCAACATGCTAACACTAATGCCATTGAAGATGCCGATTTCTTAGAGGCAATAATGAGCCATTGTGTGGATCCATCAATATTCTTTATGAAGCGAATGGAAGCCTTGAAGAAGGCAGCAGAGGAGCCATTGTACGACGAGTCAAAAGGTTGTACCAAAGAGTGGTCGACACTGCGGGTCGTTCTCCGCCGACCATTAAAGCTAGATATGGTTGGTCCGATGCTAGCTTCAATGAATTATTGCGTGTACTTAGAGACCTTCTTCCTAAAGAGAACAAAGTGCCTGCTAACACGCACTATGCAAAGAAGCTAGTCAGTCCACTTACGATGGGTGTTGAGAAGATCCACGCATGTAGAAATCATTGTATTCTATATCGGGTGATCAAGACAAAGACTTAGACAAATTGTCCAAACTGTGGTGCTAGTAGGTACAAGACGAATAAAGATTATCGAGAGGAAGATAATGCAGCCTTTGTTTCTTCAGGGGAGAAAGCGAAAAGAAGACCCAAACAAAGACTCCACAAGATAAACGTTCAAAGCCCACTAGCAATGTCGAAGTGGACTATTATGCGTTGAGAAGAATTCCCATTGGTGATATGGTATCTCCCCGTGGTTGATCGTTTGAGGTGTTTGTTTGCAAAACCCGCATGATGCAGAACTTATGACCGGCATGCATCCGATGAAAGAAAAGATGATGAAAAGTTACGACATCCAAATTTATGCAAAGCAATGGCAAGAATTTGATCGAAATATCCGGACTTTGCCGAGGATCCACGAAACATAAGGTTTGCTCTAAGTACTGATGGAATGAATCCATTTGCCCGGAGGAGCAAAGACGCACAAAGACATGGCCGCCGATCATGACAATATACAACCTTCCTCCATGGTTGTGTCAAAAAAGAAAATATCTTTTGCTAACCATTCTTATTTCGGACCTACACAACCCGGGTGTTGATATGGATGTATTTCTAGAGCCCTTAATGCAAGAGATGCAAATACTATGGGAAGTAGGTGTAGACATGATTGATGCGTTCGCAAAGAGACATTCACACCGAGAGCAATTATTTTTGTCACAATTAATGATTACCCCCTGCTCTCTTCTCCTTATCGGGCCAGTTCAAGGGAAAGGTTGGTTGTGTAGAGTGCATAGATGGAACATGGCACGTGTCTCTTCCTCCATCTAACAAGATAGTGTACATGAGGTATAGGAGGTGGCTACCGGCAGGCCATAAGTATCGCTTACAAAAGATGAACAAGTACTTTGACAATATGGACGAATCAAAATCTATTGCTCCATCAGGTTATAGTAAAGGGCACAAAGTGTACAAGATAGTTGAGAATGTCAAGTTTATTTTTGGAAAGAAGACCAAAGATGGGAAACCAAGAAAGGTTGTGAAGGCAAAAGAAGGGGACACATTCAAGAAGAAGTCTATTTTCTTTAAGTATTTATCGTACTGGAAAGATTTGGACGTACGACATGCGATCGATGGTATGCATGTTCAGAAGAATGTGTTTGACAAAGGTAATTGGAACTTTGCTAGACATAAAGAGCAAAACAAAGGAAGGTCTCAATTCACGTTTGGACATGCAACATTTAAAGATCAGAAAAGAACTTCACCCTGTACTCCTAGAGAATGGGAAGTACCATCTACCGGCAGCAAGCTATAACCTGAACAAAGAAGAGAAACATGCAATGTGTGTATGGTTGAAGAATTTAAAAGTTCCATCTGGTTTTTGCTCCAACATAAGGAGTCTTGTTTCAATGAAAGACCTTACACTCACCAACTACAACTCACATGATTGTCATGTAATGCTGACCACTTTTCTTCCTATTGCCATCAGGGCTATAAATCCAGTGTTCTTAAAGATAGCAATCATACGGTTGTGCTACTTCTTCAATAAGATATCTGAGAAGGTAATTATCCGTGATGAGTTAGAGTCCCTACAAAAGTTTGCTGTAGAGACATTGTGCCAGTTGGAGATGTGCTTTCTCCCATCGTTCTTTGATATCATGGTGCACCTTGTTGTTCATTTGGTGCCTCAAATTGAGGCATTGGGTCCCATGTATTTTCATGAAATGTGGACGTATGAGCGTTTCATGTCAATATTGAATGGCTATATGTCAAATCGAGCTCATCCGGAGGGTTCCATGATAGAGGCATACACTACAGAAGAGGCCATTGAGTTCGGAGGACCATTATGTAACAATCTCCTAAAAGACCAGGTATCAATTGGTTTGCCTCCGTTGAGACATGAGGGAAGACTTGGTGGACGAGGGAGGATGGGACGGAAATCATTTATCCCGCCAGATTACAACATAATCCTAGAGGTACATTACAAAGATACTACAACAACTCATAATAATGGACCCATTCACCAAACAAAGACATGGAAGAGCTTCGTGAGAACAATCCAGGATGCACGATGATTGGGTACACAAGGAACACAAGCGTCACTTCACCGCATGGCTAAAGAATTTGGACATGACAGAGGAATCGAAAACCATCAAGATTTTAGCATCTGGACCATCAAGCCAGTCACATCATGGCGAGCTATGACATTAGTGGCTTCTCATTTTCCACCACCGTAGGGACACCAAGGGAATGGCACGTAAATAGTGGCGTTCGATGTGAGGTCAGTAGATGATGCAACCGGTGAAGAAACTACATACTTTGGGTTCATTGATGACATATGGGAGGTTGAATATGGTCCACGGCCGCAGATTCCAAAGTGTTCCGATGTCGATGGGTTCAAGATAAACATGTCACTGTGGATAACTATGGCCGAGAGTCCTTGACCTAAGTAAAGTAGGTTACAAAGAAGATCCATGGATCCTTGCTAACCGTGTTTGCACAGTGTCTTCTATATGGAACAAATCCTCTCTAAGGATGAAAAGAAAAGTACCCAAAAGCCAAAGCATGTAGCTATCCCTGGAAAGCAACAAATTATAGGAGTTGAGTGTGTTAACCAGTTCAACGAGATGTCTCTTTTACAAACTTTGAAGAAAATATCAAAAAAGTTGAGAAAAGTATCCCGCAAACCTCTTTTGCCTCGGGTGCGCCACGATGGACAAGGAAGGATCAGTAGCACGATAGATTGTTTTTCATGTAACTCATGTATCACTTGTCATTTGTACCTAATGCCACTCTTTTCTTATTAAGCAAGATGTTTAATTATATTTCCTCTTGTTGTTTACCTTTGGATTCTATATTATTGGACATGAAATAATAAATAACTTAAATTAATAAACCATTATTTATTAACTAAATTAATCCACAACCCCTAAATAATCATGCAAAGGCAGTAGAAACATATTTACCATTTTTGTATTTTTATTTCAATTATAATTTATTTAAAACTATTTCAGTAGGCATTAAGAAAGATAGTTCAATAACTCACAAGGTTTTGAACTAAAATGACATATTATAGTTCCACTACAAAGAGGTACTCACAAGGATTCCAAAACATCCTCATTTTCTATTTTATGATTTTTCTACAATTGTTATGAATTTCTAAAGTATCATTAAATTTGCAAAGAAAAATTAATTATTAACTTTATTAAATAAAACATGCCATATCAGATATTAACTAACCCTAATTAACAAATCTTTATTTAATAACTAAAGTAATTAATAACCCTAATTAATAAACCTAAAATTACCAACTAAAGTAATTAATAAACCTAAAATGAGGAAAACACATTAGTACAGGTGGGCTCTTTGAGAGCCGCCTTGTACTAATCCATTAGTACAAAGGCGGCCATTAATAAGAGCCGCCAGTACTAATATATTAGTACAAAGCGGCGGTCAAGGAGAGCCGCCTGTGAAAATATTTTCACAAAGGGGGGTCAATACCACCCTTTGTACTAATGCCACCCAATATAAATTCGCTGGCATGCTCGCTAAATTTTCTTGCTAAGTCCCTATGCGCTTTTGATCATGGGAATTGCCGCCGGACAAGCCGGCCCAAATTCGCCGGTCGGGCCGCCTTGACGGTTGTCGCCGGCGGGCCACCCGCTGGCCTCCCACCGCGCCACCACCTTACACCGGCCACCCGCTGCCAAGCCCGGCGGACACCCGCCCAGCGGGCCGCCGCCTAATCGGCGCGCCGCCCGCGACTCCGGCTACGCCGCGTTAGCTCGCCCCGGCTTCCGCTGCCGGCCCGCTGGCTGCCCGTGGCGCCGCCGGCTGCTCGCCCGGGGCGCGCGGCCACCACCGGGCCGGGCGCCGAGGTGAGCGCGCCGCCGCCGCCCCGGGCTGCCCGCCCCGCGCGCCGAGCCAGCAGTGAGCCTTCTTTGCCGGCCCTCTATCACAGCCGAGCCGCCTCAAGCACTGCAGGGCCGGTTTTTTTCTTTGCTAATTAATTAGTAGTATTAGTATTTATTGTTTTAAACCATTAATTAGTTAGAGTTAGTTAGTAATAATTAGTAATTTATACTTAGGGGTTTTAAAATAGTTTGTTAATTACAGTTTGTTAGTAATAATTAGTAGTGTATGCTTAGGTTTTTTGTAAGTTAGGGTATTGTTAATAATAGGTTTGTTAATTAATTATTATTTCATGTACACTTAGAGATTTTGTTAAGGTTTGTTAACCTTCATTTAGTAATGTTTTTGTTAGGGTTCTGCTAATAGGTTTTCTAATTAATAAGAGGTTTGTTAATTATTATTTCATGTATACTTAGGGTTTTTTTTAAAATACGTTTGTTGTTAGGGTTTGTTAATTAGTGTAAGTTAATTAGGTTTGTAAATTATAGTTAGATAATTAGTTTGGTAAATTAGGGATTGTTAGTAATAATTAGTAATGTTTTTTGTTTGGGTTTGTTAATTAATTTAATTAAGTAATTAAAGGTTTGCTATTTAGTCTTTGTTATTATTTCATGTATACTTAGGGTTTTTGTTAGGGTAAATTAACCTCTACTTAGTAATTAATATTTTTTTTTTGTTAGGGTTTGTTAAACAATAGGTTTGCTAATTAGGCTATGTAATTAGAGTACATACTTTTATTCCAAGTTCATACTTATATTTCATGCGAGATGAGTACTCCATCAAATGCTTTGAAAGCAGGCCGATGCTTGCCAGATAGATACAAATGGATCGACTCCTCGGGATCCGAACCTTATAGGAGCCCGAGCGTATCACCACGTGAATCTCCTAGAGCTAAGAAGGCCCGCCTTGAGTTAGAACATGACCCTAATTACGAGCCTGAAGATGAGCCAAATGATGATGAGGTATATGTGATAATAGATTGTCTAATATGAGAGAATAATGCATTTGTATGGATGTACCTAACAATTGAATTGACAGGAGGTGTTCTCTCAAGTTGTTGCGGAAATGGAGGCAGAGTCACAAGATGTTCATAAGGACACGGCGCCTCAAACGACCGGGACATCCTCCGAGCGAAGAAGTACAAAGAAAAAGAGTGATCGGGCACGAGGAGATAGAGGAAGGAATAGATTTCCAGAAGAAGTCTATAGGATTACAGAGGATAGCCCGAGCGGAGAGCCCTTAGCACCTCTAGAGGCGCTACCCAAATTTAGGGCCGCCATTGGATGGTTAGTAAGGAAGAATTTGATATCTCCCCGGAGTGATTGGAGTATGGTGCCCGAAGGAAAGAGGAAGAATTGTTGGACTCGATTGTGCACTAAGTTCATTTTCCCGAGGGAAACAAAGGTTTGGTCAAGGGTCATGTCATGAAGCGCTTAGCAATATCATTCCGGGGCTATAGGCACGATATGAATAAAAAGTGGTCTGCGAAGGGGCGGGACCCGACGAAGCGGTACCCTATCACAAATGAACAAGGGGCACGTTTTAGTAAAATTAAAAACTCCGATGACTCCAAGGCTAAGAGCCAAGCCGCCTCGGAACTTGCAAAGAAGAACATTTACCACCACCACCTCGGCACCGGTGGCTACAAGACCAAGATTCCTAAATGGAGGGCGTAAGACGAAGCAAAGAGGAGAGAGGCAAGTTGGCATTGACCGATATAGTGCCGAAACGGCGCGAATTGGCTTCGCGCTCGGAAGGCGCATTAATCGAGAGCGATGAGATCTCCCCGTCCCGATGAGATCAAGCCAGTTGCCGAGAATGTTTTGGAAGCAACAAACCTGGAAAAGACAGGTGCCTTCAAGTCACAGAGGGAGAGGGACAGCCTTTCCCATGCTCTAGGTAACAGAATTATATTTTCCATTTTGTTCGAGTAAAATAGAAATCAACACTGACATAAAATATCATGTTGTAGGTAACCCCGAGCATCCAGGCCGTGTACGGGGCGTCTCATCCAGAACCACCTGGAAAGAAGGGTTTGGCGAAGAGTGGAAAGACATGTATAAGAAAAGAGAACGACATAAGGAGCGGTTGGCGGACTTTTTTGAGCAGCAGGCCGCCCAAAGGTTTAGGGATTTAATGGATCAGTTCGTTAAAAACCCTGATCCTGAAGTGATGAAGCGGTTGGCGGGAGCAGTGTCTGCTCAACAGATGTCATCACAAGCTCCTTCATATATGCAGCATGTCCCAGCTCAACCCTTGGGTAGCCAGGAGATGGCCACACAATCTATACCCTTTCCAAGCAGTATAGCGTCAACATCAAATCAGGACCATTATCCAGTTGATGATATTGATAAACCTTGGCCTTGCTCATTGTTAATTGGATATGGCCTTAGGAATCAGCATACAAAGCAAGTGGCCACAGGCAATGCCATCCCTGGACGTAGGTTCCATGGTGTTGAGATGCAAGATGCATACTGCAGGGTGGAAGTGTTGACGGTCGAGAGTGGATATGAAGACGACTTCATCGACATCCCGACCTCTGAGGGTATAGAGAAGCTTGGACAAGCAATCAAGAACTTCATACAATGGCCGAGACGGTACGTAAGGTTGATTGATCCACCAACGGCACCCTCTCCACCAGTGCATCAAGCATCCCAAGAGGCCGAAACAAGTCAACAGCCAGCATCGCCAATGCATGCCCCAGCATCCCCGTATATTTATGAGCCACCGTCGTCATCCCCAATACATGATTTGTCATTCTCGCTGGATGAGCTCGAGGGGCCAGCCAAGAACATGCCTGAGCAGCAGACTCCGCCAGCCAAGAAGGACACAACACCAGAGAAGGAGGTAGAGCAAAACTCCCCCCACCACCACCAAAGCGTAATGAAGATGAGCAAACTCCCCCGCCACCACCAAAGCATAAGGAAGCAGAGCAAACTCCCCCACAAGCACCGGCCTCCAAGAAGGCAAAGAAATTTCCAATTCCAAAATTGGTTTCTCCCTATGAGCCAAAAAATGGGAAAGCAGCAGGCACAGTTCTATTTCTGAAAGGGCTTGGAAAGCAGCGGACGACACGAGTCGTGGAGCTCGAACCGTCACAGAATAAGGAAGCCGCCGGCCAAGCAACTGAAGCCGTGCCACCAACAAAGGAAGCCCCAAGTGGCGATGCACCATTGACCCTTAAGGATATAAGAAAGCCAACGGTTGATGATTATGTCAATGTCCCTAGTGACTATGTGCCCGGAAGGCCTATGCTGCAATGGACGGTGCTTGAAAAGGGTCCATGGACGATAAAAAGATTTCATGACTGGTACATGAGAGCAGTGAATGCTGGCCTGCATGCAGTTAGTGTTGATATACCAGCAGACGTGTTTGCTAATGGCACAGAAAAAAAGCAGGGCATTTGTTACCTTCGATGACATGCACCTACTGTTGAACTATAGAAAACTTGACGTCCAGCTCATTACAATCTGGTGCCTGTAAGTATCACTCATGCACACACATTGTTATTATTAAATTTGGAATGTGATAAACTCTAATATGTGGATGTTGTATGTAGTTTGCAAGACCACGAGCAGAGATCGTTAACTACAGGATCGATGGTCGGTTACCTGAGTCCAATCAGGTTACAGGAAAATATGCACAAATTTGTACTTACAAATGAAGATAGAGCAAAGATAGAGAAGGACAAAACACCGAACAATTTGCGTGAGTCAGAAAGGAATTACAAACGAAAATACGAGGACGAATATGCCCTCTATATCGGTAGAGCAATGCTGAGATATAGGTACAGGGATTTTATATTGGCACCCTATAACTTTGGGTAAGCGTGACCTCGTATAATGCACTTCAAATTATCGTGTTAACCCTAAGTACATGTGTCGCTCACTCGTTTATTCATGCAAAGAGCATTGGATTGTTTTTATATTTATCCATTCGAAGGGAAGGTGCTTGTCCTAGACTCCTTACATTATCCTCCTCCTCAGTCATATCAAACATTCCCGATTCATTTAGAAAGGTGAGCCAACATACAACCACATCCGTATTTATATGAATTAGAGTTTCTAAATAACTATAGTGTTTTATATTCGATATCTACAGGGCATGGCGGTTTTATAAGAAGCAAAAAGGACCGGGTCGACGACGCCCACAAAGATCCTAGTGTGCCATTGACGATACAACACAATTATCC
The DNA here is from genome assembly GCA_015844335.1 of Chrysopogon serrulatus. NCBI lineage: Eukaryota > Viridiplantae > Streptophyta > Magnoliopsida > Poales > Poaceae > Chrysopogon > Chrysopogon serrulatus. Next base: position 324,857 of record JADLZL010004951.1, on the reverse strand, counting down.
GGGTAAGTTGTCCGAACACATATCATCATATAAATAATACACAAGGCATGACAATTTTAGAATAATCTTTTGCTCATTAATTACATAGTGCCACAAGCAACCACCGGATCGGTCTACTGTGGATATTATGTGTGTGAGTTCATAAGGCGGCGGGGGACGATACGTCGGGGATAAAAATATGGTAAAAAATATCTATGTATATGAAGTTTTCTCATTAAAGTTATAAATATTAATATTTGACATGTGTCAATGATGCTTTTAAACTTTGTTTCCAAATGAGAAGCAAAGGAAAGGATGTGCCATTCACTCTAACGACTATGGAAAATGTTGTAGCAGACTTGTGCGGTTTTATTATGAGAGAAATAATTTCAAGTGACGGAGCATATTTTGATGAAGCCGGCGACTTGGCAAGTGAAAGATTTAGAGCGCCGACAGACCTAGCAGTCTAAACTTGAAACGAAATGATATGTAAACACTAATTGGTTGGAGGGATACATGAAATGATGTGTATTATATGTAATTTTATGCTTGATGTTTGATTTCATGTGTACATATCTATAATATTTATATGTGTTGTTTGTATGATGCAATTTTATGGTTCATGTTTACATATCTTAAATATATATATATATATATATATATATATATATATATGTGACAAATATAGCACAGTGTGGAGGCAAATATTAAAATTTGAAATAAAAAAAAATTACACAAAGGCGGCCCACGAGTGAGCCGCCTGTGAAAATCTCGCTTACACAGCGCTCATTTAGTAAACCGCCTTGTGTAAATAGTATTTACACAGGCGGCCGACAAAGTGAGCCGCTGTGAAAAACCAGATTTTCACAGGCGCTCACAGCCCGCCGCTTTGCATCTTTGTGGGCCGATTTGTATCGACCCCCCTCCGAGGCGGTGGGCTTGGCCGCCTGTACAAATGCATCTAGCACCGCCTGTAGAAAGGTTTTCTGTAGTAGTGACTTTCAAAAACAAAATCTATGTTCCCAAGGCTATGTTACCTAATCAATCCAAAATGTGCAATGTGGAACTTTGTTCTTGAGAATTTTTGAAAAATACTAATTATATTTCTTCCGTTGAAAATATAAAATTTTACAACAGAAGGAGAAACATAAGAGGGGATTTTCTCATGGCAACTTGTTCATTCTCGGATTTCTGTTGTATAACATGTTTTATACCAACAGAGAGATTCCAAATATTATCGCACCTTATATAATCTTGTGATTTGTGATTAAAAAAAAAGATCATCCTCTATCATGTCAAAATAAAAAAAATCTTCTCCTAATTATGCTTTGAGACACGTGAGATATAAAATCCAACGTACAACGAGGCGGCAACATGTCCTATCGACAGCTCCACCACTTATTTGGCGAGCTCCCTCTCGCCAGGACATCGGGTGCGGTTGCAGCAGGAGAACGTCGACGTGACGTCGAATTTTTTAGAGGTCCACTCCACCAGCTGGGTACCGCTACCGCCGGCTGATATTTTTATAGTGACGATCCACATCTAGGTAGGGGTTTGGTTTTGTCAGCGTCTCGCGACGACTGCTTCTCATATATTGTACTGTATGTTTGTTCTAGATGGCCGGTCTACCGGTGCTAGGTGCGGAGTGTGCGACAATGATGACGCCGACACCTATCAGTGTTTCCGCGCCTACTCTTGCATTACCATGTCACCCGAATTTCGTTGCGGGGTACTCCACAAGTCAATTGTCACCCCTTTCGTGTCTTTATCGTTGGCGGCAGCTTTGACTTGCAACTTCCAAGAGAAGAGAGGAATCATCTATCCAAAGCCTCTTTTGACTCTTGTTCTTGTCCAGCTGTCCTCCATTACGATCGATCGCCAACGCCAACATTGAGCCGGTGAGGTGAGGTTCATCATCAGCTCGACCATGGAGAATCAACATCAACATCAACATCACGCGGCGGTCGTACGAGGTGGCGGTGAGCTCGAGGAGGAGAGCAGCTCGACGATGACGACGTCGTCGGCGTGGAGCGAGGCCAAGAAGCAGGTGGGCCTGGCCGCGCCGCTCGCCGCGGGGTTCCTCCTGCAGAAGGTGATCCAGACCATCTCCATCATGTTCGTCGGCCGCCTCGGCCAGCTCCCGCTCGCCAGCGCCTCCCTGGCCACCTCCTTCGCCAGCGTCACCGGCTTCAGCTTGCTGGTAAGCAGGCAGGCATCTCAATCTCCGGTTTTTATTTGCACGGCCGGCGGTGGCGTGATCACTGTGTTGCGTTGTTGGCAGACCAGACAGGCATGGCGAGCAGCCTGGACACGCTGTGCGGGCAGGCGTTCGGCGCGGCGCAGCACCACCTGCTGGGCGTGCACAAGCAGCGCGCCATGCTGGTGCTCGCCGCGGTGAGCGTGCCCGTGTCCCTGGTCTGGGCCTACACCGGCGACATCCTGGTGTGGTTCCGGCAGGACCGTGAGATCGCGGCGGGCGCCGGCAGCTACATCCGGTGCCTGATCCCGGCGCTGCTCCTGTTCGGGCAGCTCCAGTGCCACGTCCGGTTCCTGCAGCCGCAGAACGTGGTGGTGCCCGTCATGCTGAGCTCCGGCGCCACCGTCGCCGTGCACGTGGCCGCGTGCTGGCTGCTGGTGCGCAGGCTGGGACTGGGACCCAACGGCGCCGCGCTGGCCAACGCCGTCTCCAACCTCGCCAACCTCTCCGCCCTCGCGCTCTACGTCAGGCTCTCGCCGTCCTGCAAGGCCACCTGGACGGGGTTCTCACGCGAGGCGTTCCGAGGCATCCTCGGATTCTTGAAGCTCGCCGTGCCGTCGGCTGCCATGGTGTGTATGGAATGGTGGTCCTTCGAGCTCCTGGTTCTGCTTTCCGGCCTCCTCCCCAACCCCAAGCTTGAAACCGCCGTCATGTCTATCTGGTGTGTTTGTGTGTGCTGATGAATTCAGCCTAGCTCCATCTCCAATGAAATAGGTACTACTTGCATTGTTGCTGATTTTGGTGATTCTTGCAGCTTCAACACTTACGTCTTCGCATTCATGTTCCCAATGGGACTCGGTGCTGCAGCAAGGTTAGTGGCCCCAACTTGATGACGTTGATGATGCTCATGTTCCTCTTGTAGCTGTATACAATTAACATTTCGAGGAAACATTGTGGTGACAGTATAAACGATTTGACATAAGATAAGAAATTAAACGCTTTGTTTCTCGCCGTGTTTAATTCTACTTCTGCGCAGCATACGCGTCTCAAACGAGCTTGGTGCAGGACGGCCAGAGGCGGCCCGCCTGGCGACTCGGGTGGTCATGCTCTTGGCGTTCTCCCTCGGCGTAACGGAGGGTCTCGTCATGGTGCTGGCGCGCACTCTGCTGGGCTACGCCTACACCAACGACAGGGAAGTGGCCATGTACACCGCCAGATTGATGCCCATTCTCGCGGCCTCCACCTTACTTGACTGCCTCCAGTGCGTTCTCTCAGGTGATATTGTTGTATTGTATACTACCACCACCCATGTTACTGTTGTTTAGAGGCCCAAAATAAACGATACCCTTCATACTTGATGTGCAGGTGTTGTTAGGGGTTGTGGCCGACAAAAGATTGGTGCCTTTATCAACCTTGCTGCATTCTACATTGTCGGCATCCCTGTGGCGACCATTTTCGCCTTTGTTTGTCATCTCGGTGGAATGGTGCTATGCCTTCTCAAGAATCTCCTTTGGAACAAGTTTCTTGTTAGTTTCATATTTAAAATTAATCTAAAAGACAGTCCCTGTTTGAATTGAACAGGGTCTTTGGTTTGGGATCTTGATCGGAGTAGCAGTGCAGATGATCTTGCTTCTCTGCATCACCTTATACACCAACTGGAACAAAGAAGTAAGCTGATGTCAGAGTTTGAGTGCATTTAATTCAGATTCTTTCTATTTTTCATATGCCTCAACGTTGCTTGTCGTGTTCAACGTTTCTTGTCGTGTTTCTAGGTATTGAAGGCAAATGACAGAGTTTTCAGCTGTTCTATTCATGCCGATGATACGATAGCATCAGGTTCTAGCGAGCAGGGAAATGGATGTAGTTTTGTTGGGAATAAGGATGATGCTAATGGAGCCACTGAGCGGACAAATGGTTTGAACAAAGGTTGATGGCAAAAATCTAGTTTTCTAGTCTATTAAGATTAGCTGAGGCTGGTAAATAGCATCAAGTGGAATGTACTCACTGCTTGGCCTTCACTTGAAAGCAGCAAACCTTGGAGGTCATATGGACTTCCTTTTTTTTCCAATAGGTTCATCAGCATTTTTGTGTGGTCTTGCTAAGACAAGAGGATAAGAAAAAAGAATGTAGATCAGTTAAAAAAAATTGAGATGGAAAAAAAACGAAAGAACCTCGAGTGCACATAAGGCACAAATTTCAAAATTGGGTAAGAATCAAGAATTTTATAATGTTATCAGCAGGCACTATTACAAAGTTGATTTGTGAGGTATTGAACTGAAAGTGACTCAAATATCTTTTCATTATCATGAATTATTACTCATTGTCGTAGCATTCTCTAACTAATGTGCTGCATGGCATTTCTCTTTGCATTCCGCCTCTGTATCGCTACAGCCACCATTGTACCCCCAACAGCACCAGCAAGCGTTTCCAGTGGGGAACACACCACCGCAGTTTGGCCACCGTTCGAAATAGCATCCTGGTTTATCAAGTCCTTTAAGTTTCTCAACACCGAATGCATCCATGCCTCGACCTGTGTATGAACAAGCGAAAACATCATTTACAGATCTGACTACAAACAAATGGTTATAGAATAATACTAGGTCACAATCATATTAGACCAATCGATTCAATATATGATGTACTAATGGAACTATGGAAGGATCAGATATGAAGGGAAACATGTATCATTGTATCTACTGTACAAGCAAAGCATTGCAAATATATTGTGTAACGAAAATTTGGGATGAGACATAGGAAATAATCATATACGGAGTACTAGCTAGTTTACTTACATTGTGCGTGATCTGCATATAATCCAAGCAGAAGCAGCGAAAGCAGCACAAGGGCATCCAATATTTTCTTGGTATCCTTCATGTGTACAAGCTAAGGCAAGGCTCTGTGCGCTTCTTTGGGAGAAAGCCTGTGTTCCGGTGAAACGCAACGCCGCTTGCTTGATCTGTACAGATGATTCATATATATACACACGTGAGTATAAACGGCAACTAAAATCACAGCCACAGCACGGTCATGTATTTTTTTTTTTTTTTGAATTCAGACGGTCGGTCATGTATATAAGTGATATATACATGATTATTAAATGATTTCTTTCTATTTTTGGTGAAAGGTTTCCACAGCATTTTCCCTACCTGTGGACTATGGTAAAAATTCATTGCGGAGGTTAATAATTTCCTGACATTTTTAACAAGATAATGTGTTCTATTTTAGGGAACGTGTAATATAATAATATTAATTGCATGGTGCTGCAGAGATTATAGAAGAAAAATCAGTCGCCAGCTTGATAGATAACTTGCTGAAAATTACTTTCAAGCCTGGCAGACAACAAGATGGAAATTGCCTCCAGCCTGGCAGCATGTCAACCATTTCGCAAGAAAAAAGTTGCCCAAACTAGGGCAACAAATTTTGCCATAGATTTGACACGGTAATTGTGAGATATTAGCAAATTTTGGTAGTAAACCAAATGTCTGCAAAAATTTTGTTAATCAAAATTTAGCTGTACGTCAACCAAAATTAGGCTCTACGTTTGTGTTTATTTTGCTAGCAAATATATCCATGAGTTTCAAGAGGAGAACAAAAAGAACAGGAGCAAGCTAGGAATCAATCAAGAGATTGGAATCGTCATGTTACAAAATAGAGGTGTTTGATTATTATTATTTTTTAGTTTTTTGAATAGAATGACATGATCTATCACTAACTCATTTCTCATAAACTAATTAGTATTAATATAAAAGATGAAGTTATTAAACTTATAATTATGATACATCACATCAAATCAAACGGTTAATTGGGTCCAAGATATACTCTCTACTGCCACATCTGCTGTGTTGCTTAATGGGGTTGTTGGTAAGGATTTCAAATGCAAGAGAGGTGTCAGGCAGGGTGACCCTTTGTCTCCTCTCCTCTTTGTGCTTGCTGCTGATCTGCTTCAGAGTGTGGTTAACAAAGCTTATTAGGATAATGTGCTTCATCCTCCCTTTCCTTAGACAGCTGATACCCCTTTCCCTATTGTTCAGTATGCAGATGATACCCTTCTTATTATGCAAGTTGAGGAATCCCAACTCATTTTACTGAAAGATATGCTACAAACATTTTCTAATTCCACGGGGTTAAGAGTTAATTATGGGAAATCTTGCCTGCTGCCTAGCAATGTTGCTAATGAGAAAGCAGCTCACCTTGCTGAGGTTCTTGGATGTATCTGGGTCAGTTCCCCCTTACTTATCTTGGGCTCCCCATGGGGACAACTAAACTCCAAGTTAAGGATTATGCTCCCTTACTTTGCAGGATTGAAAGGAGGCTCTCTGCCAGTTCCAATTCCTCTGTTACTCTGGAAGGCTCCAGCTTGTTAATTCAGTTATCTCATCCCTTCCTACCTATTACCTTTGTTCCCTCAAGCTTCCAGTTTTGGTTATTGAGGTCATTGACAAATATAGAAAAGACTATCTTTGGAGAGGTTGTGACTTCAAGAAGAAAAACTACAACTTGGCTGCATGGCAGTTGGTGTTGAAGCCTAAGGACAAAGGAGGGCTTGGTGTTGTCAATCTCTCACTACAGAATGAAGCCCTTCTTCTCAAACAGCTGGACAAAATCTTTAATAAGAAATATATTCAATGGGTTAAACTCCTAGTGTGCCTCACTTCAGAAAAGAAAAAGGTTCGTTCTGGTGGAAAGATATTCTCAGACTTCATGATAAGTACAGGGGTATTGCTAGCTGTTCTCCCAATAGGGGTGATACTATCAGTTTCTAGGATGACCTTGTTCTTGGAAATGTAATGTCAGTTAAGTATCCTTCCCTCTATGGATATGCCAAGGAATTGATCATCTCAGTCCGTAAAGTTGTCACTACTCAGAACTTGGTCGATCTGTTTCATATTCCCATGTCCAGGCAGGCCTTCAATGAGTTGCAGCTGTTAACTGATGACATTGCCACCCTGATGCCATCTCTTTCTAGTAGCAAGGACCAATGGATCTTTATTTGGGACAACAACACCTTTTCTGCTAACAGGTACTATCATCATCATTTTGCTGGCATTGTAGCACCTCTACCCAATCGTTCAATATGGAAACCCAAGTATACTCCAAGTATCAAATTCTTTGCCTAGCTCATGCTTAATGACAGACTCAACACTCGCAATATGCTTAGGAGGAGAAAGAAATTTTTACAGGAGGGTTATAATTGTGCTCTCTGTCAGAATAATGTTGAAGAAACTCTTGAACATTTATTTTTTGATTGCCTTGCTCCTTCCTGTCGATGGCTGGCACTTGGCTTCACCTGGATAGCTGCAGACAATCTTTTTCAGAAAATCATCTTGGCATAGGAGACTTTTCCATTTGTTGACGCAAAAAGTGGTATAGATCTTCCTGTGTCAAGGGGAGCACACGAGCAGGCTCTCAGAGAGCGTACGGGAGCCGGAGTCCTTAATCCCCTAAGCCTGGACGTGGCAAGCCGAGCTTGGTGACTTCGATCTGAAGCGTGCCAGTCAATTTGACCTATAATTGACAAGGGATAGCAAATATCAAATTCTGGAACCTGTCGGTTTTGTTGTCAGACAGTTCCAAGATGTATGGTCCTCAATGACCGATGATTAACTAGAAAGTCAACTCCTACCAGTGTAGAGTATGTAGCAATAACAATACAATTTGAACGGCTAATCATCATATATAGCGAGTAAAGCAACCTATTTTAGCCGATCTCATCAATTGACAAAAGATAAGAGTTATGCAACACATGCCAGCTGTTGATGGTCGTTAATGACCAAATTTACCCATCAACTAACTCTCGGAAGAGACATATTTGTGATCACCAACATAGACTTAGGGTTTACACTAACAGAATTCCACGAGTTTTGGTGAATCTATGTTTCTACAGGTACATATCGGAAAAGCTATCAAAAAGAACGAATATGACAGATTACAACCACCTCAAATGATGATTTGGAATACACCACTGCGAAGAGCTCATCGAGACGATCGAAATAGATATATCATTTGCCTTTTTTGAAGTTCCGGATGAAAAGATTTCAATTCCATAGCAGGGGCTACACTAGAAGACTCCAGAAGGCGCGAGAAGACACCACGCGAAGCGGACCGCGAGAGGCCCCGGAGCCAGACCGACCGGTCTGGTCCTGGACCGGCTGATCTGCTACAGTGGCCAAACAGGCCCAGCTTTAGCCCACGTGCTCCACCACCTTAGGGTTTCAATCTCATCCGTCCGCCAAAGTCGGTTTGATCCAAGGGCTCACGTTCATCCCACTGGGCTATAAAAGGAGGGCAGGACCCCCAGGAGAGGCACTCATTCATTTGCTATTCTCTGAAACCCTAATCGAGAGGTGTCCCTTGAATGGTTAACCTCTCGAGGGCCAGCCATCAAGAGAAGATTAGTCCTCTCTAGGATCTAGTCTTCTAGATAATAGTGAGATGGAGAGTGAGGGAAGAGTTAGGAGGAGGTGCCGGCCTATCGGTGCCCCCTCTACGGCTTGTACTTTGGCAGGATCAAGCTCTACTTGAGCTTGCTCCTAGGATGTCTCTGGTGATGAACTTCTGATGCAAGTTATGTGTCTATATTATTTATATGGATCACTACTCTCTTTGAGTGCTTTATTCTCATCCTAGGGGGAGTAAAGTGTTATCGTAGGTGTAAGCATGGTGCTTAGGCTTAGGATAATCGTGGATGCACCCTATATTCCGGATTTGGTGGTAGCTCGCAGAGATGACTTTATAGCTCCGTTGAATCCTATGTATCCCACTATCCCATTTGTAGGCCAAGTAGAACATGGTTGCTAAGGAGATCAACATCCTATGTCGGTGTCTCCCCTTATGTAATGTCCCTAGTTAGCAATAGAAGACATAGGCTTACTCAAGTTAGAAGTAGAGAACCATAGTTATCCTCTCTACTCTTCTATTATTATCAACCTTGATTGCTTCTCTTAACCACATCAATTGTCGCCCTAGTTCTACCTTAGTTCTATTTTAATCTAGTCTCTACCTTCACCTTATTGTTATCCCTAGTTAAGTTAGACCGTAGTTGATCTCACACATTTTTCAGTGGAACGAAACCTGGAATACTTCTGGGATAAAGCTACAACGGTATCCGTGCGCTTCCGGATTATTCAGTGGGCGTTAACAGATATCAACAAGCTTTTTAGCGCCGTTGTTTTAGGAAACAGTTTTGTTTGAGTTGACTATGAACCTAGCTTAACTTTTTCTTTTTCTTTTATCCTTTACCTCTTTATCCTTCTTTCTTATCCTTTACTCCTCTCTTCTCTCTCTCCTCTATTCTTTCTTTCATTCTTTTCTTTTTAACTTTTGGTTTAGCATAAGTCACACTCTTATCAATCAATATGCTAAACCCATGAACGCAAGCTTTAGGCCACTATAGTCTTCAGAGCCTATCTTGGCATCTGGTTATGAGCTGCGCCCGTGTTGGGTAGACTTTATCCAAAAACAATCCTTCTCAGGAGAAGGCGATGAAAATCCATACTCACACCGATGAGAGTTCTTACTGAGATGTGCATGCTTTCGTATTACTGGCATGTCTGATAAGACTCTATAATGGAAGCTTTTTCCATTCTCTTTGACTGGAAAAGCTAAACATTGGTATAACAAAACCGTAGGAAGTATGCAAGGAGATTGGAAAGTATTGTATTCTGAATTTTAATCTAAATTCTTTCACATCTCTAAGGTAATTGATCTTCGGGAAGAGGTTCTATGCTTTAAACAGTTAGAGGAGGAATCTCTAGAAACATCATGGGATCACATTAATGATCTCCTCACTACAGGCCCAGACCTTTCTATTCTAGATCCAGTGTTGTTTCAACACTTTTACTTAGGCCTTAGTAAGGATTCTAAGCAGTTCCTTGATATAGTTTCTAGAGGATCTTTTCTTCATTTATTTGCTAGTGAGGCAAGGTCTTTGCTTGATAAACTTTGTGGAAGGACACCTTGCCCTAGTATTCAATATGAGCCCCCCGATAAAGAGAAGGAATTATTTCCTACTCCCTCCGTCCCGATTTAATTGTCGTTGTGGGTTTTTGTGCCACAAGTTTGATTCAATTTGTAGAAAATATATATAATATTTATGTCTTCAAATAAATTTGTTGAAAACTATATCTAAAGATCTTTCCGATGATACTAATTATGATACTAATCGATAATATTTAGTATTTATTAAAATTGCCGGCATCTGTTTTTTGGGAAGCATAGCGACAATTAAAAAGGGACGAAGGGAGTAGATGACAAGAGGAAGTTTCGATAGCTAAATCACACTTATTCCAATCCCATAATTTTGCTATCAATCCTGAACCATCCACATTCCAAAACCCACCAAGGGAAGAAGAAATTCAACCCTTAGAAAATCCTGATGTCGGAAAGAGCCTAAACTTCCAGTCCTATAAGAGACCTTCGAGTGAATATAATTCAAATCCCCTCAAGAAGGAATCTCTTAGAAAACATCTTCTTTGGGAAGAATTCAAGGATGACATGTCTAATGATGCCATAGAAGGAGAGCCAAGTCAATTTAATTCTAATCCTATCTTCTGTCCTTCGTTTCCCATATTAGATGTCTTACTTGAACCAATCTTAGAACCCATCCTTGACCCCAAAGAATCCCTTGACACTTGTTCTCCTAAGTCTCATGATGACCTTAGAGATCCACTAAGATACTTATAGCATAGGAATCATGATAGACTTAAGAATGACTAAGATGTGCTACAACAATGGCTGGAATGTGTAGAATGGATGGATCATGAAGAAGCCTTAATTGAATCCAACCTAGGCCTAGATCCAAATGATAAACTTATGACTCATCTAAGTTTGGAGGAGGCCATTGAGGAGACCAACTTGAGAGCCACCAATCCCAAGGAGATCTTGGACAATAATATGATTAAATAATATCATAGGCATGAAATGCATAATACAATATTTTGCCTATAGACATTTATAAAGAATCACCCTTGGAGATTAGTAAGAAAGATGACATCAATGAGCATGGAAGCTACTTCATAAAAACCTCATCAAAGCCATGCTCATATGACACATCTCTTGAATCTCTTGGTCTGTCTACCACACTCGAGATCTTTAACCCCCTCATACATCATATTCCTAAAAACTTCAAAAGGGTGGATGTAGATGCATATGTTTATCATAAACATTGTAGATCTCGATATGTGGATCTTAAGGTAGGTAGATAAAGATTAGTGTTGGAGGGGAAACCACTTCACCATCTTGAAGTGTGATTTTGAGGTTTCCCAACAATGAGCTTTTGACCAAGAACTAGCACTTTTAGTAGCACCTTTTGCTGAACTGCCCTTGTAAATTGAGTATAGAGATGTAATTGTGAAAATATTCCTTTGGGTATTCTTGTCACTAATCTTTTCAGGTTAAAACAAGAAGAATGAAGGATGATGGTGAAAGGCATGTCTAACCAATTATCTAGCAACATCATATCCAAACTTGATCTTGTCTTGCAAGAACTCAAGTGTGGGGGATGAGCTTCTAAAAGCCCTAGTTTGGTTTTGGCTAATTGATGAAACCTTGGACTAATCCATTTAGTTAAGAATGTGTATAGCTTTAGTATGGATGGTCCACTCAAGATGGAGCAAGGTGATGGATGGAGATGACCACAAGTGCTCCAAGTGAGAAAAAGGAGATGAAGTGGAGGTAAATAGGCTCAAGGCAAAGGTATAATCTATAGGGCCATTTGCTTTTAGTACTCAAGACACCATAGAGGGTGTGAGTACATTTAGGATAGATAACCGTACTATTAAGAGGAGTGATCATGTGTCGAAAATAGTTATCCAAGTGCCACTATGTGTTGGACTTTATGCATTGCATTAGAACCTAGTGTGCTAACCTTAACTCTTGCAAAATTCATTTGAAAAATGCTAACACGTGTGCACAAGTGGTGAGACACTTTGGTGTTGGCACATGAGAGCAAGGGTAGATGGAGTTTGGGTGAAAACCCCTCCCGCTGAGCTTGCGAGGCGGGACTCGATGAATTTTCTGAGTGAAGGGTGCTCTTCTAGGGGCATCGGACGTTGAGTCCCATGGCGTCGGACGCGTCTGATGACCCTGTGAAGTTTGGCACTGCACAGCGTTTGCATCTGCGTGTCCAATGAGAATACCTCTGCGCATCCGATCCAAAGCATTTCAGTTGTCAGAAAGCACAATGAACGTTCATCGGACGCTCGAGCGTCCGTTGCCACCTCGTGGATGCGTCCGATGAGCGTGTGCACAGTTTGGGAGCTCTCTGTGTTGCGTCAGTTGGCTTGGCCAGCGTCCGGTGAGTTACCTCTGACGCGCGCCTGTTTCGAGCTGCTTTGTGCGCGTCGGACGCGTCTGGTGAGTGTCACCTGAGCGTCTGACGCCTCCTTAGTGCGCAGGTAACAGCTAAATTCAAACGAGGACACGTGGCGATGATCTGTGGCTTGGGGGTAGGCATCAGACACATCCGATGCTTGGCATCTGAGCGTCCGATGGCCCCGAGTCAGCCCCACTTAGAACATAACGGTTCACTTGTTTGTGCGGGGGCTATATAAGCATGTTGGCTGGCTTGGGGAGCTTCTCTTGTACATTTTGATCATTCTTGAGCACCCTAGAGCTGAGCCAACCTCCTTCCTCTCATCTTGCTTGATTACTTGCATCCAAAGAGAGATTGGGAGAGATTCTAGTGCATTGCTTGTGAGTTCTTACATCTAATGGCACTAGTGATCATTTTCGCTGCATGATTGCTTATTCTCTTGGTGGTTGCCACCACCTAGACGGTTGGAGCAGCGAGGAAAAGGTGTGAGTAAGCCCGGTGATTGTTCTTGGCCACACCAACAAGTTGTGAGGGGTTCTTGGCCTTTCCCCATGGAGATTGCAAAAGGCACTCTAGTGGAATACGTGTGTCATTCAACTCCTAACCATTGGTAGGTTCTTGTGGTGCCTTTGAGAGGCTCGGTGTGTGATACCGATTAGCCACCAAACTATGTGGTCAAGGGGGACACAATGAGGATGCAGCGTGTTGGCAAGCACGTAAACCTAGAAGATAAATCATTGTCTTGGTCTTCTTGTGGTTGATCCATCGAGATCACTTGTTCTCTATTGACTTGATTGGATCATCAACTGGATTTCTATTGATTGAATCAAGATGGTGATTGGCTACATCCACAAGGCTTGGTTTGCATACATCAATCCCCTCTTTACTTTGTGCAAGTAGCATATTAGGGTGTGAAGAGTATTTTGATTGCTAAGGACATTACTCTTAGTGTGCTCTATTCTATTAGGTTGCTAGTTGATTGGTTAGGAGACTTGCAAACCCCCCTCTCTTGTAGGCTAGCGCAAAACTTGCTTGAGCGCCATTTTTGTTACTAACCAGTTCATCTAGTGTAATTGTAGAAATTTTAATTAGGCTATTCACCCCCCTCTAGCCAATTAGACCTTTCAAGTGGTATCAGAGCTAGGTCACCGTTGATTGAGGCTTAACAACCTACGGTGTTAAAATGGCTCAAGTCAACTATATCAATCATGTGGGGAAGCCGCCACACTTTGATGAAACCGGATATGATCATTAGAAGCGCAAGATGTGTGCACACTTGAAATCACTCAACCGGAAGCTTTAGGAGGTAGTGGACAAGGACTTTGCGGTGATCAACCCCAATGATCCCACCACAAGAGAAGAAGAGAAGCTCCAATTCAACGACATTGCAATCAACACTTTTATGAGTCTCTTGATTCTAAGGTGTTTGAGCATATCAAGGATCTTGAGAGAGCACATGATGTTTGGACAAGATTGAAAGAAACATATGAGGGTACTCAAGCCGTTAAGAGTGCCAAGGCATATATCCTCAAGGACAAGTTTGCTTTATTCAAGATGGAGGATGATGAGAGCATTGCCAAAATGTTCCACCGCTTGCAAGTGATTGTCAATGATTTGAAGAACTTGGGTGAGAAGGTGGAAGACAAGGACTTCATTCACAAATTCTTGAGAAGCTTGTCCGAAAGATTTGAATTCTTGGTTACAATGATGGTGAGAGATGGGCTTGACAAACAAACCGCAAACCAAGTACTAGGTGAGGTGATCACACATGACACCTACTGTGTGAAAAGGAATAGGGTTCCAAGGATGAAAAGAATGACAAAGAGAAGAAGAAAGACAAGGAAGTGGTTGTATTCAAGGCTACTTTATCAAAAGGCAAGAAGAAGCAAGAATCAAGTGATGATGAAACGAGCACAAGCTCAAATGAAGATGAACAAATAGCTCTCTTTGTGAAGAGATTTGGCAAGTTCATGAAGAAGAAGGGCTATGGTGCTAGGAAGAGAAGAGATCACTTCAAGAAGAAGGATGACAAGAAGAGATGCTTCAAGTGCAATAGCAAGGATCACTTCGTTGCCGATTGTCCTCTCAATAGTGACAATGATAGTGATGATGACAACAAGAAAAAGAAGGACAAAAAAGGCAAGAAGGACAAGAAGGGTGACTACAAGAAGAAGAAGAAGGAGCAATCATACATGGTCATATAGGATAGTGATGCTTCTTCAAGTGATGATGATGAGAGTGATGATGACAAGAGGAAGAAGAAGGGACAAGCAAGCATTGTAATCAACAACAAGCCTTCCATCTTCGACACTCCATCATGCTTCATGGCAAAGAGCTTAAAGGTACTATCCGATGATGATGATAGTGAGGAGGATAGTGATGCACACTACTACAAAAATGATTTTGCATGACACAGCATACGCATTAACCGTGGCGGTTGGGCTAGCCCACCGCCGCCGTTAATCGGTGGCACGGCTGGCGTCGGCCGCTGTCCAGCGACCGCCACGGTTAATCATTAACCGTGACGGTTGGCTAAAGGGAACCGCCACGGTTAATGCTCATTAACCGTGGCGGTTACATTGCAGTAACCGCCACGGTTAATGGATTAACCGTGGTGGTTATTATTATGCAACCGCCACTATTAATGAGCATAACCATAGTGGTTATTCATAATATAACTGCCACTGTTAATTAAATAAAGAAATAGATTTAGTTCTGTTGGTGTTTTTCCACTTTGTTAACACCATCTTTACCGTGTTCAATGTGCCTAAGGATGGAGAAAATTAAATAAAGAAATAGATTTGGTTCTGTTGGTGTTTTTCCACCAGTAGAGCCCATGCACTTGATCTCTACCTTGGTTTTGCAAACTGAACAACACGTTGAGCAAAGTTTATTAATTCTCCAAGTAAAAGTTCTGTGAATATGCACACTGAGCAAGATGCTACCAGCTACTATTAAAGCTCTACGGGCCAAACCAAAGAACAAAAGTGATATCACCATCACTAGAGGTATGCAACCATCAAGACCTCCATCTCTCAAGATAGAGATACACAAGAGTAGAAGAAGAGGTCTTGTCAAGAGACTTTAAATTTCATACCCTTGCCATGAGGTAATATGGTAGTTATCTAATTAATTAGTATTCCTATCTACATTAATAATTTCACCTTAACATATTCATAAACATTAAAAAAATCTTTCGTTATTGCTTTATGTACTGCATCATAAAATATTAAAAGCCCCACGTGAATAAACTTATGGTAACCCTGTAGGAATATTTACTGTGGTGGCATAAAAAATTATAATAGCTCCTGTATTTACTTTCTTGCATTATGAAAAGCCTAAACCCCATAAGAATAAATATTCCCCTGTGGTGGCATAAAAAATACAACTATATATCATATACACATTTCTACATAATTAAACCAGAAAAATCCTAAAAAAGAGAATCCTGCTAGAACTTGTCAATTTGAAATCAACTCATAAGAATAATCAATTACTTATTGGCTGATCACTAACCTCTTATTAAATTCGAGCCTCGAGTTTTGGTTTTTCCTGTTAGAGTATAATTATGCAGGAACAATATTATGACAAGGAGAGAGTCTATCAGTGGCATCCAAAAGGACCGCTGCTGGTTAGCTCACTCTGAAGATCATCAACACCAAGTATTGCAAACATCTAGCTTGGGGGAGGAGCATCCCCTATTTATCAGGTAACTATACCTAGGTGATTATCGAGTCTATTTTATATAGTCATAAAATATCAAAAATATGTGAGCACATGAAGGTTCACAATAGTATCATAGGAAATTTTAAAAATGCTAAAAATATATGGGCACATGAAGGTCCATGTCTTTAGAGTCTTGTGAGTCTAATAAAAAATAAAAAGATGGATAATAAATTAAAATCAAATAAATATACTTAGCTATTTACTAAAGTGTGATCATAGTGTGTGTCTGTAGTCGGTCTAGTTTAGAGTCAACTAAAAACTGAAGAACATTAAAATTTTGTCTTGGAGATGATGAATAGTTGCTCTACCATAATTCCTTTCAAGTGCCTAGTTTTTAACCATGAATTCTCCTGAGTTTTAGACATGACCACTTTGATATAATAATTTACTCTGAACCTGAAAATTGTGGAGGCATATGCTTGAGCTAAGTCTAAGTAATTGATTGATATAATACATGAAGGTCTAAGCTGCTATTTATTTTATTCCTAGCATTACTAAGTTTTAGAGATTTATTTTAAAAACCTAAAATCTTACATGATGAGCTCTTGTATGATAAAATTTGAATTCCTACCAAAGCCATATATAATACATTTAGAGTTAAGAAAACCTTTGCGCATTCATGCTGCTTGCTTTGTATTGAGTTTAGTCAATCTTTGTTGTAGACCTTATGAGAGCCTTGTCATGCTTTTAAAATCAAGATCACTGACGCACTCCACCTACATATGCATTACTCCTACTCTGGAATGTAAGCGCAGTTATTTTCCACTTTCATCTAGATCCACCTTAAAAATATTTTTTCTCATACACTGGGAGTAAAACACCCAAAAATATACCCTATGGGACAACCCTCATTTAATTGCTCTAAGTTCTTATCATTATCTCTCCAATTATTTATTTTCAAAGGGTGCATGTGGCTATACAAAAGTATTGAAAAAAAAGAAGAAGAAAAAAAAGGGGAGTAAAAGATGAACAAGTGTCACAACAATTAAAACAATGGGTACATAGATGCTCGCCTCCCAAATTAACAAAAAAAGAGAAAGAAAGAGAGAATAAAGATAGCCCATGTTTTTCCGTGAAAAGTTCTAAGGAGGGAGTTATTTTTAAAGAGCAAAAGTAGAATTAGGATTAACCACTAAATACCAAATATACACCTATCCACCATATTCCATACATATGCACATCTTGATTTGATTGTATGCCTTGATTCTCTGTGGATCCATTGTTTGACTTTACAATATATGAATTGCAAGTATGTTCATCCTTGTTATTGTCACTCCTATGAGCTCCACTATAAATGCTTAGTTGTAGGAAGGCATGACATTATTAATGCCTCAGAGAGATCCATAAATACCATATATAATAAGAGACTTGAGGGTATCATACAATTAAGCTCTGAGTTTTATTTTGAAAACTTACAAAACTCTAGAATATTGGTACTGTGAAGAATTTGAGACATAGTGCTTGACTTGATTGTTCTATCTTTTGATTGCTCAAGACTTATGCAAAAGCTGAAAAGCCCTATAGTTAAAGGTAAAATGGGTAAGTTTAAAAGTTAGAGCAGTTTTGTCTAAACCACAGGAAAATTTCTGTTTGAAAGCATGTGTACTTAAAAGAAATAAAAGTATTGCAGCAACTCCTAATCCAAAAATTTTAATAATTAGACTTAGGTTGTTTGCCAAGGGACTGGCAAAAGGTAAGCTTGGGGGAGTTGTTGACGGTGGATAACGTCAACTTTTATTAGAACTTTAGACATGAAAAGGCACATGAATACACACTAGTCTAGGATTTTAACTGACAAGTTCCACGAGTTTTGCATATTCTATATTTTCTAGGGATTATTCCAGAAAAGCATAAAAGAGAGATTATAGTGCATAATTATCACGAAACTTATCCACGTCGGTAAACACCGTCATCAGGCTCAGGAAGGATCTAGAAGACACCCGAAGAAGCGGGACCCACAGGGGAGACCAGGTGGGGCCGTCCGGCCCCACCTTGGCGCCGGTCGGCGTCCCTAGGTCATCTGGCCGCCGCCTTCTAGAGTCTTCCTCCCACGCTTCCTTGGCACCTAAGTAAAGCATCCCTACGTCGATCTAAGGTCGGTTTGATCCGACGGTGCACATAACATGAAGACGCGGATCGATGACGTGGCGGTTCCTTGCCCCCTACTCCACCTCGGCCTATATAATGACGCCCCAAGGCTCCTCCTAGAGGCATTCTACACCCCGATGCTTCATATTCTCTACATAAATTAGGGTTAGGGTCCCTCTGGTTGATCTAGTTCTAGTTCATCTAGTTGTAACAATTAGGAGAGACTAGTTCTTCTAGATCTAGTCTTGTTTAGATTAGTAAGAGAGATAGAGTAGAGGAGTAGAGTTCTGGAGGAGTTCTGGCATGTCGGCGCTTCTTCGTAGCTATATTCGTCTGGATTCAGCTCCCTCGCCCGGAGCTGCGTTCTGAGGTACTTTTGTATTCAACATTCTGATTCATGTAAGCATTTGTTCTTATTGTTCTTAGGTTTACAACTCATACTGAGTGCTTTGGTCTTGGTAATTACTTGATTGAAGTAATAATTCGTAGTGTAGACGTGGTGTTTGAGCTATGATTGCTTGTGGATGTCCCCTGATTTGCCGGATAGTGGTAGTTCACGTAGGTGACTTTATAGCTGCGTTAATTCCTCTGTAGTCCACTTCCTGTGATAGGATTGATAGGCGCCCCCAGAAGTGGTAGTAGGAAATTACTCTGTTTCTTCTCCTATTAGGTTACTGCCCAGTTAGAACAGTATTATTCAAAGCTTACCGGTAGTCGGAACAAGATATCATTATGCTATCTCCTCTTTCTTGATATTATCTAGCTTAATTGTTGGGTTAAGACTATAGACTTTGTCATCATCACAATTGTTCCCTTACGATATTTAAAACCTCCGGGTAAAATATGACACTGGTATGATATCTGTGCGCTTGCGGATAATCTTACTTAATTCTTATTTAAAGGAATGCAGTTAATTTATACCAACAAAGGCCCATGTGTTGCACATTGCAGGCAAATGTCTTCGCACCTTCAGGCACATTCTTTATAAGGATTATATCTAGAAAAATAAGTCACTGTTGACTAAGTATAGCTTCCTCTCGGCTGATGCTTGGGCCCGCTTCGTCAAACAGAAGAGCACCGATGAATCAAAGGCCAAGAGTGAGAAGTTTGGTGAGCTTGCAAGGAGAAACACGATCCCTCACCACTTGGGCATGACAGGTTATGCCGGTAAAAAGCCGATATGGCGGCAGCAAGAGAGGGCAGTGGTTGAGGCAGGGCAATAGATCCCCTATGAGGGCTATGATGAGAGGGCAAGGGACTTCCTCTATGCCTACCAACCGAAAAAGCTAAAGCCAGAAAAGAGCAAGTTCAAAGCCTCCGCAGGCCGAGGAGGCGGGATCTTGGTTGTCGCTGCGGCCGAGAAGACCGGAACATTTTCACCTCGCCGGGAGAAGGACGTGCTCACCGAGGCATTGGGAAACCCTGAGCACCCTGGTCACGTTCGTGGCATGTCATCGAGGAAGAGCTGGAAGACAGTGGATTCTTGGGCATCCGACGCGACCTCGCAAAGGACGAGGCAGGCGTACAAGGAAAGACTTGTTCAACAAGGCCGCGATGAAGCGATGAAGGAGTTGGCAATGGGCCAGATTAAGGATGTGTTCACGAGCAATGACCCTAGGATGCAGGAGCTAAGGGCGCAGATGTTTCGGCAAATTGGCGTGGATGTGCCACAAGTTCAAGCCAGCAGTCAAGGGGACATGCAACAATTGGGAGCCATACCTCCTAGGTTTCCCATTGATGAGATCATCGAAGAAACCAGTGTCCTGCTTTTGGTGCCCTTCGGTAGAATGAATAAGAAGAAGAAAGTGGCCACAGGAGTGTTATATCCTGGGGAAGGAACCAATTTATACAATGGCATGCCGAAACCGGCCGATTATGCCATGGTGACCGTGACATGGTTCAATCCAGAGTTTGCAGATGAGGAACTCGACTTTCCAACTCTGACCGGACAAAGGTTCCTCAGAGGTGCTGTTCTAGAGGATGTGCTGTGGAATAACAGCGACATTATGTTGGACCCGAAGATGCCTGTGTCATCACATCATACGCCTTCTTCTAGGACTGGTGACTATGACGACCATCACGGTGGTGGCGGCGACCATGGTGGTCCGGACACTCCTTCTGGCACAAGCACTCCACAAGCCGAGGCGGGGGGAGCATCAGGCTTTGCAACACCACCTCCAAGTGTTGAGAAGGACACGAGGCAATGTCCTCCTGCACCAGCGAAGCCTACCAATGATGACACAAGTGTTCCAAAGGACACAACAAGCCAATGCCCCCCACACCGGTAGAGCCAACCGACAATGAGACAGAACGGATCGATGTCTATACCAGGGTGGAAAGGGCGGCCATCGCCTTGTCCAACGAGTTCGTCTACTCCACTAAGTGTGAAAGGTATGATTGCAAGCATGCATAAGCATTGAATGCATGGAGAGGGTGTAATAAGTAGATATTTTACTGTTGAGTATCTTAAGTGCAGGCCAAAGTCTCTAGTGTCGATTTAGGGGTTCTCAGATGATTGCCCGTATAACTATGAGCATGGAAAGTTCATGCTAACCTTGGGTGCTCTCATGGACGAGCCGTGGGACGTTAGGAGGTTCCATCTGTGGTACATGGAGGCGGCAAAGGTAGGCCTCAAAGACTTCGTTGTCAAGGTGCCCAAGGAGTACTTTCACTTGAACGATGATGTTGAAATACCTATCGAGTTTAGACACATGCACTACCTACTGCGACGGAAGGACCTTGACGTCGCTCAAATCACCTTGTTTGCCCTGTAAGTTCATTGCGATCTTAACACCTTTATTGCATCACTGAAGCTACTTTAGAAAGATTGTAATAATACTATATGCAATGACTTGTCTTTGCAGGATGCAGGCCCATATATCCAAGCAAAGGGCCTACATTGTATACGCCTCTCCGATGCATATTATGGAGAGAGTCATCACGGGGTATGATGTGCCAGATGATCATCCAGACATGCTAAAATTGAAACCAGAAGCAAGACCGGTAGCCCGAAGAATAACAATACAAACTACGAGGTATAATGCGGGAATGTACCTCAAAAGATGCATGAAGGCGGTTAGCGAAACTGAATGTCTCATGGCTGCCCACTAGTTCAGGTAAGTCTTGGATACTTGGCACATTTGAAATCATTCAGTTTTCCATGTCTCAAGATCTGAGATCTTTATTGTTTGAATGGTGCAAAAAGGGCCTAGTGGGCCACTGGATTTCATTCTTAATCTATCTTCAGGACGGAAGGGCCATTGTATTAGACTCTTTGAACACTCCAAAGCAAAGGCTACCGTGAGTTTGAACTAACATTAAAATAGTAAGTAAATGTACCTATCCTTTTACATTTAATTTAACTATATGTTCAATCTGGCGCTGACTCATAGTCATTTTTGCTTACATAGCGCTTACAAGAAGTACTTGCAAGATCCCGAATGTATCGATCGGAGATCGGAGGTGAAGATGCTAAAGGATGGTAACTCTTTGAAGATCAAGTGCAACTTCAAGGTACGTGTGGCAAAAGCCATGCTATTGAAGTATTCTTGATCTCACACTATATGTTTGTAATCGATTGTACATTACATTTCGTGCAGTGCGCAAAACAACCTGAGGGTTCTTCACTGTGTGGATTCTTCGTTTGTGACCACCTTAGAGTGTGCCCCCAATACAGCAACAGTTGGTGGGTTCTTAAAAAAGAACAAAAGAAAAGGAGCCGAAGAGAAATAGGAGACAAGCAACATACCCAAACTGTAGCAGACATATGCAAGTTTATCATGCAGGACTGTGTGCTCGAAGGAAGAAAGTTCTTCAACCCCAATAGCGATTATGCTCAAAACCCTCGGCATGAGAAGATTAGGAATTGGACAACCAAGCTATGCGTCCAGGACTACAAGTTAGGAGACATCTTCTTAGGTTCGAAACAAGCCACTCCTTAGGTTGTAGTGGAGAAATGTACAATTAGGAGAAAACTTTGAATTCTTGCATGTTTAACTTGTCATTGTGACTTGCATTCTACACTTGGCGTGTATATATCTGTGTTATCTATATATGTTTCATGTGCTTTTGTCCATTTTCATTTATTTACAAATTTTAATTTCAATTTTAAATGCAGAAAGTATTTTTTTAAAAAAAATTGAAAACATTAACCGTGGCGGTTACATTACAAGAGACCGCCACCGTTAATATATTAACGGTGGCGGTGGAGCTACAACAACCACCACGGTTAATGGATTAACGGTGGTGGTCTCCTTAAGAGCAACCACCACGGTTAATGTATTATCCGTGGCGGTTACCTAAACCGCCACGGTTAATCCTTGATTAACCATGACCTATGCTTGGTGGCGGTTAAGAAAACCGCCACGGTTAATCTATTTTAACCGTCACGGTTAAAGATGCTATAGTAGTGATGATGAGGAGTGCTCCAAGGAGGAACTAGTAAGCATGCTACAAGATGCTCTATCTTATATTGAGATGAAGAGGAAGGAGTGCAAAGAGTTACGCAAGAGCAAACAAGCTCTTGAGCAATCCTTTGATGAGCTCAATGCTACTCATGAGAGGCTAATGTAAGCCCATGAGAAGCTTGAGAAAGCTCACACCAAGCTTGAGAAAGCTCACTCCTCCCTTCTTGATCAAGCTAAGATTGAGAATGTTGTAGAGACATGCAACGTTGGAGTCACTTGTGATATTCTTGATGAATCATTTTATACTCCTTTTATTGTGCCTCCCACTAACCCCTCTTGTAGCTCAAGCAATGCCACATCTACTAGTAGTGATGGTTTCACTTATGATGCCTCACTTATGATGGAGAATGAGACCCTCAAGAGAGAGATGAATGAGCTCACTCACGCCCTAGGCAAGGCCTATGGTGGTGAGGCCCGCTTGCTAAATTGCTTGGGTAGCCAAAGGTTTTCTCTCAACAAAGAGGAATTGGGCTATACCACCAAGAATGGCAAGGCGGCCTTTGTCACTCACAAGACTAGTTTTGTGAAGGGCAATGGTCGGTTTTGCTCTAGTTGCAAGCAAGTTGGGCACACAGAGCGTTATTGCAAGAACAAGAAGAATGCTAACATATCCTCAATTCAATTTGATTCTTGTTATTTGCTTACCAAGGGTGCTAATGGTGTGAAGGCTAAGTTCATTACTGCTCCCATTATTAGCCCAAAAAAGAAGGCAATTTGGGTACCTAAAAGTTTAGTGACTAACCTTGGAGGACCCAAGCAAGTTTGGGTACCTAAGAAGAATTGATTTTCTTTTGTAGGTCAATTATAAAGCCGAAGGAAGGCATTGGGTACTTGATAGTGGGTGCACTCAACATATGATCGGTGATGGAAGGATGTTCAATTCTATCTTATCAAGTGGTGATTGTGGTGTTGACTCAATTACATTTGGTGATAATGGCAAAGCAAGGTCAAGGGCTTGGGCAAGATAGCAATCTCAAATGATCTCTCAATTTCAAATGTCTTGTTAGTGAAATCTCTCAACTTCAACTTATTGTCCGTGACTCAATTGTGTGATCTTGGTTTCAAGTGCATCTTTGGCATTGATGATGTGGAGATTATGAGTGTTGATGGAAGTAATTTGATCTTTAAAGGCTTTAGATATGAGAATCTCTATTTGATAGATTTCAATACAAGTGAAGCTCAACTCTCAACATGTTTGATCACAAAGTCAAGTATAGGTTGGTTGTGGCATAGAAGACTTGGACATGTTGGCATGAAGCAACTCAACAAGCTAGTCAAGCACAATCTTGTGAGAGGGTTGAAGGATGTGACATTTGAGAAAAACAAGCTTTGTAGTTCATGTCAAATAGGCAAACAAGTTGGCAACACCCATCCTAAGAAGAGCATGATGAGCACATCAAAGGCATTTGAGTTATTGCACATGGATCTATTTGGACCAACAACATATGCTAGCATTGGTGAAAATAAGTATGGATTTGTGATAGTGGATGACTACACAAGATACACTTGGGTCTTCTTTCTAGTTGACAAGAGTGAAGCTTATGGCATATTCAAAACATTTGTTAAGAGATATCAAAATAAGTTTGAAACAACAATCAAGAAAGTAAGAAGTGATAATGAAAGTGAGTTCAAGAACTCAAGAGTTGAAGAGCTATGTGATGATATTGGAATTGGGCATCAATTCTCGGCCAAGTACACTCCCCATCAAATGGTGTTGTTGAAAGAAAGAATAGAACTTTGATTGACATGGCAAGATCAATGCTTAGTGAATACAATGTGGATTTCTCATTTTGGGCCGAAGCTATCAACATGGCTTGCTATTGTAGCAACCGCCTTTATTGCCATGGCATGCTGGAGAAGACACCCTATGAGCTATTGAATGAAAGAAAGCCCAACATTGCATACTTTAGAGTGTTTGGATGCAAATGCTATATTCTTAAGAAAGACACAAGATTGAGCAAGTTTGAGAAGAAGTGTGATGAAGGGTTCTTGCTAGGGTACTCCACCACAAGCAAAGCATATAGAGTTTGAAATCTTACTCATGGTATAGTTGAAGAAGTGCATGATGTTGAATTTGATAAAACCAAAGGCTCTCAAGATGAGGAAGAAAACCTAGATGATGTGAGAGGAATTCAATTGATCAATGCAATGAAAGAAATGGATATTGGTGACATAAGGCCTAAGCAAGATGATGATGATGTACAAGTGTTATCACCTTCAAATGTGCAACCAAATCAAGATCAAGCAAGTACTAGTAGCTCTAATGATGACAAGGAAGATGATGAAGTTCAAGTGCAACAAACTAGTTCATCTCAAGTTGTGCAACCAAGTAATCAACCAAGCTCAAGATATCAACCACAAGTTCTCCAACCTACTCATATTGTAAGAGATCATCCTCTAGATCAAGTAGTTGGTGACATTAGAAGTGGTGTACAAACTAGATCAAGATTGGCATCCTTTTGTAAGCACTATTCATTTGTCTTATCCATAGAACCAAAGAAGATAGAAGAAGCTTTGATGGATTATGATTGGGTCAATGCTATGCATGAAGAGGTCAACAACTTTGAAAGAAATTAAGTTTGGAAACTAGTTGAGCGTTCTAAGAATTACAATGTCATTGGCACCAAGTGGATATTCCGAAATAAGCAAGATCAAGATGGCATAGTTATGAGAAACAAAGCAAGATTGGTAGTACAAGGATACACTCAAGTTGAAGGTCTTGACTTTGGAGAAACCAATGCACTGGTTGCAAGATTGGAGGCAATTAGAATCTTATTAGCCTATGCTTGTGCCCATAACATCAAGCTATATCAAATGGATATGAAGAGTGCATGATACATCAATGAGCTGGTGTATGTTGAGCAACCCCCGGGATTTAAAGATATCAAGAAGCCTAACCATGTCTACAAGTTGAAGAAGGCCCTCTATGGATTGAAGCAAGCTCCAAGGGCATGGTATAAGAGATTGAGAAACTTCTTACTCTCTAAAGGGTTCAAGATGGGGAAGGTCGATACTACTCTCTTTACTAAGAAGATTGGAAATGACTTGTTTGTGTTGCAAATCTATATGGATGATATCATATTTGGGTCAACTAATCAAGATTTTTGTGAAGAGTTTGGCAACATGATGGCAAAAGAGTTTGAAATATCTATGATTGGAGATCTTAGCTACTTCCTTGGTCTACAAATCAAGCAATTGAAGAAGGACACATTCGTGAGTCAAAGCAAATACATCAACGACATGATAAGGAAGTTTGGGATGCAAGATGCAAAGTCAATTGGTACACCAATGGGTACAAATGGACATCTTGACATGGACACAAGTGGTGATATGTTGGATCAAAAGTTGTATCGGTCTATGATTGGAAGCCTACTCTATGTGACCGCTTCTAAACCCGATGTCATGTTTAGTGTGTGTATGTGTGCAAGGTTTCAAGCATCACCAAGAGAAAGTCATTTGAAGGCAACCAAGAGGATATTGAGATATCTGTAACACCTCTGGTGTTGGGCTTATTAAAACACATGCATTAACTGGCCATAAGCATCATCCTCATCTCATTTATGCACATGCGTGACAAGTCTTTATCCTTTTTGTATGCTTATTCTCATGTGAAGGTCATTTCTTGCTTGCTAGGCTTGATAGATGTTATGTCATGGCTTGTAAAGTTGTTAAATATGCTCTACAGTAGCTTAAATATGCTTAGGACACTTAATGGAACAATGTTCATGTTGATCATTTTGCCTAATTATGCTCTTAAGTGCTACTTTGACTTGGTATGCCTTCTAGAGCTTCCTTGTTTGATAGATTAAAAAGTGCAAGCTAGGAACTTTGCATGGCAGTGAGTCCTAAATTAAAGTTGTAAAGAATTTTATGTAGAACAAACTTTGTTTAAGGCTCATATCATGAAAATGTGCTTAAAGTGCTCAAAAGGACACATTTCTGCTGAAGTCAGTGCTGTTTTTGCCTCTGAAATTTTGGCTAAGTCCTAAGTGACTTTCAATTTGTTTTTAGGTCTCTTTAGTGACTTGTAGTTTGCAAACCAAGCCGAACCAGAGGAAACATGTGTAAGCAAAGTTGTAGATCAATGATAGGGCTACAACTTTTACTAATACCATTTTGGCTAATACTGCACAGATTAGGAGTTAATGACCGTTGAAAATCCGCCATTAGTCGGCCCTCGCTTTGGCCCGAAAGCGGCGCCGATGCCAATTCAAGCGGCCGGCCGTGGCCGACCAGCGTTAAACCCGCAGCGCCCACTTGGTGGCCGTGCGCCGGTGCTGGGCCCACTGGTCAGGCCGCCGTTGCCACCACATCACCCACGCCCTGCCCCAGCTCTCCCACGCCCTCACTTCCTCTCTCTCGCTCGGCCAGATAGGAGAGCAAGGGGAGAAGGCGACACAGCGCCGCCGTGAGCTTCACCGCCGTGCAGCGCCGCAGCCACCACACCACTGCCGTTCAAATCACGCCCAAAGCTCTGCCATGATCTCCTCTTCCACCCGACACCGCTAGCAAGCCGAGCCGTTCTCAGGTGAGGGCGCATTGCGCCATTCGGCAAAACAGCCGCCATGGCCGGAGCGCCGCCGAGCTCCAAGCTCGCTGCGGCTAGCTCTACTCCGACTCTCTCTCCCTCTCCTGTCTCATGTACAAGGTCCGCCGTAGTGCGTAGTTGGTGAAACCCTAATTGGTTTCGCCAATTAGGGCCTCGCACACCGAACGGCCGCCGCCGCCGCCAGCCGCGCCGCGCCGTGCCATGCACGCGGTCAAGCTCCCTGGAGCTCACTGCCGGTCCCAATCCGTAACCCTAGCTTCGCCCTAGGTCCTCTTTAGCTTTTCTAGAGCTCAGGCGGGCTCGACATTGCCGGAGACGACAATGGCACCGCCGTGCCGCCATCCCCGCCGTCGAGCTTGCTCCGGCTAATGCGAGCACCTCTAACCTACCTCAATCGACGCATTAGGTCTAGGGGAGCACGTTGGTGGTGTCGGTCTCGCCGGAGACGCCGCTGGCCGACGAGCTTTTCACGGTCAAAATACGCCCCCGCCCATTGCTCTGCTCGGTTGCACTGAAGGGTGGGGCCGTTGACTGCTGGGCCCGCACGTCAGTCTAATAGATTTAGGTTTTTGTTTTATTTATTTCTAGAAAATGGTACAAGTTTCAATAATTCATATCTTGAGCAAATGAACTCCAAATTGAGTGATTCCAATTTTGTTAGATTCCTCTGAGTGTCTAGTTTTCAATAAAAAGTATGAAACTTGCTATGTTCTGCAGTAAATTTTGCTTGGTGTATTTATCTTTGTTAATGACTTGGAAAATGGTTTAATCCATAACTAATTAATGGATGATGCTAAAAATATGAATCCAGTTGGGTTAGCTTTGTCTTGACATGCTCTATGTAGGAAAAATATTGGTTGGCATATAATCCTATTTTGCATGGCAGTTTGCTAAGTAAGTTGTTTAAATGCCTTGATTAGTGAGCTATTTATCATGTTTTCTATACACATGCTATTGAGATAAAATTTGATACAAAGTATACTTGTGATGTTATGATGATAAGAAAATTATGAAATCTATTGTTTGATACTTTTCAAATAGATTTGTGAATTATCATCTTTTAAGCTTGTGTAGCTTGTTATTTTGCTATAGGAAGTTGTACTTAGTATTTTTGAGGTGAAATTTGAACTGTGGTCTATGTGAGATAAGTTTAGTCTACTGTAATTTTTGTGGATATTTCTGAGTACTGTTGCTTCATGCTCATTTGTGCCCTTAATTTTTTTTGACGGGAAAAGACTGCGGGGGAGTTCCCCACAGTGCGCATTTAAATTATATTAGTAAAAGGAGAATAAAAGAGGTTCTTACAAACAAGAATTAACTGAAAGCGTCAAGCCAAACACAGAAGGCTGACTTTAAATCCTCTCTAAAGCGAGCCGATTGCAAACGACATTGATTTTTAAAATTGGAAAACCAGATATTCAGTGTCGGCTGCCTCCTTTGGAAGACTTGATCATTCCTTATCTTCCACAGCTCCCACGATGCTATCAATGTTATCTCGGCGAAGAAAGGCAGGGGTGATGCATTCCTATTCTGCATTATCCGATCCAACAGCTGCAGTGAGTTGTCCCAGACAATTTGTAGTTTGTCCCAACAGGCTTGTGCAAAAGGGCATTGGAAAAATAGGTGGTCGATGGTTTCATCTGCTCCCAACGGGCACATGACACAGGTGACTGAACTCTGAATATCCAAGTTCCTCCTCCTTAACATAGACTTGGTGTTAAGCCTGTCCACCAAGACTAGCCAGGCAAAAAATTTTATGCGGTTGGTACATCTGGACTTCCAAACGGCTTGAAAGATGGGATGGGCTTCTACTGGACTGAAGACATGATTGTAGAATCGTTTGGAGGTGTATCTGCTACTCCATACTGGTAGCCATTGGTCTGTCCTGGAGTCATCATATGAGGTTTGCAGAAGGTGGGTTTGCAAGTTATCAAATTCCAGAAGGGCCTGTTGTGATAGAGGCAGGAAGAAGAGATCATCGAGATATTCAGTCTGCATAACATTTGTGCCCTTAATTAGCTAGGTTAAATGAAAAAGGTATTTTTATAAGTGTTTTAAGGTGGACCATCATGTTCTCTGTTAATCATTAGTCCTACGTTAACTTTTGGTTAAGTTGGGTGAGCTTGATTTGCATGTCTCAACATGAGTAAATAATTAGTTCTCCAATTTAAACTTGTTCTGGACAGCTGGTGGCACTTTGGTTTTGCATGCTTAAGATGATGTTTTCTAACTTTAGGGTCAATAGTAAGTTGGTAGATAATTGTATTATATAGTTTCTATTAAAATTTGAGAGCAATTGGTTGAGTAGTTTATGAGTTATGGCTATATCTTGTTAGGTTTCTAGAAAGTGCTCTTCTCTAGAATTTTTGGGCAGATCTGGAAAACTTGTTTATTTAACTTTGTTAGTTTCTGAATCTGCTTGTGACGTCTAAATAAAATTGTAGACAATTTCATAAGCTTTCCAGAATATCTTCTTACATGTCATTTGGAGTTATAGAACTCAAGTTACAGTTATTTCTTTCAGCTGCTGTTTGTTGGTCAGAAATGCTGAATTGCTTTACAAGTGATTGCTTGTTCTTGTGTGTGAAGTTATATCTTGTAGATGTCATGCTAATTCATATAAGTTGATTAGGTGCAAGTTGTAATTCTTTAACTGAAGATGAAAAGTTAACAGCGGTCTAAGGAAGTGCTAGCTTGTGATACAGGAATAATTGCATGTCAAAACCATGTAATTAGGAAGGTATTTAATTATGGGTAAACTGTCGGGTAGTCGTGGTGCTGAAGCAAGTGTGTTGGGGCACACTTGTGGAAAGTATTTAGCTTTTACTGCTTTAATTTGATTTTGTTATTTATAACATATTATTGTGGGAACTGTTGGGCTGCAATGAATTTTTTATAGGTACACTAATAGCGCAAATGTGTAGACCGACTAGTTACATATATTGAGAGAACGTATGTATGCCACCGTCTAGAACGCTAGAAAAATAAATTTATTCTAGGTTGTGAGGACGTTGGAATGATTCATGCATCATGATTTATGTTGGCGGTCCTTAACGCATAAATATAACTGCCAACTCTTGCATAAAATCAAAGGATATGATCACCAAAGCTTAGTGTCAGGGCTTATAACTAATCAGTTCCACAAGTTTTGGTGATCTACTACTTGCAGGAGGATATGCCGGGAATACATAAAAATATGCACATAAAGGGCTACATAATATACATAAAAAGGGCTCAAAGAATGAGTGGCCCAGTCACCAGAACACCTGAGTCCCAAATGTAGATACAAACACCAAACATGAACCCAAAAAGTGAAAGCCCGAACAAATCCCGAATCCAGTCTAGGCTGCAGGAGCAGTCCTCGGTAATTTGGACGCCCAGGATGCATACGAACTCCGTTTTCAGTGATCCAGGACTTTTCGAAAAGCTAACGACGAGCCCGACGCGCACCCCCCACCGAGGCGGTTCAGGCCCAACTTTCGCGTGGAGGTCGGCACCGACGTATCCAAGGCGGTTCTGGAGGTTATTGCGTCAATCAATGCACCGTCACGTCGGTTTAGAGGTCGGTTTGGGCCATTCAAGAGGGGGAAATCTTCCATTCAACCCCCTCCTCTCCACCTATAAAGAGGAGGCCTCTCCTCTCCCTCAAAGATCATCCTTCACTTGAGCAAATCCTTCCTATCCTTAGTAGTAGTATCCCTCTAGGTGTTCTCCACCTAGTTGTAGTATAGAAAAGAGGGAGAGAGGAGAGCAAAGAGAGTGGAGGAGGAATCCAGAGCTGTCGGCTTCCTCTCCTTCTTGTACTCGGTGTCCCGAGTAGGAGCGTAGGAGGGCCGGAGGTGTCGGCCCCTCCTCGACTCTTGTACCTCTACGGAGACGACTCATCCGAGTATTATCCAGTTCTTCTTTTGGTAATTCCAGTATTTCTATTTGATTAAATTTAGTCCTTGCTTTACTTTATTTATGGGAACTCCGCTCGACCGAGTATTCTAGTCTTAAGATCTGGGCTAGAATAGTAATCGTTAGCATAGACGTGGTGTCTAGGCTAGTGTTTACCTGAGTTTGCGTCCAACCCCATGGATAGTTGTGGTAGCCCCGGAGGTGACAGCTCCGACCAGGCCTTTGTATTCCACCACATTCGGGTTGGTGTTTTCGTAGAGCTTTTGGCAGCCTTCCCCCGACTACCGCTTCCCAGTCTCTTCGAGAGTCGAAAAGGTACTGCTGCTCCAAAGTAAGTAAAGTTTAGTGAGCCTGAATCTTGGTCATCTAGCTTATATTGGAAGAACCTTAGGAAACCCCTCTCTACCCACCAAAAATAGTTATTCCTTGGACGACCTTGATCTTTTCTAGTTCACTTCTCGTTCTCCGTGGAAATCGATACCTAGGAATACTCCGGGTGAAAGCTACAGCGGTATCCGTGCGCTTGCGGATTTGTCTGTTTGCGTTAACAAATACCAACAAGCTTTCTAGCGCCGTTGCCGGGGAACGGTAGCTGATCTAGAATCAAACCAAGTTCATCCATGTATCTTTTTTTTACCAGAATATATGCACCATACCACCACCACCATCCCTACGACATGGATTCCACTCCAATCATTAAATTCTCGGTTCCAAAGGGCAATTCATTGGAGCCTCCACCATCATCACATCCAATCCTTACAAATGGCTATGAGATTCACCCCGCTTTCATAGCCATGGTTCGGGCACAACCCTTCTCCGGGCAGCAAGACGAAAATCCTTATACCCACCTTCGGGAATTCGAGCACTTGTGTTCTTGCCTAATTTTATCTGGCATGACACAAGAGACCATTAAATAGAAACTGTTTCTATTCTCCTTTTTAGGAAGAGCAAAACAATGGTATGCTCATACCGTAGGAGGTGTTCATGGAAATTGGGATGAACTTCGAGATAAATTTTGTCTTGCTTTCTTCCCTATTTCCCGAGTTGCTGCCCTTCGAATAGAACTACTTACCTTTCAACAAAAGGAAGAGGAGACTCTAGGAGCAGCCTGAGCCAGATTCTTAAGCCTTGTTAATACCGGTCCAGAACTTTCCTTGCCCGACCATGTCCTTCTTTACCATTTCCATCTTGGTCTTAGCAAGGAAGCTGCTCGCCAACTTGACTTATCTTCTGGAGGCTCATTCACGCACATGTCCATTAGTGAAGGGAAAGCCATTTTAGAGAAAATCCTTGAAAACACTCCCTACACTGGTATATATGATGAGCTTCCTGAAGAAACAATGGAGTCAAGCCCCGACCAACAAGAGGAGGTACCAGCAACCGGATTTGAAATTCTTTTAAATTCTTCTCATAATCCGATTACTGAGAAACCTCCCATTCAGGGAATGCATCACACTTATAGGGATGATGAATCCCATCTTTTTGCATGTCCCTTTGAATTTGAGGATGACCTGTTTCATGATGTTGATTTTGGGAAAACCTTAGAGCTTCCCAATTCAACATCATCATACGCCCCAAATTCATATATGAGAGATGAGCAACTCTGCCAAGACATAGAGGGAGAATCAATTCACATAGAGAACATTTCTATCCCTTCCCACTCTATGTCCACACCCAATGTCTCATCCAATTCAGTTCTTGATCTTAGGGAGGAGCTTATGTCAATCTCCGCAATAACCATGACTTACCCAAGTTCTACGAAAGATCTAAATTGTCATGAGAAAGAAAATGCTTCCCCTAAAACAAAAGATGTTATAGATGAGCACGGAAGTTATTTCATAACCATCCCATCAACTCCATGCTCATACGAAAAATTTTCTGAATCATTTTATATCTGTAACATCGCATGCACATGCTACAACACCTTCTTGTTTTCTATCCCTAAAATCTTCAAAAGGGTGGTTGTAGATATTTTTATCTATCATAAATATTGCAAATATCGATATATTTTTACTTTAGCATAGTTCAAATCGAAAAGGTTGGTGTTGCAGGGGAAACCACATCACCAACATTGGATTCATTTTAAAAGGTTTTCCAAGGATGAGCTTTTGTCTTAAAACAAGCACTTCCGGGAGATAACCCGTTCTTTTATTATTCAATAAAATTTTTCTTTTAAAAAATCATTTTCCCAAAAAAATTAACAATAATAATGTGACTTTTTGTAAATGAGCTTAAGGACATATTTGTGAAATTGCTCCTTCGGGTATTTTTGTCACTACTAACCTTTCAGGTTTGAGAACAAAAAGAACGAAGGATTGAAACACAAGGTAAATCCAACCAAACATCATTCGATGATGAAGCACATTTAATGAAGAGTGCTATCCTCTAAACTTAATCTCGCATATTGCAAAATTCAAGTGTGGGGGAGATGCTCCAAAAACATCTCCTAACATGCTTCACTCATCTATTTTGCCTTGGTTACCTTGTTTCACTTTTATACCTTGCTCAAGTATACTAAAGTTATAAAAAAAAAGAGTTCATTTTTATGTTAAAAAAAAATTATTGTTTACTTGATTCTTTTAGCTACAATTTTTTATTAAATAATAAAATAAAAGTAATAAATAAAGATATTTCTACATAATAAACTTATTTTAACTTAGTCATGTTTTTGAGAATAAAGCTCTTACCTCCCTCTCTCTAAAAAAAAATAATAAATATCCCTCATTAAATAAAATCATGGTGCTACCCTTCGGGTATTCGTTATCACTAACAAATTACAGGAACGAAGGGGGAATGTTATCTAAGAACATTTGCACCAAAACACATCATCAACAAGTGGAGGACTGCATACACTTTCTGAAACTCAGTTTGACCTTTCGTGACTTATTCATATACTTACTGAGTTTACTTCCGGTCCATACATGTTTAAACCTACGAAATAAAAAGAAACAAAACCACACTTCAATTTAAAATTTTGAAAAGTGGCATGTTTATAACATTATTGAGATAGAAGCTTGCATAAAGATTGTTCCATATACATATTCTTATGCTTGTGGGAAGATATTTTTATAGGAAAATCATATTGACTAAGTTGTTGTGGAGTGTGATATAGTTCTGGCTTAGAATTCCTACCTTTTCTTTTTGAAGCACTTGGAGATTTCATTTTGATAAAATTTTATAAAACCATAGTATCATACTCCTCAATGGTGATAATTTCCTACCGAAAGCCATACATGTTGTTTTAGGATAAAAGCCTTCTACATAAGTTACTTGCTTTGCATTGAGTTTTATCAAACTTTGTGACCCGTGTTGTAGAGGTTTGTCATGCTCCCAAGATCAAGATTCACTCACACACATATATATGCACTACTCCTACACTGGGAGTAGGCGCAAAACATGCCTTTCATCCACCAAATAAGTGCTACTCCTGCACTTGGGAGAGTACATAAAAAAAATGCTTGATAAGTCCATTCAATAAATGCTCTAAAGTTTTATTGTTAACTCTCTTGTAAAGTTTTATGCAAAAGAGACATGGGCTGTGCAAAAGACAACGAAAAAAAGAGGGGACAAGTGTCCTAAAGATTAAAAAATAATGGGTACAAAGATGCCCACTTGAAAAAAAAGAAAAAAAGAGAAAAAAAAGAAGAGAGAGAGATAGCCCAAGATCTTGCAAAGTTTTCAAATTTTCAAACAAGAGAGATATATTTCATGAGCATAGTAGAATTAGGATAGCCACCATATAATTTTTCCACACACATGCACATCTTGATCTAAGAGTATGACATTTCTCTCCTTGGATCTAAACTTTGACTCAGCAAAATATGCAAGGTAAGTATACTACATCCTTTGCCATACCTAAAACTCCATATAAAGCTGATTAGAGATATGATGAAATAAAGGTAGCATTCAAAATATGTCTTGGTAAGAAATCATACACCATTGAGCGATTCGAGAGTATCATTTGAGGAGTATTAGTGAACTATGCTTTTTCTATAAAAACTTTAAAAACTTCAAATTGCTAAGATTAGAATTAGGAAAGATAACTTTGCTTCGAGAGCTGTTCCACTTTTCAACCGCTCAAGAATATATGTTAGACAATACCATATCTCCCACATGTTTAAGAAATGTTTTGGAATAATTTCTTATGTTAGCTGTTTATCTTAAAATGTTATACCCATGATTACTTTTATCTTTAACCTTTACTCGGAGACGAGTAAAGAACAAGTGTGGGGGAACTTGTTGGCGGTCCTTAACGCATAAATATAACTGCCAACTCTTGCATAAAATTAAAGGATATGATCACCAAAGCTTAGTGTCAGGGCTTATAACTAATCAGTTCCACAAGTTTTGGTGATCTACTACTTGTAGGAGGACATGCCGGGAATACATAAAAATATGCACATAAAGGGCTACATAATATACATAAAAAGGGCTCAAAGAATGAGTGGCCCAATCACCAGAACACCTGGGTCCCAAGGGTAGATACTAATACCAAACATGAGCCCAAAAAGTGGAAGCCCGAATAAATCCCGAATCCAGTCCAGGCTGCAGGAGCAGTCCTCGGTAATTTGGACGCCCAGGATGCATACGAGCTCCGTTTTCAGTGATCCAGGACTTTTCGGAAAGCTAACGACGAGCCCGACGCACCCACCAAATATGGGCCTAATTGGAGCCCATCTGGGTATGGCCGCACCATGGTACGCCCGCACCTCCACCGAGGCGGTTCAGGCCCAACTTTCACGTGGAGGTTGGCACCGATGTATCCAAGGCGGTTCTGGAGGTTATTGCATCAATCAATGCACTGTCATGTTGGTTTAGAGGTCGGTTTGGGCCATTCAAGAGGGGGAAATCTTTCATTCAACCCCCTCATCTCCACCTATAAAGAGGAGGCCTCCCCTCTCCCTCAAAGATCGTCCTTCACTTGAGCAAATCCTTCCTATCCTTAGTAGTAGTATCCCTCTAGGTGTTCTCCACCTAGTTGTAGTATAGAAAAGAGGGAGAGAGGAGAGGAAAGAGAGTGGAGGAGGAATCCGGAGCTGTCGGCTTCCTCTCCTTCTTGTACTCGGTGTCCCGAGTAGGAGCGTAGGAGGGCCGAAGGTGTCGGCCCCTCCTCGACTCTTGTACTTCTACGGAGACGACTCATCTGAGTATTATCCAGGTTCTTCTTTTGGTAATTCCAATATTTCTATTTGATTAAATTCAGTCCTTGCTTTACTTTATTTATGGGAACTCCGCTCGATCGAGTATTCTAGTCTTAAGATCTGGGCTAGAATAGTAATCGTTAGCATAGACGTGGTGTCTAGGCTGTTTACCTGAGTTTGCGCCCAACCCCACGGATAGTTGTGGTAGCCCTGGAGGTGACAGCTCTGACCAGGCCTTTGTATTCCACCATGTTCAGGTTGGTGTTTTCGTAGAGCTTTTGGCAGCCTTCCCCCGACTACCGTTTCCCAGTCTCTTCGAGAGTCGGAAAGGTACTGCTGCTCCAAAGTAAGTAAAGTTTAGTGAGCCTGAATCTTAGTCATCTAGCTTATATTGGAAGAACCTTAGGAAACCCCTCTCTACCCACCAAAAATAGTTATTCCTTGGATGACCTTGATCTTTTCTAGTTCTCTTCTCGTTCCCCGTGGAAATCGATACCTAGAAATACTCCGGGTGAAAGCTACAGCGGTATCCGTGCGCTTGCGGATTTGTCTGTTTGCGTTAACAAATACCAACAATTTAATACATTTCTTAATCATTATAAGTTTCCCTCCCTTAAAGTACTCATTCTGTTATTTCAAGGTTGTCTTACCGTTGCAATAAATGTTCTTCTACATATGGCATCCTCTTCGTCAGCTCCTCGCCAGAGTGGTCACTTTCTGGAGTACTTTGGCACTCCCACCTTGTTGTGGAGGGTGTTGAAGCTAGCGCGGTACACCAAACCACCTCGCTACTCTTGGACATCTGTAGAGGGACAGGGCTATGCTGTAACTCTGACAATAAAAGAGAAGCCAACTACCCCTCAGATTCAGCCTTATATCATCATGATGGGTGGTGACACTTTGTGGGAGGCAGCTCAGACAGTAGCCTTTCACATGCTCAAGAAGATCAGAACGGATCACCCAGACTGGAGTTCAGTGGAGCCAATTGGGAACTTTCCTGAGGAGTGCCCAACCTCCTGGATGAACTGGGAACAGGACCTAGCTCTAGTCTGCAACAGGGATGAGCGTGCCGGCAGCACTTGTGATGCAATGAGTGCTATGTTTGCAGTCATGAAGCTATCAGCAGATCAGAAGCATGGCTTACAGGGTCACCTAGATGCAGCACATGAGGAGATCAAGAGGTTGCGCAGGGTGGCAAGGGAAAGGAACACATAGCTAAACACTGCTTTTCGTGCTAGGTTGGAGGCACAGGCTGAGGCACGTGAGGTGCGCATTCAGAGGCACCAGGCCGTGTAGGAGCATGATGATGCTATCCGTGAGCGTAACGTGGCTTACCGTCTTGCTGACCAGCGGGAAGAGGATAGGAATGTTGGCGGTGATTATCGACATACTTTAACATCCAACTATTATTCGAAAAGGGAGAATTATCATAGAAATATTCACATATATCTTTACTATTGACCCATTTCCAGTTGTATTGGAGAATTATTATTTTACAGGGAACATACAAGAAAAAGAGGAAAAGGTCACAAGAATGCGCCTTCCGGCAAGGCGTATTCCAACAAAATAAGCAAAGCCCAAAGTCCAAGATATCAACTGGGCCAACAATCCACGGGACAGAGATCCAGGAGCAGCAAGAGGGCCATGGGCCGAAGCTGGGGCCGAGGGGGCCCACCCCTGGTGCGGCCGCACCAGGGTGCGGGCGCACCCCCAGGGAGGCCGGCCTGGCCCATCTTCTTCTGGCGGTTCCCTTGGTCGGTTGTAGAGGCGGTTTGGCCAGGCATTTACTCACCTCAGCCCTGGAACCGACCTCAAGCTAGTATAAAAGTAGGGGTAGAGCTCCTCATTTAAAACACAACACACTACACCTCTCACTTGTACTCTCAAGTGTACCTCTCCACTTTTCCCTTTATCCTTAGTAGTTGTAGTAGAGGAGCAAGGCTCAACTTGTAAGAGGAGGAGATATCTTGGCTACTTTTGGTATGAATACTATTCTTTCCATTATGCTCTTCTTCTCTTTTTATCAATATAGCAATGTTCTAGAATTAAAGTATAGTTCTAGCGCTATGATCTTGTTAGATGAACTAGGCACTAGTTTGTGTAGATGAACAAGGTACTAGTTTGTGTAGTTAGATCATAGAACATAGGACTTCTAGTTCATACGCCTTGTTCATGATATGCTTGCTAGTTCATAGTGCTCATATCATGTTCATAGCATATGGAGCTCCGTTCTTAGTTGTTCATACATTTAGATGATGAAGAATAGAGTTGTGTGCGGGTTGGTGGTTCATCGCACAACATCCAAGTTCTTTACTTGTTCATCCGTAGGGTGAGAGACCCGGAGGGGCTTCGGTAGCTATTTTATATGCGAGCGTGGTGCTCGGGTATAGGGTAGCCGGTGATTGCACTTCATAGTCCACGGATGAGGGGGTAGGCGGCAGGTGGTGACAGCCCTGTCCGTCCCTTCGTAATCCCCCCACGTTTGGCTATGGTTTAGGAATCTAAATTACCACCCATCTCGCTGGTAGACCAGCGGCAGGTGGTCTTCCGATCCATCGCAAACACAGCTCTAGCTCTGATTCATGTATTTGTATGACTATCCACTATCTAGACATTAGCTGTATTAGGACCATTGCTCCTGTAGGATATTCTTTCGTTCTTTATTCTTTTATTCTTTATTCTTCATTCATCCTTCCCCACTTGAGAGACGTCTACCCGTATGTATGTGTCCACTATCATGAAAACTGTATTGTTTACCCCTGTTATGAACATTGGTCTACTTTTCATACGACGTATAATATTCTTGATTATGGTTTCATACTAAAATCTACACTAGCCTTCCGTTGAGAAAATATAAATATGACACCTAGGATTTCTCTGGGTTGAAATGCTACAACGGTAATTCCGTGTGCTTGCGGAGTAACATCCAAAACCGCAAAGGTTTACCGGATCATCGTTACCTCTTTACTATAGTTAGGAATATAGTTTTAGCCCTAGTGCCAAGGAATGCTGAAAGTGCACCGTATAGCATCTCCGAGGTACTAGCAGCTAAGGCTATAGTCCTAGCGTTATTGGGGATATAACTCTCTTGATAGAGGTAAGAATAGTTTGGTACGCCACGGTGCCCGTGCCATGCTATTCTGAAACTATCATCCGAGGTATATCACTAGTAGCAGTAGAGAGAATAACTGGTGAGATGTACTTCAGTACCATGGCTGATCTAGTGATATGGTAATTGAGGTACACCACCCCAAGCATTTATTACTTGTTACCGGGGATAGACTTACTCTATTCTCAGTAATGATGTTAAGGAATGTCAACTGCATTTCTGGCGTTGTCACCAGGGATCCAAACTTGGTGATGCGCTAAGAAACGCCAACAAGCATTTCTGGCGCCGTTGTCGGGGAAGGCTAGGAAAGATTTTATATGAAAACATAAACTTGGATAATATACTTGTGTAAAAGTAACCTTTGTTCATACAGGATAACCTTTCCTTGTTTTCTCCTGTTGTAGATGAAAACAGATAGTGTATGACTGGGTTCGATCTGCCGGAAAACTTCACCAGCAATCCAGAGGCTATCTTGAAAAGACTCGGTCCCGTACCGTTTCTTCTTCAAGTAGTCCACCGACGACCGAACCAGTCACCTTCACACCCGAGATCACCGCTATGGCTGGAAAGTCACTCCGCGAGTACTCTATCTCCAATGTTGCCAACGTGCCCACTGGGCCCACTGTCAACCTTGGTGACAAGAACTTTGAACTTCGCACCGGTCTTATCACTATGGTGCAGGCAAGCATATTCTGTGGCTTGCCGAGTGAGGACGCCAACGCTCATCTCCAATAGTTCCTGGAGCTGTGCGACACCATCGTCATAAAAGACGTCACACCGGAGGCCATTTGCCTCCGTCTGTTTCCCTTCTCCCTCACGGGGAAGGCGAAACAGTGGTTCTACAAGGACCCGGAAGCTGTTGATACCTAGGCCAAGTGCTCAGCGGCGTTCCTTGCGAAGTTCTTCCCTCTAGGCAAAACAACTGCCCTTAGAGGGAAGATCACATCATTCCAGCAGAGCAGCCTGGAGAACATCCCCGAAGCTTAGGACAGGCTGCAAGACTACATTCAAGCCTGCCTACACCATGGGATGGAAGATTGGATGATTTTGCAAACCTTCTATGAGGGGTTAATCCCCATGTTGAAGGACCATCTGGACGCTGCAGCTGGAGGAGCATTCCTCTCCCTCACTATCACTGGAGCAAAAGCTTTGATTGAGAAAATCTTGTCCAATCAAGGATGGGGGGAGGAAAGGTCCTAGTCACAAAAACAAAAAAGCATGCATACTTGTCAAGGAGGCGGATATGCTTGTCGCAAAAATGGACCCTCTTGCTCAAAAGATTGGACAAAAGAGCCCATGAGAAAGAGGCCATGAAGAAGGGCTACGTCAAGCTATAGACTCACACATGACGTGTGAAGTCTGTGGCAATGTTGGCCACTCGGGGAATGACTGCCCCGAAACCCGTGAAGAAGCTGCCTACATCAACAACAGCAGCAACGGGTATCACCAACAAAATAATGGCAGATGAAATAATCAACCCTGCCAACAAGGAGGTAATTCAAACTTCAATTCCAATTACAATTCGAACCAACCTTCCTTGAAAGATTTGGTATTAGGCCAAGCAAAAATAAATGAAAATTTGAATAAAAAGCTATCTTATAATGATAAGATGTTTGAAAACTTAAATACGAAAATAGAAAATCTATCTTCTACTGTTAAAAATCAACGAGCTTTAATAAGATGTTAGAAACTCAATTAGCTCGGATAACGGCCGCTTTACCTCCCAATAATGAGGGGAATCGGGACAACCCGAAACACCCCTCAAATCTGTCAAAATGGTCACCACAAGGCCTGGTAAGCCTTCCATCTATGACGGGTATCTTCTGGACCCTCCATTTATCACCAAGAAAAAAGACTCGGGCCAGCCAACCATAGAGTGCTCAATTGGCCCAATGGTCTTTCGACATGCATATTGTGACCTTGGGGCCAGTGTGAACATCATGTCAAAGGTCACATTCGACAATCTGATCGGTGGACCCCTACAACCCATAAACTTCAAACTGCAAATGGCGAACCCGGTCGATGCGGGCTGCGAAAGGAATGGCCGAGGACATCCTGGTGCGCATCCAGGACGATTATGTACCCACTGATTTTGTTGTCCTAGATATGGGGAAAGATAATGGCGTACCACTCCTCCTGGGAAGACCATTCCTTAACACCACCAACGCCATTATCTATGTGGGGTCAGGACAAATCCACTTTCAGTTCCCTAGATGGAGAGTGAAATGCCCATTTAACGGCACATAGAAACCCATGGAGTCAAAAAGAGTTTCCAAACCCCCAGCAAATCCCTCAACTAGCAAAAGGCGACCGAAGAAGGGTAATCGCCAGCAAAGGAAGACACACAAGTCAAAGCCCATAACAAAAGGCCAGCTGGAGCACCAACCTAAACAAGAACAGTGCAAAATGATCAGAATCAAATATGGGCCAAATCCTCAGGGTATCAAGGAAGTAGAGATTAACCCTCTACCAGTGGGTGGCCTTCTGAAGAAAGCCAAGAACAAGGGGAGGCAAGAACAGAAAAAGGTCAAGCCAACCCCAATCAAAAACAAAACTAAACCCACACCATCACCAAAGATAGATCAAAAGGTGTGGAAATTCAAGGAGGCTCCGAAGCCACCCACCGCACCAGTACCAAAGCCCACCACCACACCATCAAGGAAGACCAAGATGGTGTGGCGACCAAAGGTGCCAGCATTCGTGCCTTCTTCTCCAAGCACGAATATTCCATCTTCCTCAAAATCCAAAGACAAAGAGAAGAGTCCTGCTCCCCAGACTCAAAATGGAGAGCCCTCTACCAAAAGGTAACTTGGTGAGTTATCCTACTAACATTACTAAAATAGCAAAAAAAGAGGTTAAACTTGACTTCTTCATGACCCTTATAAATAAAATTTTGGTTTGAAATTGTTGATCGAGCCAACATATTCTCATAAACTTTCTATCTTTAAGCATGGTGCTTAGCATAGGAAGATTACTCTGATTAAAACTTGACAATTGTCTAGATTTGATCAGTGAACCAAATTCTAGTTTACAAAGGATCATGAAAACTAACCATAATATAAAATAAAATCTCTGACCCATAAAATCTCCTGTTGTGGATGAAAATAGATAGTGTATGACTGGGTTCGATCTGCCGGAAAACTTCACCAGCAATCCAGAGGCTATCTTGAAAAAGACTCGGTCCCGTACCGTTTCTTCTTCAAGTACTCCACCGACAATCGAACCAGTCACCTTCGCACCCGAGATCACCACTATGGCCAGAAAGTCACTCCACGAGTACTCTGTCCCCAATGTTGCCAACGTGCCCACTGGGCCCGCTGCCAACCTTGGTGACAAGAACTTTGAACTTCACACCGGTCTTATCACTATGGTGCAGGCAAGCACATTCTATGGCTTGCCGAGTGAGGACGCCAACGCTCATCTCCAATAGTTCCT
The DNA here is from genome assembly GCA_015844335.1 of Chrysopogon serrulatus. NCBI lineage: Eukaryota > Viridiplantae > Streptophyta > Magnoliopsida > Poales > Poaceae > Chrysopogon > Chrysopogon serrulatus. Next base: position 281,955 of record JADLZL010004951.1, on the reverse strand, counting down.
AGAGCTGTGCGACACCATCGTCATAAAAGACGTCGCACCAGAGGCCATTCGCCTCCGTCTGTTTCCCTTCTCCCTCACGGGGAAGGCGAAACAGTGGTTCTACAAGGACCGGGAAGCTGTTGATACCTGGGCCAAGTGCTCAATGGCGTTCCTTGCAAAGTTCTTCCCTCTAGGCAAAACAACTGCCCTTAGAGGAGATAGATAACCTCCATCGCCAGAACGACATCTTGGAAGGGTACAACAATGCTCTTCACGAGGAGATCCACATCAAGCAGAATGAGATGCATCCTCTCCTTCCTCCCGAGCCACAGCAGGATCCAGGTGTCATCGCTGAGGATGATGAGATGGCAGCAGAAGAACCTCAGGAGCAGGTCCAGCCAGGTGCAGCAGCAGGAGAAGAAGGCGATGACTCGAGTCTTGACTCCGAGAATGATGCCTAGATTAGCTCCAAGTCCTACATAGTCCCAAGTGATGCTTTTGTTGGATGAATGTAATTCACTTGTTTTATCTCTCCTAAACATCCTGATGTAATAGTAACTTAGGCCGTGACTTTATTCGGACCTTGCTTTTGATGTGGATGACTTGATGGGGACAAGTGTTTGGCTCCCGTGGCGTGAGCTAAATATATTTGTTGCACCTTGTGTTAAATCGATGCACGACTCGCTATCATTTGCGTAATTATGTGGTTGATGTTGTGAAATGGAAATGAATTATTGTGCCCTGTTTTATTGTATGAATGTATTTCTCTCCAATGAATACAGTTTGGCATGATTTAATCATTATCTATGTTTTATTCAAACATCAACACTAAATGCTTGGATATGTGATGCAGATGTCGCGCTACAACACCCGTGCGGGTAGTGCTGGAGGAGGTGCTGGTGCGGATCCCCCCACCACCACCGCCACCCACTCCCACGGAATTGATGGCTATGTTGGCGGAAGGACAGTGGGCTTTGGCTGATGCTATGCGGGAATTTGCCAACCATGATGGGTGCCATGGACATCGTGGACATGACCCTGAGCAACACAGTGATTTCAGGGATTTCTTGGGCACTAATCCACCAATCTTCAAAGAAGCTGAAGAACCAGTTAAAGCTAATGAGTGGCTAAATACAATGGAGCAGAAATTCCGCATGTTGAATTGCCTAAGCAGATGAAGGCTGAGTACGCTTCGCACCAGTTGCAAGGACCTATAGGGATTTGGTGGGCTCATCATCGTACCACCTATCCTGCTAATGTTCCTATCACTTGGGAGCAGTTCTAGACTGCTTTTCGAGGGCGCTATATTCCACCGGGTCTCATGGCAATCAAGCATACTAAGTTTATAAAGTTAACTCAAGGCAATAAGAGTGTGAATGGGTATCTGCAAGAGTTCAACAACTTGTCCAGGTATGCACCTGAATTTGTGGATACTGAGGCAAAGAAGATTGCCAGTTTCAAACGAGGTCTTGGTCCTAAGTTGATGAAGACAATGAGTACCAGCAAGTGTACCACCTTTAATGAGTTTATCAGTGATACTCTGACTCAAGAGAATAGCAATGCAGTGTATGCCGCTTCTAAGAGCCGTAAGAGAGCTTTTGATACTGGATCATCTCAGTCCAAGGCTCCTGTGACTTCGAGGGCTCCTTATCGCCCTCCCACTGGACCCACTTGGTACCGTCCACCACAGAAGAAAACTCAAAACAAGACTGGCTTCCGCAGGGGTTTCACAGTTGCTCTGCCTAAGGGCTCTTCTAGTCAACCCTATTCTAATGTTCCACCAAGCAACATGTCATGCTGGAATTGTGGCAAGCCAGGGCATTGGTCCAAGAACTGTCCTTATCCCAAGAAGCGGGGAAATCAGAATGCACCTCATCAAGGTCATGTGCACTATACTGCTGTTGTGGAGATCCCTACCGGTGAGATAGTCATAGCTGGTAAGTTCTTAGTCGACCACCATCCTGCTATTGTGCTATTTGATTCTGGTGCTTTGCATTCGTTCATGAGTCCTATATTTGCATCTGAGCACAACATGAAGATCATCAACCTTGAAGAGGGTAAATTCAATATAAGTGTTGACACAAAACGTGACGCACTGTGCCTCACACACAGCAAGCCAGAAAGCATGGCTTCAATCGGGTGACCGGGCGGTTTGAAGATCCGGAAGCGTGCTAGTCAGTTTGACCTAAAAACTGACAAGGGACAAAAGATTGTTAAATACAAAATCGGAACATGCCGGGTGAGACCGCATAGCCTCGTATATACGCCATGAAGCCACTTACGACGACATACGGCTATAGAAGCCGTCTGCCAATCATGCTTATGATTTATTCGGCTAATATAAAGATAAAAGATACGTAAAACATTGATTGCCGAATACGCTTGCATGAGAAGACATGTTTGAACAAGTGAAAGTTAATCGTGCGTTGAAGCATAACCAAGCTCGGCAAATCAGCCGACTCGGGGTCCATGAAGAAGGAACGAACAAGCTATCACAAGCAAACCCATCAAGAACTTGTATCTGCCGCACGACACTCAATCCTATCAAGATTTAAACGCTTCTAACATGTAAGAACCCGCAACATGTAACAATCTAGATTGGTCTAACTTCGGCTATGTAAGCATATAATCTATCCACCATGATAATAAAACGTTTAGAGAACGAATAGATCTATAAAAGTAAGAAGCCGAACCTAATCAATCTAGATTGGGCAAGAGAGTATTACAAGTAATTTAAGGCATGCAACACATGATAACTTAATGAATCTATCAGACCTTGCCAAATCTAATAGAGCCGATAACTATCTTGCTTCGCTAAGCTATCAAGCAAACGCCTGCCGCACGGCCATCCAGTTGAGATAAACAAAGCATAAGCAAAGACCTCTTAATTATCAAGCAGACGCCTGCTGCACGGCCATCCAGTCGAGACAAACAAGACTACTTGCATCAACGTCTAAATGCACCGCATGATACTAGACATGATAGCAAGGTTGTCGGAACTTACAGAGGTCAACGGATCGATGGCTCCTCTCGAAGAACTCGACAACACGACAAAGGACTCAAAAACTTGGCACGGGGCCGATTGTATTGATTTGGTTGTGAACATCCTTTACAATGGTCGAGGGTTTATATTTATACCCTGGACATAACACGAATCCTAAGAGATTACGAATACATAAAAGGTAACTCAGAAGTATGGCGGTTCTTAGATCTAATCTTCTGCGGAGTCCTTGATCATCACGTTTGCTTTCTTTTATTCGGCTTTTTGCTCGCCACCTTTTACTTCCCGAACGGAGCCACCGCCTCTAAGGATAGCCGACCGCGCGAATACTTGCCGAATCGCTCAGAGTTAGCCGACCGCACGAGTGTTGCCAAATCGTTCAGATTTAGCCGACCGCACGAGCGTTGCCGAATGCTCTGAATACTTGCCTCCTCGCGAGCTTGCTGTACTGGCCCACCTGTCATCTTCTCGGCCTTTACCAAAATCCAGTGTTAACACATGCCCCCTCAATTTTAGGATAAAAGTGATTTTATTCTGAAATTGACCATAAACTCTTTCTTATTTAGGTCAATACTGTTCAAACCATGGCGCCGCTCGAAGCACGAATCCTCGATTTAGATTCAAACCCACTTTGAATCTTCAATGGCGACCGGGATGGAATTCCAGAGGTAATTTCTTGCTTCCCTCATGCATTCGGCAATTTCTTCATCGATCCTTCGCTTCTTTTTGACTCACCTTCTCTGGTTGCATTGTTCTTTGAAGGGATACAAGGATGAGATTTTGATTCCCTATGCAGCGAACCCCAATTCTTATTTCCTAGGCCCGATGGGAGATCCCAATCCGATTGAGTTTGTCGAGAAGGAAACTCTGAGGATCCCCTTCAAATCTGGAGTCACCCCGCCGAATCAGTGGCTGAATACCTTCAAAACTTGGCCGTTTCCCCCAATTGCCGGATGGCGAAATTGGTATCGGAGGATCTTGAACAAGAGCAGCAGTCACTGGGATTCTCAAGACATTCAGCATTGTTTGGAGCTATCCTTGTCAGAGACGCCCCGGAATTGTAACAGAACCGTCCAAATTATAAGAGCACAAGTATAAAAACAATCACCGAAGTGACTAAATTTTCACACTTGAGCCCATATAATCCCGGTAGTCCACTGAACTCACGAAGGACTTCAAACCAACCAACATACAAGCCAAGATCGTACTGATTCAACAAAACAAGTCACTTGTTACATCCTTTTCATAAGTAGTTCAATATACATCAGAGTGCAAAATAATTATTACAACATAAGTTCAAAAGTAGCGAAGGCAAAGTACTTTGAATTTAACATCAAATACATGCCAGTACCAAGGTCAATTCCAACAAAAGCAATAAAGACAAGAGAGATAAGAAGGATCATGCCCATGATCATACTCCACCGCTATGGTAGGAGCCATCCAAATTCTTGCAGTAATCATGATACATCACAACCTGCAACAAGTGGGAATAAACCCTGAGTACGAGAATGTACTCAGCTAGACTTACCCGTCATAAACCAGAAATAAAGTGACACCAAGGAGTATGCAAGGCTTTATATAAGTGGGGCTAGCTTGACAACCTTTTGCATAAAAGCATATTATATGAGAGCATTATTTTATTATACTAGCAGCAGATTATTATTAATCAACCTTTCATCTAAATTAGCACCTTTTGTGCTAAGCAATCACTTGATTATATACAAACATTAATAACCATATCAGGTTTATTCCAGCTATCAACATTATCCTAATCATGATCATCATCAATATTAGAACCATCATTATTTAGTGAGTTCTACGATGCCGGCAAGGTCAAGTTCTCACTATCCGGGAGAGACGGTGATTCGAATCGATTCCAACCGAGCTCGGGGGTATTCCCAACACACACCCGCATGACCTAGCCAGGGTCGCCTCTTAGATTACTCTTGGTACAACTTCAGGCGGGGCCCGGTTCTCGCGTCGGCAAAACCGGAAAGTCGGATAGCCAGGGATGTTCAAGCCATGCTAACCCAAGGACGACGCCAGGACAGTTATACATGCTTGCCCTTGGTCTAGTATGCCGCTATCCAAATGTAATTGCCCAACTGCCCCCCCGTTTTCCGTCTTGAGTTGAGCTACCGAAGTTTCGCGGCCACTTGGCACACAGGGCCGGGCCAACTATGTGTTGGGCTGCGTTCAACATGACCAAGAGTGAAACAACGCGTCCAGTCCTTAATCGACTCAGACAGGGTCCACTGTCCCTGCCCGGTCTTCTTTTATTTTAACACTTGGTTCTTTTCCACGATAGCACATATAGCCAACCGTGACCAGAGAAGTAACAACCTATATCTCGCGGATGACAGAGAATCACCCGACTTCTACCGGTCTAAGCATGTCTAAGCATTTATCTCGATTCCTGAACCTAAATAGGATTCAAGGTATAATTTGCTGGACAAGGAGAGGATACATATGCAGCAAGTGTTTCCAACCAAATCCTATAACTTAATGCAATAAACAACATAAAGTACTCAATTGCATTTTATAAAAGGGTGGGAGACTTAGAATGCTCTGGGGCTTGCCTGGAATATGACTCAAGTCAGTCAAGTTAGCTTGCACCAACTTGTGGAACATCTCCACTCCATGCGTGCACTCCCGGGTCCTTCCGTCTTCGGGATATGTCCACCAAACACCATCTTCGGGTTTGACTCCAACATCTCGTCCATCATGTAGTTCATCTAGCGTACCTAAATGAGATGCAAGATGCAAGTGTATGAATACATGGGAATGCAATAGATGATGCATCACATACACAAACAAGACAAGCATAGTCACACCATATGATAGGAGCATTTAGAGAGCAAGCTACCCACATCAAGCCAAACAAGGAGATAATGAGTATATCAAACCTGAATCAAATATCACAAGGTCTCAGGTGTACTAACTTAACTATCATCCAAGGCACAAGCCACACTTAGCTTCACACAAAGCAACACTATAACTAGAATCAATCAATTTCTGGACTGCAAACAGTGGTGGCATGTTTTAATCATAACTGAAGGTATACACATTCAAACGATATGCAACAAGACAATATGGAAAGCTTATGAAATTGCCTACAAATCACCTTTAATCTTCTCAGTATGATTCAACCTCTAACATAGCCAAATAATTCAATTTCTCCAATCTGGTCAGATAATTGCAGAGAGCAGCTATTTCTGAAGCTGAACAATACACAGCCATAACTCACAAACTATAAAGGCTATGACTATGAAAATTTAGCACAAGCTAGATATGTAAGTTATCTACAACTTTGTTATAGACAAGTTTCACAGCAAACATTATTTACTAGGTCCAATCATCAAAGTCCTACAAACTATCCAGAAAACCTCCAAATGGAATAATAGAGCAAATAATATTTCACTCATGTTTTAAACATCAATTTGGATAAAACCAAAGTTACCAACAATTAACATATATTAAATAAACACTATAAAACATAGTGTTCATTCCTAAATAAATTCTTTTCATGCACTTTTCTATTTATTTAGATAACTAAGTGGAATAAGGAGCATATAAGGAACACATATCAAAAGTGCTCAATAAATTCTAATAAAATTACAGTAGATTACATACACCCCCAAAAGACTATTGCTCAAATTTCGTAGTATTTGAATAAGTATAGCAATCTCTATGAAAAAAAGACAAATCCTGATTGCTGTTAAGCATGTGAGAGCAACTTAAATCTAAAACTCAATATTTTCTGTAAACACATAGCCATGTTAAGTATTCAGAGGTTACAAAAATATCATGCAAAGATAGTGGAACCATATTTTCCATTTTTATATTTTTATTTCAATTATCACTCAATTAAATTCATTTACTAGACATCAAGCAAGATAAATCAATAGCTCAATCATACTGCATCCAATGAACCTAAAATTTTTATAAAAGTCCACACATATTACCAGTAGCCTACCATTCAAATTTCACACCATTTGGAGTAACACAACATTAGATATGAAAATAACAAAAGCAAACCCTAGATAACAAAGATCTATTTTTAACTCACAAACTCTCTACTAAAACATGCAATATTATCATACCACTGGATAGATCTATTCATAAGGATTCCAAAAAGTCCTCATTTGCTATTTTTGGATTTTTCTACAAATTACTACGATTTATCAAGTTTCAGCCAGATTTAGGAATAAAAAGAAAAGAAAAGGAAAAACGACTTTGCAGGAAGGCCCCTGCAGATTTCCGATACTATTTGGAACTATTCACCTGAGTCACGGGATCTGCAGAAAACCCCTATCATCTCTTCAATTGCTGCGCGAGGTCCTTTCTTCCTTCTCCATACGCAGGGGAGCGTAGGGAAGGCGTCGGGCTTCCTTTGCTCCGGCCAGCAGCGGCCTCTCGTGGCCGCGAGGGAGAGAAGACGCGGGCGGCGGCCAGGCGAAGCGCATCCGCTGGTGGCCTGAGCACGGCGCGGCGCGGCCCGAGGCCGTCCAGCCACGCGTGCGGGCGGCCCGCCACGCCCCCGCGGTGCAGGAGCGGCGGCGGGGGGGCCAGGGAAAAGGCAGCCGGAGGCGCGGTGTGAGCTCGCGACGACGGTGCCGCGCTCGGCTAAGGGCGAGGTGGCGCGGGAGGACAGAGGGCAGCGACGGCCAGAGCTTGGCCATGGCGGCATGGCGGGCGTATCGAAGGCTGCCGCACGTTCCGCGAGGGCGAAGCGGAGCAGGGGAGGCAAGGGAGCGCGAGAGTGAGCCAGGGATGAGCTCAGGCGTCCGCATCACAAGGAAGTGGCCGACACGGCGCAGAGCAGCAGGGCGCGTGGGTATGCGGCATGGCAGACGTGTAGTCACCACGCCACGCCTCGCCAATCCGTCGAGCAACTCGCATGGTCCCGTATGGGCCTCTTCGGGCCGGTTTTTGAGCAAGTTCTCGGGCCGAATCGGATCATGAGCCTAAAACAAAATTTGCTCTACTTTGACACTCTACAAATTCTATTAAGAGCCCAACATCATTAGGATCATGGATTAGAAGATAACTATCACCGAAGTTGATAGTGTCAGTAAAACAATTAGAGTTAAGCCTCGACACACATGGTCTCCAAAATAAGAGTCCAAACCTCATCCACATGATCCCAACTTGTGGCAAGATCTTTATCAAGAGATTGTCTTCAACTTCTATTTTTGGAGTAACTCAAATTGATTAACAAAAACACGAGAACGTGGGGCGTCAACCTAATAGCATCCACCAATCAGCCCCGGACTTAGAAAAATTCCAAGTCCCGAAGTCACCTGCCGATTCGATCTTGAGCTCTTGTTTGACTTGCTAACAAGCTGAATCATGGCTGGGGTCTTAAAGGAAGTTTGTTGTACACAACTTAAGCTTCATCTTTTATTTCAGGTCTAACCCCAGAATATGAACATAAGCTATACTTTTCTATTGGTCTAGACAACAACTTGATATACTCTAAACTAGGATTTTAGCCTCATTTGAGCATTTTCTTGACATTTGCTCAACACGAACCCTTCATGAATTTTGTTTCTAAGTTCAATTAGAGTACTTTGAGCATTATGTCTAGTCTTGGTTGACACTCCATATGCTCATGCACTTGATAGGGCCTTTCAAGCGAGGGTATGACTTATCATTCATGTGGCTTCTGGATTTCGATCTTTATGAAACTTCTCCAATAAGTAAGGTGGATGGAGAGTGGATGTAAAATAGAGATCAAGATCATCACTTAATTTATCTTGCTTATGTCTAATCTTGTTGCTAAGCTAGTGACTAACACTTGGGGTGTTATAGGAATGACTCCCTCTTGATAGCAGCCACCCACTTCTGGTCTGATGCTGCCAATGCTTTCATCTTTGGCCATGGACCAATGTCCTTTACTTTGGTAGACATTTTCATGATGACCGGCCTCAATGTGACGGCGCCAGTGTATCCCTCCAAATACAAGAGCAGCAGCAACCAAAGAGTAGTCAAATCAGGAGGTGGATGGACAAAATACATCCAAACTTATATGTCAACTGGTGCTGTGGCTGACAAAGAGTATAAAGCCTTCATGAATATATGGTTGTGTAGATTTATCTTCTGTGGCAAATCCAATGAGCCAACCTTGAATCACATCGTGATGGCTGAGGAATTAGCTGCAAGCACCTTGATCCCCTTGGGCAAGTACCTTTTGGGGGCTGTCTACCACATGATGCATCAGACCACTGTTCAGATGCGCAATCATGGAGAAATCCATTGTGTAAATGGTCCCTAATGGTTTGTTCAAATGTGGCTGCAGCTGTACATGCATCAGATAGTCTCTGTAGACCTTCATGATTTGGGTTTCCCTTCTGTCAATAATGCTGAGGACAATCCAGTAAAAGAGAAAGCTTGTCAGACATATGGGGAAGCAGCATCCACTATTATCATCGACATAGATATTGGCCATCTGTTCAAGCCGTTCTTCAAAGGCTTTGACAATGTGAGCTGGCTCCCCCTACGAGAGAAAATGAAAATCGACTACGCCTACGCAAGTTTAGCTATGAGGCCGGCTACTCGGACAAAGTGTCCACGAGATATCTTCAACTCTTTTATCAAGCCTTATGCCCCCCGCCGAGAATTTCACCATAGGAGGTTGCTTTGCACCCTACCTATGAATTCTACAACCCAAACATGGTGGCCGGCAATTGAGGTGTGGGCGGTTGCCTCCAAGGCTATTTTTCTCAAAAACTATAAAGCCCGGAGAAAAATAGGAGATGACATGGAGGCCAAGAAAGTTTTTGAGCTTGGATGGGACCTGCCATTATATGAGCCTTCCCTCTCGGGTTGATAGAAGTTGCTCATCCCTTGTTTGCCTCCCCGGTGGCAAGAGTGGCGTGCCCATATCTTCAATATACCCGATACATCCTCTGTGCCAAGATTTGCAAGCTCAATTTACTTCGACAAATGAGGTAATCCCCTTGTACCCATAGTTCTCCTTGCTATCGGGTTTATTCTTGATTCTAATACTTTGTCATTCACAGGACATTGAGCCTACTCTTCCCTCTCAAATGGCTCAATATTATCAGGGTGGGCCTATTCCTGCTTTGGGGTTTAATGCCCCTACTCTGGCAACCTTCATGAAAACCCCTGCAGCTTTGGGCACAACACCTTCAAGAGGGGAAAACAAAAGGAAAACTATTGCCGAGTCAAGCGAAGATGTCGCTGTGCCCAGGAGAATAAGATCTAAGAAAGCCAAACTGTCTCCCAAGGTATATCCTTTATCAATCCTTGTTTGGCGACAATTTTGTGCTTACTCCTTTTGTTTGCAGCCATAGGTCAGACTCTTGAGGTCGGCCAATGTTTCAACAACTGTTGAAACCTCTCCTCAGGCTTCTACTGATAGTGCAGAAATTCATGAAGCCATTGGCCATATTGGTAATAATGTTCTCCACATATTTTTCTTTCTTCTGCCAAATTTATCCATTGCACTTTGCATTTCATCACTTACTTTCAAATGATATTTTGGACGAGATAGCAGAAGGATCTTCTCCTCACCAGGCTTCAAGTTCATCATCTCTAGGCATCCAATCAAGCCCTCAACCAAGCCAAGGCAAAGCTCAAAATGATGAAAATCCTGCCCAGAAGGTAATGCCTTTCCTTATTAATTTCTTTAGCAAACTTGATCGGTCGGCCAACAATTTTTATTTCTTTTTTCAAGGATGATATTAAGCCGACTGTCAGCTACTCCTTCACTGTTGAGGAGTATATCGGTGAAAAAAAGGGGAAGAGGCTACATCACAGGCGAGAGATTATCATCGAGAGAATCAAGCTCGGTGAGGGAAATAGCTCTCTTGTGACCAAGGACATAAGTATTCTAGTTCAAGATGCAGACCAAATAAGGGACCTTTTTGAACTTATTGACCAAGAAATCCCTCCATCTCTTAGGGGTCCTTTAGAATCTGCAACTCATCTTGATGATCATCTTGGTAAGGTCAGAAGAGCAAACAAGAACATAGCCTCCGGAGAGCTGCTGCGAGTGACAACCCGATGAAGAAACAACAAGCCAAAGAGCTGCAATCTCGGATTCAGTTTTGCTAAACAATCTTTAACAACTTTAGAGCCTGAATGGAAGCCATGGAGGAGGAAAAGGCTAGGCTGGAAGCTCAATTGGCTCAATTGAATGCAAAAATCCAGTCTCATAAAGACAAAATTATCGACTGCCGAATTCCATTGATGCGGCTAAAACAAAGATAGCATCCGTCATCGAGAGAAACCAACAGATCAAAACAAAGCTTAGCAAGATTCAAGGTTACTCAAGATGATGACAAGAAGGCGCTAGATGATGTTAGCCGAATTAGGAGTGATGCCATAGATGCAATCAAACTGTTCCCTAAGCGATCAAAGCATCGACTTGTAATATATTCAGATGTAGTATCTTGTATCTACGAGCAATTGCATTCCTTGTTATGTTTTGGCTTTTATATCTGTTTTTGACCGACAACACAACCGACTACCTTGACCTCCCGATTAGGAGAATAGCTGATTCTCTTCTCGGCGGACGATTTTTGATTTAGCTAAATCCGGCCCGATCCGTGCTAACGGCCCAAAGAGAGTAAACCCTACTTAGTCGCTTGGGATACCCCAGAGGTATACACCATGATCTCCACTTCAGCTTATAAATAAAGCCCCTCTTCGGCCTTCACTATTATCTTTGGCTAGCATTCTCATTGCCGTCTCTTCATCTCTCTGCTCAAACCAATCTTAGAAAGAGAATCAATCTCCGAGCATCAATGGCGGCGGCGATCGTGGCAAACGCCTGCCCGAAGGAGAGGCGAGAAGAGGAGCCGAGCCCGCGCCGCCAACGTCATGGGTAAGATTCGATCGGTTGCCCCCTTGTGGCTTGCACTTTACGTGCATCTCCCCGGATTTTGATCTTCTTTATCTACTTAGGGCGAGGGTCATCGCCGGCCAAGTACCACCTTCTTCCTCCGATGACGGTGACTCAACCGGGCACCTCGAGACCAGCCGGTTCCGTCCCCTGGTTCCTCCAGTTCGTCGAGCTCCTCCGAGTCCGACAACTCATACAACCCCAATCCTTGGGGTCCGGCGGAGTCGAGAGGGAAGACCCTGCATGCGTCCATGAGGAGGCGCTCGGGTTCCGCAAGGGAGGAGGGATGAGGCCCGGAATGTGCTGGGCGATGTCTCCAAACAGTTCGGCATTGCGCAAGCCGAATGGGAGGATCGGCGCAAGCGATTTTGCGACGCCATCACCGGTTCGGTACCTCTGCGCGGAACTTCTTACGTCTCAATCTTCTTCATGTGCTGACTTGTTTTCCTTGTCCAACACTTTCTGCGGAAAATGAGCGTCTGAAGGCGGCGGCGAACAGGGTGGCCGACAAGGTGAACGCCTAGGGGGAGAGTGCCGAGGCACGCCTAGATGCTGTGGACGGCCGTGTTGATCGAGGCCGTCATCCAAGGTGTGCACCTTGGCGTGTCCCTCGATGCAGCGGCGATGACCTCCCCGGACCCGGCGAGGACTACTCCTTCTAGGCTGTTGGCTTCATTTGGCGGCCCTCCACATGAGATTGACAACATCAACGTTTTGGAGCATTTGGATCATCTTTGCCCCTCGCTGAATCTACCAATCCCGATGCATTCTTAATAAGTTATTCCAAGAGTAGTTTGTAACTAGGATGTGAATGATCAAATTATCCTCTGAAGGTGTGCTTGTTCTTGACTCTTGTGTTGGTTTTACGCCGGTAGATATCTTCGATATTTTTTACGAATAATGCAACTCTAAAGGGCGTTTCCCGAACGCATGGCGTCACCCTAGCCGAGTAGATCTTAGTCTTGCGTTGCAAACGACGTGACATGTCGCTCAGTATTGTCATTCAAAGCTTCACCTTTCTCTTATTTCAATAAACCAACCAGTCAGAGTGCCGAAGTCGTCTCTCTCGGTAGTCCATTCGGCTATGCGTAGATGTTTTTGCACTAAAGGCGATACAAACCGTATCAGCTGTTTGTAATCTCATAATTTTGATCTAAAGACGATGTTCTTTCATCGGCTATGTCTTAATTCCAAATTCCCTTTTATGAACTAACTTCAACACTGGGATAAAATCTCTTAAGAAACCTTCCATTAATAGCTCTGGTAAACTCCTCTCCGAGCAAAGTCTTCAAAATATATGCGTTACCAGGTACACATCTCACTATCCGAAAAGGTCCTTCCCAATTCGGGGACCATTTGCCGAATGCTCTATCTTTCGTTCCAATCGGCAATATAGTCTTCCAAACCAGATCACCTTTTGCGAATTGCTTTACTCTAACTTTCTTATTATAATACTTGGCAACACGTGTCTTGTTTTTCTCAATATTTTCTAGTGCCTTGAGACGAATCAGATGCAAATCTTCTAACTCATCTATCATCAAATTTGTATAATCTTCCTTTCCCAAATCTTTTTGCAACATAACTCGTCTTGAACCCAATTGCAACTCCCATGGCAAAACAGCATGATGCCCATAAACCAACTCATAGGGAGATGTTTGAGTCGACCCATGACAAGCCATTCGGTAAGCCCATAATGCTTCATTAAGAACCAAATGCCATCTTCTCGGTTTCTCATCAATCTTCTCCTGGATGATTTTAATCATAATCTTGTTTGATGCTTCTGCTTGGCCATTGGCTTGTGCATAGTAAGGAGAAGAATTATACAACTTAATTCCCATATTTTTGGCAAAATCACAAAATTCCGAGGAAGTAAATTGAGTCCCTTGATCAGTCGTTATCGTTTGGGGAATCCCAAACCTATGAATTATATGCTCTTTAACAAAACTGATCATGTTTTTACGATGTAACCTTCTTCAAAGGGGACAGCCTCAACCCACTTGATAAAATAATGCGTGGCCAAGAGTACAAACTTATGTCCTTTGCTCGAAGGAGGATTAATTTGGCCAATTAAGTCTATACCCCATCCTCTGAATGGCCAAGGTTTGATTATTGGGTTAATAGCGGGCATGCTAGAACCTTTTGAATATTGCCAAATTTTTGACAATCTTGACACCCCTTATAGTATTCAAAACAATCCTCCATCATAGTTGGCCAAAAATAACCAGTTCTCCTAATTATCCACTTTATTCGGTAAGCCGATTGATGTGCACCACACAATCCTTCATGCACTTCATACATCACCTTTCCGGCCTCTTCTTGATCCAAACATTTAAGCAATACTCCATCTATAGATTTGTAATATAATTGATTATCAAGAAGCACGAACTTGAGGGATTTGTACACGAGCTTTTTGGGAAACTTTTACGTGATGGATTTCTTAGATAATCGGCAATCTCGCACCTCCAATCACCAATCTCTTGATCAGCGTCGAAACATTCTTATCTATAGCGAGAATTTCTTGATTTTCATGATACCGGAAGCGGCTTGAGCTAACTTATTTGCTTCTTCATTGTGCTCCCTAGGGATATGATGCAAGGTTACCACTCGAAAACTTTTCAAAAGTTCCCGGCACTTTTCATAATATTCCCTTAATACGTCACTCTTGCACTCATACTGGCCAGTCAATTGGTTAATCACCAACTCAGAATCCCTAAAGATCTCGACAGCAATAGCTTTTACATCTATAAGAAGCCGAAGCCCTCTAAGTAATGCTTCATACTCCGCTTGATTATTAGTAACATAGAATTCAATGGGAATAGCATATTCGAAGGTTACTCCTTGTGGAGAAATCAAGAAAATACCAGTACCACCACCTTTGCTACAGGATGAACCATCGAAGAATAAAGCCCAAGGCACAATGCTTATCATTTCAACGAAAAGATTACAATGTTGGGTAATAAAATCAGCAATAATTTGACCTTTTACCGCTTTTGCCGATTCATATTTTAAATCAAACTCCGATAAAGCCAAAATCCACTTGCCAATCCTTCCATTCAAAATTGGCATTGATAACATATGTTTTATTACATCAAAACTAGAAACTACCACGTATTCGGCATTTAACAGGTAGTGCCAAAATTTGGTACATGAATAATACACACACAAGCAAAGCTTTTCTCAGAGCCGAATACCTTGTTTACGGATCTAGTAACTTTCGGCTAAGATAAGCTATTACTCTCTCCTTTCCTTCAAACTCTTGCATGAGGGCCGATCCTATTGTTAGGCTATCGGCCGCCACATACAACTTAAAAGGTTTATCGAGTTGTGGAGGTACCAGTACAGGTGGCGCCTTCATGTACTCTTTGATTTCATCAAAAGCCTTCTGTTGTATGTCACCCCATACAAATTCTTGATCTTTCTTGAGTTTCAATAGTGGAGAGAAAGGCAAGACTCTTTTCGATAAATTGGATATAAATCTTCTTACAAAATTAATCTTGCCAAGCAATGATTGTAACTCTGTGAGATTAGTTGGAGGGACAACTTTATCTATTGCTTCCATGCTCTTCTTCCCAACTTCAATCCCTCCTTTATGGACTAGAAATCCCAAAAATTCACCGGTAGAGACTCAAAAAGCACATTTGTTTGGATTCATTTTTAAACCATGCCTTCTAGTGCATTCCGAGTCTTTCTTAAATCGGCTAAATGTCCTTCATAATTTCTAGACTTAACTACCACGTCATCGATATAGATTTCTACAATCTTGCCGATCAACTCATGAAAGATATAATTCATAGCTCTTTGGTAAGTTGCACCGGTATTCTTTAACCCAAATATCATGACAATCCATTCAAACAAACCAATATGACCGGGGCATCGAAGGCTGTTTTTGAGATATCTTCTATTGCCATGAAAATTTGGTTATATCCAAAGATTCCCATCCATAAAGCTAATCACCTCATATCCGGCCGATGCGTCTACCCGCAAATCGGCAAGCGGCATCGGGTATCCGTCCATAGGAGTAGCTCTATTGAGATCTCTCGAAATCTATCTGAGACCCTCATCTTTCCATTCTTCTTGTATCTTTGGAACTATACTTGAAATCCACTTTGTATACCTGCATGGCCGAATGAAGTTTGCTTCTAGTAATCTTTCAATCTCTTTTTTCACATCGGCCAATACCTCCTCTTTATAAATTTTTCGTGGAGGTTGTTTGTAGGGGCGATATCCGGACTTAATAGGTAATCGATGTTCAACAATAGAGCGATCCAATCCGGGAATCTACGTATAATCCTAAGCAAAACAATCTTTAAACTCTTTTAGAAGATCTATCAATTGTAATCTATATTCTGGATCCAAGTTCACGCTAATGTACATCGGCCTTGACCTAGTATCATCACCAACATTTATCTCTTCCAACTTGTCGGCCGACATAAAGCTGCGTCCCAGCTTTCCTTTGTTGCCATCGATTGGATTACCTATTAAAATTACTGTGAGAGCCGACTGCTTGGATCGGCTGTTGATCTCTGTTGAAGACATTCACAGGACCTTCTCCCCACATTTTGCTAGAAAAACAATCAATGCCATCATATTCCCAGTAAGCAGGTTCCGTAGCAGCGACACTCACGGAATCGTCAGCGTGACAACTTCAATATCATCTCCAACCCACTGAATAAGAATCTGGTGCATGGTTGAAGGGATGTAGCAATTAGCATGAATCCAATCTCTTCCTAGAAGCGGTGTATGCCCCCTTGCCATCAATGACAAAGAATGTAGTAATCAAGGTTTTTGACCCAATCATCAACTCGACATGCACGCGACCACGGGTATCGGAAGGATTGCCAACAAAGTCTCTAAGAATCATGTCGGTTTTTTAACAAGTCCTCACCGGTCATCCCAAGTTTCCTGAAGGTAGCATATGGCATAATATTGATAGCAGCTCCTCCATCAACAAACATTTTAGTCGGAGGCTTGCCATTGACGTATCCTTTCGAATAAAGTGGCTTCAAATGACGATATTTGGCTGGTTTGTCGAAAAACGCATTTCTTTAGCGTTAAGACAAGCTGGGCCATCAAATCTTGAAACTCACTTTCATCAAAATCGAGTATACTTCTTCTTGGACATCCTGGTTTTCGGGAGCTATGAACTCGATGGAAGGAAAAAGGCCATGCATGCATCACCTGAAGGACCATGCCCATCCGGTTTCTTTTTAGGGGCGCCATGTCCGCTTCTCCCCAACAAAGACTTGTTTTAGCTCCTCATTCCTCAAACGTTGAACTCTTCTCTTTGGCTTTTTCTCAATCACGGAGGGCACCACTGTCCTCTCTGCCATACGTATTCATGGGAACTTTCCTCTCCATTGTATCCTTTATAATGAATCTAACGTTGGTCTGCAAACCTCTTCCTTTGCTGACTCTCAAAACTGTCTATTTTTAAGCGCCGATCGTCCTCGAAAAAACTGTGTTCCAAGTCTTTCATGTACCGGACGGTTGACCCGAGATTGCCTGTACCCAAAATATTGATCATTGCACATTCGGGGCAATTGTTTCTAGCGAGCAACTTCAAGCCTTCATTCCAAAGAATGCTTAAAGAATGAACACCCTCAATGAGACTGTTCCATCTCCCTCATGTGTTCTTCTTGTTCTCTATGGTACACCTCTTCTTCGTATCTCCGGCGTTCCTCTATAAACCTTTGCTCTTCATAATACTCCCTCTCTTGCTGCCTTTGCCACTTGTTCAAATAGGATACGTGATGTAACCCTAGGTTTAGAGGTTTCACCTCTTTCGGTTCGGCTATTCTTGAACCGAACCTTTTGCTTCACTCCTCACTTGTGATTTCTTGATCGGGATCGACACCGTTCTTTTTTTGCTCTATCGAGGGTTAATACCTTCACCTTGCCTTTACCTTTAGGATCATCTACAGAAACCATATTTACAGAAAAGGAAATCATATTTTGAGGAAAAGGCTGACCATCAATCTTTATTTTGCCATCGAACTTCAAATGTCCTTCTTGGATAGCCTTACGAATCCACACTCGAACACTCGGCAATCATTGATAGAATGAGAGTTGGTGTTATGGTAGCCGCAGTACTTCTTGTCTTTCACTCCTTCAGGACGTAGCATAGGATGTCCCTCTGGCAGTTTGATGCGTCCTTCTCTCACCAACAGATCAAAGAGCTTATCTGACTT
Organism: Chrysopogon serrulatus; assembly: GCA_015844335.1. Taxonomy (NCBI): domain Eukaryota; kingdom Viridiplantae; phylum Streptophyta; class Magnoliopsida; order Poales; family Poaceae; genus Chrysopogon; species Chrysopogon serrulatus. Next base: position 263,915 of record JADLZL010004951.1, on the reverse strand, counting down.
GGAGACATCAAAATCATAAGTTCCCTTTTGTTGCCTCAACCAGCGCTGGCTAACTTGAGTAGGCTCTTTTGCCCAGGTCAGTTCAGCCGCAGCTATCTCATCATCATCATCGTATTCAGCTGCTTCTTCTAGAAAACTTTGATACATTTCACTAGCAATATTACCCTTTTGGAAGCGGTTATCTCTCTTAAACCCTTGGGCTTGATTACTCATAGCTGCCAATCGTTGTGAAAGTTGACCAAGGTCATCAAACTCCATGCCGAATAGCTTCTCTCTGACGTTCGGCTGCATGCCTGCTATAGCCATCCCTGGCAACTGATCATCCGGTAAATTCAGAGAATAGCAAAGGTTCTTGGTTTCTCTAAACCTGCGAAGATACTCCTGTGGTGTTTCATTAGCTCTCTGCCTCAAACTCATGAGGTCAACCAGTTTCTTCTCATTAGTACCCGTGAAGAAGTACGCATGAAACTTCTGCTCTAGCTCTGCCCATGTACCAATGGAATGGGCTGGCAATGAGGTAAACCATGTGAAAGCTGGCCCTGTGAGAGATAAAGGGAAATATCGAATTCTCCAAGCTTCGTCTGTGGAGGCCTCCCCAAGCCGCATCAAGTAACGGCCCGATATGCTCCAAAGTGCTAGTATCATCTTGACCAGAAAACTTAGTCAAATCCGTTGGAGGTTTGACCCTTGGAGGAAGTGCCACTCTATTGTACCATTCTGGATAAGGAGACTTGTATGAATAAGATTGATTTTTTGGCTTTAGGCCGAACTGATTTTGCATCATATCAGCCATCCTATGCATAATAAGATCAACATCTGAATTCGGAGTTCCTCGTGTTTGCCTTCCAGAAGGTATACCTGACGCACTCTTGTATCCTGGATTCGGCAAAGCATCCAAAGCAGTATAATCAGTAAATTCCTGATATCCATCTCCATACATATTCCTCTGCAGCCTATTTGATGCTGGAGACACTTTGAAAGCTGATGGGGGTACATCTCCTGTTGTACCAAATGTCACTTGGCCATAGGTGGGAGGCTGTTGTTTTTCATTGGGAGCTGATCCTCCTTTGTTTGAGCCAGATGCTCCATCATCTCTAGCAGGCTTTTCTTGATACTTTGGTACATTGAAAAGTGTTGGTCCGTGGATTGGGCCAATATTTTCTTCAAAATACTTATCGGCCGATGGACCGAAAGTGTTGACCATGATTGCCCGAAAGGTGTTCAGAAAAGCTGTATGGTGATTTGTCATAGTTTCTCCCATAGCTTTGTAGACCAACTCTGACATCTTCTGAGCATCCTCTTCTTCAGTAAAATCAGATTGATGTGGAAGAAGAACCCTTGGCAACGATTGCTTCTGGATCACCTTGTTGCTCTTATTCTTAGAAAAGGACATCAAGCACTTCTGTTGAAATTGCTCACATGCTTGCCGCACCAATTCTCTCAAATTCTCTGGCAACCCATCCATGGTCACATCCAGAACGTGATCGTTGTTGATTTCAGGCATCTTGAACGATGGGGTCCCACCGGACGTGCCAAAAAGTGTGTTGACACAAAACGTGACGCACTGTGCCTCACACACAAAGCAAGCCGGAAAAAGCGTGGCTTCAATCGGGTGACCGGGCGGTTTGAAGATCCGGGAGCGTGCCGGTCGGTTTGACCTAAAAACCGACAAGGGACAAAAAGATTGTTAAATACAAAATCGAACATGCCGGGGTGAGACCGCAGCAGTTCCGTATATACAGCCCCGAAGCCACTTATGATGACATACGCCTATAAAAGTTGTCTGCCAATCATGCTTATAATTTATTCGGCTAATATAAAGATAAAAGATACGTAAAACATTGATTGCCGAATACGCTTGCATGAGAAGACATGTTTGAACAAGTGAAAGTTAATCGTGAGTTGAAGCATAACCAAGCTCGAGCAAATCAGTAGGCTCGGGGTCCATGAAGAAGGAACGAACAAGCTATCATGAGCAAACCCATCAAGAACTTGTATCTGCCGCACGACACTCAATCCTATCAAGATTTAAACGCTTCTAACATGTAAAAACCCGCAACATGTAACAATCTAGATTGGTCTAACTTCGGCTATGTAAGCATATAATCTATCCACCATGATAATAAAACGTTTAGAGAACGAATAGATCTATAAAAAGTAAGAAGCCGAACCTAATCAATCTAGATTGGGCAAGAGAGTATTACAAGTAATTTAAAACATGTAACACATGATAACTTAATGAATCTATCAGACCTTGCCAAATCTAATAGAGCCGATAACTATCTTGCTTCGCTAAGCTATCAAACAAACGCTTTGCCGCACGGCCATCCGATCGAGATAAACAAAGCATAAGCAAAGACCTCTTGATTATCAAGCGGGCGCTGCCGCCGCGGCCATCCGGTCGAGACAAACAAGACTACTTGCATCAACGTCTAAATCCACCGCATGATACTAGACATGATAGCAAGGTTGTCGGAACTTACGGAGAGGTCGACGGATCGATGGCTCCTCTCGAAGAACTTCGACGACACGACAAAGGACTCAAAAACTTGGCACGGGGCCGATTGTATTGATTTGGTTGTGAACATCATTTACAATGGTCGAGGGTTTATATTTATACCACGGACATAACACGAATCCTAAGAGATTACGAATACATAAAAGGTAACTTCGGCATGGTGATTCTTAGCTCTAATCTTCTTCGAGTCCTTGATCATCACGTTTGCTTCCTTTTTATTCGGCTTTATGCTCGCCACCTTTTACTTCCCGAACGGAGCCACCGCCTCTAAGGATAGCCGACCGCGAGAATACTTACCGAATCGCTCAGAGTTAGCCGACCGCATGAGTGTTGCCGAATCGTTCAGATTTAGCTGACCGCACGAGCGTTGCCGAATGCTCCGAATACTTGCCTCCTCGCGAGCTTGCTGTACTGGCCCACCTGTCATCTTCTCGGCCTTTACCAAAATCCAGTGTTAACAATAAGTGCAGCGGGTAACCCTGTGGCTACCAATTAGATAGTAAAGAGTGTACGTCTTGATATTGGTGGGTGAGTATATAGTGAAACCTTTATCATTTTACCCAACTTGAAGATAGATGTGATATTAGAAATGAAGTGGATGAGTAACCATGGGGTCCTCATTGACACATCCACTAGAGTAATCATGTTAAGAGATCCCCACACTAAGGAAGCTTTCCTAGTACCTCTTCCTGATTTTCTAGATCCAAGTTCTACAGCAAATTCTGTTCCTAGTGACAGTATTGCAGCCATACTAGTGGTATGCGAGTTTCCAGATGTCTTCCCAGAAGAGTTGCCCGGTCTACAACCTCTTCATGATGTAGAGTTCAAGATAGATTTAATCCCAGGTGCCGCACCCATATCTAGAAGGCCTTATCGGATGCCCCCTAATGAGCTTGCCATAATGAAGGAGGAATTAAAGAAGTTGATGACCCAAGGCTTAATTCATCCTAGTTCTTCTCCATGGGGTTGTCCAGCTATCTTTGTAAAAAAAAGATCAATCCTTGCGTATGTGTGTAGATTATCGGCCTCTAAATGAAGTTACTATCAAGAATAAGTACCCCTTGCCCCGGATTGATATCTTATTTGATCAACTCTTTAGAGCCAAAGTATTCTCCAAGATTGACTTGCGTTCAAGGTATCATCAGATTCAGATTCGTCTTTGAAGATATTGAGAAGACGGCTTTCTCAACTAGGTATGGGTTATATGAGTATCTTGTCATGTCTTTTGGTCTGACAAATGCTCCAGCCCATTTCATGTACCTGATGAACTCAGTATTCATGCCGGAGTTGGATAAATATGTTGTGATATTCATTGATGATATCTTAGTTTACTCTGAAAATGAGGAAGAGCACGCTAAGCATCTAAGAGTGGTACTATCTAGACTGCGGGAACATCAACTTTATGCTAAGTTCAGTAAGTGTGAGTTTTGGTTGAAGGAGGTCCCTTTCCTTGGCCATATTCTCTCAAAAATGGCATTTCAGTAGATCCTTCAAAGATATAACAAGTCCTAAACTGGAAGGCTCCAACTTTTGTTTCTAAAGTCTGTAGTTTCCTTGGTCTTGCTTTGGGTATTATCGTAGATTTATTCCTGACTTTTCAAAAATAGCCAAGCCAATGACCAAGTTGCTTCAGAAAGGTGAAGAGTTTGTATGGACAATAGAATGTGAGTCCGTGTTTCGCACTTTGCGAACGCTGTTGACCTCTGCTCCTGTCTTAGCTCAACCAGATATTGAGAAGCCATTTGTTGGCACTTCTAACGTCGCTACAAATTAACGAGATTAAAAATACATGGTATTTAAATTAACTTATCATTAGCAACTAGCCACTTCTTGATCACTAGCATTCCTAAGCTTGAATTAAGTTGTCATCCCTAATTGTAATGCTAACAAGCAAATATAGATTTATATGTATTATTTAATATGACTAGGCAGAGATATGTATATAAACTAAAATAGATTCTGCAAGCGGACAGATAATTATATCATTGTAGCATTTTACCTAGGAGAGTTCTACCAGGTTGTCGATTTATACCACTGGGAAAGCTTTGTTATAAACTCTATCTATTATATTGATAAGAAAGTATATACAATGAATAAGTGATATTACCAATGTTATCTACTCTACTCATAACAGGCAGAGGTCACAAGATAAATATGGATAAATACGGGTGATAGCATAATCAAGTATCATAATTATATAGATATCATCGAGCATTGTCTAGTCATAATCATAGTTAGCCAATGGATAAACTAAGGAGTTAATTATCTAAGGTAATTCAATAACTACATCAATGAATAACTCTAATTAGTGCAATTACATCTAGTAATCATCGCTAAGTCAACCCTATATCATTATCACATGTAAGGGAGCATCAACTAGGAAGGATGTGAAACAGAGTCATTATCCAACTTCGCGACCGGTGCCTGCCTGTCCCTACACACGGAGGGTGGACTACAGAGGAACCAACGTAGCTGTCACCTACGTGGACTACCACACGTCCCTCCCGCATGTCGGGGTGCACTCATGAGACAAACAAGATATCTAGACACCACGTCTACATATTATCTATCATATACCCATTGTACACTTGGATAAACGCTATACGAGCAATTACATGAATTCAATAAGATCAAACTAACTAAACTACACATATAATCAAAGTAGACAATGACTATTGCAATTAAGAACATATGAACTATTAAGAATAATGTCTCCTTAATCTGAATAATGAATACAATAAGAAAGAAAGAACTAGAACTATACCGAACTCCTGCGCTCCTTCCGCATGCACCGGGGGCTCCAGATCCCGATGAAGAACTAGATCTCCTCTACTTCTAATCTAACTAATTAGAACTATGAACTAGAAGGCTCTTGATGAACTTGAAGGCTTCTTGATGAACTTGATGGCTTGAGGCCTTGATGAATAATGAATTGGCTCTCTCTAGGGGGGTCTACCCATATATTTATAGTCCGGTGGGATGCGCGTGCGCCGCAGGATCAAACCGAATTAACCAAGGGCCGAGATGCATCAGGAGAGGCGGTAGAGGAAGCTTCCAGAAGGAGGGGGCAAACCCTAGCAGGGGGCGCCGCTCGGCGCCATGGTGGGGCCGGCCGGCCCCACCTGGTGGCCTCTGGCCCTCCTGTTGCTTCGGGTGTCTTCTAGAGTCTTCCTGAGTCCAATCGTGATATTTCCCGTGGCGGATAAGTTTCGTATTTATTTTGCACTTGAATCCCTCTTTTTAGCTTTTTTGGAATAATCCCTGGAAAATATAGAATACGCAAAACTCGTGGAAATTGTCAGTTAAAACCCTAGACTAGTGTGTTTTCATGTATTCTCTTGTGTCTAAAGTTCTAATGAATGTTGACGTTATCCACCGTCAACAACTCCCCCAAGCTTACCTTTTGTCAGTCCCTTGGCAAACAAAGTAAGCCTAATTTCTATTATATTTGGATCAGGAGTTGCTACAATGTGGTTAATCTTTCCAAGTACACACGCTTTCGAACAAATATATTCCTCCGGATTAAACAGTATATGTTCTAACCTTCAAACTTACTCATTCTACCCTTAATTATAGGGCTTTACAGCTTTTGCATAAGTCTTGGGCAATCAAAAGATAGAACAATTAAGTCAAGCGCTATGTCTCGAATTCTTCGCAGTGCTAATATTCTGGAGTTTTCATAAGTTTTTACAATAAAACTCAGAGCTTAATTGTATGACACCCTCAAGTCTCTCAATGTATGTGGTATTTATGGTTCTCCCTTAAGGCATTTATGATGTTATGCCTCCTACAGCTAAGGATATATATATGGTAGAGCTCATAGGGTCGGCAATAACAAGGGTAGGCATACTTGCAATGCATATATTGTAAAGTCAACTAATGGATCCACAGAGAATCGAGGCATACAATCAAACCAAGATGTGCATGTGTATGGAATATGGTGGATAGGTGTATATATGGTATTTGTGGCTAATTCTAATTCTACTTTTACTCTTTGGAGATAACTCTCTTGAAACTTTTCTCAGGAAAAACATGGGCCATATTTATTATTTTAAATCAGGGAGGCGGACATTTTTTTACCCGTTGCTTAAATTGCTGGGACATTTGTCCATTTTACTCCCTTCTTCTTCATTTTTTATAATCTTTTGCATGGCCACATGCATCCCTTGAATATAATAACCAATTAGAGAGAGATACAATCGGGACTTAGAGCATTAAAGACAGGGGGTTTTCCTATGGGGTGTATATTTTTTTGGTGTTTTCTCCTAGTGTAGGAGAGAAACATTTTAGTGATGAACATGGATGGAGAATATGTGAATGAGTGCGCTTACTCCCGGGGTAGGAATAATGCATATGTGGACTTGGAGTGTGTAAGTGATCTTGGTTTTAAAAGTATGACAAGACTCTCATAAGGTATACAACACAGGTTGACTGAACTCAATGCAAAGCAGGCAGCTTAAATGTGAAAAGGCTTCCTATCTTCTAAGAATATTATTTCTGGCTTTGGTAGGAATTCATATTTTGTCATACAAGAGCTCATCATGTAGATTTTAAATTTTCAAAATAAACCTCCAAAACTTAGTAATGCTAGGAATAAGATAAATAGTGGCTCAACTTTCATGAATCATATCGATCAACCACCTAGACTCAAATAAGTGAACTTATGCCTCCACAATTCAGTTCGAGTAAATTCTCCAATCAAAACAAAGAATGTTTAAAACTCAGGAAGATTTAAGTTTGGCAACTAGGTACTTGGCAAGGATGACAACAGAGCAACTATTCATCATCTCCAAAACAAATTTTTTGATGTTCATCAAGTTTTTAATTAACTCTAGCCTAGACTGAGCTAAATATACTATAACTAAATATTTATTTGGTTTTTGAATAATTATGTATATATTTTTTTATCGTTTTAAATTAACAACCTAACAAAAGATTCTATAACATCCGTGGACCTTCATGTGCCCACATATTTTTGGTATTTTATGACTATATAAAGTAAACTTAATAATCGCCTAGGTGTAGTCACCGATAACTAGGGGATGCTCTTGCCCCAAGCTGGATGTTTGTAATACTTGGTGTAGATGTTCTTTGGGGCGAGCTAGTCAGTAGCAGACCTGGTGGTTGCCACTGATAGACTCTCTCCTTGTCACGATGTTGTTCCTGCACGAATACACTCCACAAAAAGGGAAACCAAAACTCGAGGCTCGAATTTAATGCCGGGTTAGCGGTCGGCCAAAGAGTAATTGATTATCTTCATGAGCAGATTTTATGTTGCCGCTTTTTTTAGCAGGATTTCATTTTTCTCTCTTTTTTTGAATTTTCTGTTTATGATGCAAGAATTTAAATATGAATGTTGTTTTTATTATTTTTATTTTTATGCCACCACAAGTAAATATTCCTACTACGGGGTCTCATAAGTTTATTCACATGGGGCTTATGAATTTGTGATGCAATAAATCAGGCAGTAAATAACTTTTTTATTATTTTTATATTTTAATGTGCAAACATAATTATGCTACTATATATTAAAGTAAACTTACTAGTGAACTTAAGTAGATAACTACCATTCTAACCTTATGGCTAGGGTACAGAATTTAAAGTCTACCGACAGGACTTAGATAGAGGAGAATACTTACTAAGTGGGTTCATTGTCTGAGGTCACCTCAGTCAATTCCCCGTCTCATGGTAGTGTAGCACGTGCTTCTTCTTTCTCCTTCTATCTCTTTTCTATTTCTTCTGCTTCTCTCTTCTCTAGCCCCAGCTCTTCAGCTTTATTTTCCTTCTCCCACTTTTCTAGATGTGCTAGGATTTCTTCTTTTTCTGCCTTGGCGAGTTGGTCCATTCTTTCAGCTTCTGCTTCCCACTCACTCCAGCGTGGTGCTTGTATGTTCTCTTCTTGCTCCTTGTAGCAGTCTTCATACTTTACAACCTTGCCAGGAAATTCTTCCCAGCTATAGTGAGGCTGGGACACTTTATCGCGCCTTGGCGTCTTCTCTCCCGTCGTGTTGCTTCCCCGACTGCTTTCTGGTTAACAAGTGTTCTAAATTGACAGCGTACCTTTCCGAAGGGCAAGTTGAAGTGGATCTATCCGGAACCAATGTAGATGTTCGCGTTGGCGGTGTAGAGAAATGGTCTTCCCAAAAGGATCGGGGATTCATCGTCTCCCTGCATATCAAGAACTAGAAAATCTGCAGGTATATATTGCCCTTGAATTCTTACCATGACATCCTTGACCACTCCTTCAGGGAACCTCAGTGATTGATCCGCCATCTGCAACTGAATAAATATTGGGTATAGAGGTAAATTATCAAATAAATCATCATATACCTATTTTGACATTACGTTGCAGCCTGATCCGGTGTCGCAGATGGTGTTGGCGAAGGTGGTGTCTTTGATCGTGCATTCAATAATTGGTATACCCGGATCACCTCTCTTTGTTGGAAATGGCTTGGGTAGCCTATCATCATTTTCTGTATTGAGAGCAGTGATTAATTGAGAAGTTTCTTCAAGTGCATGCTTGATCTCCCTCCATCTTCTATTACTTCTATTGTTTCTTTTCTTCGGCACTGACTGCTTTAGTTTCTCTTCTTGTTGATGGAATTGCTTCGGGGCTGCAGGAGCTTTCAGGACGCGGTTCTTAAATGTGAATCTTTCTTTCTTGTTCTTAATAGATAGGACGATCTTGGTGTAGTCCGCATAGATGATGGCTTTTGTCGTGCATAAGAATGGTCTACCCAAAATTATGGGTGCCTTCTCATCTACTCCTGTCTCCATGACCACGAAATCAACTGGGACGTATGATTGTCCCACTCTGATGACAACTTCTTCTAGTACTCCCTCAGGGTAGCAAATGGACTGATCTGCAAGCTGCAAACGCATATTTGTGTACAACAGGGGATCATTTAATATTTTCTCATAGATTACCTTGGGCATAATGTTGACACTAGCGCCGAAATCACAGATAGCCTCCGGGAAGCTATGACATCCTATAGCGATAGGAATGACAGGCCTTCCAGGGTCTCCCATCTTCTCAGGTAGAGAGTGGTCAATCCACTGTACATCTGCAGGCTCAATATGGTATTGGTTTGCATTGTGAATATCAACAAGATTAGCAGTTTCTAAATCTTCCGGTTGGCCTGGAATCTTACCTTTCCCGAATGGAGGAACAGCAGCAGCTAGTTGAGCTAATTGTGATTCTAACATTTTATTAAAGCTGTGCTGATTCTTTATAGCAGAAGCAAAGGTGTCCAATCTAGTATTTATGTTTTCTAGTGCTTTATCATTTGAAGCTATCTTTCTAGTCATTTGATCTAATAATTTAGATTGATTAGCAACTAAATCTCGTAAAGGTGGAAAATTGTAATTATTAAAATTATTACCTTGGTTGTTACCTTGGTAATTACCTTGTCGAGGTTGCTGATTCCACCCTTGGTTTTGTTGAGGACGATAGTAGGTGTTGTTGTTGATGAAGTTCACATCCTCTTGCAGTGTAGGGCAGCTGATAGCCAAGTGCCTATAGTCTCCACATTCTTCACATGTCATATGAGAATCATTGATGTGCATGACTTCCTTCTTCTCTATGTCGAGCTTCTTCATAATGAGGTCTAGCTTGGCAAAGACCATGTCGGTTTCCTTGAGATGATGGATTCCTCCTCCTTTCTTGCAGGGTTGAGTACGTTCTTCATTACAGCTTGAATTTGAGGCCATCTTCTCAACGAGTGCTTTAGCATCCGAGAGCTTAAGTGACAGGGAAAGCTCCCCAACTGCAAAGATCAATAGACTCACGGGTGCTAGAGACAAGCCCGTGGTAGAAAGTCTGCATTAATAGCCACTCCTCTATCCCATGATGAGGACAGTCTTCTATGTAGTTCTGGAATCATTCCCATGCTTCAGTGAATGATTCATCATGTTGTTGATGGAAACTTGCAATTTTCCCACGCAGAGCATTCGTCTTGGCGGTAGGAAAGAATTTTGCCAGGAAAGCGGTTGAGCACAGGTCCCTTGTAGTGTTCTTGTCTTTGTTGATGTAGAACCACTGCTTAGCTTTCCCCAATAATGAGAACAGGAAAAGGCGGAGTAAAATAGCATCTCTTGGTACTCCTCTGATCGTGAAGGTGCTGTAGATTTGTAGGAAATGTTGTAGATGTGCACTTGCATCTTCATGAGCTTTTCCACAGAATTGGCTGGCTTGAACCATGGTGATGAGAGCAGGCTTGAACTCGAATCCATTCTCCCCAGTGTTGACTGCTGGTCCAGTCCAGATGTTTGCTGTTGTTGGGGCAGAGAACTCACGTAATGTCTTCTCAGCCATGTCTTCAAACACAGGAGCTAGGTTTTCTTCTGATTGCTCTTCTGTTTGTTCTTCTACTTGTTCTTCAAATTCTTCTTCCAATGTTGGAGCTGGCTCCTCCGAAGAGCTAGCTTGAGCAAAGAACGGGTGTTCCCTCGATGGTGACTCGAATTTGTCCCTTGCTTCTACAAACTTCTTCTTTCTAAGGAGTTTCTTTGGATTGTCAGTGAAGTTCTTTGGAAGTGAAAAACCATTCATTCATCACCCTGCATAAGATAAGCAAATGATAACAATGAAGGGTGTACCTGTCTGAGTTAGAGATCGATTTGTAATATGACTTTATCTATTTTGTATATATGTTATCAATATTTCCTAAGTTTATTGTGCCTTCCCCGGCAACGGTGCCAAAAATGCTTGTTGGCACTTCTAACGTCGCTACAAATTAACGAGATTAGAAATGCATGGTATTTAAATTAACTTGTCATTAGCAACTAGCCACTTCTTGATCACTAGAATTCCTAAGCTTGAATTAAGTTGTCATCCCTAATTGTAATGCTAAGAAGCAAATATAGATTTATATGTATTATTTAATATGACTAGGCAGAGATATGTATATAAACTAAAATAGATTCTGCAAGCGGACGGATAATTATACCATTGTAGCATTTTACCTAGGAGAGTTCTACCAGGTTGTCGATTTATATTTATACCTCTGGGAAAGCTTTGTTATAAACTCTATCTATTATATTGATAAGAAAGTATATACAATAAATAAGTGATATTACCAATGTCATCTACTCTACTCATAACAAAGCGAGGGTCACAAGATAAATATGGATAAATACGGGTGATAGCATAATTAAGTATCATAATTATATAGATAATCATTAGAGCATTGTCTAGTCATAATCATAGTTAGCCAATGGATAAACTAAGGAGTTAATTGTCTAAGGTAATTCTATAACTACATCAATGAATAACTCTAATTAGTGCAATTACATCTAGTAATCATCGCTAAGCCAACCCTATATCATTATCACATGTAAGGGGGCATCAACTAGGAAGGATGTGAAACAGAGTCATTATCCAACTTCGCGACCTGTTTGTCCTACACACGGAGGGTGGACTACGGAGGAACCAACGTAGGCTGTCACCTACGTGGACTACCACACGTCCCGGCATGTCAGGGTGCACTCGCAGACAAACAAGATATCTAGACACCACGTCTACATATTATCTATCATATACCCATTGTACACTTGGATAAACGCTATACGAGCAATTACATGAATTCAATAAGATCAAACTAACTAAACTAGACATATAATCAAAGTAGACAATGACTATTGCAATTAAGAACATATGAACTATTAAGAATAATGTCTTCTTAATCTAAATAATGAATACAATAAGAAAGAAAAAACTAGAACTATACCGAACTCCTGCGCTCTAGACAGACGCCGGGGGCTACAGATCCCGATGAAGAACTAGATCTCCTCTACTTCTAATCTAACTAACTAGAACTATGAACTAGAAGGCTCTTGATGAACTTGAAGGCTTCTTGATGAACTTGATGGCTTGAGGCCTTGATGAATAATGAATTGGCTCTCTCCAGGGGGGGTCTACCCATATATTTATAGTCCGGTGGGATGCGCGCGCGCGCCAGGATCAAACCGACTTAACCAAGGGCCGAGATGCATCGGGAGGCGGTAGAGGAAGCTTCCAGAAGGAGGGGGCAAACCCTAGCAGGGGGGCGCTGCCTGGCGCCATGGTAGGGCCGGCCGGCCCCACCTGGTGGCCTCTGGCCCCCCTGTTGCTTCGGGTGTCTTCCAGAGTCTTCCTGAGTCCAATCGTGATATTTCCCATGGCGGATAAGTTTTGTATTTATTTTGCACTTGAATCCCTCTTTTCAGCTTTTCTGGAATAATCCCTAGAAAATATAGAATATGCAAAACTCGTGGAAATTGTCAGTTAAAACCCTAGACTAGTGTGTTTTCATGTATTCTCTTGTGTCTAAAGTTCTAATGAATGTTGACGTTATCCACCGTCAACACCATTCGATGTCTATTGTGATGCGTCAGGCACTGGTTTGGGTTGTGTGCTTATGCAGGACGGGCGAGTTATTGCTTATGCTTCCCGTCAACTGCAGAAACATGAAGTCAACTGTCCCACCCATGACTTAGAGTTGGCTGCAGTAGTACATGCTTTGAAGATTTGGAGACATTACTTGCTGGGTAATGTGTGCCACATTTATACTGATCATAAAAGCCTGAAGTATATCTTTACCCAACCTGAGCTGAATATGCGACAACGAAGATGGCTCGAGCTGATTAAAGATTATAACTTGCAAGTGCACTATCATCCTGGAAAGGCCAATGTAATTGCTGATGCTTTGAGTCAGAAATCTCATTCTAGTTCAGCCATTCAAGGAGATTATCACTTAGCACATCTTATGTATCCTATTGTGCTCCATAATATCACTTTAAGCTCTACCCTTACAAACAAGATCATTGAGGCACAAAAGACTGATGTTGGTATTTTTCATATCAAAAAGAGATAAAGGCCAAACCAACCACGTGTTTTCGGGTTGATGAAAAGGGTATCTTGTGGTTTGATGATCGCTTAGTGATACCCAAAGACAAAGAGCTTAGGCAACAGATCTTGACTGAAGCCCATTCTTTCAATTTCTCTATCCATCCAGGCAGCAGCAAGATGTATGAAGACCTGAGGCCTAGGTTTTGGTGGACTAAAATGAAGCTAGAGATTGCTGACTTTGTTGCTCGTTGTGATACATGTTGTAGAGTAAAGGCAGTTCATCTTAAGCCTACCGGCCCACTCTGACCTCTCTCTGTTCCTAGCTGAAAATGGGAAGAAATTAGCATGGGCTTTATTACGGGTTTGCCTAGAACCCAAAAAGGGAATGATTTGATTTGGGTAATTGTGGATCGTTTGACCAAGACTGCACATTTTATACCAGTTAGTATTTCCATCAGGCCCCATCAGTGTGCAGAGTTATACATGGCTCAGATTTATCGGCTCCATGGTGTACCTAGAACCATTATATCTAATTGAGGCCCACAGTTTGTCGCTCGTTTCTAGGAACAAATGCACAAGGCACTAGGCACCCACTTGCTCTGAAGTTCTGCCTACCATCCTCAAACTCCCAGTTAGACAGAAAGAGTCAATCAAATTTTAGAAGACTTGTTGAGATCATGTGTTCTGTCTGCGGGAGGATCTTGGGAGAACTGGTTACATTTGGTCGAGTTCTCTTACAATAATAGTTACCAAGAGAGTATCAAGATGGCTCCATTTGAAGCTTTGTATGGTAGAAAATGTCGGACACCTTTGAATTGGGTCGAACCTGGTGAACGATGGTATTATGGTATTGATCTTATCCAGGATGCCCAACAGAACATTAGAATAATTCAGCAACATATCAAGGCGGCCTAGTCTAGGCAGAAAAGTTATGCAGATAAAAGGAGATGGCCCATCGAGTATGAAGTTGGTGATTATGTTTACTTGAAAGTGTCCCCCATGAAGAAGGTGCAGCGCTTTGGAGTTAAGTGGAAATTGGCTCCAAGATATGTGGGTCCTTACAAAATTTTGGAGAAGAGTGGCAAGGTGGCATATAAAATCCAGTTACCACCAGAGATGAGTGCAATGTTTGATGTTTTTCACATGTCCCAACTCAAAAAATGCCTCCAAGTACCTGAAGAAAGAATGGAAGCACAAGACATAGAGTTGAAATCTGATTTGACATATGAAGCTCGACAGTAAAGGTCCTTGATACTAAAGAGAGAGTTACACGCAACCGAGTGATCAGGTTCCATAAAGTTGCTTGGAACAATGAGAGTGATTGGGATGCTACTTGGGAAAGAGAAGACTATTTAAGAGAAGTGTATCCTACGTTTGCCGTACAATGGTACGTGAACCTAATCTCGGGACAAGATTCCTTTAAGGGGGAGGGCTGTAACATCTCTGGTGTTGGGCTTATTAAAACATATGCATTAACTGGCCATAAGCATCATCCTCATCTCATTTATGCACATGCATGACAAGTCTTTATCCTTTTTGTATGCTTATGCTCATGTGAAGGTCATTTCTTGCTTGCTAGGCTTGGTAGATGTTATGTCATGGCTTGTAAAATTGTCAAATATGCTCTACAGTAGCTTAAATATGCTTAGGACACTTAATGGAACAATGTTCATGTTGATCATTTTGCCTAATTATGCTCCTAAGTGCTACTTTGACTTGGTATGCCTTCTAGAGCTTCCTTGTTTGATGGATTAAAAAGTGCAAGCTAGGAACTTTGCATGGCAGTGAGTCCAAAATTACAGTTGTATAGAATTTTATGTAGAACAAACTTTGTTTAAGGCTCATGTCATGAAAATGTGCTTAAGGTGCTCAAAAGGACACATTTCTACTGAAGTCAGTGCTGTTTTTGCCTCTAAAATTTTGGCTGTCCTAAGTGACTTTCAGTTTGTTTTTAGGTCTCTTTAGTCACTCGTAGTTTGCAAACCAAGCCGAACCAAAGGAAACATGTGTAAGCAAAGTTGTAGATCAATGATAGGGCTACAACTTTTACTAATACCATTTTGGCTAATACTGCACGGATTAGGAGTTAATGACCATTGAAAATCGGCCGTCGGTCGGCCCTCGCGCCGACAAACGGCGCCGACGCCGATTCAAACGGCCGGCCGTGGCCGACCAGCGTCCAGGCCGCGCGCGCCACTTGGTGGCCGTGCGCCGGGCGCTGGGCCCACTGGTCAGCCGCCGTTGCCACCACATCACCCACGGCCTGTCCCAACTCTCTCCCTCGCCCTCACTTCCTTTCTCTCGCTCGGCCAGATAGGAGAGCAAGGGGAGAAGGCGACGCAGTGCCGCCGTGAGCTTCGCCGCCGTGTAGCGCCGCAGCCACCGCACCACCGCCGTCCAAATCACGCCCAAAGCTCCGCCATGATGTCCTCTTCCACCTGACACCGCTAGCAAGCTGAGCCGTTCTCAGGTGAGAGCGCATTGCGCCGTTCCGCCGCGGCCGCCATGGCCGGAGTGCCGTTGAGCTCCAAGCTCGCTGCAGCTAGCTCTACTCCGACTCTCTCTCCCTCTCCTGTCTCGTGTACAAGGTCCGCCGTAGTGCGTAGTTGGTGAAACCCTAATTGGTTTCACCGATTAGGGCCTCCGCACGCCGGAACGAAGCGCGCCGCCGCCGCCATGCCATGCACGCGGTCAAGCTCCCTGGAGCTCACCGCCGGTCCCAATCCGTAACCCTAGCTTCGCCCTAGGTCCTCTTTAGCTTTTCTAGAGCTCAGGCGGGCTCCACATTGCTAGAGACGGCAATGGTGCCACCGTGCATCTCCGCCGTGCCGCCATCACCGCCGTCGAGCTTGCTTCGGCCGATACGAGCACCTCTAACCTACCTCAATTGACGCATTAGGTCTAGGGGAGCACGTTGGTGGTGTTGGTCTCGCCGGAGACGTCGCCGCCGACGAGCTTTTCGCGGTCAAAATCCACCCCCGCCGCTGCTCTGCTCGGTTCCACTGATGGGTGGGGCCATTGACTGCTGGGCCCCGCGCGTCAGTCTAATAGATTTAGGTTTTTGTTTTATTTATTTCCAGAAAATGCTACAAGTTTCAATAATTCATATCTTGAGCAAATGAACTCCAAATTGAGTGATTCCAATTTTGTTAGATTCCTCTGAGTGTCTAGTTTTTAATAAAAATATGAAACTTGCTATGTTCTGTAGTAAATTTTGCTTGGTGTATTTATCTTTGTTAATGCCTTGGAAAATGGTTTAATCCATAACTAATTAATGGATGATGCTAAAAATGTGAATCCAGTTGGGTTAGCTTGGTCTTGACATGCTCTATCTAGGAAAAATATTGGTTGGCATATAATCTTGTTTTGGATGGCAGTTTGCTAAGTAAGTTGTTTAAATGTCTTGATTGGTGAGCTATTTATCATATTTTCTATACACATGCTATTGAGGCAAAATTTGGTACACAGTATACTTGTGATGTGATGATGATAAGAAAATTATGAAATCTGTTGTTTGATACTTTTCAAATAGATTTGTGAATTATCATCTTTTAAGCTTGTGTAGATTGTTATTTTGCTACAGGAAGTTGTACTCAGTATTTTGAGGTGAAATTTGAACTATGGTGTATGTGAGATAAGTGTAGTCTACTGTAATATTTGTGGAATTTTCTGAGTACTTTTGCTATATGCTCATTTGTGCCCTTAATTAGCTAGGTTAAATGAAAAAGGTATTTTTTTATAAGTGTTTTATGGTGGACCATCACGTTCTCTGTTAATCATAAGTCCTACTTTAACTTTTGGTTAAGTTCGGTGAGCTTGATTTGCATGTCTCAACATGAGTAAATAATTAATTCTCCAATTTAAGCTTGTTCTGGACAGCTGGTGGCACTTTTGGTTTTGCATGCTTAAGATGATGTTTTATGACTTTAGGATCAATAGCAAGTTGGTAGATAATTGTATTATCTAGTTGCTGTTAAAATTTGAGAGCAATTGGTTGAGTAGTTTATGAGTTATGGCTATATCTTGTTAGGTTTCTAGAAAGTGTTCTTCTCTGGAATTTCTGGGCAGATCTGGGAAACTTGTTTATTTGACTTTGTTAGTGTCTGAATCTGCTTGTGATGTCTAAATAGAAGTTGTAGACAATTTCTTAAGCTTTCCAGAATATCTTCCTACATGTCATTTGGAGTTATAGAACTCAACTTACAGTTGTTTCTTTCAGCTGCTGTTTGTAGGTTAGAAATGCTGAATTGCTTTACAAGTGATTGCTTGTTCTTGTGTGTGAAGTTATATCTTGTAGATGTCTTGCTAATTCATATAAGTTGATTAGGTGTAGGTTGTAATTCTTTAATTGATGATGAAAAGTTGTACCTTGACTTGCTTGGTGAGTACTTGAGTTTCTTTAGAGAGGAGATATGCACCTACTCTGTAAATTAAAGTGATTTGAATAGAGTCATCACCCTAGGTGGAGGGTTTACTGTTGTTGCTGCTATTTATTCTCATGCATCAGCATCGTTTGCATTCGTTATTCTCATTATGCATTGCATTCAATAGGTTTGCCGAAGGGGGTGACGCTGCTGGAGTTCGGGAGCCTGGACCAGGAGTACCCGACGGAGGAGAGGCAGGAGGAACCCACCGACGAAAGCAACTCCGTCGAAGAAGAGCTAATTGAGTGCCCTAACCACGAGCCATCCACCTTCATGAAAGGTAAGCCCCAGAGCATTCTAAGTCTCCCACTTTTTATAAAATACAATTGAGTACTGAGATATTTGCTGCATTTTATCCTACCTTTGTCCAGTATATATATTATACTTTGAATCCTATGTCTTAGGTTAGGGTCGATGCAAATTCTTAGCCGTGCTTAGACCGATAGAAGTCGGGTAATTTCTTATCATCCGTGAGCTATAGGTGGTTACTTCTCTGGCCACGGTTGGCTATATGTGCTATCATGGAAATGAACCATGTGATAAATTAAAAGAAGACCGGGCAGGAACAGTAGACCCTGTTTGAGTCGATTAAGGACTGGTCGCGTTGTTTCACTCTTGGTCATGTTGAATGCAGCCCAACACATAGTTGGCCGGGCCTGAGTGCCAGGGCCATTAGGGCAAGCCACCCTGTGGTAATCTGTATCAGTCTTGAGGCAATTTGGAAATGCTAGACAAAGATATTAATTAGAGTCAGTCAATTCCCTAGCTACAGTTAATATGAAAAATCCAGGGTAGGTAACACGCCCCACCCAATAGGTGAATCTTTCAAAGTGTGGGAAATCTCCCCTTTCTTCAATCCTGGAATTGATGCCTAAGAAAAAGGGTGTATCTATGAAAATGCTCAACCCATTCATGCGATTCAATCCTCTGCTCTGATTCTATTAAAAAGGAAACACTCCACTAAGTCGTACACACTCCCCAATACAATAAGTCTGGTAATTAATTTGTTCAAATCAATACTCGGTGCAGCAGGTAATGTAACTTAATCAATCGCAAGCGGCAAAAGAACTCAAACTCAATCCACAATCCGTCTCGCTCGTCTGGGAAAGAAGAGCAGGCTGTTAGGCAAGCCGGCTTTAATACAACCTCTAGGGAAGCCAGGAAAGTTGGTATATAATTTGTACCAAACTTTTGAAACAGTTTGAATTCTCCAATAAGGAAGAAATGAAAAAGCTAGGCCGAAGGATGAGATGGCATTTCAAGAGAATAGTCGATCAGTATGGCGGGGAAGAGGTCTCTTTGTCAAATCCTCTATCATCTAAAGCTGGGTCAGAAACTTCCTTTAGGAGCAGAAGAATTTGCAGGCCGTAGGACAAAACTTCCATTCTCGAAGAAACTAGCCAAGTTTGAAAACACTTAAGAGGGCTGGGTACTGAAAGAGTCTGGCAGGAAGAAGTATAGTACCAAGCGGCAGTAAGCCTCAATTCAAATTAGCAGAGAGGTCAGTTTTAGGAGGTCGGTGTCCAGTGGAGTTCAGCGAAGCTGAGTAGCTCAACTCAAGACGGGATAACCCGGGAGACGGTTGGGCAATTCACGGGAAGTGGCATACTAGACCAAGGGCAAGCATGTATAATTGTCCTGGCGCTGACCTTGGGTTAGCATGGCTTGAACATCCTGGCTACCATCTTTCTGATCTTGCCAACGTATAAATCGGGCCCGCCCCTAAGTTGTACCAAGGGTAACCTAAGACGACCCTAGCTAGGTCTGTCTGGGTGTGTGTTGGGAATACCCCCTGAGCTCAGTTGGAATCGATTCGAATCGCCGTCTCTCCTAGATAGTGAGAACTTGACCTTGCCTAGCATCGTAGAATTCGCTAAATAATGATGGTTCTAATGTGGATAATTATCATGATGAAAGCTGTACTAAACTGGATATGGTTATTAATGCTTGTTATAATTAAAGTGATTGTTTAGTATAGGTGCTCACTTAGATAAAAGGTTAAAAATGAATTAAGCTACTGCTAGTATGATAAAATGTTCCTCTAATATTATATATGCTTTTATGCAAAAATCAGTCAAGCCAGCTCCACCAAAGTAAGCCTTGCATGATCCTTGGTGTCATTTATTTCTAGTTTATGACGGGTAAGTCTAGCTGAGTACACTCAAGGTTTATTCCCTCTTGTTGCAGATGATACCCTTTATAATGGCTTCTGCAAGGTGCGTCTTCACCCCGCTGGAGATGATGACTAGATCTTGAGCAAAGATCAACTTTATTAACTTATCATGTGCTTTTGTGGGATGAACTACGAACCTGGCATGTATTTGAACTAAGTGTGGGTGCACTCTTGGTTTCAAAACTATGTTGCTTTGCTACCTCTAAACTTGTGTTGTAATAACTAAACACTTCGGTTATGTGATGCTACTTATGAACTTATTTGTGAACTCTGATGTAACGGATGGTAAATTATATTAGATTGTGTTCGATCTTGGTTTGTACGATTGTTGGTTTGAAATCCTTTGAGATTTCTGGACTACCGGAATTATATGGGCTCAAGAGCGAAATAAATTACTTCGGTGATTGTTTTTGCGCTTGTGCTCTTATAATTTGGTCGGTTCTCATTATAATATCTCAAGCTCACACCGAATGTTGGATTATGGTATCCCAAGGGGTCAAACTTTGAGCTAGTGGGCTATTCAGACTCTGACTATGCGGGATGCAAGGTGGATAGGAAAAGCACTAGTGGAACATGCCAATTGTTGGGAAGATCACTTGTCTCATGGTCATCCAAGAAGCAAAATAGTGTTGCACTCTCTACCGCCAAAGCCGAATACATTAGTGCGGGGGAGTTATTGTGCACAATTACTATGGATGAAGGCCACATTGAAGGATTTTGGAATCAAATTTGGACAAGTGTCATTGCTATGTGACAATAAAAGTGCCGTGAAAATCACCACCAACCCGGTTCAACATTCAAGAACAAAGCATATTGACATAAGACATCATTTCATTAGAGATCACCAAGCCAAAGGGGACATCTCAATTGAAAGTGTGGGTACTGATGATCAACTTGCCGATATATTCATCAAACCACTTGATGAGAAGAGATTTTGCACCTTAAGAAATGAATTGAACATCCAAGACTTCTCCAACATGAAGTGAACACACACCCAACTATATGACATATTGACATGCCTCTCCTTCGACTAAAGCAAAGGTGAAATAGTGTGGCATAATGCATTCATATCTGTTAAGGACTTGTTTAGAGCATAATAGACATTCCTTCTAGTGACATTTCCATTTAATTAGGCTCATTCATGAAAACAAAGTAATTTTGAGTACATATTATGCCACTATTGCTTCTATATCTTGTATGATCTAGTGGCTAAATATGTCTTGTTCATGAGAATGTGAACCTAGTGTTTGATCTAGTCAAATGAGCAAGAAAGGGTCTAGTTCAACATTGACAAGATAACCATTGAAAGATATGTGAAGAAGCTTATCATTGGTTCAAACCGAGCTAGATTAAGCACTCTCTATGATTTTAGGTCTACACCAAGCATGGTCATATCCCTTTATGGTCATTGATGACAAAGGGGGAGAGAATACAAAGATAGCATGCTTCAAGGGGGAGAGAATGCAAAGAAGAAGGAAGAAATGGGGAGAAGATGAAGGTTGAAGAATGGAAAGGGATCAATCAAAATTTTGAAGCACACAAGTAGGGAGAGCAAGCTCATGACCATGATTGATTGCATTTGGATGTGCATATTCATATGATTGCTTGCATTGCACTTGTAGAATATTGTCTAGCTTATACTTCAAGTGGTATCTCTCTTGCTTGTGTGGTGCTTGCTAGTATAGAACTTAATTGATGATTTGATAACTAGCATGCATAAGATCTAGCTAGAAGTAGCATCCCTTGATGTATTCAAGTATTTTCCAAGTGGTATCTAGAAACTATGCTTTTAATATTGATCTCATGTGGTTTCTAGCTTGTGATGCTTCTAGCTAGTTTTGGTGCTAAGGATGGTTGACAAATGGCGCACTCAAATGAATCATGCTTCAAACGTCCATTCTATAAACCTTAGCATCATCTTGGTAGTAACGGTTCTCCCATAATTTTAATCCAATATGTGTGCAAAGCTTCTAATCCAAACTCTTAGCACACATATAGAGGGAGCTAGTACTACCAAATCGGTTTTGCATAACTTGTCTGATCCACACCTTTCAACTAAGGATTTAATGGTTGGACAAGTGGTGTAAAATCAAATTCTCTATTAATTTATATCTTTGTGAAGGGTGTCATCAATTACCAAAAAGGGGGAGATTAAAAGCCCTAGTTTGGTTTTGGCTAATTGATGAAACCTTAGACTAATCTATTTGGTTAAGCATGTGTGTAGCTTTAGTATGGATGGTCCACTGAAGATGGAGCAAGGTGATGGATGGAGATAACCATAAGTGCTCCAAGTGAGAAAAAGGAGATGAAGTGGAGGCAAATGGGCTCAAGGCAAAGGTATAATCTATAGGGCCATTTGCTTTCGGTACTCAAGACACCATAGAGGGTGTGAGTACATTTAGGATAGATAACCGTACTATTAAGAGGAGTGATCATGTGTCGAAAACGGTTATCCAAGTGCCACTAGGTGTTTGACTTTATGCATTGCATTAGAACCTAGTGTGCTAACTTTAACTCTTGCAAAATTCATTTGGAAAATGCTAACACATGTGCACAAGTGGTGAGACACTTTGGTGTTGGCACATGAGAGCAAGGGTAGATGGAGTTTGGGTGAAAACCCTCGCGCCGAGCTTTCGGAGTGAAGGGAGCTCTTCTAGGGGCATCGGATGCTGAGTCCCATGGCGTCAGACATGATGACCCTATGAAGTTTGGCACTGCACAGCGTTTGCATCTGCTCGTCCAATGAGAATACCTCTACCCATCCGATCCAAAGCAGTTCAGTTGTTAGAAAGCACGACGAACGTTCATCGGACGCAGGAGCGTCCGTTGCCACCTCGTCGGACGCGTCCGATGAGCGTATGCACGGTTTGGGGGCTCTCTGTGTTGCGTCAGTTGGCTTGGCCAGTGTCCGGTGAGTTACCTCTGACGCACGCCTGTTTCGAGCTGCTTTGTGTTTGTCGGACGCGTCCGGTGAGTGTCACCTGAGCGTCCGATGCCTCCTTAGTGCGCGGGTAACGGCTAAATTCAAACGAGGACACGTGACGACGATCTGTGGCTTGGGGGTAGGCGTCGGCTATAACACCTCTGGTGTTGGGCTTACTAAAACACATGCATTAACTGGCCATAAGCATCATTTGCATGTCATATATGCATGAGCATATCAAGTTGTTATCCAATTTCCATGTTTAAAGTCTTATGATGATCCATTGATGTATGCTTGCTTGCTTGGTACTATGCCATGACTTGTAAAGTTGTCACATGTGCTTTACAGTAGCTTAATTATGCTTAGGACACTTCATGGAACAATAGTCATGTTGATCACATTGCCTAATTAAGTCCCTAAATGCTAGTTTGACCTTGAATGCCTTCTAAAGCTACTTTGTTTGACTATTTCAAAAGTACAAGCTAGGAACTTTGCATGGTAGTGAGTCCTAAATAAAAGTTGTAGAGAATTTTATGTAGAACAAACTTTGTTTAAGGCCCAAGTCATGAAAATGTGTGCAAGGTGCTAAAAATGTACATAAATGTCGAAATCAGTGCTGTTTTGGGGCCTCTAAAATTGGCTAAGTCCTTGATGGACTTTTGTTTGTTTTTTTGTTGTTTGGCAAATGTAGTTTGAAATCTAGGCCGAACCAGGAGGAAACTTGTGTAAGCAAAGTTGTAGAGTACTAATACGGTTTTGACTAGTTGTGCTTGGTTTAGAAGTTAATGACACGCGAAAAGGGCAGTTTCAGTCGGCCAACGCCGACCGAACGGGCGCCAACGCCGCTTCAAACGGCTGGCTCGGTGGCCGACCACGGCAGGGCGCTGCGTGCCATCTGGCGGCCGTCTGCCGGGCGGTGGGCCCACCGGCCAGGCCAACGGCGCCACCACACCCCACGCACTTGCCCCGGCCCTCACCCGGCTCTCACTCACCCTCACTCGCTCCATCTCCTCCTCTCTGCTCTCTCTGGTGGAGGAGAAGAGGCGACGTCGACGCCGCCGCAAGTTCGCCGCTGCACACCACCACAACCACTGCGTCTCTAGCCACCAAACCTCACCCAGAGCTTCGCAAAGATGCCCGCCATCACCTGACGCCGCTAGCGCCATCGTTAGATCACGGGTGAGGTTACATTTCGAGCACCGCCGCCGTCCGCCATGGCTGGGAGCTCCGCCGAGCTCGAGCTCGACGCGGCCAGAGCTTCCCCGACCCGTTTCGCTCTCCCTCTCGTTAGTTCGATAGTCGTTTAGGGCTGTAGTTGGTGTCTAGGGTGTTGGTTGGGTCGATTAGGCCTCCTACTCACCGGAACAGTACATGCCGCCGTCGTGCGCTCGTCGATCGACCGCCATGCACGCGAGCCGAGCTTTCCGCGGCGGCAACACTAGCACCTAACCCCTCTGCTCGCTTCGCCTAGATGCACTGGAGCTTGCACGCGGCTCAATTGAGCCCACCATTGCCTGAGCTGGCATCAGCGCCGATAAGCAGCGCCGCCATTGCCGGCGACGAGCTGGCCTCCATGCCTCCCCCTTGCAATAGAGTAGGTCTTCGGGTGCGTCTTGTCGCGGGGATCACGACGGTACTGCCCTCACCGCTGGTGACCTCACCGCCGACGAGCTAGGGGCAGTCAAAATCACGGTGCCGCTGTCCCCTGTCTCTCTCTGGCTGACAGGTGGGGTCCGCGTTGACCCGGGCCCGCTTGTCAGTCGTTGTAGATTTAGGGTTTTTGTTATTTATTTCCTGAAAATGCTGTTATGTTCATAAATTCATATCTTGAGCTAGGAAAGTCCAAATGGTATGACTCCAATTTTGCTAGGTTCCTGGAGTGTCTAGTTTTTATTAAAAATATGAAACATGCTATGTTATGCAGTAGAAATTGCTTGGTGTATTTATTTTTTTCTATGCCTTGGAAAATGTTTAAATGCATAACTAATTATTGCTTAAGGCTAAAAATGTGAATCCAGTTGGGTTAGCTTTGTTGTGGCATGCTCTATCTCGGAAAAATATTGGTTGGTATATAATCATGTTCTGGATGGCAGTTTACTAAATAAGTTGTTTAAGTACCTTTAATCTCTTCCTATTTATCACGTTTTCTATACACATGCTATTGAGGTGAAATTTGGTACACAGTATACTTGTGATGTGATGATGATAAAAAAAATTATGAAATCTGTTGTTTGATACTTTTCAAATAGATTTGTGAATTATCACCTTTTAAGCTTGTGTGGCTTGTTCTTTTTACTACAGAAAAAGTTGTACTTAGAATTTTAATGTGAAATTTGAACTGTAGCCTATGTGAGCTATGTGTAGTCCACTGTAATGTTTGTAGATTTTTCTGGGTACTTTTACTATGTGCTCATTTGTGCCCTTAAATATCTATGTTAAATGAAAAAGGTATTTTAATAAATGTTTTATGGTGGATTGTTAGGTTTTCTGTTAATCATTAATTAACTGTTGGTTAAGTTGGGTGAGCTTAATTTGTAAGTTTGAACATGAGTAAATAATTAATTCTCTAATTTAAGTTTGTTCTGGACAGTTTGTAGCACTTTTGGTTTTGCATACTTTAGATGATGTTTTCTGACTTTGGGGTCAATAGGAAGTTGGTAGATAATTTCATTATCTAGTTTTTGTTAAATTTTGAGAGCATTTGGTTAAGTAGATTATGAGTTATAGCTATATCATGTTAGGTTTCAGAAAAGGGTTCTTCTCTGAAATTTCTAGACAGATCTGGAGAACTTATTTATTTGACTTTGTTAATATCTGAATCTGCTTGTGATGTCTAAATAAGAGTTGTAGACAATTTTATAAGCTTTCCAGAATGTCCTCTTGCATGTAATTTGGAGCTATAGAACTCAAGGTACAGTTATTTCTTTCAGCTGCTGTTTGTAGGACAGAAATGCTGAATTGCTTTACAATTGATTGCTTGTCCTTGTGTGTGAAGTTATATCTTGTAGATGTCTTGATAAATCATATAAGTTGATTAAGTGCAGGTTGTAATTCTTTAACTGATGATGAAAAGTTGTACCTTGACTTGCTTGGTGAGTATTTGAGTTTGTGTAGAGAAGAGATATGCACATACTCAGTAAATTAAAGTGATTTGAATAGAGCTCATCACCCTAGCTGGAGGGTTTAGTGTTGTTACTGCTAATTTTTCTTCTCATACATGATCATCACTTGCATTCATTATGCTCATTATGCATTGCATTCAATAGGTTCGCTGAAGGGGGTGGTGCTGCTGGAGTTCAGGAGCCTGGACCAGGAGCACCTGGAGGAGGAGCAGGAGGAACCAGCCGGCGAAAGCAACTCCGTCGAAGAAGAGATAACTGAGTGCCCTAACCACGAGCCATCCACCTTCGTGAAAGGCAAGCCCCGGAGCATTCTAGCCTCCCATCTTTTATAAATACAATTGCGTACTTTATGTTGTTTATTGGATTAAGTATAGGAGTTGATTGGAAATACTTGCTGCATTTATCCTATCCTTGTCCAGTATATATATATTATACCCTGAATCCTATGTCTTAGGTTAGGATCGATGCAAATGCTTAGCCATGCTTAGACCGGTAGAAGCCGGGTGATCTTCTGTCACCCGCGAGCTATAGGTGGTTACTTCTCTGGTCACGGTTGGCTATATGTGCTATCATGGAAATGAACCATGTGTTAATCTAAAAGAAGACTGAGCAGGGACAGTGGACCCTATCTGAGTCGCCTAAGGACTGGAAGCGTTGTCCGTTCTTGGTCATGTTGAACGCAGCCCAACACATAGTTAGCCGGACCCGAGCGTCTGACCGCAAAGCCAAGTAGCTCAACTCAAGACAGGAACACGGGGGCGGTTGGGCAATTCGCGGGAAGCGGCATACTAGATCAAGGGCAAACATGTCTAATTGATCCTGACATCGTCCTTGGGTTAGCATGGTTTGAACATCCTGGCTACCGTCTTTCCGGTCTTGCCGGCGTATAAACCAGGCCCGTGCCTGAGTTGTACCAAGGGTAACCTAAGAGGACCCTAGCTAAGTCGATCTGGGTGTGTGTTGGGAATACCCCCTGAGCTCAGTTGGAATCGATTCAAATCATCGTCTCTCCCGGATAGTGAGAACTTGACTATTGCCTACGGTACCGTAGATCTCACTAAATAATAATGGTTCTAATATTGATGATGATCATGATAAAAGCTGTACTAAATCGGATATGGTTATTAATGCTTGATATAATAAAGTGATTGTTTAGTACAAGTGCTCACTTAGATGAAAGATTAAAAATAAATTAAGTTGCTTGTAGTATAATAAAATGTTCCTCTAATGCTACATATGCTTTTATGCAAAAAAATGAGTCAAGCCAGCTCCACCAAAGTAAGCCTTGCATGATCCTTGGTGTCGTTTATTTCTGATTTATGACGGGTAAGTCTAGCTGAGTACATTCTCATACTCAGGGTTTATTCCCTCTTGTTGCCGATGATATTCTCTATAATGGCTTCTGTAAGGTATGTCTTCACCCTGCTGGGGATGATGACTAGGTCTCGGGCAAAGATCAACTCTACTATCTTACCATGTGCTTTTGTGGTATGAACTACAAACCTGGCATGTATTTGAACTAAGTGTGGGTGTACTCTAATGGTTTCAAAACTATGTTGCTTTTGCTACTTCTCAACCTGTGTTGTAATAACTAAGTATTTTGGTTTATGGTGCTACTTGTGAACTTATTTGTGAACTCTGATGTAACGGATGGTAAATTATGTTGGATTGCGTTCGATCTTGGTTTGTATGATTCTTGGTTTGAAATCCTTCGAGATTTCCGGACTACCGGGATTATATGGGCTCAAGAGCAAAATAAATTACTTTGGTAATTGTTTTTGCACTTGTACTCTTATAATTTGGTCAGTTCTGTTACATCGGACACGTCTGATGCTTGGCATCTGAGCGTCCGATGGCTCCGAATCAGCCCCACTTAGAACATAACGGTTCACTTGTTTGTGTGGGGGCTATATAAGCATGTTGGCTGGCTTGGGGAGCTTCTCTTGTACATTTTGATCATACTTGAGCACCCTAGGCCTGAGCCAACCTCCTCCCTCTCATCTTGCTTGATTGCTTGCATCCAAAGAGAAATTTGGAGAGATTCTAGTGCATTGCTTGTGAGTTCTTGCATCTAGTGGCACTAGTGATCGTTTTCGCTGCGTGATTACTTATTCTCTTGGTGGTTGCCACCACCTAGATGGTTGGAGCAGCGAGGAGAAGGTGTGAGTAAGCCCGGTGATTGTTCTTGGCCACACCGACAAGTTATGAGGGGTTCTTGGCCTTTCTCCGTGGAGATTGCAAAAGGCAGTCTAGTGGAATGCGCGTGTCATTCAACTCCTAACCATTGGTAGGTTCTTGTGGTGCCTTTGGGAGGCTCGGTGTGTGATACCAATTAGCCACCGAACCACGTGGTCAAGGGGGACACAATGAGGACGTAGCGTGTTGGCAAACGCGTGAACCTAGGGGATAAATCATTGTCTTGGTCTTGTTGTGATTGATCCATCGAGATCACTTGTTCTCTATTGCCTTGATTGGATCATCAACCAGATTTCTATTGATTGAATCAAGACGGTGATTGGTTACATCCACAAGGCTTGGTTTGCATACATCAATCCTCTCTTTACTTTGTGCAAGTAGCATATTAGGGTGTGAAGGGTATTTTAATTGCTAAGGACATTACCCTTAGTGTGCTCTAGTGTATTAGGTTGCTAGTTCATTGGTTAGGAGGCTTGCAAACCCCCCTCTCTTGTAGGCTAGCGCAAAACTTGCTTGAGCGCCATTTTTGTTACTAACCGGTTCATCTAGTGTAATTGTAGAAGTTTTAATTGGGCTATTTACCCCGCCTCTAGCCAATTAGACCTTTCAGCTTCTCTAAAAAATCATATGCCATGTTGCTGATCTTGGTTGTCTCTACCTTTAAGCCATGCTCAACTTGCCATATAACAATCATGCTCTTTCATCTCTACTTGAATAATAAATCTCTACAATGCTTTCAAGCTACCTATGTTTACTACAGTATGTATAAGGTTTTGAAGTATTCTCACACACCTTTTAAATTAGGCATGGTGCTTAGTTTAAATTGCTTTCTAGAATTAAATTAGACAAGGTGTCTAGTTTGATCTTGAACCAAGAGGTGTGCTGATATTGCTTCTAAAGGCTTTTAAATTAAGCATGGTGCTTAGGTTGAAATGCCTTCCTGAATCAAATTAGACGTGGTGTCTAGGTTGGTTCTTGAACTAAAAGTATGCTTTAGTAGACACTGGATATTTTGTTGGACTAACCCCTGCAGGCAATTCTCAAATCCAATCTAGGTAAGTCAAGAGATGAATTCAAATTAGAGATGAAGCAAGGCACATGACAAACTCCAATAACTTTGCATACTAAAGACACAGCTCATTCATCATTGATGGAAGAACTGTAAGTATCAATGATCATTCACTTTGTCTTCAGCTGCAAGTTACCTTTGCCTTGAACCATGCTTGCATAAAATATGAGAACCCATCTTTCTAATTAATGCACATGATTTAGAGATAACAATCCCCTATTCGAATTGGTATACTCCTTCGGGTATGTGTTGTTCACTAATCCTATGCAGGCATAAAACAAAGAGTGAGAAAGAAATCCAAAATGGCAATGAGCAAAAAGATGGCATGACAAAAGGAAAGAGCACCATCTAGGAAACAATAGGCACTATGACAAGTCAAGATGTGATGCTGTCCAAACAAGGAGAACATTAAGCCAAAGGGAAGGACCATCAAGAATCATCTACTCTTCGTCACATGGTGTCATCGCACTCCAATGACAAAGGTAACATCCAAAGGTAAATGGTCACTACTTAAAAAGTTTTTCCTTGATTCTAGTATGAACATAAACAAAGAACCTAACATGTGTGAGTAACAATTATCAATGATCAATCCTGATTTACTCAACATGTTTAGTTCTTTAACTTGTGCATAGCATCACTATCTTGATCTATAGTCTTAACCAAATGAGCTAAAAAGTTGCACATCCTATGTTTGGAAGATGATAGTCATAATCATGTAACGTTTGACATATCATGTACAAATAGATAATCCTTCTTTTGGTTAAGCATTTCAACTCTTGCAGCCTAATGAACTTAAATGTTACATCCTTGCTCAACCTTCTGATGCTAACTCTCATAATGATATTGAATAAAGCACACAATATCAACTCCATGTTGTTCAATATGACCAAGGTTAGAGAAGCGGAATAGAAGTTTTGATTCTGCTGCTGTTTTCCCACTAGTAGAGCCCATGCACTTGATCTCTGCCTTGTCTTCATGAGCAGGACACACTTTAAGTGAAGTGTTGGGGAATCAATTCTCTACTTTGTACAAGTGGAGGTCCTCAACCTGTCAAAGCAAAAGTTAATACTCAACCAAGACAGGTTTGACGGAAGAAGGTGACACATCATCAAGGGCATCATCAAAGAAATCTTTGTCTTCACCGAAAGAGCTAGCTTGGAGAAGAAGCACTCCCATACACCTAGCCAAAGAAACTCCATGCCATGTCAACGCTGGAGAAATCAATGAGATGGGAGAAGTCATGTCCAGAGGACTTAAAACTCTGAACCCTTGCTGTGAGGTAACATCGGTAGTTATCCATATTTACTTTCTTGCATTGTATGAATTATTTTCTTGCATTAAAAAAATAAATAAAAATAAATATGCATTCATCTTATTAGATAATTCATGCAACATAAAACCTGAGGCCCCATGTGATCAGTTCTATGGTGTGTAAAAGCCCGAAGGAGTCTTCACCATGGTGGCATAAAAATAACAAAAATAATCATGCATACATGTTTTCTTTTCTGCATAACAAAAATAGAAAATCCAAAAATAATCATTGAGCATCTTGCTGCACTGTATACACTGTAACAACCTTTGAAAACCTCTCACAACAACCAGTCCGTGAAACGGCTAACCACTAACTGCTTACCCTAATCCGTTTCACGAGTTTTTGTGTTGTCGGTGCTAAAACTGGCGGTCCTAGCACCAACGAGTGAATTTGTGGTGCGTGTTCCCAACCCTGGAAGGTGTGCAAGAAGGACACAAGGGAGGCTTGTATTATCCTGCACCTGAGTGCTTGTAGGTAGGGTGTACAAGCGAGTGGAGAGAGGGAGCTAGTCCTAGGTCTCGTGAGTGTTTGAGGCGAGTGTCAATATCGTGCTCGTGTGTAAGTGCTCAGGGTTGCTTGCGTCTATCTGCCCCAGAGGGGGCCCGGTCCTCCCCTTTTATAGCCGCAAGGGGTGAACAGGGTTTACATAAAGTGCCGGTGTGTGAGTGGAAGAGGCCATGAGCGCCTCTCCTCCCTGATCCGAGGCCTCGGAGGCTGCCAGAATGGGTGCCAGTACTGTAGAGCCTGG
This sequence comes from Chrysopogon serrulatus, assembly GCA_015844335.1. Taxonomy (NCBI): domain Eukaryota; kingdom Viridiplantae; phylum Streptophyta; class Magnoliopsida; order Poales; family Poaceae; genus Chrysopogon; species Chrysopogon serrulatus. The sequence continues at coordinate 232,602 of JADLZL010004951.1, read as the reverse complement.
CCGCAGTTGTGAGTAGTCGCGTCCCCTTATCCGGACGACTGAGAGGATGGCTGTCCCTGTAGAAGTTGATGGAGAAGCCAGGGCAGGCGTATCGGACTCCCGCGGCGTGCTGTAGCTTTGACTTCCTCTGGTTCTGAGGCTCGGAGGGCCTTGGAGCCTACCGCCATACGCGGGACAGTTGGCACAGGAGAGAGCCGTCATCGGGGCAATCGCTGCCCATCCCGGGCTTAGAAAACCCGGGAGGTACTGTTGTTTGACCAGCGTCCCCAAATTAATAGACGACTCCCGTCACGGAGGATGATACTGGATGACGGCCCCTGGCGTGGCGGCCACCGCCCTGAAGCCTCGGCGACTTGACCTGGTAATAGGGTTAGGATACACAGTGCCTCACAGTGACAGGCCTGGCCTCCACTGTGATGGTTAATGTAATGATGAGCGCGGGTGAGGGTTGTGATGGGACGGCTCTTATCCCCTGCCAAGGGATAACGTCAGTCTCACGGGTACTGTGGGAAGGCGGGCGGCAGATATACGTCAAGTCAGAGGCCTGGTTTGACCGGGAAGTGCGGCGCGCCCGAGCCCGAGGCCTAGGCACGGGGGCTCCGGCGGGACGGAAAGTGGGCGCCGTCCGAGGCGTCTACGTGAGGGGTCGGGCGAGGCGGAAGCGTTAGCGCCCGCCCCCGAGGCATCAGCGGGGAGGGCTCGGACGAGGTGGAAAGTTAGTGCCCGGCCGAGGCCTCAGCGGGGAGGGCTCGGACGGGTCGGAATGTTAGTGCCCGTCCCGAGGCCCCGGGGGGGAGGCTCGGACGGGATGGTGAGTAGTGTCTTTGGGCCTTGGCAGCCATGTTTTGCTACTATGTGGCCTGGGTTTTATGCTCGGGGCCTAATAGTTTGGAGGGCCCTTATTTTGGTTCCCGACAGTAGCCCCCAAACCTTCGAAGAAGTGAGTACACTCGTTCGGAGGTTGTGGCCTTAAGCTAGGTTCCCGTCAGGCACGTTGTTAGGTGTTTTGGGCTTTCCTACATCGGGTGCACGCGAGCGCACCCGGCGGGTGTAGCCCCCGAGGCCTCGGAGGAGTGTGAGCATTCCTCCGAGGGCTTATGCGTGTTTGGTGATGGTGCTTGTTTGCCCCGGAGGTCATGTTCTCCGGTGGGGGCGCGCGAGCGCACCCGCCGGGTGTAGCCCCCGAGGCCTTGGTGGAGTGTGGGCGCTCCTCCAAGGGCTCGCGTGTGTTCTGATTTGGGCTGTCCTTACCGTTTGCCGAGCCCCCGGGCCCGTCGGCTCGACCGGGAGCTTGGCGAGTGAGTTAGTTGACGTTTCCCAACCTCAGCCTCTATGCCGGGCAAGCCCCCGAGCCCCGTTCTGGTGTGGGGTGGCCGAGCGGTACTTGGTCGTTAGTTTTGTCCGTACCTCTGCATCCCTTCTGCAGGGAGTAGGGTGGATTTCACCATGCCGTCGTTGACAAGTGTCAAACATAGCTAGATCCGGTGAGCTGTTAACGGGTCAGTCCAAGTGGAATGCCTGTGCCCCGTTCACTAGGGGTTGGCTGGGCCTGGAGGCACATTCCATTAGAGCCTGCAAGGTGTGTCTGAGGCGGGGCCCGGGTCCCGTCCGCCAGGTCCTGAGGGCTCGGTGCACTCCCACGCAGGATTCCCCTACTCAGACTGCCTCGCTGGCCTCGGACACGGCATGGGACGGTCCCTGCTTGTGCAGGGCTAGGCTGTGTATGAGACCGTCCGAGCCGTCCCTGACTCTGGTGGCCTGAGGCGGCTATCGAACCCACTGGTGGGCCAGCCTACGAGCCTCTGGACCGTAAACGGGCCGTCGCCCGGGCTCCTTTACGGGGAAGGAAGCCTATGGCTCATCCCGACGCGAGGACGTGGGCGCGCCTTTTGAGGCACCCTTCTCGGTGCGTCCGGCGTCGTAACGCCATCCGCTGCGGGAGAAGTGGTGGGCCCCTCCACGCCCAAGGCGATTGGCGGCGCCAGCCTTGTGCTCGGGTCCCACGCGGACGGATTTGTTCACGTGCGCCACCGCTGTCGTCACCGCCACGCGGCGGGGCCCCCCCTCCGTGAGCCGAGATCCTCGTGGGGGATTAACCCCAGAACATGCGTGCATTTTTCTAACCCCGTCGGCCGTGGCCGTCACGTCGGGCGCCCAGGGCTCCATGTGGGACGCAATCGAGTAGGGAGATACGCATTTAATGCTAGTAGGTGAATAGGCAAGGGTTTTACCGGGTATAAATACCTGGGCGGTGGCGGCCGCTGGCCCTCCTCCCGTTTTTCCTGCCATTGCCTCTGCTCTTGCCGTCGTTGCTGCCGGGAGTCTGCTCGAGCGCCGCCAAGAGAGGAGGAAGAAGAAAGGAGAGAGGTAACCTTGCAGCGCAGCCGTCCATTTCAGCCTGCCTTCCTGATGGTGCCGAGGGTCGAGATCGTCGGCACGGAGGACTGGGAGTCATGCGCGGTCACGGAGGCCGAGCTGGCGGCGCTGGTGGAGAAGGGTCTTCTCCGTGTCCGCTCCGACATCCGGACACCGGAGTGGATCGTGCCGCCGCACGAGCACCAGTTCCCGATGCCACCGGAGGGATACGTCGTGAGCTTCACGGTGTTCCAAGAGCATGGGTTTGGCATGCCGATGGGTCGGTCCCTCCGGGCGCTCCTGGAGTACTACGACCTGGAGCTGCACAACCTCGCCCCCAACTCGATCACGCAGGCGGCGGTGTTTGTCACCCTGTGTGAGGGGTATCTTGGAGTCGAGGCCCACTGGGACCTCTGGCTCTATTTCTTTGAGGCTGCCCTCTTCTTGAAAGCTCCCAAGGGGTTGGAGAAGGGGAAGAGGCTAGCTGTCCGAGCCGAGAGCTGTACGTTGCAGCTGCGGGCCCGCACCCGGGATTCCTATATCCCGGTGAAGCTCTCGTTCTCTAATCGCGGCTGGCACGCGAAGTGGTTCTACCTCCGGAATGACCACGACCATCTGCCAAGGTATACCGAGAAGTGGATCAACGTGGAGCCGCCGTCGTGGAAGGCGGAGCTAATTGCGGGAAAGGTGACGCCATTGAGGAAGGTGATCGCTGCCTTGGCGCGTCTGACCCGGGCGGGGTTGGACGCATCGGGAGTGATCGCCCGCTTTCACCAACGGCGGGTGCTGCCCCTCATGTTAAGGCGGTATTCCCTTTACGACATGAAGGATGGCACCGAGTGGAGGGGCACCCGGATGGAGCCCGAGGATCTTGACCATAACGAGATCCTCGAGCGGACGAGGAAGGCGGCGACGGCGGATCTCGCCGTAATGTACAAGGTGACGATGCGGCCCGAGAAGGGGTACATTTCCTTGGTAAGTGTTTGTGCCTGCGTCCGAGGCTTGCTCTCTATTTCCTTCTCCGGCCTTGCCCTGCCTTTCGTTCCGCAGGGGCTCGCCGGGAAGCTGACGGCGTCCAAGCCGCCTATCGCCGCGGAGAAGGAGGTGAACCGGGCCCACTCGGAGGCAAGAAGGAAGGAGAAGGAGAGCCTGAGGGAGCGGAACGTCCGCAAGCAGCGGGAGAGGGAGGAGCTAGGGAAGCGCCGACGCCGCCAAGAGCAGGAGGGCCTCCCGCGAGAGGAGACACCGTCGGACACCGCCGACGCGGACGACGACAGCGATGACGACGCGGAGGAGAGGTGGTACGACGACGGCCTCAGCCGCTACTTGGGGCTGGATCCCCTGGAGGAGGCGTCGCACCCCCCAACCTTCCGGGCGGTGCGGGGCGTGCGCAGGAGGCGGAGGAAACCGGGCCGCAGGACCTCGGCCTCGGCTTCATCGAGCCGAGGCTGCACGCCCAGGCCGAATCCGCGATGCTCCCCGAGGAGGAAGCGGACGCCGGGGGGGGAAGTCGCCGAGGCCACCTCGGCTCGGGCGAGGGGGGCTCGGGTTCGGCCGAGGACGCGGTTAGTGGGAGGCAACGCCGCCCCAAGGCCGACCCGCGCCGGTAAGTACGAGCGGCAGCGGACCAGCCCCGCCTCCGGGTCAACCCGAGGCAGCGGAAAGGAGGCCCAAGGGCGAGGGTCGGACGCCTGATGAAGGGGCGAGACTGGCGGAACGTCCGAGGCCCTTGTCCTCGCCGACGGGCATCAAGATCAAGGTGCTGGCTGTCGGGTGAGTGTTGCTCGGCCTTGGGACTTGTCTCTGGTAATTGTTTTTCTTTCTTTTTTCTCCTAATGCTTCCTTTTTTCTCCTCGCAGCGCAAAGCGCAAGGCTGGCCCGGCTCCACTTTTGTTACAAAAGAAGCTGAAGCCAGGGGCGGCAAGCGCGAGCCTCGGGGCCGCCCCAGAGGCGGTGGCGCAGCCTGCCAAGGAGAAGGATGCGGCCGAGGTGCCGCCAGCCAAGGAGGTGCCTTTGGTCGGTGACGAGGATGCGGCGCTCGCAGAGGCCACTGCGGATGTGGCCATGGTGGAACAGGCGCCGGCTCCGTCCCCGCCTCGAGTCACGGCAGGCGAGGTGGTGGAGGTTGCCTCCTCGGAGGATGCCACCGAGGCGCGGGTGCGAGGCGCTGGCCGAGGACGCGACTTCCTCCGGCGGGGCGAAGCCGGGGGAAGCCACCACCGAGGTGTCCGCCGTGGGGTCAAGAGCAGCTGGCCGAGGCGCTGCCGTGGCCGGAGGGGCAGCCGACCGGGCGCCCATCGCGGTGAGGGGTCGCTTAGCCAAGAGGCCACCGCCTGTGGATTTCTCGCAGCGCCGCGCGGTTGATCCGGGAGGGGCCGCCATGATCTAGAGAGGCGGCCTGTCTTCGTGCTGGACGACGCCGCAGAAGGGCAGCTGTGGGAGCAAGCGGTGTTGTGCCAAGATCTGAGCGAGAGGTCACTTAAGACTCTCTCGTCGGTCCTGAACACCCAGCTCCCTGGCGCGCTGAAGGTAACCGGCCTCCCGTGGTTTTTTTCTCTCGCTTATAAGAGCTCTCTTGTGATGGCCGGTCAATTGACCTGGTTTCTCGGGAGAGCCGGGCGCTGGTGTCCCGAGAAATCGGAGTTCATCCGATCGTCGGCCGGCCTCACCACTGAGCTTAACCGCCAGAAGGATCTTGCGGGCAAGCTGAGCACCGACCTGTCGGCCAGGGACGACGAGGTCAAGAACCTCCGCCTTCTTGTCTTGAAGCTGGAGGCCGAGGCCTCTGCGGCGTGTGAGGAGGCCACTCTCTCAAAGGAGATTGTAGCAAAACACGCGGCGGACCTCGACCAACTCCGGGTCGAGAGGGAGGTGATGAGGGCCCTAGTTACCCGTTCGGGTGACTCTGTCCAGGCCCTGTCCGAGAGGCTGGTGTCCCTCAAGATTGACCATCAGCTTCTTGACGATGACAACGCCCTGATGAGGGCTGAGCTTCTGCAGGGGGCGTCCGAGGCCGAGGCCCTTCTTACCTAGCAGGAAGGTAAGCGCCGTACCCGTCTGTCGTATCATCGCTATCTTGCCTCGGAGTTTGACTCTCAGGCTTGTCGTAGGCCTGAAGGGGAAGGTGTCCGAGCTGGAGGCGGACCTCATCGCGTCACAGGCAGCCTACAACTCGGCACAGAATGAGCATGACGCTCTATCGCAGAGGGTCCGGGCCGGCCTCGCGATGAGGTTGAGGCCGGCGACGCCGCCCGAGTAGTTCTGCTGGGGCGGCTAGTCCGCGCTACAAAGCGGATGGAGACGCGCCCGACGCCTCGGATCGGCGTGTCACACACGCCGCCATGGCCACGCCCCACTACGAGCTCGACCTTCCTCGAATTTTACGAGGGAGTCGTTGTCTCGAGGAAGAGGAAGGCCACGGAGCGAGGTGTTCGCGGAGCTGGTTCGGAGGTCGAGGAAACCGGGGCCCCCTCGCTGGTCCGCATCTTCACGCCGACCGGCCGCCCCTCGCTCCCGTAGGTGAGGTTAACGCAGCCGAGGCCACGGACGTTGACGCTCAAGACAGCGGGGGCCGATGCCCCTCGCAGAGGCTCGCAGAGCTGGGTGGTGTACCCGTAAAGAACTATGTTAGTTGTTTGAAGCATCTGTGCTTATGGCCCATCGTGGCCTTATTTTGTGATGGTATTTCCGCTCATTTTTTGCGCTCTTTTTTTGATCTCGATGCGCACTTAGGTTGGAGTCTTGCGAGACTATTTTGAATTTAGGGGCCATTCCTTAGTCGAGAGAGGCGAGTAGAAGTACCGTAGCGCACGGGCGTAGGTGACCTCACGGCTCTGCCGGATCTGACATTTGGAACAACCTTCTCGCAATGCCTAAGGTTTTCCCTTGGCCGAGGGTGGCAAGTAGAGGTACCGTAGCACATGGGCGTAAGCGACCTTACAGCTCAGCCGGTCCTAGCCTCAGGATAACTACCCTTAGGTGCTCTTTCCTAAGTGCTCGAGACCTTGGGTACGAAAATTTTGCGAGAAAACGACCGATGAAAATGAGAAGTGTTTTTGGGGTGCCTTTCAGGAGGGGGTTCCCCCCTTTCTAGCCCCCGAGGGAGGCTCGGTTTTGGTAGATCAAAATTGAGTCTCACTGACCCCTTACGGAAATGTGGTTGTGACTGAAATCCTGAGCCCCCGAGGGCCTTGGATGTGCGTTACGCTTACGAAAAAATGAACAATTGCTAGCGGCTTTTCATTTCTCTGGAAAAAAGCATACAGTACAAAAGCATGTACAAAACTTAAAAATTTTAAGGGTAGAAGCGACGTAGCTGTTGGATGTTCCAAGCGTTGTTGAGGATTTGGCCGTCCTCATCGGCGAGCTTGTAGGTGCCCAGCATGAGGACATCGGCGATGATGTAAGGTCCTTCCCACGGCGGCGTGAGCTTGTGGCGGCCTCGGTTGTCCTGGCAGAGACGTAGCACCAAGTCGCCCTCCCTAAGGTCTCGGACCCAGACCCATCAGTCGTGATAGCGTCGGAGGGATTGCTGGTATCTGGCTGAGTGCAGCAGGGCGGCGTCCCTTGCTTCCTCGAGCATATCCAGCGAATCCTCCCGAGCCGTCTGGTTGCGCCGCTCGTCGTAGGCCTTGAGCCTCGGAGAGCCGAACTCCAGGTTAGTGGGGAGAACGGCCTCGGAGCCGTATACCAGGAAGAAAGGCGTGAACCCCGTGGCCCGGCTGGTCGTCGTCCTTAGGCTCCAAAGAACCGAGGGGAGCTCCTCGAGCCACCTTTTGCCGAATTTGTCAAGCTTGTTGAAGATCCGAGGCTTGAGTCCCTGCAAAATCATACCATTGGCACGTTCTACCTGCCCATTCGTCTGGGGATGAGCGATAGCCGACCAAACAATGCGTATCTAGTGTCTGTCACAGAAGTCCCAGAACTTCTTCCCCGTGAACTGGGTGCCGTGGTCGGTGATGATGGATTTTGGGACCCCGAAGCGGTGGATGATGTCGGTGAAGAACAGCACCGCCTGCTCAGATCGGATGTTGGTAACGGGGCGCACTTCAATCCACTTGGAAAACTTGTCGATGGCAACTAGCAAGTGGGTGAAGCCCCCGGGCGCCGTCTTGAGTGGTCCGACGAGGTCAAGTCCCCACACAGCGAATGGCCAAGTGATGGGGATGGTCTGGAGCGCCTGAGCCGGCAAGTGCGTTTGGCGAGCGTAGTACTGGCAGTGATGTGAACAAGGGTTCCCGATCTTCCGAAAGGCTCTGGTAACTCTCGATTTGACGAAAACGAGACACAAGTCGATCCGGCTTCCGAACAAAGACGATCCGAAACCCCGCAATCGCGCAGTACCACGTCTTCTCTCTGGTTATCAACCGGCGTTGCGCGGTTGACCTCGTCAAGAAGGCTAATCCTTGCCTGCGAATCGAAGAACACAAGCAAGAACAAGGAAGAAAGCAACCAATTTGCAAATGAATGATTAAGCTCACGAGTTGGGGTCTCACAAACCGATGAAACGGTGAAACTGTTCTTGACAGATTAATCTAAGCAAAACCCAACCCTAACTTGGGCGGCGGCTACTGTTTATAAAGAGTCTAAGGTCGTGCAAGACCCCCCTGGACGCACCCCTAATGGGTTCCAACTCGATACAAGGCCCAAAGACCAAAATACGACGTCGCAGCGTCAGGACAGATTCTGGACGTCAACTTGTTTGGACGATTCCCGATGACTCCGGATGAATTTGGGCCTCCAACAAGACTCATTGGAAAGGTCTTTTCGTTATCTTTCTTTAGAGTCTAAGAACGTCCAATTCCGAGTCCGGATGCATCCTGGGCATCCAATTTAGTACAGACTGCTCCTGGACTCCGAGACGGATTCGAAATCGACTTGGTCTGGGCCTCCACCTTGACTTGAGCGCCCTTGCTGGTCCTTCACGCCTCCAAGCCCTCCTCTATGTATCTCCCGGTCCTCTCCATGATTCCTAATCATAATATAATCATTAGGTAGCAATCTATTCTCTAAATCATATAAAGAGTTACTTAGGAACGAGCTCACACCAGAAATTTAATTGTCGTGCGAGAAGCTCTTGTGATTGGACCTTGAATGTTCAGCGGAGGATCATTGAGTGTATCCGAAGGAGTGATGTCCTCATCATCCTCCCCTCTTGAATTGGAGTCGTCCCTCGACTCAAGCTCATCTTCTTCTCCCAAGTATGGTGTCAAATCTGCAATGTTAAAAGAAGGACTAACCCCGAATGGGGTGGCAACTCAAGTTTGTATGCATTATCATTTATTTTCTCAATAACTTTATAAGGACCAGCAGCTCTTGGCATTAATTTAGATTTACGCAGCTCTGGAAACCTATCCTTTCTCAAATGTAACCATACTAAATCACCCGGCTCAAGTTTAATTTCTTTCCTACCTTCACTTCCAGCAATTCTATACTTTTCATTCATCTTTTTCGATATTATCTTTAGTTGTTTCATGCAACTTACGAATAAATTCACATGGGTTCTTTCAGTGGTAGGTAAAGGTAAAAGATCAATAGGAGCACGAGGGTTAAAGCCATACACTACCTGAAAAGGACTTACCTTAGTGGTAGAATGTGTCGCCCGATTGTAAGCAAACTCCACATGAGGCAAACATTCCTCCCACATCTTTAAATTTTTCTTCAAAATAGCTCTCAACATGGTGCCCAAAGTGCGGTTCACTACCTCTGTTTGTCCATCAGTTTGTGGGTGACAAGTTGTAGAAAACAACAATTTTGTACCCAACTTATTCCATAGAGTGCGCCAAAAATGACTCAAGAATTTTGCATCACGATCTGAAACAATAGTACAAGGCATACCATGCAAGCGAACAATCTCTTTGAAAAAGAGGTCAGCAATAAAGACAGCATCATCACTTTTATGACAAGGTATAAAATGCGCCATCTTAGAAAATCGATCAATAACAACAAAAATGCTGTCCCTCCCCCTCTTAGTCCTAGGCAATCCTAAAACAAAATCCATCGAAATATCGGCCCAAGGAATAGAAGGAACAGGAAGAGGCATATACAAACCATGTGGATTCAAGCGAGACTTAGCCTTTTGACATGTAGTGCAGCGTGCCACGAACCGCTCAACATCTCTCCTCATCTTTGGCCAAAAGAAGTGTGTGGTCAACATATCCTCCGTCTTCTTAGCACCAAAATGCCCCATCAAACCTCCTCCATGTGCTTCCTGCAACAACATTAGGCGAAAACAGAACCAAGCTGGAATGCATAGATGGTTAGCTCTAAACACAAAACCATCATTGATCACAAACTTGTTCCATGTACGTCCCTCTTTACAATTCAGCAACACATCTTTAAAAAACAGGATCAAGCACATATTGTTCTTTTATTGATTCAAGTTCAAAAATTCTACAATCAAGTTGGGACAAGAAAGCATAGCGTCTAGACAAGGCATCGGCAATCACATTATCCTTCCCCTTCTTATGTTTAATAATATAAGGAAAAGATTCAATAAATTCAACCCACTTAGCATGCCTACGATTCAGATTATTTTGAGAACGAAGATACTTAAGCGATTCATGATCTGAATGTATAATAAATTCTTTAGGCCACAAATAATGACGCCACGTCTCTAAAGAACGTACAAGTGCATACAATTCTTTATCATACGTAGAGTAATTAAAACAGGACCATGCAATTTTTCGCTAAAGTATGCAACAGGCTTACCTTCTTGCATCAAAACACCTCCAATGCCAACTCCACTAGCATCGCATTCTAGCTCAAAAGTCTTACCAAAGTTAGGAAGTTGCAGCAATGGTGCGTGTGTAAGCTTGTCCTTCAAAGTGTCAAAGGACTCCTCTTGTGCCTTACCCCAATGAAACACCACACCTTTCTTTGTCAACTCATGCAATGGGGCAGCAATGGCGCTGAAATCCTTGACAAAGCGGCGATAGAAACCTGCAAGACCAAGGAAACTTCTCACATGTGATACTTGTAGGCACCTTGGCCAACTCTTTATGGCTTCAATTTTCGTCTCATCCACTTGAATTCCTGTGGAGTAACAACATAGCCAAGAAAAGAGACTCGATCCGTGCAAAAGATGCACTTCTCAAGGTTACCAAATAAGCGTGCATCACGCAAAGCATTAAAAACAGCACGTAAGTGTCCCATATGTTCATCCAAAGACTTGCTGTAAATCAGGATATCATCAAAGTAAACTACCACAAATCGTCCAATGAAAGCTCTTAAAACCTCATTCATTAAAGCGCATAAAAGTACTAGGTGCATTAGTCAAACCAAAAGGCATTACTAACCACTCATACAACCCGAATTTGGTTTTAAAAGCTGTTTTCCATTCATCTCAAGTTTCATTCTAATTTGGTGGTAGCCACTACGCAAGTCTATCTTTGTGAAAATTACAGAGCCACACAACTCATCAAGCATGTCATCAAGCCTAGGAATTGGATGACGATATCTAATAGTAATATTATTAATGGCTCTACAATCAACACACATACGCCAAGAACCATCTTTCTTAGGAACCAAAATCACGAGGAGCGGCACAAGGACTAAGGCTCTCACGTACATACCAGCGGTCCAAAAGCTCTTGGACTTGTCGCTGAATTTCTTTAGTCTCCTCGGGGTTGGTTCGATAAGCGACTTCGGTTTGGTAGTGTTGCTCCCCGGATCAAATCAATTTGATGCTCTATTCCTCTCATAGGTGGCAGCCCCCCTGGGGTATCTCGGCTGGAAAAATGTCCTCATACTCCTGCAAAAGGTTAGTGACAACAGGAGGCATCGAACTAACAACATCTTCAAGCGAAAACAAGGCTCGCTTGCAAACCAAAAGTATAGCATATATCATCATCGAAATTTCAGCAAGATCAGTTTTTGTTGCAAGCATAGCAGCACCCTTCAATTTAATTCCCTCAACCTTAGAATTAGGCGCCGACTTATCTGTTTTAGGTGGGTAAATAGAATTAGCAACTTGCTGATTTTCAGATTTAGCATCATGCAAACTAGCGTAGCGTTCTTTTTTCAGCTTGTACAATTTCAGCGGGGGTCATAGGAACCAAAGTAATTTTTTTTTTCCTTTATGCATAAAAGTGTAAGTATTACTTCTACCATGGTGCATAGCATCATTATCAAATTCCCAAGGACGACCCAATAAAAGTGAACAAGCTTCCATAGGTACCACATCACAATCAGCATAATCGGTATAGGAACCAATGGAAAAAAAACTCGCAAGTTTGTGTTACCTTAACTTTGCCCGCATCATTAAACCACTGTAGGTTATAGGGATGGGGGTGTTGGCGTGTGGCCAAGCCAAGCTTCTTGACCAAATCTGAACTCACCAAATTTTGACAACTACCTCCATCAATGATGACACGTGCTTTCGCCGATTGTTGATGACGAAGAACAGCTGGAACAAGTTGTGGCGTTGCGGCTTCTCTGGTTGTTGTACCTTTGTCTTTGGCGCTTCGCTTGCACAATGGCACGCTTGTAGGTGGTCGTGTCATCGGTACCCAAAACTTCATTGTCCACCTCCACGGCGGATCTTCTTCATCCTCTTCCTCAATGTCGAGGCGCCGATGTACCCATCGTCTGCAGTAGCAATGTATGCCCGCCCGACTAGGGCAATCCTACGCACATGACCGAATCCTTGGCGGCGGTGGCATGAATGCTAGGAGTGCGCCCTGTTGAAGCAACGGAGGATGCACTCTTCGAAGGTTCCTGCAAAGAATTTTTACCTGAACCGGATGTCCGCGAAGTAGGTGTCTGTCTGTTCGTTGGTAGAGGCGCCCGAAGAGGATGCCTTGGGAAGGCCCAAGGAGGACGCCATGCGTGGAGTGTACGAGGTGCCAACCTTGCCTTTGCCCCCGCTTATTACGTCCCTACAACTCCTTCTCTGCAAGCATAGCAAACCCGAAACAAGCGGTTGACAGTGTTAAAATCCTTATAATCAACTATGTTCTGAATTTCCTCCCTCAATCCTGAATAAAACGAACAATAGAATCCTCGGTTCCCTCTACTATACTACAACGCATCAATCCTTTCTCTGCTCACCATAGTAATCCTCACAGATTTATCTCCCCTGTTCTAAAGCGCATCAATTTCTTACGTAGATCCCTATGATATGATGGCGGCACAAATCTATCACGCATAGCAACCTTAAGCTCTTCCCAAGTTCTAGGTTGGCAGTTATCTGCAACTAAACCTGTCCACCAAATGATAGCAAAATCTTTAAATTCACTAGTGGCTTGTCTAATTCTATGTTGCTTTCGGGCACAAGGTGGGCACTAAATTTTTGCTCTCTTGTCATCTCCCAATCAAGGTATCCCTCAGCATCATAATGTCCCAAAAAAGAAGGTATGGTAAATTTGACCTTAGCATAAGGATCATCGGGGAGCATGAGCACGATTACCTCGATGGCGGTTGCCACCCATACCTATGGTGTTGTTGCGAAGACGTCGGCGTAACCTATTTTCCCTTGTCGCTTTGCTTGATCAACATTACCATTGGTGTCATAGATCTCATCACCAGCGTCGCCGCCTCCATTATCTTCTTCGAGGCGGTGGCTGAACTTCTAAAGGCACTACCCCTGCGGTCGGTGTGGACAATCGTTTGTCCAATCTCTCAAGTGTGTTGCCGATCTTGAGTTCAATGAGCGCAGCGATTCAGACCTTTGTGACTGCCTCGTTCATGTCCTTCGAGCATTACTTACAACAGTTGTAGTTGCTCTTGGGCGACACACTCGAGAACTCTTTGGGAGAACTAGCATCGTCATCACCTGCCATTGTAGACACAAAACACAAGCAGCAAGAACGGTGAAGGTTATCCCTAAAAGTTCTACTATGAGCGGTGGAGTGGTGTCTCTCGGGATCGACAAACTAATTACTTCTTACCAAGCTCTCACAAATGTTCTTACCAAAGAAGACAAAGGACACCGGGAAGTCGTAGACCACGATTGCGGAATGTCAAACCTGTCTTTGTCTAGAAGAATGTGGAGCTTGGAAGGCACACAAAGAGACAGATAGTATATCCGGAACACAAGTCGAGAAGACAGATAGTAATGCTGAATTATAGTCCACGGTGTTCGTTCTTGTTGCCGGCCTAAAATGCTCCAAGTTCTAGATGTGTGTGACCAAATAAGATGAAGGAAAAAAAAAAACAAGTATGATGGATAGCAAAAGCACTAGAAACAAGGCACAACACCGACAAGCCGAGCTCGGATTTTTCCTTTTTCCTGAATTTTCCCCAGATTTTTTTGCAAAAGGCACTAGTAGAAATCAAACTTTTTATTTTTTCACTATTTTTTTTTATTTTTTCTCTGAACAAGGATCACAAAAAGATGCAACCACAAAAATTGGCACCTACAACTGAGGTGGGATGTGGTCTCTGAGAAATTCAAAGACGTTCTCAAAAGCGTGCGAGAAACCTTGATAATTTTTTTTCTTTATTTTCCCAAATTTTTTTTTGCAATTTTAACGAAACCAAACAGGCCGTAGGCAAGTTTGGGTCACCTCAGAATGGTGTCAAGAATCTGCTCAATTTTTTTTCAGATTTTTTTTAGATAACCGAAAGTGAAAAGTTATGCCTGTTTTTAAGGAAGGTACCTCAAGTTATGTTTTCCGAAAGGCACAACACGGCGGCGGCGATTAGGGCAAAAGCGTCCCCAAACTCCAACACCGATCACAGGTATTCGCCGATGATGTAAGGAGAGCTGCGATGCAGGCGAAATAACGGCGGGCAACCTATCTAGGGTTAGCGCGGCGAGAGATCACACAAGGCGGCTAGCGGGGGCAAGTCGAGTAATGTGGTGGCTTCGACTTGTGTTTGGGGATGGTGGATAGGGTAGATACGATTAACAAAAACTCACACAATGGACTCTAGCACGACCTAACCAGCAACAAGACCTCGACCAGGACACAAAGTCAACACGACGTACTCTGAAACTGAAATATGCAAAGGCTATGGCGCGGAAGGTTATAGGACATGAAAATAATATGGCAGTGGACTATAGGGGCGAAGGCGAAACACTCAAAACTAAGGTGGGATATGAACCTGACGGTATACCTGAAGCTCGATTACCACTTGATGTGAACAAGGGTTCCCGATCTTCCGAAAGGCTCGGGTAACTCGATTTGGCGAAAACGAGACACAAGTCGATCCGGCTTCCGAACAAAGCGATCCGAAACCCCGCAATCGCGGTACCACGTCTTCTCACGGTTATCAACCGGCGTTGCGGCGGTTGACCTCGCCAAGAAAGGCTAATCCTTGCCTCGCGAATCGAAGAACACAAGCAAGAACAAGGAAGAAAGCAACCAATTTGCAAATGAATGATTAAGCTCACGAGTTGGGGTCTCACAAACCGATGAAACGGCGAAACTGTTCTTGACAGATTAATCTAAGCAAAACCCAACCCTAACTTGGGCGGCGGCTACTGTTTATAAAGAGTCTAAGGTCGTGCAAGACCCCCCCTGGACGCACCCCTAATGGGTTCCAACTTCGATACAAGGCCCAAAGACCAAAATACGACGTCGCAGCGTCAGGACAGATTCTGGACGTTAACTTGTTTGGACGATAACCGATGACTCCGGATGAATTTGGGCCTCCAACAAGACTCATTGGAAAGGTCTTTTCGTTATCTTTCTTTAGAGTCTAAGAACGTCCAATTCCGAGTCGGATGCATCCTGGGCGTCCAATTTAGTACAGACTGCTCCTGGACTCCGAGACGGATTCGAAATCGACTTGGTCTGGGCCTCCACCTTGACTTGAGCGCCCTTGCTGGTCCTTCACGCCTCCAAGCCCTCCTCTATGTATCTCCCGGTCCTCTCCATGATTCCTAATCATAATATAATCATTAGGTAGCAATCTATTCTCTAAATCATATAAAGAGTTACTTAGGAACGAGCTCACCTGTAAATTTAATTATCGCGCGCGAGCTCTTGTGATTGGACCTTGAATGTTCAGCGGAGGATCATTGAGTGTATCCGAAGGAGTGATGTCCTCATCAGGCAGCCTTCACAGGTGCGCACCACATGAGTGGCGTCGGCGACCGCGGTAGGCCAGTAAAAGCCCTGCCAGAAAGTATTGCCGACGAGAGAACGGGGAGCGGCGTGGTGGCCACAAACACCGGCGTGGATCTTACGGACTAGCTTTAGCCCTTCCTCGGTGAAGATGCACCGCTGCAGGACACCCGAGGGGCTTTGCTTGTAGAGCTCATTCTCTATTACGACAAAGGACTTTGCTCTCCTCGCGATGCATCGACCCTGATTGAAGTCTTCGGGGAGCACCCCTCGGATGATCCAATCAAGGTACGGCTTCTTCCAATCTTGCTTAGGCTCGGCTTCAGGACCCTCCTCGTCAAGCTCCATGACCTCGGCGTCGGCTGTCGAGGGGGCCTCGGCCTCGGAGGCTGTTGTGGCCCATGAGGGAGGGTCGAGCTTGTTGCCCGCCGCCATGCCTTGGTCTTCGAAGCTGACAGAGGGGGCCGCAAGGTCTTTGGTGAAGACGTCCGGGGGGACGGGGGTCCTCCCGGCCGCAATTTTGGCGAGCTTGTCGGCGGCTTCGTTGTACCTCCGGGCGACGTGGTTGAGCTCGAGGCTGTCGAACTTGTCTTCCAGGGCGCGCACGGCCTTGCAGTATACGTCCATCTTTGGGTCATGGCAGCTCGAGTCCTTCATGACTTGGTCGATGACGAGTTGCGAGTCCCCTCATACATCGAGGCGTTTGACACAGAGCTCAGTGGTGATCTTTAAGCCATTGAGGAGGCCCTCGTATTCTGCCATGTTATTTGAAGCAGGGAAATGGAGCCGGACCACGTACCGCATGTGTACCCCAAGGGTGAGACGAAGAGGAGGCCGGCGCCGGCGCCGGTCTTCATTAGAGACCCGTCGAAGTACATGGTCCAGCATTCCGCCTGGATCCGAGGCGGTGGAAGCTGGGTGTCAGTCCATTCCGCAAGGAAATCTGCCAAGACTTGAGACTTGATGGCCTTCCTTGGCGCGTAGGAGAGAGTCTCTCCCATGAGCTCGACGGACCACTTGGTGACCCGTCCTGAGACTTTCCAGTTCTGGAGGATTTCCCCCAACGGAAAGGAGGAGACCACCGTCACCGGGTGGGCGTCGAAGTAGTGCCGGAGCTTGCGCCGGGTCAGGACCACAGCGTAGAGTAGCTTCTGGATCTGCGGGTAGCGGATCTTGGTCTCGGACAGCACCTCGCTGATGAAGTAAACCGGCCTTTGGACCGGCAGGGCGTGGTCTTCTTCTTGCCTTTCAACAACGATGGCCGCGCTAACCACTTGGGTTGTCGCAGCGACGTAGAAGAGGAGGGGCTCACCATCAGCCGGAGGGACCAGTACCGGGGCGCTGGTAAGGGCAGCCTTGAGCTTGTCGAGAGCCTCCTGGGCTTTGGTGGTCTAGGAGAAGCGCTCCGTTTTCCTCAGGAGGCGGTACAGGGGCAGTCCCTTCTCCTAGAGGCATGAGATGAAGCGGCTAAGAGCCGCAAGGCAGCCCATGACCCGTTGCACCCCCTTCAGGTCCTTGATAGGCCCCATGCTGGTCACTGCAGTCACCTTCTCCGGGTTGGGCTCGATGCCGCGCTTGGAGATGATGAACCCCAGGAGCATGCCTCGGGGTACCCCGAAGACGCACTTCTCAGAGTTGAGCTTGACGTTTTTGGCTTTAAGACACCGAAAGGCAACCTGAAGGTCAGCGATGAGGTTGTCGGCTTTCTTGGTCTTGACCACTATATCGTCTACGTAGGCTTCCACGGTCTCTCTGATGTGATCCCCAAAGACGCCGAGCGTGCACCGCTGGTACGTGGCCCCGGTGTTTCAGAGTCCAAAGGGCATCATCACATAACAATACATGCCAAAAGGAGTGATGAAGGAAGTCACGAGCTGGTAGGACTCCTTCATCTCGATTTGGTGATAACCGGAGTAGGCATCAAGAAAAGACAAGAGTTCACACCCCGAGGTGGAGTCAACAATCTGGTCAATACGTGGTAGAGGAAAGGGGACTTTTGGACATGCTTTATTTAAGCTCGTGTAATCTACACACATCCTCTATTTCCCACTTTTCTTTCTAACTAGTACAGGATTGGATAACCACTCAGGATGGAACACCTCCTTGATGAATCCGGCCCCCAAAAGCTTGTTCACCTCCTCGCCGATGGCCCTGCGCTTCTCCTCATCGAATCGGCACAGACGCGCTTCATCGGTTTGGAGCTGGCCCTGATATCAAGGGAGTGCTCAGCGACATCCCTCAAAATGCCTGGCACGTCCGAGGGACTCCACGCGAAGATGTCGATGTTCGCGCGGAGAAAGTCGACGAGCACAACTTCCTATTTGGGGTCGAGGGAGGCGCAGATCTTCACCGCCTTGCCGGATGGAGAGGCGGGATCTAGCGGGACTGTCGGACAGCTCGAAAGCGCCGGCGTAGCGCTTGGCGTCGAGGGCCTCGGAGACTGCCATGGCCTCGGTGTGCTCGATTGCCTCAACATCGCAGTTGAACGCGTGCTGGTAGGAGGAGCCGACGGTGATGACGCCGTTGGGGCCTGGCATCTTGAGGAGGAGGTAGGTGTAGTTGGGGACCGCCATGAACTTCGCGTACGCGGGACGTCCGAGGATTCCATGATAGGTTCCTCGGAAGTCGACCACGTCGAAGGTGATGACCTCCTGGCGGAAGTTCGATGGCGTCCCGAAGAAGACCGGAAGGTCGATCTGCCCGAGGGGCCAGGCGCGCTTGCCCGGCACTATGCCCTGAAAAGAAGAGCTGCAGGGCCGGAGCTACCGGCGCTCAATCCCCAATAGGTTGAGGGTCTCAGAGTAGAGGATATTGAGGGCGCTGCCGCCGTCCATCAACACCTTGGTAAGCCGCACGTTGCCGATGATGGGATCGACTACGAGCGGGTACCGTCCTGGGTTCGGCACGTAGAGTGGGTGGTCGTCGACGCTGAAGGTGATGGCGTCGGCGGACCACGGCAGGTACTGTGGAGTGGCGGGGTGCACCGAGAAGACCTCACAACGCTTGTGCTTGATCTGGCGCGGAGTGAGGTTCACCGGTAACCCCCCGATGACCACGAAGACGTCGTGGACCTCGGGGAATCCATCGTCTTTGTTCTCTTCCTCCTTCTTCCTCTTCTCCTCGGGTGGGGGAAGCTTCTGGTAGAAACAGCAGGCCAAGTCACATTCCCCCATGGTGTGCTTGACAGGGAACTTGTGGAATGGACAGGGCTTCTTGAGCATGTCGTCGAACGTCCTGGGCCCTGGGGGGCCTCGAGGGGCTTTGCGATCGGCCGCGGCGACAATGTCATCTTCGGAGTCCGCCTCCTTCTTGCCCTTCTTTCCCTTGCGCTTGTTCCTCTTGTTCTTCTTGGGGTTATGGGTTGCATCCCCTTCGGCGTCGTCTTCCTTCCGTTTTCCCTTATTGTCGCCATTGCGAAAAATCGCTCCCACCGCCTCTTCGCCGGAGGTGAAGTTCGTCGCCACCTCAAACAGCTCATTGACAGTGGTTGGCATTTTCCGGCCCAACTCATGGACGAGTTCCTTGCAGGTTGTACCGTCGAGGAACGCTCCGATGATGGCGGTGCCGGCTACGTTGGGCAGCTTCGGCGCACTTCTTCCCATGGCGCGGATGAAATCCCGCAACGTCTCGTCGGACCTCCGGCGGCGCAGCTGCGGAGATCCCATGAGTTCCCAGGGCGCACGTATGTGCCCTGGAAGTTCCCCACAAAGGCCCTGACCAGATCGGTCCAGTCACGGATCGTGTGGGCAGGAAGATGCTCCAGCCAAGCTCGCGCCGAGTCGCCCAGGTGAAGCGGAAGGTTGTGGATGATGAGCCTGTCGTCGTCCGCCCCGCCTAACTGGCACGCTAGGCGGTAGTCGTTGAGCCACACCTCGGGGTTCGTTTCTCCCGAGTACTTGGTGAGATTGGCCGGCTGGCGGAACCGGAAAGGAAACCGGGTGTTGTGGACCTCCCGGCTAAAGGCACGGGGCCCCGGGGGATCGGCATCGTCAAGGTCCTCATCACTGTCGTGCCTGCCACCTCTGCGCGGTTGGCGGTCGCATCCGGCCCGTGCTCTGGCTTCTCTCGCAGCGTTGTTGATGACGTTGCGCGCGTCGCCATCATCGAACCTGCCGCGGTTGTCCTGGATGCGCTTGCGGACCGACCTCCATGACAGATCTTGATGCACCGAGGCTTCTCGTTCATGGCGAGGGGGTAGCTCGTCCTCCTCGTCCCTCTGTGCCCGATGCCGGGAGGCCGAGCTTTTGGCCTGCTGGACAGCAGCGGTCTCGATGTAGCCCCGCATCTCATCTCGAATCCGTCGTCCCTCCAGGGTGGATGGCTCCGGCATCGCTCGGAGGAGAAGGGCCGCCGTCGCGACGTTTTGACTTGCACGCTGGAAGATGGGGGCCGTTCCCCTCCTTCGTCATTGACAATCCTCTGGTTGACGTCGCGGGCTCGTCGTCGGGCAGCGGGGCTCGGGTTGCGCGCCGCGTGGCGCTCACGCTCGTACACCTCTATCTTCTGCCGTAGCAGAAGACGGTCGTGCTCAAGCTTATCCCCAAGCTCCCGGATTTGCTCGACGGTGGGGCGCCGTGGCCTCTGGGGGTAGCCGCTGGATCACCGGCTCTCGGGGACCCATGCGCGGTGAAGTCTGGGCCGCTCCCGACCCGTGGGCGGGGACGCTGGGTCTCGAGGCGTGCGCCGCCGGTGCCGGCCTTGCGGCGTGCACGGGGTCGCGGTCCTCGTTGCCGCCGCCGTTGCCGTTGCCGCCCGTCACCGAGATCGCCGATCTCCACGTGAAAGCACTCAAGGGTTGGGTCGTACATGTCGTCCGGCGAGTCGGAGTCGATATCCGAAGGCATATGCATGCACCGGCATGAGCCCGCGGGGCTCCGTGGCTTCCAGGTAGCGCCGTATCGCGTGGACGTAGCGGGACCCGGAGTAGTCTACTCCTGCCCACCAAGTCCGGTGCTCCTCGAGGTCAGGGTAGGACGCGGCCAGATCAGACGTGTCTGAATCCTGGTTGAAGCGCTGCTGGTGGCCGGGGAGCTCACCATAGGACCCCCAGCTGGTGGAGACCAACGACGCGTACGTGGAGGCGGCGTTGGTGTGGCCGAATGGCGGTGGTGGTGGAGCTGGTCGCGAGGCGTTAGGGCGGCCTCCGTCGCCTAAATGCAACACGGCCAGATCCTCCTCCAGTCCCCGGGGTTGCGCGGCCCGCTGCCGCCGTACGGCGGGCATGTGCGCCACGGCGCCTCCTGCGCCGGGCCCGTGACGGGCCGCGGGAGCCTCGTCGGGAGACTCCTGGGCCCTGGACGGAAGGAGCTCCATGTCGTACTGGGTGCCCAGCGACACGAACTCGAGATCCCCGAACCGGATCACGGTGCCCAGCTCCACTGGCTGTGCTGGAGGAAGGTTGGAGCGGGAAATGCCCCGAGACATCTCGTTGCGGTTGCTGGCCATTCCGGAGTTTTGGCGGGAAAAGATGCGAAAACACGCACACTCCCCTACCTGGCGTGCCAACTGTCGGTGCTAAAACTAGCGGTCCTAGCACCAACGAGTGAATTTGTGGTGCGTGTTCCCAACCCTGGAAGGTGTGCAAGAAGGACACAAGGGAGGCTTGTATTATCCTGCACCTGAGTGCTTGTAGGTATGGTGTACAAGCGAGTGGAGAGAGGGAGCTGGTCCCAGGTCTCGTGAGTGTTTGAGGCGAGTGTCAATATCGTGCTCGTGTGTAAGTGCTCAGGGTTGCTTGCGTCTGTCTGCCCCAGAGGGGGCCCGGTCCTCCCCTTTTATAGCCGCAAGGGGTGAACAGGGTTTACATAAAGTGCCGGCATATGAGTGGAAGAGGCCATGAGCGCCTCTCCTTCCTGATCTGAGGCCTCGGAGGCCGCCGGAATGGGCGCCAGTACTGTAGAGCCTGGCCGCAGTTGTGAGTAGTCACGTCCCCTTATCCTGATGACTGAGAGGACGGCTGTCCCTGTAGAAGTTGATGGAGAAGCCAGGGGAGGCGTATCTGACTCCCGCGGAGTGCTGTAGCTTTGACTTCCTCCGGTTCCGAGGCTCAGAGGGCCTCAGAGCCTACCGCCGTACGCGGGACAGTTGGCACAGGAGAGAGCCATCATCGGGGCAATCGCTGCCCATCTCGGGCTCAGAAAACCCGGGAGGTACTGTTGTTTGACCAGCGTCCCAGCCGACCTGACTCCCGTACGGAGGATGATACTGGATGACGGCCCCTGGTGTGGCGGCCACCGCCCTGAAGCCTCGGCGACTTCACCTGGCAATAGGGTTAGGATACATAGTGCCTCACAGTGGCAGGCCTGGCCTCCACTCTGATGGTTAACGTAATCATGAGCGCGGGTGAGGGTTGTGACGGGACGGCTCTTATCCCCTGCCAAGGGATAATGTTAGTCTGACGGGTACTGTGGGAAGGCGGGTGGCAGATATACGTCAAGTCAGAGGCCTGGTTTGACCGGGAAGTGCGGCACACCCCGTCCGAGGCCTAGGCACGGGGGCTCCGGCAAGACGGAAAGTGGGTGCTCGTCCGAGGCGTCTGCGTGAGGGGTCGGGCGGGCGGGAGCGTTAGCGCCCGTCCGAGGCCTCAACGGGAGGGCTCGGGACGAGGTGGAAAGTTAGCGCCCGTCCGAGGCCTCGGCGGGGAGGGCTCGGACGGGCCGGAATGTTAGTGCCCGTCCGAGGCCCCGGCGGGGGAGGCTCGGACGGGATGGTGAGTAGTGTGCTGGGCCTTGGCAGGCCGTGTTTTGCTACTGTGTGGCCTGATTTTGCGTTCGCTGGGCCTAATAGTTTAGAGGGCCCTTATTTTGGTTCCCGACAGGTGTTTTGTGAGATGTTTGCTACAGGATGACTCCAAGAGCTAGTCCACCTTGGAATCTTCATCGACATCACTCGAAGTACACCTTCCCAACACTCAGCTAATCACTGTGTGGAGGAAGCAACTTCTTGTTGGATGAGAACGAGATTCCTGGCTACACTTGCTCTTGTAAGCATGAGCTCCACCACGAGGACTGCTCAGCTTCAATGCTCAACCACGTCAACAACCAGCCTGGGGGAAGGCATCCCCTAGGTACCCAGGTAAGTGTACCTATGCGATTATCGAGTCAGTCATAAAAATAAAAAAATACCAAAAATATGTGAGCACATGAAGGTTCACCATAGTATCACAAGAAAACTTAAAAATACTAAAAATATATGGGCACATGAAGGTCCATGTTTGTAGTCTTTAGAGTCTTATATAGTATGAGTCTTAAAATGAAAAACCAAATAAAAATGTTTGTCTAGATAGAGTCAATAAATAGGTGAGCCCCTAAAGATTATCTTTAAAGATGAAAATGATGAAAAGCTGCTCTGTTATAACACATTTGAAGTGCCTAGTTTTTAGACATAAGTTTTTCTGAGTTTTGGCTTTAACTATTTTGACATGAAGATTTGCTCGGAGCCTGAAACTTGTGGGTTGCATATGCTTGAACTAAGTCTAGGTACTTGATTGATCTGATTGAGAAAGTCTGAGCTGCTATCTATCTTGTTCCGAGTGACACTAAAGTTCTGGAGATTTATCTTTTAAAGAAATGCAAAACCATACATGATCAGTTCCTGTATGACAAAGCTTACATTTCCACCAGAGCCAAACATGATAAGATAGGCTAGATAAACTTTCACATATATGTTGCTTATCTTGCATTGAGTTTTGTCAATCTTTGTGATCCTTGTGAGAGATTTATCATACTCTTGAATCAAGATCCACTTACACTCCACCTTCATATGCACTACTCTACAATGGAGTAGGCACAACAACATGCCATTCCATCTACATCCATCTAAAAATGTTTCACTCCTACACTGGGAGAGAACACCAAAAACATTTCCATTAGATAGCCACCCAATAAATGCTCCAAGTTCTTGATTGCTATCTCTCAAAAATCTTTAGTGCCAAAAGAAGTGTTATGAGCTATGCAAAAGTTATCATGAAAAAAAGGGGGAGTTGAAAAAATGGACAAGTGTCCGAGAGCAATGGGTACTTAGATGCCTGCCTCCCTGATGAAAAAACAAAAAAATAATAAGATAGCTCATACTCTCTGGCAAGTTCCAAAATCTAAAACAGAGATATGTTTTCAAGGAGCATAGTAGAATTAGGTTTTCACCACTTCCACTAAATATCCACCATATTCATACACATGCACATCTTGATTCGACTGTATGACTTGTTTCTCCGTGGATCCATTGTTTGACTTCACAACATATGCATTGCATGTTTGCTCTTTCAAATTTTCTCCTCACCTATGAGCTCCACATAAGCTTTAGTTACAGGATGAAAAGAAAGGCATAACATCATTAGTGCCTTGGTGAGAATCCACAAATACCACATATACTGAGAGATTTGAGAGTGTCATACATGGAAAACTCTGAGTTTTATCTAAAAACCTCTAAAAACTTCAGAATGATAGTTGAACAAAGAGCTTGCGTCATAGTGCTTGCCCAGATCTTTCTGACTTTCGATTGCTCAAGACTCAAGTAATAGCTGATAAACCCTATGGTCAAAGGTAACATGAGTAAGTTTAAAAGTCAGCTCAGTTATTGCTTAAGCTTACAGGAGAATTTTGTCTGAATGTAGGTATACTTCTGAGGAGTTACATCGAGATGGTTACAATGCTTAAACTTATACATATCTTTCGATAACTTTTTTGAGCTTAGCTTTGCTACAGGACTAGCAAAGGTTAAGTGTTGGGGTATTGTTGATGGTCATTAATGACCAAATTTACCCGTCAACTAACTCTCAGAAGAGACATATTTGTGATCACCAACATAGACAGGGTTTACACTAACAGAATTCTATGAGTTTTGGTGAATCTATGTTTCTACAGGTACATATCAGAAAAGCTATCAAAAAGAACCAATATGACAGATTACAACCACCTCAAATGATGATTTGGAATACACCACTGCAAAGAGCTCATCGAGACGATCGAAACAGACAAATCAGTTGCCTTTTTCGGAGTTCCAGATAAAAAGATATCAATTCTACAACGGGGGCTGCACTAGAAGTCTCCAGAAGGCGCGAGAAGACACCACGCCGAAGCGGACCGCGAGAGGCCCCGGAGCCAGACCGACTGCTCTGGTCCAGGACTGGCCGGTCTGCTACAGTGGCCAAACGGGTCCAGCTTTGGTCCATGTGCTCCACCGCCTTTGGGTTTTAATCTCAGCCGTCCGCCAAAGTCGGTTTGATCCAAGGGCTCAAGTTCATCCCACCGGGCTATAAAAGGAGGACAGGACTCCCCTGGGAAGGCGCTCATTCATTTGCTATTCTCTGAAACCCTAATTGAGAGGTGTCCCTTGAATAGATAACCTCTCGAGGGCCAGCCATCAAGAGAAGATTAGTCCTCTCTAGGATCTAGTCTTTTAGATAATAGTAAGATGGAGAGTGAGGGAAGAGTTAGGAGGAGGTGCCAGCCTGTCGGTGCCCCCTCTACGGCTTGTACTTTGGCAGGATCAAGCTCTACTCGAGCTTGCTCTTAGGATGTCTCTAGTGATGAACTTCTGATGCAAGTAAGTTCTGTGTCTATTGTTGGCGGTGATTACCGACATATCTTAACCGCCAACTATTATCTAAAAAGGGAGAATTATCATAGATATATTCATATATACCTTTACTATTGACCTATTTCCACTTGTATTATAGAATTATTGATTTACAGGAAACATATAAGAAAAGGAAGAAAAGGTCACGAGAATGCGCCTTCCGGCAAGGAGTATTTCAACAAAATAAGCAAAGACCAAAGTCCAAGATGTCAAGCTGGGCCAACAACCCATGGGAGAGAGATCCGAGAAGCAACAAGAGGGCCATGGGCCGGCCGGGCTGAGGGGCCCACCTCCGTGCGGCCGCACCGGGTGCGGGCGCACCCCCGGGAGGCCGGCCGGCCCCATCTTCTTCCCGGCGGTTCCCTTGGTTGGTTGTAGAGGCAGTTTGGCCAGGCATTTACTCACCTCAGCCCTGGAACCGACCTCAAGCTAGTATAAAAGAGAGGGGGCACTCCCTCATTAGAGGACACCACACTACACCTCTCACTTTTACTCTCAAGTGTACCTCTCCACTTTTCTCTTTATCCTTAGTAGTAGTAGAGGAGCAAAGCTCAACTTGTAAGGGGAGGAGACATCTTGGCTACTTTTGGTATGAATACTATTCTTTCCATTATGCTCTTCTTCTCTTTTTATCAATATAGTTATGTTCTAGAATTAGAGTATGGTTCTAGTACTATGATCTTGTTAGATGAACTAGGTACTAGTTTATGTAGATGAACTAGGTACTAGTTTGTGTAGCTAGATCATAGATCATAGGACTTCTAGTTCATATGCCTTGTTCATGATATGTTTGTTAGTTTATAGTGTTCATATCATGTTCGTAGCATATAGAGCTCCGTTCTTAGTCGTTCATACATTTAGATGATGACGAATAGGTATGGATGAAGAATTTACTCTCATTTGGAAGCATGTCGGGTGGGAAGGTGTTGATCCTATGTGGGAAATGGGCTCTCGATTTCTTACCATGCAATTCTTGTGCACTTTAAAAGAGGTAGATGGTGGAATTAGCTTTCGCATGTTTCAATTTGAATATTTCATTTCATGGAAGGACCTTAGCCAACATCTAGGGTTTAATAAGAAATGCTCCCTTTATCTTGATCGTACCCTAAGTAACTTCAACTGTTTCTCTTTTTGGGAAGAAATTTCAGGGGAAGTTCAAACTGGCAAGTTCCAACCTAGAAACGCTCAAATCCATCACCCTACCCTTAGATTCATGCATAAATGGATGGCCATGACTTTATTTGCTAGAGAAGATATCCGTTATGTTTATAGTGATGAGCTAAAACTACTATATGCGATGGTAAAGAAAATACAAGTTGCCCTGTTAGAGAAATAGTTGCTCACTGGCAATGCTACTTTTCGCACACAACTACTATCCCATGTACCTCCCTAATAACTCGCGTCCTTACGACCATCGATGCTTTAGAAGGGAGGGAGTTGTCTAATTTCTTCGATATTCCTGCTCCTAGAGTAATGATAACCGAAGATTCTCTTATACATGGGCATCACCTGAAAAAGAATACAACCGGTGAACTTTTATACTCTCCTGGAGGTGCACTCAAAATCCGGTTACCTAACCTGGATCTTCGACTGTACAATTGTACTGAACTAACCCTTCCAATCATTTCACGAGAGGAAGCCAGTAGGAGAAGTATTTCTGGCAGGTCAACACGGAGTACCACTCAAAGAGGGGAAGCATCAAGCTCACACCAACCCCAGCCAACACCACCCCCTTTCTTCTCACCGATGGGACAGCCAGGGTATCTTCCAGCAATGCACACACCAAGATATACTCCTGAAATGCATTCTGCTTGGGGGCATACTCCGCACCCATATGAGGCCGGAGGGTCGGGGGTACCGCAGGCTGGGGATGAGGCTTGGGGAAGCCACCACCACTCCTTAGACTCCGATGGAATGCTTCCCCACGTGCCACCACACCAGTCAGTCACACTGGAGACACTCCACACTCAGCTGGGTGGACTTGTGATACGCACTAAAGAGTTACAGGAGGAGACGGCACGCGCCCGATACCGCCAACAACAACAATGGCAACTCCAAAATCAACAGTGGCAACAATAGCACCATCAACATCACCAAAGTGGCGGAATCGAGCAGCAACAACAACAGTGGGCCCACCTCAACGAACAAATGAGGATCCGGTATGAGCAGCAGCGGGCCTTCTGGAGGTTCCAGGGTTTCAACCCTGGAGGCTAGGGTTCAAGCCAGCTTGGGGGAGAACCCCACTCGTATCATTGCATTTGCATTTTTAAATTTCTAAATATCTTTCTTTTTCTTTGCGTATGCACATTAAAAAAAATTCAATTCCACTCCAAATATGTGAATATTGCTATGCATAGTTTCTCCTTATTGAAATGATGAATAGTTGCTCTGTTTTATGATTTACTGTGCCTAGCTTATGACTTAGTCTTCTTCTAAGGTTTAAGTTTATTGGTTTTAAATATTCACTCTAGAAACTTAAAAACTTAGTGGGATGCATAGAGCTCGATCTAGTCTAGGGATGGTATTAAGCTTGATTTGGTTAGACTAAGGATTTGTTACAATCTTACTCTACGAAAAGCTAAAATACCGGAGTCTTAAAAATTAAATAAAAACCAAAGTCCTTTGATATGGTCTAAAAGTAGATTGCTTTGTTATACACCCATGATCGGAATTCACATACACAATCAAAATCAATTTTTGTTCTCTATGTATTGATTCTCTCTTAGAAGTCAAAAGAGAGTGTGGGCTATAAATGAAAGATGCCATACCAAAGAAGCATGAGCCAATAAAAGATGCCATACCAAAAAGGTATGTGCCAAAAAAAAGAGAGAAAACAAGGGGTGCAAAGACACCCACCCGAGCAAAAAAAATGGGTACAAAAGTACCCACCAGAGAGATAGCCCCCACTTCTCAAAAAGACAGAAAAGAGAAAGTCATACATAAAAGTTCAAAAAGAAAAAATATATAATAAACTTGCCTTCCGATCAAAGTGTATAGCTTAGTAATTTGCTATGATCTCATCATTTGGCTTTGTTCTTCATACAAAAAAATACAAGCTCCGGGAAGAAAGCAATTCAAAAGAGTAGAATGTATACAAAATCTATGTCTAACTCTCTTGCTAAAATACCAACCTAAAGATTAAGTGATAGCGACAAGCCCCACAAGTGACAAGTGAAAAGGATGAGTATGACGACCAATTTATTTAAATCAAGGAAGAAAACTTTGTTATAATCCTGGCACTTTTGAAACATAATCGGCATTGTAGCAACTCCTGATCAACAACCAAGTTCTTAGCCTTGCTCGAGGACGAGCAAAGGGTAAGCTTGGGGGATTTTGTTGGCGGTGATTACCGGCATGTCTTAACCGCCAACTATTATCCAAAAAGGCAGAATTATCATAGATATATTCACATATACCTTTACTATTGACCTATTTCTACTTGTATTGGAGAATTATTGATTTACTGGAAACATACAAGAAAAGGAAGAAAAGGTCACGAGAATGCGCCTTCCAAAGAAGGCGTATTTCAACAAAATAAGCAAAGACCAAAGTCCAAGATGTCAACTGGGCCAACAACCCATGGGAGAGAGATCCAGGAAGCAGCAAGAGGGCCATGGGCCGGCTAGGGGCCGAGGGGGCCCACCCCCGTGTGGGCCGCACCGGTGCGGGCGCACCCCCGGAGGCCGGCCTGGCCCATCTTCATCTGGCGGTTCCCTTGGTCGGTTGTAGAGGCGGTTTGGCCAGGCATTTACTCACCTCAGCCCTGGAACCGACCTCAAGCTAGTATAAAAGAGAGCGGGCACTCCGTCATTAGAGGACACTACACTACACCTCTCACTTGTACTCTCAAGTGTACCTCTCCACTTTTCTCTTTATCCTTAGTAGTAGTAGAGGAGCAAAGCTCAACTTGTAAGGGGAGGAGACATCTTGGCTACTTTTGGTATGAATACTGTTCTTTCCATTATGCTCTTCTTCTCTTTTTATCAATATAGTTATGTTCTAGAATTAGAGTATGGTTCTAGTACTATGATCTTGTTAGATGAACTAGGTACTAGTTTGTGTAGATGAACTAGGTACTAGTTTGAGTAGCTAGATCATAGATCATAGGACTTCTAGTTCATATGCCTTGTTCATGATATGTTTGCTAGTTCATAGTGTTCATATCATGTTCGTAGCATATAGAGCTCTGTTCTTAGTCGTTCATACATTTAGATGATGACGAATAGAGTTGTGTGCGGGTTGGTGGTTCATCGCACAACATCCAAGTTATTTACTCGTTCATCCGTAGGGTGAGAGACCCGGGGGGCTTGGGTAGCTATTTTATATGCGAGCGTGGTGCTCGGGTATGGGGTAGCCGGTGATTGCACTTCTTAGTCCACGGATGAGGGGGTAGGCGGCAAGTGGTGACAGCCCTATCCGTCCCTTCGTAATCCCCCACGTTCGGCTATGGTGTAGGAGTCTAAATTACCACCCATCTCGCTGGCAGACCAGCGGCCGGTGGGCTTCCGATCCATCGCAAACGCAGCTCTATCTCTGATTCATGTATTTGTATGACTATCCACTATTTAGACATTAGCTGTATTAGGACCACTGCTCCTGTAGGATATTCTTTTATTCTTTATTCTTTATTCTTTATGCTGCATTCATCTTTCCCCACTTGAGAGGCATCTACTAGTACGTGTGTGTCCACTATCATAAAAACTGTATTGTTTACCCTTGTTATGAACATTGGTCTACCTTTCATACAACGTGTAGTATTCTTGATTATGGTTTCATACTAAAATCTACCCTAGCCTTCCTTCGGGAAAATATAAATACGACACCTAGGAATTCTCTGGGTTGAAATGCTACAACGGTAATTCCGTGCGCTTGCGGAGTAACATCCAAAACTGCAAGGGTTTACCGGATCATTGTTACCTCTTTACTGTAGTTAGAAATATAGTTTTAGCCCTAGTATCAAGGAATGCTGAAAGTGCACCGTATAGCATCTCCGAGGTACTAGCAGCTAAGGCTATAGTCCTAGCGTTATTGGGGATGTAACTCTCTTGATAGAGGTAAGAATAGTTTGGTATGCCACGGTGCCCGTGCCATGCTATTCTGAAACTATCATCTGAGGTATATCACTAGTAGCGGTAAAGGGAATAACTGGTAAGGTGTATCTCAGTACCATGGCTGATCTAGTGATATGGTAACTGAGGTACACCACCCCAAGCATTTTTTACTTATTATCGGGGATAGACTTACCTCTATTCTCAGTAGTAATGTTAAGGAATGTCAACTGTATTTCTAGCATTGTCACCAGGGATCCAAACTTGGTGATGCGCTAAGAAATACCAATATCTATATTATTTATCTGGATCACAACTCTCTTTGAGTGCTCTATTCTCTTCCTAGGGGGAGTAAAGTGTTATCATAAGTGTAAGCATGGTGCTTAGGCTTAGGATAATCGTGGATGCACCCTATATTCCGGATTTGGTGGTAGCTCACGGAGGTGACTTTATAGCTCCGCTGAATCCTATATATCCCACTATCCCGTTTGTAGGCCAAGTAGGACGTGGTTGCTAAGGAGATCAACATCCTATGTCAGTGTCTCTCCTTATGTAATGTCCCCAGTTAGCAATAGAAGATATAGGCTTGTCCAAGTTAGAAGAAGAGAACCATAGTTATCCTCTCTACTCTCCTATTATCATCAACCTTGATTGCTGCTCTCAACCATATTAATTGTTACCCTAGTTCTACCTTAATTCTATCTTAATCTAGTCTCTACCTTCACCTTATTATTATCCCTAGTTAAGTTAGACCGTAGTTGATCTCACACGTTTCTCAGTGGAACGAAACCTGGAATACTTCTGGGATAAAGCTACAACGGTATCTGTGTGCTTGTGGATTATTCAGTGGGCGTTAACAGATATCAACACCAGCTTAAAGACTGTTAGTTCAATAAACATGCCAGATAAAGTTAACCATTAACAGTGGGGTGTTTCCATATAGCTGATAATAATGATTAATCCGATAAAATAACCTATTTGCTAATGCGGGTGTTTCCATGCAGCCTATAATAGCAAACAGACTAGATCACTCCAGCGTATCTATCAAGCCTAACCATGTTTAAGGAAACAAACGTGAATGCATCGTCATTAGAAACATAACTGGATCAACTATTTAGCCGATACAGGGTCCAAGCAATGGGGTAGTTCATACGTATAAATCTAGCCCAATCGCCAAATAAACAATAATCCACCAAGACTGGTCTACCGGCCAGCGGTCCTGATAAACTATTTTCATAAAGCTTGCTAAATCTACATCCACCTAGTCTATCGGCCAGCGGGCTTCAACAGATCTAACAAACGACACTAGTCTATTTGACTCTCAAATAGATATACGCATAAGCACTACTCGTAAAAGCATAACTGGATCGGCTGTTTAGCCGATACAGGGTTCATGAAGCAGGGACGGACTACTTGTCTTAACCGCAACTATCTTTCAAGTTAAAATAGAACTGGTCTACCGGCCGGCGGCTCTGAATCAACCTCAAACATAGCTACAAGCATACCTAAATTTCAACGAAGCTGGTCTGACGGCCGGTGGCTCCGAGATAACCTAATCTACTCTTGTTAAGCAAGCATCTCCAAATACGAGCAGCCCCTCAAATCAAAGATAGAGCTGGTCTAACGGCTGGTGGCTCTAAAATTAACCCTTGGGTCTACTTCCATCTAGATAAGCCTCAAACCCATAACACGTGACAACCAAGATCGACAGATTAGCCGATATAAGCCTGATAGACTATTCTGACAAGAATAAGCGTGAGCATGAACACACGCCGGAACAAAGGATCTTTGATAGAGCTTAAGCGCAACCTAACCTGTCAATCTTGATTGGGCAACGATATTGTTACAAAAGATAAATCAAATTTAAGACAAACAATATTGGTAACTTAATGAATCTACTAGATTGCCAATCTAATAGAGCCAATAACTAGCTTATACCTAATTCATAGTGGGGTCGTTAGATGCAGCCATACAAACGAGATATAAACCGATAACTAGCTCAAATCAAGCCTATACGAGGTCAAATGATATAGCCGTATAAACGAGACATGAACTGTGGCAATACTTACAAGTAAACTGAAGGTCGGACTCAACCGATGCAGCTTGATTCATCAAAGGTCTCACCGAGATCTACTCTACTCCTACTCCTAAGGGGTGGTCAGAGGCCGAAGTTGTTGTTGTATTGATTGATTGGATGTTCTTATAATGGCTGGGTCTTTGATATATATAGCCTAGAGTCCTAACACGAGTCCTACATGAATACGAAACAAAAATAGAGGTAATTTGAACTCCAATCCTTCTCTTTCTTGATAGAGTCCGACATGTGCTTCCTTCTTTCTTTGATCGGCCTTGGACACGCCTCATGCTTTGGTGACTTCATCTCTTCATTAGCCGATCTATTCGGTCTACTTTGTTGCGCTCTGAGAACGTGGTCTGTAGTTCACCAAAATACGGTGTCAACACATGCCCCCTAATTTTGGGATAAAATTGATTTTATTCCAAAATTTCTAAGGGAATTTTTCTGGTCGCGTCATCTCTGGCTCGATGAACCATCCTTTTATCCGTCAGTCCAAAACTGTTTGCCGCTTTCTCTGGCACGTCTTCTTCTCCTGCATGCGGGACTGTATCGCCTCATGGGTCTTTTGGATTTTATTCGAATTGATTCCTCTCATCATGCCTCGCACAATGTAACTGAGTCGTTGTCCTTATCTCTAGAGATCACAAACGGTTCGGGATCCTCCTATCTCCTTGTGCCTATAGAGAGTTCTGAACAATGCTTGATCCTCCATGGTCGAGTGTCTTTGCTTTTATCTCGTCATGCAGTTAGAAGAAATCTTGTGATAGAGGTGAGGGTGTCCACAATCTTGGAATCCCTGGGGAGTCTCATTCCAATAGGGGCAGGTAGAAGAAATCTTGTGAGATGATTCTACTTTCCCCTTGGTTGTGGATGTTGCTCTCCAAGGCTTCTCCAGGAGGTGCTCACCTTCACCCTCTTGCAGCATCACCGCGCACCTTCCTAGCCTCCAGTTCTGATCTGGTTCTAAAGTCAAGTTGGGGAAGGATGGTGGCAAACTCTCCTCCGGCCTCTCTGTTCCAACTGCATGGCACTCAATGGCTTCGCATCTTCTTTCTTGCTGTTGGTGGTTGTGGCTGCGAAACTTCATCTTGTCCTCCATCGCATTTTCATTCTAGAGCAGATGCACTTTTCCTTTTTCTTTGTGTAAATGGCAGACCTTCCTTCAATCCAAAGATGTAACTGCTTTGTGCGAAATATCGGTTCCCATGAATAGTGGCAGATATTTTGGGATTTGTGATTTTATCCCCCCTCCCATTTTCATGTGACTTGGTTCCTTTTATAAATATGGGTCAACAAACCCTTTGAGGAAGATATATCTTTTTGCTTTCCATCAGGATGGAGAACAGTAAGCGTAGTGCGGACGATCTGCCTTTGGGATCACCCAGTTATCCCGTCGTCGCCGATTGGAAGAGTAAATCTTAAATTTTGAATGTTTGTTTCCAAACGGTAATCCTTTGTAGCTTACTTCTGATACTTCCTATTAGATCTGATCTGGGAGTCATTCAATGTCTTATTGAAGAACGGGACGAGTATCGCACCTTCTTTCTCAGTGCCAATCATGATCTGAATCAGGCGTACCTCTTCATTAATGATCTACCTGACATCCATAGCAAGCTTGAGAGCGGGAATCAAGCTCTTCTCATCAAATTAGATGCCACCTATGCAAAGATTCAAGGTGAATATCATAACTTTTCTGCCTACTTCTATGGGTCACTTTGATTCCCTTTTAATCTTGTTCATTTTCCCCACGTAGCTGACTTCGAAATAAGAAGCCTTGCATCAATCTAGCGCTACAACTTTGGATCCTCGAGTCCGAGACATGGCTTTCATCTTTTGTAATCGGGAACTAGACCAATAAAATTTCATGTTTTATCGTGGCTTTTGAGTCCTACTCCTACTGAATTTGTGTTTTTGCCCAAGAGGCGATGCATATCGCATCGGCTATTATCTCTGGTAGGATTGTATTTTTTGTGCTAAAGGCGTTACTTCCTTGTATCGGCTGTTTGGATTTCACCATGGCGTGCTGATCACCTTAGAGCAGATCAACCCATACGCTAGGGTAATATTTCTTAAAATATTTTCCATTAAGTGCCCTAGAATATTCTTCTCCTTCCAATGTTTCATAGAAATACGCGTTTCTAGGAGCACTCCTTGTAATCTGATATGGTCCTTCGCAGTTTAGATACCCCTTCAATGAATTTCTTTTCTCGTACCTTTTGATTATAGTATTTGGCAATTCTGATTTTGTGAGCTTTAATATTTCTCAAAGCTTTTAGCCGATGGAAATTTAGATCATTGAGATTATCTATCATTAGGTTTTTGTAATCATCGACCTTTAACTCATCCTGCTGTAGCACTCTTCTGGATCCAATATTGATTTCCCAAGGCAGTACAGCTTCATGACCATAAACCAACTCATAGGGTGAGCATTTAGTCGATCCATGACAAGCCATCCTTTAGGACCAGAGTGTCTCATTCAATATCAAGTGCCACTTTCTAGGATGTTCCCTGATTTTCTTCTTGATTATCTTGATAAGAATCTGATTAGATGCTTCTGCTTGACTGTTGGCTTGAGCATAATAGGGAGAGGAATTGACCAACTTAAAACCTATATTGGCAGTGAAGTCTTTGAATTCTTTAGATGTAAACATCTTCCCTTGGTCAATCATAATAGATTGAGGAATTCCAAATCTGTAGATTATGTGCTCTTTAACAGACTCAATCACATTAGCTGATGATGCTTCCTTCAGTGGGATGGCTTCGACCCACTTGGTGAAGTAATCTGTTGCCACCAATACAAACTTGTGTCCTTTACTTGATGATGGGAAAATTTGGCCAATTAGGTCTATCCCCCATCCTCTAAATGGCCATGATTTCATGATCAGATTCATGGCCGATACTGGAGATTTCTGAATATTACCAAATCTTTGGCACTCCTAACATCCTTTGTAATATTTAAAGTAATCTTCCAACATGGTTGGCCAAAAATAACCTATCCTTCTAATCATCCACTTTACCTTATGGGCAGATTGATGCGCACCACAAACGCCTTCGTGAATTTCTCCCATCAAGACTTTAGCTTCTTCTTGATTCAGGCATTTGAGAAGTACCCCATCAACTGTTTTGTAATATAGCTGATCATCAAGGAGAACAAACTTTATAGCTTTATATATCTTAACTCTTTAGGTACTTGTTTTGATGGCTTCTTCAAGTATTCGATGATCTCAGTCCTCCAATCACTATCACTAGCAAGTTCATCAGCCATTATTTCAACAATCTACCGATACCCAGAAGCACTCTGAGCTAGTTGATTAGCTTCTTGATTATGATTCCTAGGGATATGCTTAATGATAACAGAAGAAAAAGAATCAAGTAGCTCTCGGCAATCTTCATAGTATCTCCTCAATATGTCATCTTTGCATTCATATAGGTCAACCAATTGATTGATTATTAATTGAGAATCACCAAAAATTTCAACAGTCTCAGCCTTTACCTCATGAAGAAGTTGAAGCCCCTTAAGAACAACTTCATATTCCGCCTGATTGTTGGTGGATGTTGGATTTATTGGAAAAGCATATTCAAAACTTGCCCTCTTTGGCGAAATCAAAACAATGCCAATACCTCTGCCTTGTTTACAAGTGGAACCATCGAAGAATAATGCCCAAGGGGTTAAGTCTACCAAAGATGATCTCTTTTCCTTGATGATAAGTGATAAAATTGGCTATCGCTTGACCTTTGACTACTTTAGCTGACTCATATCTCAAATCAAATTCCAGTAATACAAGAATCCATTTACCAATCCTCCCATTCAGAATAGGCATGGACAAAGATATACTTGATCACGTCAAATTTGGACACCACCGTACACTTGAAGGACAATAGGTAATGTCGAAGTTTGGTATAGGAGAAATATAAGCACAAACATAATTTCTCAATGGGTGAATATCTTATTTTAGGATCTAGCAACTTTCTACTCAGATAGAAAATCATTCGTTCTTTCCCTTCAAATTTTTGCATTAAAGCCGACCCAATCGTATGGTCATCGATCGCTACGCACAACTTAAAAGGTTTACCTTGTTGAGGAGGGATTAATACTGGTGGAGATTTCATGTACTCTTAAATTTCCTCAAAGGCCTTTTGTTGCTCATTGCCCCATCTAAATTCTTGATCACTCTTCAATTTTAGCAATGCTGAAAATAGCAAGATTCTAGCCGATAGATTTGATATGAATCTTCGACAAAATTAAACTTACCGATCAAGGACTATAGCTCGGTCTTTGTGGTTGGCGGTATGGTTTTACTGATCACATCAAAACTTTTCTGACTAACTTCAATCCCTTTTTCATGCACCATGAAGCCCAAAAATTGCCCTGCTGACACTCCAAACGCGCATTTGTGAGGGTTCATTCTCAATCCATGCTTTCTCGCACACTCGAGAGTAGCTTTGAGATCTTTTAAGTGCTCTTGATATCCTTTAGACTTTATGACTACATCATCGATGTAAATTTTCATAATTTTTTCGATTAACTCATGGAAGATATAATTTATAGCCCATTGATAAGTTGCACCGGCATTTTTTAGTCCAAAAGTTATGACTACCCACTCATATAATCCCAAATCACCAGGGCATCTAAAGGCAGTCTAGATGTTTGCCATGAATATTTGATCATACCCGGCATTACCATCCATAAAACTGATCACTTTATGGCCTCCTGCTGCATCGACTAGCAGATCGGCAACTAGCATCGGATAGCCATCCATTGGGGTGGCTTTATTCAAATCTCTGAAGTCAATGCAGACCCTTACCTTTCCATTTTTCTTGTATATAGGAACCACATTGGATATCCATTCTGCATACCGGCACTGTCAGATGAATTTTGCTTCATACAATCGGGTGATCTCTGTTTTTACATCCGCCATAACATCTGCCCTAATCCTCCTTGGGGCTTGCTTAAACAGCCGATATCTAGGTTTGATCGGTAATTGATGTTCAACTAACTTTCGATCAAGACCGGGCATTTCATAATACTCTCAAGCAAAGTGGTCTTTATATTCCGTTAATAGAGCTATTAACTCTTGTTTATACTTAGGATCTAATTTAGCACTAATATATGTCGGCCTAGGTTTATCACCATCTCCTATATCCACTGTTTCTAATTCATCGGCCGACATGAAACCTTTGCCCATCTCTCCCTCATCATCATCAACTAGGGAATCCATTAATTAAAACTTTCAGAGCCAACTGTTTGTATCGGCTGTTGACCATCCTCAAACACTTTGATATTGTCTCCTTCATGTATCCTCCCTAAGAAACACTCCACACCTTCAAAATTCCACTCATTTGTTCCAAATAAGTGAGCAATCTTGACAGAGGAATCAGCTGGAACAATCTCGACGGTATCTCCAACCCACCGAATCGGACTTCGATGCATAGTGGATGGGATGCAACAATTAGCATGAATCTGTTGGTAATTTTAACATCACTTCGCGTTAAGTTGTCATCCCTAACATGATGCCAAAAACCAAGGATAAAAATAATCTACACGCACTGACTCTAATAATAATATTATAGAATATATCCGCAAGCGCACAAATAATTCTCCCATTGTACCATTTCACCCGGGAAGTATTCCGAGTATCGTTTATTTATTTTATGCTAAAAGGATAAAGAAGCACTTCTATTCATTTGGAGTAAGCAATTTATAAGGACTAAGAAGAATATAAATGTGCAAACCTATCATAGCCAACTACACTAATGCTTTAGCAATAAATAGTCAATAATATGATAAATGATAACTGAGTAAATGAGGTAAATGGTATTCCAGAGATAGAATATAGAGACTCACTAAAGTAGTAAAACAACCTCGCGATCCAAATAGAGTAAAGGAAACCTATGTAATTACTAAATATAAAGTCTACCCTACGTCATATTACACATTCTCATCTATAGTATAACCAACTCAGAAAATATCATAAGGAGCATCAACTAATGAGGATTTTAAGACACAAGGGTCACCTCCTTCGCGACCGTGCTCTGCTAGTCCTACGTACGGGGGGTGGACTACAGAGGAACCAACGCAGCTGTCACCTACGCGGATCGCCACATGTCCCCCACATCGGGTGCCTCCGTAGGTACACAATATATCTAGACACCACGTCTACATAATGCATACCACCTAACTCACTCGAGTACTGAATCAGGTGCTTTACGGTCATATGACAATAATCATCATCAATCACAACTATATCAAATATGTAACTAGAATAAACTAAGAATTGAATAAATAGCAATATATTAAAGTAGAGCAAAGTCATAATGAGATACAAGATAAAATTACCGATCTCTAGACGAACAGATCTGGAATCCCGAGCATAGCGCCCAACTCTACTTGAACCTTCCAAGACGCCTAAACTAAGAACTTGAAGAACTAGAGCTCTACTTCTAATCTCTGAAAACCCTAACTTCTGTCTACTCTTGACAAATGAAGCAGGAGGAATGAATTGGTTCTCTTTGAAGGGGGGTCTGCCTCTTTATTTATAGCCCGGTGGGATGAACACGAGCTGCAGGATCAAATCGACTTAACCAAGGGCCGAGATGCACCGTGGGAGGTGGTGGAGGAAGCTTCCAGAAGGGGAGGCCAAACCCTAGCCTCAGGGGGCCGGGCGGCGCC
Organism: Chrysopogon serrulatus; assembly: GCA_015844335.1. Taxonomy (NCBI): domain Eukaryota; kingdom Viridiplantae; phylum Streptophyta; class Magnoliopsida; order Poales; family Poaceae; genus Chrysopogon; species Chrysopogon serrulatus. The sequence continues at coordinate 193,863 of JADLZL010004951.1, read as the reverse complement.
ATGGTGGGGCCGGTTGGCCCCATCTGGTGTCTGCTGCAGGTCCCGCTGCTTCGGGTGTCTTCTAGATCCTTCCCGATCCAGATGGCGATGTTTCCATCGCGGTTAAGTTTTGTAGAAAATATGCACTCTAATCCCTCTTTTAAGCTTTTCTGAGTAATTCCCTGAAAAATAGACAATTCACCAAAACTCGTAGAATTTGTCAGTAATAACCCCTATGTTTCTATTATTGGTTCTTTTCAAGTGATAGTTGACGGTATAGAATTTGTACTTAATGACCGTCAACAATACCCCCAAGCTAAGTCTTTGCTAGTCTCTTAGCAAAGTTGACTTGAAATAAATTTCTAGGGTTTCATATGTATAATTCCCAACAAATACTTAAGCAATAAATTTAAAATTCTTCTCCGGATTAAATTACATTAGTCTACCTTTCAATTTTATTCTTATTCCTTTCAACCGTGCGACTTCTCAAACATTTAATTAAATCTTAGGTGATTGAAAGATAGAATAATCAAGCAAGCACTATTTATTTCATTCTTTGCTCAAGCATTACTCCAGAGTTTTTCTCTTCTTTTTAAGCATGTATATATCATTATTTTGGAAACAATGAGAATCTACTAATAGGATCAAAGTGGACTACTAAGCTATACATTATGACTGAATGTGTGAGTGAAAAATTTATTTTCATACCCTTATGCAATATTCTCTCTTTTCTGTCTTCCTGAGAAGTGTGGGCTATCTCCCTAGTGGATACTTTTTGTACCCATTTTTTTCTTTCAGGCGGGTGTCTTTTGCACCCCTTGTTTTACTCTTTTTTTTTATTTTGGCACATACCCTTTTGATATGGCATCTTTTGGGCTCATACTTCTTTGGTATGGCATCTTTTAATTTTATAGCCCACACTCTCTTTTTTAGACTTTTAAGAGAGAATTTATGCATAGAGCAAAAACCCTTTTTTGTGCATGTGGCTTCAGTCATGAATGTATAACAGAATAGTCTACTTAAACCATATTAGCAGAGTAAATTATTCAATTGTTTTAAATTTGAAAGTGTCTGGAGCTTAGACATCACTCAGAATAAAATAAACAGTAGCTCAAACCTTTTTATATCATATCCATCAACTACTTTGATTTAATTAAAAGTCTTATGCTACCCACAGATATCAGGTTTCAGAATAAATTATCAGGGTAGATAAACTTCAAATAATTCACAGGAGAATTTTAAATTCAAATACTAAGTAATTGCAGGAAATAAATGAGCTAAAGAAAACTTCAAGTTCTTCTTACCCTATAGCTAAACTGAATAAAAATGACATAATTTGAAAACTAAAGAAATACTCACATGACTACCGAAATAACTGATAGAGTATATACAAAGGTGAGAGGTACTCACCTAGCGGGGCTCTCCCCCAAGCTGGATGTCACCGTACTCAGTACTGTGGTGGAGGTGGCGGCGGGTATCCCAACTGCTGTATCAGATATTCCAACCCGCTCTGCGTCTAATATTGCCCCTGATGTAATTGCTCGAACTGCTGATCAGCACGGTGCTGCCATTGTTCCTGCTCGTGGAACCTATTGTCAACCTGGTGTTGCCACTGCTCATGCTAGTGCAAAGTGTCGTTCATCGCATGCTGTTCCTGCTCAATGTTAGTGATATGAATAGATAAAGCTGGGAAATCATTAATGGGAGTCTCAAAATGCTGTTCAGGTGGGCGATAATAATTGTTTTTGGGTGGTGCATGGAATGGATATGGTCCACCAGTGGTGAAGTCCGTATTTCCGTGCACTGAAAAGGATGCACGGCCTCTCTGAAAGTCATTTTTTGGCTCCTCTGTGGGGGATGTATCCCACCCTATTGCTGCAGATGATTCTCCTTGCTGATACGTAGGCTGATCTCCCCATCCTGCATGGGTGGACCATGGCTGATGTGGCTCTTGCGACGCTCCTGGATCATCAAAGTTAGTATAATAAAAATAAGCTGGCCCAGATGGTGTTGGATCAGCTCCAGTGTAATGAGTCCTTGATGCCCTGTTGATGCGTGCTGACGGACACCTGCCAATATTAGCTCTACTATCTCTCTTCCTGTTGGGAAGAGGATGACGGGTTGTCATATTCAAAAGGTGATGAGGGGTCGACGTCCATTCCGGAGCTGACAAATGAAGGCACTTGAGATGATGATTGGCTTCGGGTGCTTCGGAAAGAGAGTGCCCTTCCGAGGCTCCTTGCTGCACTCCTAAGCTTCTTTCTCATCTTGCCTATAGAATGAAGAATACGAAGAACACGGCAAGAACAAACAAGAACATAAGGACATGGAAAAGGATTAGGATTAGCAAATCAAAGAAAAGGGAGAGAGGGATTCCTATTGATGAACTTGCACGTTGCTTCCTCTCTCTTTTCTTTTCTTTACTAGTTAATGGTGGATTTGAGAAATTGTAGTGTCGTAGTTGGAAATGGAAGAGCAGAGCTCTCTGGATTTGGAATGAGTGAGTGAGGGAGTGAAAGAAATGGGAGGCAGAGAGGAGGAGATGGGGCGCCGGCCGGCGTGGTGGTGGGGCCGGCCGGCCCCACCTGCTGCCTGCTGGTGTCCACTCTTTGCTAGTGTCGAAATATGCCTGTGAATGATCGAATGCTAGTACCTAGGTGGTGCTTTCGGTGGCAGGAAGGAATGGAGGAGGTACATGCATGTGAGTGTGATAATTTGAATGAGTGGAGTGTAGTGAATAATTGGTGGGTGAGATGTGATGTGAGGTGATGTGTATGGGTCCCACATGTCTCCCGTATTTATACCGTATATTGACACAAGAACAAAAAACTAAATTACTTTATGAATCTATGAAAAATTAGCACTCTAATGATGGTCTTTTTATAATTTTCTGCCACCACAGTAAATTTCACTGACGGGGGTTCTACGCTCCGTTAGTAGTAATCACATGAGGCTTAGGTTTTATTTATGACATGCTTATTTTTATTTCTTTTTAATAATACAATAATATAATATTCAATGCGAGAATTTAAATTGCTGATAAATACTGAGTTACCTCCTGGCGAAGGTTCGGGGTTTTAAGTCCACCGACCCAGACTTTTCTATTTGAATTATTCTTCATGATTGATCTCCGATGTCGGAGAGGTTGCTACATCTTGTTCTTCATGATTCTTCAGGGTACGGCATTGTTCGGGTCTTGGCTTAAATGCGAAACGCTCTTCTTGCTCGTTGATGGTGAATATGATTTCTCCGGCTCCGACATTGATGGTTGCATTCGCAGTGTTTAGGAATGGTCGCCCGAGGATAAGAGGTATCTTTCTCTCTTCCTACATATCAAGTACTACAAAATCTACAGGGATGAAAAAGTTACGGATTTTTACCGGAATATTTTCTGCTATTCCTGAAGGATAGCGGACTGATTGGTCAGCTAGTTGTAGGCACATTGAGGTTGGCGTGAGCGGGGAATGGTTGAGCTTGTCGAAGACTGTCTTAGGCATAACACTGACACTTGCTCCAAGGTCACATAAGGCGTTCTCGAACATCTGGTTACCTATTGAACAATCGATAGTAGGGCATCCTGGATCCTTTTTCTTGATAGGAGAAGAATTCAGAATTGCCTCACTGCACTCTTCTGTTAGCTTGACGACTTCAGTAGAGGGTAGTGGTCCCTTGTGGTTGAGGATGGTTCGAAGATATTTTGCGTATGTAGGAACCTGCATGGCATCTAACAACGGTATATTGACATATAATTTCTGAATTACCTCTACAAACTTACTGAATTGGTCGTCTGTTTTGACGCTTCTCCTCCTTCGTAGGAACAGTAAGATAGTAGTATCATAAAAATCTTGCGTTAATTCTTGTTCTTGTGGTTCAACTGGTAAAGGTGTTTCGACTTCTTTTTCTCTGTTATCCTTCTCAGCCTCTTCTTCTACCTGCACCAAATGTGGGGGTCTACGTGCCCCTTTTGGATAAGGTGGATCATGTGTAAACTTACCTCCTCTAGTTGATATTTCTCTTACCTGTTCATGGTTAGTGGCAGACAGAGTAGAAGCTAGATGTGTAATTTGTGATTCTATCTTTTTATTGAATGTTATCTGGTCTTTAACTGCTAAAGAGAAATTATCCAATTTTAAATTAATTCCCTCTATTACTTTATCATTAAAAGCAAGCTTCTTATAAATGCTCTCATTAATTCTAGTTTGTTCTAATATTAATTCTCTCAAGGGTGGTTGTCTTTGATTTGAAGAATTATAATTACCTTGGTATTTGCCTTGATTTGTTACCTGAGGTTGACTCCATCCTTGCTTCTTGATGACTGCACTAATATCTTCAGGAGTGACTTCACCTCCTGAATAATCTCCACTTTGATTCTAAAAATTGAATGTATCTTGAATGGCTTGACGATCTCTCTTGTAATTATCCCTTTGCCCTAACCAGTTCAAAAGTACATCCATCTTGGTTGACACTGCACATAATGCCTCTGGAACTTCTTCACTCTCATGACATGTCTAAGTGTTATATGTCCAACTCTGATTTTCTGCTATCTTTGCCATGATATCTTCAGCTCTTCCAGGGGAGTGAGTGACATAAATGATCCTTCAAAGAAGGTGGCATCCAGGTTGCTCACATGACCTTTGGGTTAGTCCGTGATAAAATGTTTGCATGAGCAAACACTTTTCCATTCCATGATGTGGGCAGTTTGATATGTATTCTTGAAAACGCTCCCAAGCTTCTGGAATAGGTTCATCTTTCTGGACGAAATACTTGAAATCTTTCCTCGTAGGATATTGGTTAGGCTTACTGGGAAAAACTTCTCTAGGAAAGCTTTTGAACATTCTTCCCATGTCTTGACTTGATCTTTACTCTGATAAAACCACTACTTCACCTTTCCTTCTAATGAGAAAGGAAACAAACGAAGTAGCACGACATCTTGAGGAATGCCCTGAATGTCAATGGTGTTACCAATCTCTAGAAAATTCTGCAGATGGGCAATTGCATCTTCATTCTTCTTTTCACTAAATATAATAGCTTGCACCATTTTGATGAGGCTTGGCTTGATCTCATAGTCATGTTCTTCAAGGTTGAAGGTTGGACCAACGCGAATGTTCTCAGTGCTTGGAGCAGAGAATTCACGCGGAGTTTTCTCAGCCATTGTTTCTCAAAATAGTGTAAGACCCTTCTTCCTATGGTTGTTCCTGATAAGAGTTAAAGTACCACAACCAATCCTGCACTTACCCTATAAAATAGCTAAACAAAACACGGGTAAGTCTGCTAAAAAGCAAAAGGCTATGATCTATGTAGAGGTATTTATATTAGAGTTTATTATTATATATTAGTTCCTATGAAAACAAAATGTCCTTATATGGAATTCTAGAGAAAATATCTATCCCGGCAAATCAATGAATCCTTATAAATTATCCTAATGAATAAAATTGCCATTCCCCGGCAACGGCACCAGAAATACTTGTTGGTAATTTTAACATCACTTCGCGTTAAGTTGTCATCCCTAACATGATGCCAAAAACCAAGGATAGAAATAATCTACACGCACCGACTCTAATAATAATATTATAGAATATATCCATAAGCGCACAGATAATTCTCCCATTGTAGCATTTCACCTGGGAAGTATTCTGAGTATCGTTTATTTATTTTATGCCAAAAGGATAAAGAAGCACTTCTATTCATTTGTAGTAAGCAATTTATAAGGACTAAGAAGAATATAAATGTGCAAGCCTATCATAGCCAAGTACACTAATGCTTTAGCAATAAATAGTCAATAATATGATAAATGATAACTGAGTAAATGAGGTAAATGGTATTCCAGAGATAGAATATAGAGACTCACTAAAGTAGTAAAACAACCTCACGATCCGGCTAGAGTAAAGGAAACCTATGTAATTACTAAATATAAAGTCTACAGCCTACGTCATATTACACATTCTCATCTATAGTATAACCAACTCAGAAAAATATCATAAGGAGCATCAACTAATGAGGATTTTAAGACACAAGGGTCACCTCCTTCAAGGACCGTGCTCGCTAGTCCTATGTACGGGGGTGGACTACGGAGAGGAACCAACACAAATTGTCACCTACGCGGACTACCACACGTCCCGGCACATCGGGGTGCCTCCGTAGGTACACAATATATCTAGACACCACGTCTACATAATGCATACCACCTAACTCACTCGAGTAATTGAATCAGCGCTTTTTACGGTCATACAACAATAATCATCTTCAATCACAACTATATCAAATATGTAACTAGAATAAACTAAGAACTAAATAAATAGCAATATATTAAAGTAGAGCAAAGTCATAATGAGATACAAGATAAAATTATCGATCTCCGCACGAACAGATCACGGAATCTCGAGCGTAGTGCCCAACTCTACTTGAACCTTGCAAGACGCCTAAACTAAGAACTTGAAGAACTAGAGCTCTACTTCTAATCTCTGGAAACCCTAACTTCTGTCTACTCTTGACAAATGAAGTAGGAGGAATGAATTGGTTCTCTTTGAAGGGGGTCTCCTTTTATTTATAGCCCGGTGAGATGAACACGAGCCGCAGGATCAAACCGACTTAACCAAGGGCCGAGATGCACCGTGGGAGGCGGTGGAGGAAGCTTCCAGAAGGGGAGGCCAAACCCTAGCCTCAGGGGGCGGCGGGGCGCCATGGTGGGGCCGGCCGCCCCACCTGGTGTCTCCGCTGCGGGTCCCGCCGCTTCGGTGTCTTCTAGATCCTTCCCGGTCCCGGATGGCGATGTTTTTACTGTCGTGGTTAAGTTTTGTAGAAAATATGCACTCTAATCCCTCTTTTAAGCTTTTCTGAGTAATTCCCTGAAAAATAGACAATTCACCAAAACTCGTGGAATTTGTCAGTAATAACCCCTATGTTTCTATTATTGGTTCTTTTTAAGTGATAGTTGACGGTATAGAATTTGTACTTAATGACCGTCAATAGAATCCAATCTCAGCTGAGAAGTATATTTAGACGAGCCCTTGGCATCGACCATGAAGAAGGTAGTGGTCAAGCTCTTTCTGCCAATTGTCAATTCTACGCTAATAGCTCCCTTGGTAACTGAGACGTTACCACTGAAATCCATTAACCTCATGTCAGTCTAGCACAAGTCCTCCATCTTCTTGCAAAGCTTTCTAAACATTGAATAAGGCATGAGATTAACAGCAGCGCCTCCATCAACTAGCATTTTTGTTAGGGGCTTCCCATCAATGAAGCCTTTGAGATACAAGGCCTTTAGGTGTAGGTACTTCTCAGGCTTTTCAAAGGTAGCACTCTCTGCCTGATAGATCCACTGAGTCATAACTATTTCCTCATCAGATTCTTCTTCATATTGATCAACAGTTCTAAACTCAGCAGGTAACATAAAGATAGCCGATACTTCAGCCGAAGCTTTGCTTTTACCTTTATCGGTTGTTTGCTTGACTTGCCAGACTTTGGGTTTCTTTCCTTGTAATTCATCATTTCTCAAGCGTTGGACCCGCCTCTTCTGGCTCTTGGTCAATCCTCCTGGACACCACTGACCTTCTTGCCAGATGTATCCTTGGTCAGCCATATTCTGATCAGCTATCTTTTCCCCTAGCCGATCATGAAGATTTTCAATTTTTATGTGCCGATCTGCTTCTCTAAAGTTCAGTCGTTCATGCACGGGTCAGCGGTTGGCTCTTGTTTGTCGGTACTCCCAATACTGATTACTACACTCAAGGCAGTTATTGAGGGTAGGTGTTGACATTTCTATCATCACTTCATGTTAAGTTGTTATCCCTAACATGATGCCAAAAAATGCGGGAAAAGAATCTACACTTGTCTACTTCTAAAAATAACTCTATAGAATATATCCGCAAGCGCACAGTTAATTCTCCTGTTGTAGCATTTCACCTGGTAAGATTCCCAAGTACCGTTGATTTGTTTTAAGCCAAAAGAAAACTCATTTATTGTGTTGGATATATCTAGAAGAGGATATAGAAAAGAATTATGACTATGACTTTAAATGTGCAAACCTATAGTAATCAACCACTCTAGTGCTTTTAGTAGGGATGAGTCAAGATAAACAATAAAGATAAAGATAAACATGAATAAAGAGAACTTTCCAGAGACAGAGATTAAAGACTCAACTAATATGATTTGGTCAGATAGGTGTTGGTATTAATTAAATGCACACAAGAAATGAGACTATCCGCAAGCGCACAGATATAATACCGTTGTAGCACTTCACCAAGATAAACCCGGTTTTAAATATCGAACCCAAAGGAACAGTAGGTGACGATGACTAAGTCTATAAACTTAACCCAATGCACAATCAAGATAGAAAATAGCGAGAACAAGGAGAATAATGTGGATTATCTAGTTCTGGTCTTTGAAAGTGGTTGTTTTATATCATATGATCCCGAGCGATAACTTAATAAGATAGGAGTAGAAATCAGAGTTCTCTCCTACCAAGCACCTTTTGCTTGCCAAACCTATTAACGGGAAGTGGACTATAGAGGATTCAACGAAGCTATAAGTCACCTTCGCGAGCTACCACTATCGGGAAAATCAGGGGACATTCACAAGTAAACTTAGCTCAAACACCACGTCTACGCTACGAATACTACTTCAATCAAGAAGCTATCTAGATCAAAGTACTCAATAAGAGTTGCAAACTAGAAAAATAATATGAACAAAACACTTACTTTAACCAGAAGTTGACTATCAAATGATCTCAAGATGCAAAATCCGGACGAGGGAGGTTGATCTTAAAGAATACAGCAACGAAGAAGCACCGACAGGCCGGAGCTCCTCTAGAACTCTACTCTCCAACTCTATCTCTATAATCTCTAAATAAGAACTAGTTCTAGATTGAACTAGCCTCTCTTGATTGCTAGCCTAGATCTACTAGATAGGAATTAGGGTTTCTAGCTCTTCAGCTCTTCATGGATCTGGCTCTCTTCCAGGGGGTACACTCCATATTTATAGTCCGGTGGGATGAACATCAACCGTAGGATCAAACCGACTTAATGTAGGGCCAAGATGCATCCTCAAAGGCGGTGGAGAGGTACGCAGAAGTTGACAGGTGGGACCCACAGGAGGGTGCCGGGTGGCATGGCTAGTGGGGCTGGCCGGCCCCACCCCAAGGTGGCTCTGCCCGCCTCCATTCTCGGTGTCTTCGGATCCTTCCTGATCCCTCTAGCGATATTTTCCATCACGGTTAAATTTTATGGCTTTTATGTACTTTAATCCTCAATTATGCACTTTCTAGATAACTCCCTAGAAAATAGACAATTCACCAAAACTCATGGAAATTATCAGTAATAACCTTCTATTTTATGATATTGTTGCAATTCACAAAGAAGGTTGATGGTTAAAAATAGACATTATCTACCGTCAACTAACTCTCCCACACTTAGGCTTTTACTCATCCTTGAGAAAAGGTTAATTGAAAATATATATATTTGAAAAGTAATTATAGAGAATAAAGATCAATCAAGACATAACTTGAGAACATATCCATCATAAAACCATCCCTAGTTAATCATGTAATGCAGAATTCAATGTGTCTACCATGAATCTTTGAGTAGTTAAAAAGTAGAACAGCCTGAGTAGATCATTCTCTTCTTTAGTACTATCAATCGAAGAATTAGTTTTAAGAATTTTTTGAAAACAAAACATAGCATATCCTTCTCCTTTATTAGCACTCTCAAATCACTTTGTATTCATGGTATTTCGGGTCCTCACCAAAGCTTTTGGCAGTGAAGCCTTTATCCTATATCTTAAAGGTTTATGTGGATCTTCGGATAGGTATTAACTGTGTCATACTTGTATGGTATTTATTGTAAAGTCAAACAATGGATCCAGAGAGAAATGAGGCATAGGAATGAATCAAGCTTAGATAGATGAAAATATAGTAATCCTAATTCTACTTCTGCTCCTTAAGACACATCTCTCTTTTGAATGTGAAACGCAAAGGGATAGTATGAGCTATCTTCTTTTTTCTCTCTTTTTTTCTTTTTTTCTTTCTTGGACACTTGTCTATTCTTTTGATACCTTTCTCTTTACTTTCTTTTCTTTTGTATAGCTCATACCTCCTTTCTCAGAAATTGATAATTGAGAGAATAACAAACAGGACTTGGAGCATTTATTTAGTGGCTATCCTATAAGAATATTTTTTGGTGTTCACTCTCGGCGTAAAAGTAAAACATTTTTAATAAAGAATACTAGATAATTGTGCCTACTCCGGATTAGAGTAGTGCATATATGGATGTGACACTTGATTCAAAAATATGACAAATCTCTTTAGGGTCACAAAGGTTGACAAAACTCAATGCAAATAAGTAGAGTATGTAGAAAGTTTATCTATTCTATATATGGCTTTGGTAGGATATTTACTTTTGCTATAAAGGAGAAGTGTAGCTATCCTTTTTACTTTTTTTTGAAATAAAATTTCTCCAGAGACAAATCATTAAGAATTGAAATCTCATTATCCTACTATATCATACTCCTCAACAACTTAAGCAATTATAGGATCCCTAAAATAAGTTTCCAACAGTATCATGACCTCTAGGAAAAGAATTATGTGAATTTATTCTAAAGTCATGAATTAATAGCCTTTTCTTCTCTTTAAAAGTGATTTATCATGTGATTTTTAATTTGAATCGGAACAACAGGTTAAATATATGTATTTAAATAATATTGGGCTCAAACCTGACCGTGGATGAAACGAGAAGGGGGAAGAGAAGGTGGTGGGCCGGCCAGCCCATGGAGGGATGCCGGGCGGCACCTCCAGGTGTCGGGGCCCACTTCGCCGTGCGTGGTCCTGAGTTGATTTTGTTCCGAATCGTAAATTTTTCCCGAGTAAATTGATTTCCGTGCTTCCGGTGTGTCTCCCCCACACTGGTTCTTTCTGTGACCTTTTCTGCAAAATGTGTGGAGACAAACACATCCCAAAAATAGAAAGATAGAGTAGATAATAGCAACTAAAAACATTAGAGCATCTCCAACAATTTGGCAAATATCAGTTGCCAAATCTTTAGTTTTGCCAAGTCTCAAACCCAAATAGCAAGTGAAAAAATAGACCTTCTCCAACAAGTTGGTATTTGAGATTGGCAAATTGAAAATTAGTGGCCTATATATCTTAATTTTTTGGTGGGACTGGTGCCGTGCAATTTCAACCCGCGCACGCGAGGGAGTTTATTGAGGTGCTGTCATTTGTTGCTACTGTGTGGAACGTCATATCAGCGGTCTCTGTCATCGATGAGCTACCGGTCAAGCACAGTGCCATCGATCATTTGCGTCTGCTGCCGGCCAAGCACAGTGTCATCGATGAGCTGGTACTGGCCAAGCACGATGCATTTGCGTCTGCTGCTGGCCATCGATCAATCTCTGTCACCTGTCACTGTCTATATTTCCTTCTACGCGCGCCCGCGGGAAAAAGGTAGGCCAGCTTTCGTGCGCGGAGAACCGGAGGGCGGATGCCAAGCGCACGCCTGTGCGCAAATTTGCGCCGGGAAGAGGAAGTTTTGCCAAGTTTGCTAATTTGCCAAATGCTTTTGTCAAGTTGTTGGAGGAGGTTTTTTGTGATTTTGGCAAAAAAATCTAAATTTGCCAAGTGGTTTTGCCAACTTGTTGGAGATGCTCTTACGAAGCTAAGCCGGACTCGAGCTACGCAATGCGACGGATAGACAGACCATAACGTTTCCTTGTATATCAAACAAATATGAGAACCGCTTATGAGTCCAAGTCACGTACACGACCTAATACATTTTAAGATCGTAGTCCATATCGCGCTAGACACAAGATATATATGTTATATAGGACGGAAGAAACTCTCCTTCATCCGATAGTTAGAGAATGACAGAAAAAAATAGATGGACCAAAAAAGATGAGCTGAAATTTTGACTCTTTATTATTAGGGTAGGTATAGATATAGTATTATTAAAATATAAATAGATAGACCTTAACATTTCCTATATATTAAACAAATATGAGAATGGCTTATGAGTCCAAGTCACATACATGACTCAATACGTTTTAATATCAGAGTCCGTATTGTGTTAAACACAAGATATATATGTTATATATAGGACAGAAGAAACTCTACTTCGCCCGATGGTTAGGGAACTACGGACAAAAAATGAATGAACCCAAAAAAAAAAATAGATAGACCAAAAAAGATGAGCTAAAATTTTATCTCTTTATTATTAGATAATAGATAATACTTAGTTGTTGTCATAAATGTTATTATTTTATTTATATAAATTTAGTTAGATTTGAAAAACTTATGACAAAATTTTTGAAATGACTTTGAAACGGAGAGAGCATTAAAATAGAAGTCGAAGCCGCGCTTATTCCTCTGACAGTTTTGGCTCAACGGTTACGCCGCCATCTCCCCTAACTGTTACAGCCTACAGCACCGAGGCGGAAAAAGAAAACACCGTCCATGCGTAGATATAGATAGCGTAATATAATTAACCAAACGTGGCGCTAGGAACTCCGAACGAACTTGTCCCCCACGGAGGCACCTGATGACTTGTATATAAATTAACTGCAAAAGCAAAAATAATCTCTTCCCTTGGAATCTGGCAATCCGCCACGCCCGGGCGGTTTATTCTTCCCGGAATCATCGTGACGCGCCGACGCCGTATCCGGTAAAGACCGATTCATACTCCGCACGTCGATTCTATACATACATATATTGTTCCGGCTGCTCTTTCCTTCGATTCGAATCGAGGGTTGCCGTTGTGTAGTGTAGCAGCGCGCCATAGTGTGCTGGTGTAGAGTTACTTGTTAGCGTAGCGTAGGATCCGTGGATTGGTGACGCTGTTGGTGGGCGCTTGCAGGTCCCAATCGGAAATTCGGAAGGTAGGATTGCGACGGCGCGGCCGTAGGGTTTGCTACGCGGCCGCAGGTCCCAATGCCGCGTCTTCATTCTCCCTCTTTTTATTTTTTTTATATTTGTTTTAAGTTCGAATTACATTTTTTTAAAAGAAAAAAAAACTTATTTTGCGAGAATTTGCAGATGCGTTGTGAGGTCGGAGCGGTAGTGCCAGCGGAAGGATCCGCGGCGCCTCCTCCATCCAATCCCATCGGTTTCGGTATGGATTGCTCATGTTCTTAATTTATTATATAATATATAATGATAAAATATATTTCGCCAATTTTTTTACCTAGAATTTGCGGTTCTCTGCAGGATCAAATAAAGGGAACAAAATTGAGAGCCAGATGGGATTATAGGCGCGGGTATTGGTGTATAGCAGTGGTCCCCTAGGGTTTCCTTGCTAACAGGAGGAAACCCTAGGGCTCGTGATCTAAATGCAACACTACAACAACGTACAGTAAATAGCCCGGCTTTAAGTTCTACTAGTGCTTGGCTTTCACCCCACTGTTGTGGTGGTAATCACAGCAGAGAAGATGTCGGCTGGTGTTGCAACTGTTAGCCCCCTCCAGGACCATCTTGCTATTGTGCCACAATGCCTGCTTGGTGTACTCCAGCCACTGGATTCAATTCTTATTTTTCTTGCCATGCCTGGAATGCCACCAGTGCCAGTCCGGGTCCTGGGTTCAGAATCTGTCGCCTCTGTGAAGCTCCGGATCCAACGATTCAAGGGGTTTGTCATTACAAAACAGAGGCTGCTGTTTGGCGGGCATGAACTTTCACACAACAACTCCCGTGTCAAAGACTATGGGCTTGCTGATGGCAATGTTCTTCACCTTGTTGTCCGGTTAACTGAACTCCATGAGATAATAATCGAGACTGCCCATGGGAAGCAGTTACGATTCCAGGTGGATAGTGCCCACAAAGTTGGGTATCTCAAGAACATGATTGCTTCTGAGACCGGGGAGCATATAGAGAGCCTGAAGGATCAAAAGCTTGTACTTGGCAATAAGGAGCTCGAGGATGACCAGTTGATCACTGATATTGCCAAAAAAGGCGATGTGGTGATTCACTTGTTCATAAACCAGGCAGCAAAAGTCCAGACACAACAGATTGATAAGGAAACGACTGTGGTTAAGGTTGTTACTCCCAAAGAAAACGGAAACCTTCAAATCGACTCTATGAACCATATAGGCACAGATAGTTGCAGGCATCCTACTGTTGAGCCGATTATTGTTAATAGAAAGGTCAAGCTTTCTCCTGCCACTATGGAAATGATTGGCGCAACAATTGCTGGTCTAGAAAATGGATACCTTCCTGTCATGTCAGCAGAAGGATCTGGGGGTGTCTATTTTATGAAGGATAATTCAGGCGAAAGCAATGTTGCCGTTTTCAAGCCTATAGATGAGGAACCAATGGTGGAGAATAACCCCAGGGGCCTTCCTTTGTCAGTTGATGGTGAGGGGTTGAAAAGGGGCACACTAGTTGGGGAAGGCGCATTAAGGGAGGTTGCAGCATATCTTCTCGACCACCCAATTGATGGGTGCAAATCAGATGGTGCTGGTGGATTTTCCGGCGTACCTCCCACTGCATTGGTTCGTTCTTTTCATATGGGGAAGGTGTTTAAAATTGGATCATTGCAAATGTTTGTGCAGAATCATGGAAGTTGTGACGATATGGGCTCTCAAGCTTTTCCTGTCAAGGAGGTTCAGAAAATTGCTGTGTTAGATATTAGGTTAGCGAATGCTGATCGTCATGCAGGGAACATACTGGTGTGCCAAGATGGAGATCGCTTGCAGTTGGTTCCAATTGATCATGGATACTGCATCCCAGAGAAGGTAATTAAGTGATTTTTTTATTATATAGTCGCTAAGTTACCAACCACATGGTTTGTTTTTCAGCACAACTCTAAAGTTTGCATTTCTTTATTTGATATCCAGTCTATGTGCTACATATGTAGCCTTACACATCTGAATATTGCTTTATGCCTCTTACAACTTTAACTCTGTTGTTCCAAACAAGGATATCAGATTGAGAAATTGTTAACCTAGCAGCATCACATTGCCATGTTAATTTGGTTTATATTTATTTGAAGATTTACCTTTCTGATGGATTAATGTTCTGTTGCCCTTTTTCTAATGTAGTTTGAAGATTGTACATTTGAGTGGCTCTACTGGCCCCAAGCTCGCGAGCCCTTCAGCACTGAAACCCTATCATACATCAAGTCGCTAGATGCTGCAGAAGACATTGCCCTTGAAGAAGGGTGCGGAGCTGTCTCCTCAGTGTGCTCGAGTTCTTCAGGTCAGCACCATGCTCTTGAAGAAGGGTGCGGAGAGGGGCCTCACTGCATACAACATTGGTAGCATCATGTGCAGGGAAATGGTGACGAAAAAATCTGAAATCGAGGCCATGATGGAGGAAGCAGATGACTATGTTCTTCCAGAGACGAGCGAAGAAACGTTCTTGGAGACAGTATCAGAGATCATGGACGGCCACCTTGACAAGGTGCTGCCAGGTCAGTTAGAGTAATTGATGTAACTGTAAGGTTTCATCCTGTTGTAAATACGTTTAGTAGTAGCCACTCCAAATAATGAACTTCGATTTTCGAAGCCGTTATCAGTCCCCATGAATATTTTGTGAATATGACAACGAAGATCCCCAAGTACAGCTAATCCCAGTTGTATCTCGTATTCTCGTGTGTATTCCTTGAGACGTGCAGGTTACGTTCCAGTGTGTATGTTTTGTTTCTATTCGCAGTTGATCCTTGACGATTTGTAATTTGTAAAGCTTGAAGTTGAGGATGGGGCCTTTTCAACTGTAGAGCACGCTTTGGTTGACCTCGATGAACATAGTGTATACTATTGTACTACAGATTTTTATTTAAAAATATTTGGGCAATCATGAGACATGAGACATTTAAATATTTGTGTAGATTTATTGTTCGAACGTCGAAGTTGGAAAGTACGATGCAAAACGTGACAGCCCACGATGCTTACTGGACAAGAACTAATCATTCCAAGCTCGCCCATTGAACAAGAACTAATGCCATGGCCTGATATTTATTTTAATGAAAAATAGTTCATTGGATTTGTATTTAGAAATACACTCTATTGTAATAGAAATTTTAAAATTCAAGCATCATAATCTTTAAACAACAATTAGTCTAACCATATGAAAAGTTTGTGCTATAAAAAGTAGTTGCATTAAATTTGTATTTAGAAATACTCTCTAAGGATCAACTTTTTGTTGATACAATATATTATAATAGGATTATAGTCAAAGTGTGATTTTTAAACCACACCAAATCAAATCTCAACCTAATAAAGAATTGAGGGAGCAGTTATTAAGATCCAAACACAGGTCATTGTTTTTCACATTGTATTTAGCATCGTGTATCCAATTCAGCAATGTTTGATTTGAGGACACGAAATTTCAAATGTCCCCTTTATGCGATGATTTGTTTGCAACGAAAAAGGGAGACAGAAAAAAAAAAGCAAACATTTGGCAGAAACCAATTTTCCCATGCAGGTCAATTCTGTATAGGATATCTTGCAGCTTTTTTCACAACACGGTTAATGAAATTAACAAACCTTTCCATGGCGCACAAAAATACCACCACTTGTGATCCACGAAACCACAGTTTTTGCTGCGCACAGCAGAGAAACCATAAAAACAGCCAAGGCAGGGAGTCCAAAGAAAAATGAAATGAATAGACCTGCTTATGGACATCTTTGTGGTAAACCACACTATATAAGATCTGACAGATGTGTGAGTTAACCCAAGTTTGGTCTCTTTACGCAAAAGACTCATGTTTTGCCAAAATGACTTGAACAGCCGTCTTAGGGCCATGTATCATAAGAACCGGTGTTGATGTCCAAAACACCTCATAAATCATAATGCTGCACTGAACATTTGGTTCAAAATTTGAACACCGTCAAAGCTCCAGGTGTTCTAGATAAAAAATAAGGCAATACATGTAAGATGGAGAATCATGCAATGCTACTAGCTAAATTGTATGTAACAAAAAACATGGTCCACATGCTTGTTTCAAAAGATCCTCATTGGATGTTCCACTTTTGCTCCAGGGCACTGCATATCCTATTTAAACAGCAGGCAGCACTGAGAGGGTAGTTGCAAACTGCACAAATGGGGAAGCGTCACTATGGTTGAAAGGAAAACACATACAGATAAATAAATATAATATGCAGACACTGCAGTCTTCACAAAATCTGTTCACCAAGGAAAAGTGAAAACAAACAGAATAGAGAAAAGACAATAACTATCCCTTTGTCCAAGCAATACAATCATCAAAGTACATAATTTTGGACATTTATACTTCCTAGTTTCTCATTCTCTTAATAGGATGTCAATACCAGCAACTCAATCTAGTCAGAAGCAGGATGGTATTTTGATCAAAACTGCTCATGCTCAAGTTACTACAAAGTTAAGGCCATTTGCTACATGTAATGTAACTATCAAACAACACGGTGCATGCAAGAAAATAAAATGTCGCCCTGATCTGATTTTTCAGCATAATTTTTTTTATTATTTCAACTAAATGTTACTTACTTTGTATGTAATCATCTGTGTATTCCTTGTCAATCTTTCCATGGGCCATGGCACCAACCTGGAGATAATGTGCACACAGTATGGGATTATGTACAAGCATTAAGGGATCAAAAGCCCAGCTTACAAGCACAGTTACTCACCACAAACACAAGGGGTTCATCATCACTGGATTTGGCAACATAGTCAAACATGTTGACTGACTTCTCAGCACTAAATGAAAGACCTAAGTAAAAAAAAAAATGTCTCAATTAGCATATCTAACTTATTTGAAATATGTCATATTAAACATTATAGATCCTCACCAATCTTTTCGTGCACCAACAGGTAGATAGCGGGTAACAGGATTTTTAATAACATTAAGAAGCTTCTCACGATTTCCAACAGCTGTAATGCTCAGTTTTTGTAACAATTGTGCTGCCATGTTATATATGTGCAATCAGCACAATTATCAAAATAACAGAAACACATAAGATACAGAAGGTACAAGAGTTTTACTAATAACTTACACATTAAACCACAGAAACGTTTAAACGTTCTTGGCATGCGGACATGAGGTTTGATTTCAAACAATACTCCCTTTTCAGTCCTCACATAAACAGCCTGTAACCTTCCAGCCTTAGTCAAAGGGCTATCAAATATTGCGAGTAGAGCCTGCAAAACATTTTGGAACAAACTCATCAATGGCAAGTTGCAAAGGATGTTTGTCAGAAAGGAATAAGCTGAATTATTGTTGGCATGCCCAATCAACTATTTTTTACTAGGTCACTGATGTTTTCTTTAAGAAATAGTAGCACAGGAGATGCAGGGGTGATCAATTGGAAAATGGAAATACTGAAAGAAAGCACTTGATAACTGGATATACAATAATTGCCTGATTCCCATTTATTCCCATTTACTTGAAGCAAATAATTGGGAATCAAATTCAAATAAAAAGAGTAGCATTTTTTATTCATCTTCCAGCACTTTCAATATTCAGGCAACCAGAAATTTACATTACCTGATGAATTATATCAGGCCTATAATCTGCAGGATTGCGATTCTGCTTCCTCAAATAATTTGCATGATCATCCGAGTTCAAGATTTGCATAGTCTGCACAGAATGGTAAAAGAAACTGTCAAACTAATACCCATAGAGTGGTAATCATTTGTTTAGAAAGATAGCATCCCAGATGTTATGCTTGATTTTTTGTTTCTGTAAATAAAACTGAACCTTTTAAGTGATTAAAAATGGAAATACTAGCAAATGGTCAAGGATAGCAAAGTACAAATATGCCTTTTTACAAGATAGATAGAAGAATCTCTAAACAATAGACCACACCAAGTCTATTATGAAGTGAATAGTGATGTCTAGTTGATACTTTTTTATAATAAAAAATGTCTACTTAACACTGGAATTCAAGATGTGCAAGCAACAACCATTTTCTGAGAAAATATCTGCATGGGATATAGCCATAAACTGAAGAAGGAAATGACAAGCCTCATATGTGCCATGCGAACACATGAAAACAATTAGTCATGTACTCATGTACAAATTAAACTTATAACTATACATGTACAAGATGTCACAATATCTCAACAGAATCCACTCCAAGCCAACGATAAAATTATCTACAATTGCATAGTCACAAAGATACTGAGCATTCCTGGCACAAGGCATACACTTAATATACACTAACCAATGATATTCTAGTATTCTTGATTTCTTTCATCAATTTCCACATTCTGTGAAGTTGTCACAGCAAGGTGCACATTTCCAGTTTCATGATGATGAAAAGGTGAAAGTTACTACGCTTTTGCCCTTTTTCTCCAATACTAATAACAGAACCATCTCAATAAACCAATTGCTTAAACAAATCCCCTAAGATAAGGGCACGGTTGAACCGGACACGAGCATCCAACAGAGCCAGAATTGAATTTGTTCCAGAATAGGAATATACATATATATAGCATAAGAAAAAAAAAGAGGAATTTCTTGCTGCAGCCGAACCACTGTACCTTGCCGACTTTGCCGACCTCAAGGCAGGCCCTCTCAAGCACGAAGATGGCGCCAGGACGCCGCTTCCCATCAACCGTCCTGGGTACGATTGGGAGCCCATCCGCCGCCACGTGCTCCTCCTCCCCAGCCGCTGCCTCATGCTCCTCGTCGCCCTTCTCCTCGCCACCGGCCTCCTCAGGTGGTGGCAGCTCCTCCACCTCCTCAGCGGGCAGGGCAGCGTCAGAGGTCGCCGCCTCCTCGAGCTTGCGCTTCTTCTTCCGTCCCTTCACTCCGTAAGGCCGCCCCATCTCTCTGGGCAAACGGTCTCGTCGGTGATATCACGCTTGAACGAGCTTGTCCGTCGGGACCGCGAACGGCCAACGCCACGCCGGCGCGCCTGAGCTGCTCAAGCTACTCGCTGTCGTGCTTTCCCCACCGCCCGCCGCCGGCGTCGCGTCTTGCGTCTAGGGTTTTGAATGGGGCCAGCCGAGGAAGGAGACGAGATTGCGCGTGCTGCGGCGGGAGCTTGTGCGGTTTGCCCGATGCCTAGTGCGGATGAGAGTTGAGCCGTCCGTGCGGGCCCTGATGGGGAGGTGCGGGCTAGAACAAGAACACGGGGGCTTGGTTAGTTGGGCCGCCTAAGTAAGCGTAATGGGCTACGTGGAGGTGGAATTATGGGCTAAATAGCCAATGCGCTGACAGCAGGCTTGCTTTGCTTTTACTATTATTATTAATTAATTAATTAATTAGTTAGTATCATATCACATGTCTCGCAAAAAAAAAAAAAAAGAAATTAATTAGTATCACATATATTACTTATATATACTACTATTTTTTATTAAAAAATAATACACTGAAATGTTCTTAGGATTAGACACATGGATCTCTCAATCAATAGTGAGCCTCTTGTATAAATACATGTTGTGGTCTTTATCCCAATAGAAAACTTATTCCACATGTGATTTGCAAGTTTGCTATGAGATCGGAGGAGTTTCAAACAAAAAAAAATCATGATTTGGGAAGGAACTGGAGAAACTAGCTACTCCCTCCGTCCCCTAAATAAGTGTCGCTCGCTTCCCGAAAAGCAACTGCCGGCAATTTTAATAAATAATAAATATCATCGATTAGTATCATAATTAGTATCATCTGAAAGACCTGTGGATCTAGTATTTTAACAAAATTATTTGAAGATATAAATATTGCACGTATTTTCTACAAATCAAGTCAAACTTGTGGCACGCATCCCACGGCGACACTTATTTAGGGACGGAGAGAGTAAGCCGTTGTTAGGGGGTCTAGTCCAGGAAAGGAAGCCATAGTTTCTCCATCCGAGCGCCAAATTAGATGATCTATGGCTTGACGAGTCGAATGCAATGTTGCCCCCTCTCGAAATTCATGTTTCTTTGTCTGGACAACTACATATGTTTTCCGATCGTCTCGGTAGGAGCAACACAGCGGTGAAGTCCAAATATATTTTAATAAAGAACCAAAACCATCTTAGCCGATTTGGAAAACCAGTTAAATCTATTTGTGTAGAAAATTATGAGATCAGTCAGTTTTTGATGTTTGCATGTGATTTTCTTGTTCTATTTCAACTCCCTGATTATATTTTAGCTGGTAACTCCCTAGTTATAGTTTACTCAACACACCAGAAATAAAATGTTTCACATATATAAGACAAAGAAAACAGAGATAAGTGCTGAAGAGCATGAATTTGATCAGCCGCTGCTTTTCATTTGGGGCGAATTATTCATTGCTGAAATGGCATATATTCTTTGAGTGAGAAAAGAATATATTATCATCATATAAAAAATGTAATAATGATAACATCAGCGGCTGATTGCCGCTCGACGGCCTCTCCCGTCCGTGATGACAAAACCTGAAGAGCCCAACAAGAGGAATCAGAGCGAGCAACCCTGTCGCCCTCTGGGTCTCCCCTCGAGCCTTTGCTTGTGCGCACGCAGCCTCAGCCGCAGGCCGCAGCCGCTGCTTTTCCTTCCTCTTCTTCATCCTGCGAGGGCGAAACCCCCAAACCCTTTCCCCCCTTTCCCGGCCGATCCATCCGGCGGCGATGACGCTGGGAAGCTCCGGCGCCGGATCGAGCGTCGTCGGTAAGTAACCCTACTCACCCCACCTCCCTTTCTTTTTTCCTTGGCGTGGATCTCCCGATCCGATCCGGTATTTGGTCTACCTCGCGCGGGGTGCGCGCTCCCCGATCTGCTCCCTGGGCGATCTGATTCGACTACGGCTGTAGACGAATATGCATGTGTGGTGCTTTTGTTCGGGCTGGGTTGGACTTATTGTTTGTATTGGATGCTGCGGCGTGGATAACCTAGATGTGTATTATTATCCGTGCTGGATTGGACTAATTGGCACAGAATCGACCGGTCCTACATGCATGCAAGATTAACAGCCCCTTTGAATGCTCTATGCTGGTTCCGAACTGGTGCTAATTTTGCTAGGAACATCGGGATGATTGGATTCTATTCTTTCTTTAAGCATTTCATATGTAGACGGGAATCAAGCGCGTGCGGTGGCACTCGTAAGTGTTTCTTGCATCCAGTGCCTGGGCTCTGGTTTCCTGATTCTTTTCTCGGTAGTGCAAGTCCGCACCTGATATATACTTTAATCTAGTTATTAATGAATTAAAGTTCATATTCCATGAATAATGGATTAGGGGTGGAGATTGGGGTTAGGTATTGTGGTAGCAGTGCAATTGGACCGTTCGATTTTGTGAGAAAATAAAGAAGCAATGCATCCTCTTGATCATGAAAATGGAAGTATTTTTTCTGGGTTGAGTTTTTGCCTGATGGCTGACAGTAGATCTATTTGGCATCCTTGTGCGGCATGGTGCTTTCATCAGCCTGGTATTATTTTCGGTTTACTACAGGGTTTGTTCTATTCAAAATAGAGCTCACTTTTCTTAAAGCACATGTCCATGTAAAACGAGAGCAAGGGATGAATAGGATAGAATAATTGCGATGAATAGGATAGAATAAGTGCAATATATACTTCCTTTGTTCCTTTTCTTTTCCTTGTAGATGAGGTGGTTCTGCTTTTCCATCTTTTTCTATGCAACTATGCAAAACATACCAGAAGATGGTTTTTCCTGGCATCTGTATTTTCTTTTGAGGAATAAAATGTTTCGATACAACCCAAAGATGAGCTGTGATATTTCTTTTTTTTTTTTTCATTTTTGAGGCCACTCATTCAAATGAACTACGCAGATTGATTTGCACAAAGAATGATGCGTGCAAGATATCTACATGTTATCTATTCCAAGACTACTAGTCCCCCTTTTGGCTACTTCTGTGTTTATGTTCCTTTTTTTGTCTGCATATAGGTCAAGTGTTAGTCATCTGCTTTTCATTATGTTTGCCCATGTCATTATTCTAGTTTAATTCAATGATTTTCAATAGTGTTGTTTGCTGCCTTATATCAAAAAGTCCTTACAGTAAACTAAACCAACATAGGAGGAACTAGGTGCATTGCGAACAATAAGATATAGATACCCAAATTTGTGCAAAAAGAAGACGAGCTTGCGTAGTGGGGGTGTACGTCTATATCTCTCACCAACTGAGCTATGCTCGGTTCCTGTTTTTGTAACATATAAGATTGATCTAGTAGAGTACTAGTAGAATTCATTGCATTACCTGCTTGCATAACTGACAAATGATAAAAAAAAAAAAATGCAGTTCCTCGGAACTTCAGGCTATTAGAAGAGCTTGAGCGTGGAGAGAAGGGCATTGGTGATGGGACAGTGAGCTATGGAATGGATGATGCAGATGACATTTACATGCGGTCATGGACTGGTACCATCATCGGCCCTCACAATGTGAGAGCACAATCTTATCCTCTTGAGCTTTCCCGTGCCTTTCTTAAAATAACATATGGACATGCTCAAATATCGACTACTTATACCATGTCTAATTAAATTGTTTCAACCTTTGGCTGTTCAACATTTAGGAGCATGGAGAAAAAGATGGTGACAACAGTGGATGTAGATTAATGCATATATATTAATATTAACCATGATGATTCTTCCTTCTGAAACATGAATAAATAAATTTGTGGATATCCCATTTTTTACATCACATAGCACGAAAACTGCTTGGGGGCATGTGGCAAATCATTGATTTTTCAACCATCTCTTCTCTAACAACAGCGCAGATTCTTTAAAATAGAGTTACTTCTCTTGGCTATCTAATTAATTTCCACTTTCCGCATTGTTTCTCTTGTCAGACTGTACATGAGGGTCGCATCTACCAGCTTAAGTTGTTTTGTGACAAGGACTATCCTGAGAAGCCACCATCTGTCAGATTCCACTCAAGAATCAACATGACATGTGTTAATCATGAGACAGGAGTGGTAATCACTGCCTCACTCTTCTCTCTGTGTCATGCCTGTGTGAGCTACTGAGCATGCACAATGAGCTTTGTGCAACTTCCACAACTAATTTTCATATTGGTACATCTGTGTAGGTTGATCCAAAGAAGTTTGGTTTGCTAGCAAACTGGCAGCGGGACTACACGATGGAGAACATCCTAACTCAGCTCAAGAAAGAGATGGCTGCCTCCCAGAATCGAAAGTTAGTGCAGCCTCCAGAAGGGACATTCTTCTAATGAAGTGTTCACTGGCCCGTCGCGGGATCCAACAACAGTAACTGTTAAGTTGTTTTATGGGTTAAGAAACAGCTTCTACATCTGGTGCCAGTGTCTGTCTTTATGTTTTTTTCATGCTATGTTGTATCTGTCAACCGCAGTGAACAACAGAATCATCTTGCAATTCTTGCATGGGGTTGTGGCAAGTTCCAGTGATGTATCTCGAAAGTGGCGTAGTGCCGTGTTAAGTAAACAAATGCGTCTTATATCTATATAATATTAGACCTCGTGTGTGCGGTTTCCAGGTACAGCTCTTTCACTGTTGCCATGCATTTCGTCTTGTATATGTTCTGGATCCCGATTTGCTAGCTTGACGGCTTCAGTCGACATGTACCCAACAGTATTTGGTGCCACTATGTTCTTGAATTCTTATCATACGTCCAAGTGCTACTCCTAAACCCCTTCTAAAATTACAATTGAACTGCTCCGCTCTATTTTCTGATGTACTCATGTTTTCTTGCACAAATTGCAATAACTTGATGGAAGATCAACCGTAGCACAAACCCTGGCTCCCTGGCATGCACAATGGTGCCTCAGTATATAAAGGTCGTTTTCTTCACTGTAGCAATTCGAATAATTTCTCAGCAATTATAACAATTTCTGCTTTGGGCAAACAGTACAAAACATACGGTACCACACATTTATAATATTCCTAGCTTTGTTTGCTTCAGTTTATCAACCAGCTCATATTTCTAATGTTCTGAACTCTGCTCGCTCAGCTGTTGAAATTGTATTTTTTTCGTATAAAAAATCAGTTAAAATAAGCCATTTCGGCTTATCAGCCAGCTCATAATACCAACAGAACGAAACATCAACATTATTAAACATTTTTGGATTTCTATTGGACCTTTCGCTCCTTGGTTTGCACTCCATCAGGATTTAGCTAATAGTTTTACAATGAGCACGTGATTGCCTAAATTTAAATTTTGTTGTCCTAGGTGGAACATTCCTAGAAGCTAGATCCTTGGAGGCGCTGTGTGATCTGCACAAAAGCAATGTACTGTAACATGAAAATTTAGTCCAAAATCATATGAACTAAGACTTCAAAAGCTGATTGTTTTTTAATACTCTCCAAAGCAGTGAAAAACACAAATTCGGAGCAAATCCCCTCCTACTTTAGCTTTATTAGTGCACAATATATTATGGCACAAGTTCGAGCTCCTTTATTCTCCTTATAGCATATTGTGTTCATTACATGAACTAAATTGGTTTACATATGTCCATGCTCTCTTTCTTTAAAATACCAAGAGGGGTATGGTAAAAGAAAATATAGTACTACTGGTCAAGATTTTTCTAGAAAAATGGTTAGCACAAAAAGAAATATAGGCTTAGTCAAAAAGACTGCAACATGCCAACCAAAGGATCAAGGGGGTTGTGTTTGTAGAATTTGTATTTACAAAATAAATGACTTGTAATGGGGACAAGGTTTGGCAAAAGTTACTAACAAAAAATATATTAAAAACAAGACTGTCTAGTGTAAGTAAAAAGGCAGGGGATTCTCATTTTTGGTTGGGTCTGATGGGGGTGAATGACTAGTTTATGAACTTGGCAAGAATTAGTGTCACAGATGGCTCTCAAATTATATACCTAGTTAGGGAAATACACTTTTGTCTTCACAATACCTGAACTTGTATGATATTGTTCACAAGAAACATGCTGTTGTGGCTAATGTCCTTAGCACAAGCCCACTAAATATCTCTTTTAGAAGAGCGTTGGTGGGAAACAAACTACAGGAATGGCATAACCTAGTTGCACGCATTGTGAATGTTGCGTTTACAAGGTGGTAGTGATTCAATAATTTATCATTTGAACAAAAAATACCTTGACAATAAAGTTTGTATCATGTCCTAGTCAGTAATAGTATTAATGTTATGCAAGAAATTTAGCAAATAAAATTACCATTGAAAGGGTTTTTTGGTTCCTGAAGAAGAGGATCGTCCCTTACTAAATACTCTCTCTGTCCCCGAAAGTTTCAACTTGTAGAATCCATACCAATCAAATTTTTTTAAGTTTAACTAATTTTATAAAAAGAACATCAATATCTATGACATAAAATAAGTATCTTATAAAAATATATTATATGATAAATCTAATTGTACTAATTTGATACCATAAATCTTAGCGTTTTTTTTAGAAGTTCGGTTAAAATTTAAAAATTTTGACTTAAGACAACTCTAGAAGTTGAAGCTTTCAGAGACAGAGGGGGTATAACATAGAAGGGATTAGAATGGTACTAAACAGGGACGGATCCAGGTGGTTGTTGATCCTTATTTCTTCTTTAAATCACTGTTATTTAGCCTAAAATCACCATTAATCTCTGGCTCCAGCCCTAAATCTTCACTATTTAGCACCTCCTTTTGTCCCCATCCTAGATCCAAACCCCAGTAGTAAATTATGTTGTTTTTGTACTAATTTTCATCATCTCTTCTTTAATTAGCTAGATTTTTGTGGTGTACATTACCTATTGTGTTCGCTATAGTGCCTCTTTTGAGTATGAAAAAATTTATTCAGTAAATGGCATAAACAAGCAAGCGAAGTACAGTTCACTGGCAGCATTTTGTTGATCTATATGCCAAACAAGGGATGATAGGGTTTTCATAAATCTCAACCTAAAACATATTTAGGGGTGATAGGGCCTCCAGGCGCAGAACATTAGTTTCATTTCTAGGCCAATGCAAGGTGGAGGCTACATCGACAACTTTCTTTGCATCCCATGGATGACCCTTTACTTTTAGGTACCTAAGAGTTATTTGCAAAATAGTACTTCTCCACCTATATCCTTCAAGCGAACCTGCCGCTCCTCCCGGAGTACGCATGCCTCGGCCGCTTGGACAAGTTCCTCCTCGCCGTGCGCCACGTAGGCCGCGGCACAGCAAAGCCACACCAGGGCGGCGAGGCTGTGGGCCACGCGCAACGACGTAAGGAGGACGTGGCGCACATCGACTGGAGTGTTCGATTGGTGATATAAGCCGGCTGATGACACAAGCCGGTTTGGTATGAGAGAAAAATACTGTTTGAACTGTTGTAAAACATACGGACTCTTTCCTAGAAGGAAAAGAGAAGGAGGAATCCTAATTCTAGTCCGTTTGTATGTGGACTCTTACCAAAACTCTTAGGCCATGGCAGAACTATATATACATGGGAGATTTATGTTGTAATGACTAATAATTAGAGGAACAAAGAATAGTCTCTCTATCTTGTGTCTATGTGTTCTTCTACTTTTATGTACTATGTTGATCATGAGAGACGAAGAGGGAAAGGTTCTAACCGCTGGCAACATGTTTTATAACATGTTATCAGCACGACAAGCTCTACGTCGACATCGCCGTTGAAGCCGCCGTCGATCTACGCCGCCGTCGCTTGTATCGGCATCTGCCGCGACTACTTCGACGACGTCGACATCCCGACGTTGTTAGCGGAACGGATCTACTACCTCTACCTGCAACTAATCTGGACTGCATCGACATATATCATTATTATCAAGCAAGCTGTTCTACAACAATGCCAAACACGCTACGCGGTATGTATCTACTAACCACTGCCGTACGCGGCAAGTGAAGTAGATCAATTGGCATCCCTATACTGAAAAGGTATGATTTGATTCGAAAATAGTAGATCGGTTTGCGGCTGGCTGCGTAGCTAGATTTATTTTCCAATCTACTAGTGCTGGTCTCGATAATCGACGCTTATTTGCATTATGGACACATGACCGGGCAGCTATATGACACGAAGTCATTACCATACATGTCCGACTGACCACGCACGAATTTGCTCAAAGCCATAGATGCATGGACTACCGAAGTCATATAGCAAATTGTCGTGCGTCGTTACCGGCAGGCAGCCGCTTGCTAGTCTGATTCTGTGACATATCATATCAAGGCAACTACGCCGGATGTACTTCAGTCACAATGCACGAATCTACATCGATTAGCCTGCAGCTGATAAGCATATGTAGATGTGAATCATGGCACAAAGCTCGCATGGGAACGTCTGCCTTTCGGGCTTGCACAGAAGCACACGGTAGCTATATGGATCGTACGTGCACCCGTCAACCTAGAGTTGTATCATATTGGACTCCGACGAGCAAGAGTTGTCATTATTATTATACAGGCATTATGTCATGTGCCCTAGTGCAGCCCCACGGCCAGTGTGCAGTACGCAACACTGACTCGACTCGAAGTCCCCGTCCCGCGGCCCGAACGCCCCTAAATATCTCCCCTACATGGCCATGAGCGTTCGACCTTGGCTTACACGCCGTTCCCCCTGAACCGGCTTGAATAAAAGGAGAGAGAGAGTGAGAGTAAAAAAATTGGGCTGCAGGAATATTGTGGAAATTTTGAAACAAAAGAAAAATTCGTAGATCTGAAAATTATGAGTAATCTCTTGATTCCTGCAGAAATCAAGAACAGGTTTGCAGATTAGTACTTATATTCTGAAGTTATTTCATGATATTTTGAATGCATCACACATTATGAATTTTGTTTATACCATGTAATTGCAATAATGAAGATTTTGATTGGTTAGACTATAAACATGGTATAAGGTATATGAGCCCTCTAAATCCTGCAGATCTTAGATTATCACTTTGAGAGGCTCATTTGTTTTTCCTAGCATAATAATTTTTTAGGATGAATGAATGATTGGTATTAATTCTGAAAATTTACATATACCATAATCCTAAAAAGTGCTATAATGCTTCTAAGAATATTTTGATCAACCGTTCACTATCTTTTTTGCACCTTACCACTTGTTTACATGTAGTAAACTTATTTGCATAATGATATATTTTATGTTAATGTATGCATGTCTTAAAAGAAAAAATATCCTGGAGTTACTCTAAATAGTAGAATTATTTGTTATGGTCATTATTAATCCATATAGGATATTTTGCTACCATTGAAGTGTAGTGAACTGGGGATACATATTTTTTGACTACTCTCTGGAATGAGTACATGGCCGGTATGAAAGAAAATCCCAAATTATGATATAATGCTGTTCTATAAACAATAGCTTGAAGCTTTGTATTAACTGTCATAGAAGACAAGATGGTAAATAATTATCTATAAATATTCTCGAAGAAATGTCTCTTGAATACAGAATATCAAAGAGCGATGTAATACATGAAGTATTTACATTTATTATAAAAAAATTACTTAAATAGAAGTTGAGTTAGAATTTTAGACAGCTCTATTAACCAGGATATATGACTGCATATGTGGCACTCCTAGAAGGATCATTATTACATATCACTACTATGAAATAAAGCATACATGAAGTTGCTAAATGTCAAGTATAGAAGCTAAGACATGTAAGAATGGATAAAATTTTTTAAGATTTCTCTAGAAGAGAACTTAAATCATATGCCTATATACTTGTATTATCTTTAAATTATACTATCCTGAAGTATTAGTAGTAGTGGTGGTACATTAGATTTTAATTCCCGTTGAATTAAGTGGTTCTTGTATACTCATAGAAGAGTTAGTGGCTATTTTGTTAGCTTGAAGGCTAATATTAAACATTTATTATTCTTAGTTGCAATTCTTACTTGCAGTAATATGTGTTAATCTTGTATGGAATAAATTAGACTTATATGTTTTACATATAACCAATTGCCTATTTATGCCTATCTAAATAAGTTTTGCAATAATTTTTATCCACAAAGAAGCCTTAATTAACCATGAAGGTTATAGTTCTTTGTGCATTACTACCATGTAGGTAGAAAGAAAATTGAATTTCCTAGAAGCACATGAACAATTGGAATATACTAGCATATATGATTGATCTTAGAAAGACCAATTTAGCCAAAAAATAGTATAATCCATAAACTAAGTATTTAATACTTCTACCCCGAAACTAGAAGTTCATGTCCTACCTTGAATATGTACACTGAATAATACACTTGAAATGTGAATTTCATGCCAAAACCATTGGATACTAGAAGTATGATTGGATTATATGGAACATTATGAATGAAATGATGAGTGAAGCATAATACTACTTGAAGTAATTATGGCATGAAAAGGGGGAGAAATTTTAGGTAAAGGCATAAGAATGTGTGGGTAATGTATATTTAATAGGCATAGCCTTTCTAAATCTATCTTTAAGTGCATGTATCAGGGACTTGAAGTCTTAGCCACTTCCGTTCCGGTCAAGTTAACTTTCTCTACATTGTACTAATTGCAAACAAGTTTGTAGCTTTACATTTTGTTGTTATCTATTACGTTGGATTGAATACCAACATTCCATGTTATACGTGAATGTGTATCACTATATTGTGCTCTCGTTGAGTTGCAACAATCTCCACTCATACATGGATATTAGCATAGAAGCTAAGATGCAGCTAGTAGCTACCTTTGCACTCTCCTTATAATTATATTGGCTAGCTAGCATGCTATGCCTATATAGTTCTCGTTGAACTATGGAATAATTTGCTTTCAATGCATCATATGCATAAGCAATAAATTGGTCTAGAGCAAAGCAGCCCAAGGTCGGGGAGTTGGTTAATATGAAATTAGCTAAATGGAGAAACGATCCAATTGAATGAATTGTATTATAGTGGAAATTGAGTTAGTAGATAAAACACTTATGATGATTTAGGATTTTGAAGAGAAGACATTTAAGGAAGGCAATTAGAAAATTCTAGAAGAAATTCCATGAAAATTTGAATGTTGCATATTTTATATATTTGAAGTATATGATCTATTGTTATGTATGAGTACTTGGATCAATTATTTTGGGCTGAATAATAAAGAAGCTAGACAATGAAGTAGTTTTTCTAAACTATGATATGTGCAAATCAGGGGAAGAACATCCATGAGTCTTTAGGTATGCTGAACATTTCTAACTGCACATTGTATATTCTAGCTCGCTGCATATAATGAATAATAACACTCAGATTTAAAGTTTTGCGTGAATATTTCCCATAAATTTTTTTTATAGCATACATAGATGGGCCTCCACTTGTAGTTGGAGATAAATGAATTTGAATTATTTTAAGCCCATAATAGGGGATGTCTTTTGAAGTATGCTAATAAAGATATAATATTGGCATTAGGGGGAGAGAAAAGCCTATTTTAAATGCCAAATATTATTTCTATAGAAGGAAAATGATCTTAAGAGAAAAATTATTCCTTGAAGCTTGAAGCAGGAATAGTATCACGCACTAGATCAAACAACAGTTTGATTAATGCTCTTGTGAAGCATGAAGCGGAGCATATGCCGATATTTTTGAAAAAAATGAGAGGAGTAACTTAAAGTTATAAATTAAAAGTTTTGTTTACTAGTAGTAAACATAGTATTGTATACCATCAAGCTAAAATCTATGGGGACGCCTGTAGATTCTAGTTTAGTGTATACTTATTGAATAGAAATAAAATAAAACTCCTCCATTCTCACGAAGAGAACACCTAATGAAGAAGGTTAAGCACTTTATGAAGAGGATCATTATGAAGATGAAATCCAACACATTAAGCACGCGCATCATTAGTGTTGGATATGCAGAACAATAAATCATCTTTTATTTAGGAAATATCAGAGATGAAAATAATCTCATATTATAAGAATATTGGGAGAAAATAATAGTTGTCGACAACACCACCTCTATAATTGCAAATGTTTCTCTTACGAGAACCCAGATCCGTAAAAACAAAGTCCATGGCAAAGTCGCTTGTAGCGATTATATCGGGTCAATGAAGAAAGCAATTGAGGTTGAATCTCCTACTAAAAAAAGAAATAAATGTTCTGCTATATCTCCGGCAAATGAAGTGAATGAATATGAAATATGCAGTTAATAAATGGATTATAAAAATCCATATAATTCCTGAAGAATACAAATCGCAACATATGGAAATTAAATCTCATACCAAGTTTTATAAAAGTTTAAGGTATAATATATTCCTGAATGAATATTGAAGTCTCAAGAAGAGTATGTCCTAGAAGGAATAAAGTCACTGAATAATTTCGTAGTGAATAACACTATATATATCACATACTAATCTCTCATGCAGTAGAGAAAATATCTCATAGAAGAGAAATGTTATTTATCGAAAATGAGAACATCCTTGAAGGAGTTAATTCACGAAGGATTTACCAGTCAATTCTCTAATAAACACCATTAATCCCTCGAAGTGAGAATATAGACCCAAGAGAAAGAAAATGAAGAATATTAATAATAATGGTAAATATTAACATTAATCCCATGAAGGTGTCATACATACACTCAGAAAGTGTATATTGTAAAGCTAGCAATGAAGTGTTGATATCCTCTAAATACCATAGAAGGTATAACAATAATGGTGATTTTAGCAATTAAATTATCCCCTAAATGCCAAATGTAAGACTGGATTTATTATTGAGTGGAATAATCTAAATCCCAAAGATTTATAGAATATACATTTTGAAAAATCCACTAAAAAGAATAAATACTCAAACTCTAGTAGAAGTTTGATACACTGTCTAGAATATATTTAATATTTATCCCTATGATCCTCCGAAAGGATTTATTATCTTGAAGTATAAAATTTTATTTGTTTTGCACAACTAATAAGTGGTAATTTATGCATAAAGCATATTGCTCTTATTTATACCCATTATAATTCATAGAAGAATTATAAGTCAATATTTTGAAATAATTAGTATTACGGTACTGCATACCATCATTAAACAAATAGTTATGAAAACTGTGGTTCGAACAATAAAGTTCAAAGGATGGCTTTATGAGGGGGAGCATATTTTATTATCTACCTTGAAGGTAAACCACTAGAATTATAAAGATCAAGTAGATCATATTTGCTAAAACACTAAAGTTTATGCACGTATCATGAAGATCAATATCTATTCATGAAGAATAGATTGTCCAGAAGAATACATGACCAAGAAGGTCAAATGTTGTACTCTTTTTTTTCTATGTGAGTTTTTACTCGAAGGCTTCTCACACAAAGTTTTTAACGAGACAATATGTGCAATACAATTAACGAATACGATGTACTCTTTTCTCCAATAACCGTTTTTTTTCCATTGGATTTTCGGATGGAGTTTTTAATGAGGCATATGCATATTGTGGTAATCGCCCAAGGGAGAGTGTTGTAAAACATACAGACTCTTTCCTAGAAGGAAAAGAGAAGGAGGAATCTTAATCCTAATTCGTTTGTATGTGGGCTCTTACCAAAACTCTTAGGCTATGGCAGGACTATATATACATGGGAGATCTATGTTGTAATGACTAATAATTAGAGGAATAAAGAATAGTCTCCCTATCTTGTGTCTATGTGTTCTTTTACTTTCATGTACTATGTTGATCATGAGAGACAAAGAGGGAAAGGTCCTAACTCACGGCAACATGTTTTATAACATGATGTTTTATAACATGAACGATCGATAAATCCGGTTGATAAAATAAAAAGAGGACATATAGGGACGGCGCATAGGTGTAGTATGTCGCGCAGCAAGCCGACGTCAACGCTGTCAAGAACGCCAGTGGCATGCATGCACTGGCACCTGGACTGCTGCTATGCGCAGTGCATGCGTTTCCGGTCACATGCATGTCATATCTCTTGACAAATTCGATTGACGTCAGGGCTCAAGCGTGAAGCTAGCGCAGTGTGTCTTGTTCAGGCCACCGGTGAGGCCCGGTGACTAGGGTCGCAAGAAGAGTACTCCCTCCTTCTCACAATAACTGCACCCTTAGGAATGGGCACGAAAACCAAGGCAGGTGTAAAATGACGATAATGCCCCTATGCTAGACATCTGATGCACTTCGGCAGCCACTCGCAAGACCTGCATGCCTCTCATGAGTCGGCCACTCATGAGCGCTTCTCGGCTACGGAGTCCGTAACCATCGAGAGTCCAAACCGGGTTGGGTAGCTGTTTTTCCTATTTATTAATAGCAAATCGAAAGAATGAGTGGACAGGAAGCGTTGGGTATTCTTTCTTTCTTTTTTAAATTCATTTATCTTCACAGTTAAGGTCCGTCAGACTGCAGCAGTGGCCAACATTGTGGGAAATTTTTTGAATCATAGACGAAAGCGTATATTATGAGATGGAGGGAGTACGTCGGACATTGCAAGCTGTTTGTCCGGAGACATGTGCGGATCCATGTACTCGCCTCCGTCCCCTAAATAAGTGTTCTTTGTGAGATGCGTGTCACAAGTTTGACTTGATTTGTAGAAAATATGTTTAATGTTTATATCCTCAAATAATTTTATTAAAAAACTAGATTCAAAGGTCTTTCCGATGATACTAATCGATGATATTTATTATTTATTAAAATTACTGGCAGTTGTTTCTCGAGAAGTGAAGCGACGGACGGAAGGAGTAGGATAGTATAGGATCGATAGGTGCGGCCGCACCTTTATCCAAATACTCCCTACCTCATGTCTTGACCATTTGGTTTATTTAAAAAAATTATGTAAATATAGTTAAATTTAAGTTATTTTTAAACAATTTTTATTTATAAAGCAAGCCCTAATAAAATATATGAAAATTTGCACAATTTTTTAAATAAGATAAGTGATTAAATTTAAGACTAAAAAGTCAAATAAATTATAATTTATAACATAGTTAATATAAAAATATTCTATAGTATATACCGTATTATTCTCATCCCTCTCATAGAAACGTCTGCACCCAGAGTCAGATATAGCTAGCTGACCCCACGGAGAGAGCCAACAGCAGCCCACAACTCCCGCCCACACAGAATCATGGACGATTCATCAAGCCTGACTGCTGAGTGCTAACACATCCCCTCCCCTCCCCTCCCCTCCCGCAGCCTTGTCTGTTCTCTCCCCTTCTACATACACGCTCGTTCTCCCTTCGACGACAAGGCAAACTCCGGTGGAGAGTAGCTGACCATCGGCTGCGTTAGCCGTGGCACTGCTTCGCATTGGCCAGGCGTCGAGCCTTAGGTACATGATGCATCAACGTTCATCCGATGCGATGACCAATGTCTTCTTTATCCTGTTCATTCTTTACCAGTTAAAGTAAGCAACTTCACATATTCTCTATTCCTTCAATTTCCATCAATTTGAGCATCTAAAGTGGTTTCAGTTATGTGACTCTTGTCTTCTGGTAGTTTGTCCAGATTCTAGTTCTTTCTCTGATATTTGATAATGATATTATGAAAGGAATGAAGCAAATAAAATTGGTTTCAGTTGCTTATATGCTCACATTCTTTCGATCCATTATTTCCAAGTAGTAAAATCCTTTATATTAAAATAAAGAAAATTATATAATAATGGATGCCATTATTTGTGATAAAGAAAATGCATTCTACTGGATCCTTAAATCCATCTAGTTCAAACCTTGTAATATTGTACAATGTTAACCATAAAAATTTGTGCTCCAGCACACAATCACCAAAAAAGGAAAAGAATCAGCTATATATGCTATAGCGTCGCAGAAGTGGAAAAAAAAACAATAAGAAGATGCCGCAACGGCCTAGGACTTCTAGCGTGTGGGAGGGACTGATATAGATATAGTGGTGCCAACTACTTTCTCCGTTCCAATTTATAAGCCACTTTGATTATTTTGGTACATCTATTGTACTACGCATCTAGATATAATAATGTGTCTAGATATATAGTAAAATAGATGTACCAAAAAAATCAAAGCGATATATATTTTGAAACGGAGAAAGAAACCAAATAGTGTTATATTGAACCATATGATCGCACCGTCCTTAATATTTCTTTAGCTCCACCCCTGCTCCATATGCTCGCTGTAACACCCGGCCCAAGACTTAATAGGATTAATATGATATTCATACTAATAAGTTGCAACTTCTTTTCCGGAGGCTCGTCTCGAAAGAACTCTAGGGTTAAGCGTGCTTTGTCTGGAGCAATTTCAGGATAGGTGACCGACCGGGAATTCGTTCCCGGGTGCGCATGAGTAAGGACAAAGTGCGCAGAAAAGACTGATGTTGGTATGTGAGGGTAATATTGATCCTAATAAAGCTATCAGATGTAAGTGGGTTCGGCCTCGAGGAGGCGGGACGTTACAAATGGTATCAGAGCCGACTCTTGCGGTTTCACGGGCGCATCGTACGCATGGTTGGTGTGGATCCGTCATGGTCACACAGCATGGCACATGTGCTGACACTGGACATACGGACGTGGCCAAGAGAGGAGGTTCCTGGCCTTGGGTGATCGACGAAGACGTCGATCTCTGAAGGGGGTGAGGATGTAACACTCCGGCGCAGGACTTAATAGGATTAATATAATACTCGTACCAATAAGTTGCAACTTCTTTTCTGGAAGCTCATCTCGAAAGAACTCTAGGGTTAAGCGTGCTTGGCCTGGAGCAATTTCAGGATGGGTGACCGACCGGAAATTCGTTTCCGAGTGCGCATGAGTGAGGACAAAGTGTGCAGAAAAGACTGGTGTTGGTATGTGAGGGTAATATTGATTCTATTAAAGCTATCAGATGTAAGTGGGCCCGGTCTCGAGGAGGCGGGACGTTACACTCGCCGCCACAAGTGATGCCACCTTCATCCTCGCAAGCACTAGAGGCAAGCTCCCTCCTAGTGGCCAGTCTCTGCACCGTGCTCCCCAACCCCCTAATGTTCCGATCCTCTCCTTCCTACAGCGGCTATGCAGGGAGCAGCATTCTTGGAATTCGTCGAGGGATTAGAGAATGCATGTGGTAGGAAAAGTACTAAACTACCCTTAATTACAATTAGTTATTTTCTTAATTAGCAAATATATGCCTTCCAGAAAACACCTGTGGTAAATAATTTTGATTGGTGGAACCGGTGGTTCCTCCCAAGCACCGTAACGACACAACTTTAACCTTATGTAGCTACTAGACGATCGATCAACATGGCGAACAGGATTGCCTATGTACTTGTTACAGCAAGGTTCTGCGCTGTAGCTTGTGCAAGCGCGGCTCATGCTCTTTAATGCAACACCACCGCTAGGTTTGACGAGATCCACGTCACAGCGGTCCGGTATGTGTAAGCGTTTGGTTTTTTTTTGAACAAAAACCGTGGGGCAAAAGCCCCCCGGCACAAAACAGAACAAATCGACAGCAATACAAAGTGACAGGGGTGGGAGAAGCCACCTAGAGGGTGACCGCAGCCCCAGCCCAAACTCACACAAAGAAAGAAAAATAAACAACATGAGAGAAATAGAAAAAAAGCCAACACCACCACCTAACTAACCTAGCAAAGCTAGAACGCAGGACAACAAAAAGGAGAGAAAAGATTACAAGCTGTTAAGCCAAGAAGTGACTGAAGCATGGAGAGAGGGCTTGATCCTGTAGAGATGGAGAACAACTTGATTCTTAAAAGCAACCTTCTAGGACTTTAGATAGGGAGGTTTACCATAAAAAATAAAGGCATTACGCTCATCCCAAATACAATGTGTAGCGATCATAAAGATTTCCATGAAGAAGACAAATTGTGTTGTTTTGGTGAACTACGGACCATGTTGTCAGAGCACAACAAAGCAGACCGGACGGATCGGCTAACGAAGAGATGACATCAGCAAAGTATGAGGCATGTCCAAGGCCGATCAAAGGAAGAAGGAAGCACATGTTAGACTCTATCAAGAAAGGGAAGGATTGGAGTCCAAATTACCTTTATTTTTGTATTCGTATTCATGTAGGACTCGTGTTAGGACTCCGGGCTATATATATCAAAGACCCAGCCATTGTAAGAACATCCAATCAATCAATACAACAACAACTTCGGCCTCCGGCCACCCCTTAGGAGTAGAAGTAGAGTAGATCTCGGCGAGACCTTTGATAAATCGAGCTGCATCGGTTGAGTCCGACCTTCAGTTTGCTTGTAAGTATTGCCACGTTCATGTCTCGTTTATATGGCTACATCGTTTGACCTCGTATAGGCTTGATTTAAGCTAGTTATTGGTTTATGTCTTGTTTGTATGACTGCATCTAATGACCCCACTGCGAATTAGGTATAAGCTAGTTATTAGCTCTATTAAATTGGCAATCTAGTAGATTCATTAAGTTACCGATATTGTTTGTCTTAAATTTGATTTATCTTTTGCAACAATATCATTGCCCAATCAAGATTGATAGGTTAGGTTGCGCTTAA
This sequence comes from Chrysopogon serrulatus, assembly GCA_015844335.1. NCBI lineage: Eukaryota > Viridiplantae > Streptophyta > Magnoliopsida > Poales > Poaceae > Chrysopogon > Chrysopogon serrulatus. Next base: position 155,755 of record JADLZL010004951.1, on the reverse strand, counting down.
ACTCTGTCAAAGATCCTTTGTTCCGGCGTATGTTCATGCTCACGCTTATTCTTGCCGAAACAGTCGATTAGCTCGTATCGGCTAATCTGTCGATCTTGGTTGTCATGAGTTGTGGGTCGTTCGAGGCTTATCTGGATACAAGTAGACTCAAGGGTTAATTTTAGAGCCGTTGGCCGTTAGACCAGCTCTATCTTTGATTTGAGGGGCTGCTCATATTTGGAGATGCTTGCTTAACAAGAGTAGATTTAGGTTATCTCGGAGCCGCCGGCCGTCAGACCAACTTCATTGTAATTTAGGTATGCTTGTAGCTATGTTTGAGGTTGACTCAGAGCCGCCGGCCAATAGATCAGTTCTGTTTTAACTTGAAAGATAGCTACGGTTAAGACAAGTAGTCCGTCCCTGCTTCATGAACCCTATATCGGCTAAACAGCCGATCCAGTTATGCTTTCACGAGTAGTGCTTACGCGTAGATCTGTTTAAGAGTCAAATAGACCAGTGTCGTTTGTTAGATCTATTGAAGCCCGCTGGTCGATAAACCAGGTGGATGTAGATTTAGCAAGCTTCATGAAAGTAGTTTATTAGGACCGCTGGCCGGTAGACCAGTCTTGGTGGATCATTATTTATTTGGCGATCGGGCTAGATTTATAGTATGAACTACTCCATTGCTTGGACCCTATATCGGCTAAATAGCTGATCTAGTTATGTTTCTAATGATGATGCATGCACGTTTGTTGCCTTAAACATGGTTAGGCTTGATAGATACGTTGGCGTGATCTAGTCTGTTTGCTATTGTAGGCTGTATGGAAACGCCCGCATTAGCAAATAGGTTATTTTATCGGATTAATCATTATTATCGGCTATATGGAAACACCCCACTGTTAATGGTTAATTTTATCTGGCATGTTTATTGAACTAACAGTCTTTGAGCTGGCATATGTTACATAACTCGTATCTTTTGTCAATTGATGAGATCGGCTAAAATAGGTTGCTTTACTCGCTATATATGATGAGATTGGCTAAATAGGTTGCTTGATAGATCCTTTGTTATTGCTACATGCTCTACACTGGTAGGAGTTGACTTTCTAGTTAATCTCCTTTGATTCATCGGTCATTGAGGATCATACATCTTGGAACTGTCTGGCAACAAAACCGGCAGGTTGTAGAATTTGACGTTTGCTATCCCTTGTCAATTGCAGGTCAAATTGACTGGCACGCCCCAGATCGAAGTCACCAAGCTCGGCTTGCCTCGTCTAGGCTCAGGGGATCAAGGACTCCGGCTCCCGTACGCTCTCTAAGAGCCTGCTTGTGTGCTCCCCTTGACGCAGGAAGATCTGTACCACTTTTTGCGTCAACACACCTTTTGGCACGCCTGGTGGGACAACAATCGTCAACATGGACAATGATAACATTCTGAACATGACCATAGTTGAACTTCCTGATGATATGAAAGAATTAGTCACTATGGCTGTCGCTCAATTTCAAGACAAGTGTTTGCTGTCCTTCAGCAAGAATAGAGGAAGAGGAGTTTTCCAGAAGACCCACTTTCCAAGAGTGATATTAAATGGAGAGCGAGACCTAGCCGTCCAAGTCCAGCAGAATGCTATGTATGAAGTTATTTGTAGAGCTATGGCCGTCACACTTACTAATCACAACAAAGTTTTTCTGAACAGCATATCCAATGCCATAAAGGAAGCTTTCAGTTTGAATACAGAAAACAGAGGCCCAGTTTATGTTAATTTTGCTGGAAACAAGCAAGTGGATGGAGGTCAATCATCTAGAGAAGTAATGTCTGGAGAACAACCGACAGGCAATCTTCGTACCAATGGAGGTGGTACTGTGCAGCAATAAGTACAACAGCCGGTAATAGACCATAATACTGGTCAATCAGTTGTAAAAATAGCTCCTCACAACAGAAGGATTGTCAGAGATTTCAGGGCTCTACCATATCAAGGAAGGGTAGCACCTGGTGAAATTCCCCCTGGATATCATTATGTTTCTGAGTATTATACCCTCAATGCTCAAGAAAATCCCGGTTACCACCATAACGTCTAGCACATTAACCAACAAGGTCAGGGAAACTCAAACACCCAGCAGGGGGCATCATTTCAAATGGATCAGCTGATGAGCCAAGTGATCGATATGATAGAATGCCAATTCGGTTTGAAACCTAAGAATGCATCCATCACTTATAAGAAACCATATCAAGCGTGGTATGATCAAGTGCTGCTACCGCCAAGATACAGATTGCCTGATTTCATTAAATTTACCGGAACAGGCTTAACATCAACAATGGAGCATGTTAGCCAGTATCTTGCTCAACTTGGAGAGATAGCTGATGAGCCGGCACTCAAAGTGCGGTTTTTCCCTCTTTCTTTATCTGGACCTACATTCTCATGGTTTGCATCCTTGCCATATGAATCTATTAATGGATAGGATGACTTGGAATCCAAGTTTCATCAATACTTCGATTCAGGAGCTATGGAGAAGGGAGTTACAGACTTAGTTGATGTAAGACAAGAAAACTCTAAATCCAGAAGTCATTATATTCAAAGGTTCAGAGAGGTCAGAAATCAATGCTATACAATGTCACTATCAGAGGCAGAGGTGGTTAGCATTGCATTTCGAGGGCTAATACTAGCTATCAGAGAAAAGATTGGGTTCGATTTCCCAAATCTAGCTGCTTTGGCCAAAAAAATAGCCGACATTGAAGCCCAGTTCAGATACACACGTTATAATAAACCACAAAAGGTTGATAGTGTTGGTTCATGCATTCTGGAACAATTAGCTGATGAAAGCGATGAAGAAGAAAGTGATGAAATCACTGCTGTGGACTGGGTATGGAAACATTCTAAATATATGCCCTGGGTAAAGAACAATTCCACAGCAGAGGAAGAGAAGAAGTTTAACTTTGACATCACGAAGGCTGACAAGGAAAAGGGTCAAATTAAGCTGACAGGAAATCATAAGATACCATCGACCGAAGAGCTCAAGAAAAAGAGGTATTGTAAATACCATAATTCTACTACTCATAACACTAATGATTGCAAGATCTTTAGAGAAATTATTCAGCAAGCTATCAACAAAGGATGAATTGGTCTGGAAAAGACCAAAGGTGGTATGGGTATAGAAGGCCATCCTTTCCCAACACACATGGTCACATCTTCTCTTCAGAAGGGTAAATTTAAGGTGCTTACCTCTGATAGGGCTAGAGAAACAGACGCAGTTGACTCAAAGAGGCAAATCTTAGCTAAAGAATATCAGGAGATCAAGAAGAAGCAAGATCAGCAAAATAGTTGATACGAACGCCCTAAGACTTCTAAAGCCGGTGAGATGCGCAAATGTCCTACTGTCAAGATTCTATTGAATAAATGGCAGCGGCAGAAAGAAAAGAATCAGATGCGATAGGAAAGGGATTATTTGGAATATCAAGAATGGCTTGAAAAAGAAGAATATGAAAGGCGTTGTTATGAAGAAAGGAGGATTAAGGAGGAGAACGAATATCATTGGAATTATCCTTTTTTTACACATTGCTGGAATAAAGGCTTAAAGTTGCCTACTGTTGACGGTAGATAACGATCATTTTTAACCATCAACTAAATGCATAAAAGAGATCACCACTAGAAAACATAGGGGTTATAACTAACAATTTCCATGAGTTTTGGTGATTTCACATTTTCTACGAGAAAAAAAGAGAATTTGAAGGATTTAATTGCAAGAATTACATGAAACTTAACCACAATAGAAAATATCATCATCAGACTCAGGAAGGATCTAGAAGACACCAGAACGAAGCAGAGCTGCGGACCCACAAGGTGGGGCCGGCCGGCTTGAGCCATGGGGCCGGCTGGCCTCCCCTTCCACTGCCTTCCATGAGCTTCTGGAGTATTCCTCCACCGCCTTTGAGGATCAATCTTGGCCCTACATGAAGTCGGTTTGATCCAACGACCATCGTTTTATCCACTGGGCTATAAATACGTGCCTGCACCCCCCAGGAGCAATTAGGGTTTTATCTCAATTTATTTGTCAAGATTAGACTAGAAGCTAGGGTTTCTAGAGATTAGAATTAAAGCTCCAGTTCTTCAAGTTCTAGATTAGGTTTAGCTAGCAAGGTTCAAGTAGAGTTGGGCGCTTCGCTCGGAGCTTCCGATCTGCTGTCAAGAGATTGGTAATTTGTATCTTGTTTATGACTTTGTTCTTAATTATTATATTGCTACTTATTAAGTTCTTAGTTTGCTCTAGTTGCATTCTTGATATAGTTATGATTAGTGATGATTATAGTCATATGTTCGTAAAGCGCCTAATTCAATACTCGAGTGGGTTAGGTGGTATGTATTATGTAAGCACGGTGCTTAGATATCATATATGCCTACGCTTGCATCCTGATGTGCCGGGTAGTGTGGTAGATCCTAGACATACAGTTCTATTGAGTCCTCTGTATTCCACCCCTCGCATGCAGGCTAGTAGAGTATGGTCGCGAAGAAGGTGACTTACGTCTCAATATCCTCCCTAGTTGATGCTCTTATGCTGTTTTCTAAATTAGTTATACTATAGATGAAAGTGTGTAAATTGGTGTGATCTATAGACTTATTATTTAGGGATAATCTAGAAGTTCATTACTTTAGTCGAATCTCCTGTCTGACCAAATCATATTAGTTGAGTCTTTAATATCTGTCTCTGGAAAGTCCTCTTTATTTATGTTTATGTTTATCTTTATTGTTTATCTTGACTCACCCCCCTGCTAAAAAGCACTAGAGTTGTTGATTATTATAGGTTTGTATGTTTAAAGTCATAGTCACAATTCTTTTCTATATCCTCTTCTAGATAAATCCAACGCAATAAATGAGTTTTCCTGTTGTCTTAAAATAAATCAACGATACTTGGGAGTCTTACCAGGTGAAATGCTACAACAAGAGAATTATCTGTGCGCTTGCGGATATATTCTATAAAGTTATTTTTAGAAGTAGACAAGTGTAGATTCTTTTCCAGCATTTTTTGGCATCATGTTAGGGATGACAACTTAACGTGAAGTGATGTTAGAAATGTCAACAAGTATTTCTGGCGCCGTTGCCGGGGAACTCAACATTGATTTGCCGGGATAATTTCATCGGGGTATTCAATCTTTCAAAGAAAATATTTTCTCAAAAGAAAAGAGTAATATGACTATAGACATAAATACTTATAGGTAGATCAACACCTTTTGCTTTAGCAGGCTTACCCTTATTTTGTCTTTGTTTATATTCTATGCAAGGTAAGTGCAGGATTGGTTGTGTGCTATCAACTCTCATCAATAAGAAGCAACCAAGACCCTAAAGAAGCTAAACATCAGTTGAGAAGCTATGGCTGAGAAGATGTTGCGTGAATTCTCTGCTCCAAGCACTGAGAACATTCGTGTTGGACCAATTCTTAATATTGGAGAACATGATTATGAACTTAAACCAAGCCTCATCAATATGGTGCAAGCTATCATGTTCAGTGGAAAGAAGGATGAAGATGCTAGTGCTTACTTGCAGAATTTTCTGGAGATTTGCAGCACCATCAACATCAAGAACATATCTCAAGACATTGTGCTACTTCATTTGTTTCCATTCTCATTGGAAGGAAAGGCGAAGCAAATGGTTATATCAAATTAAAGATCAGATTGAGACATGGGAAGGATGTTCAAAAGCTTTCCTAAAAAGTTTTTCCCAGTAGGCAAGACCAATGCATTACGAGGAAAGATATTAGAATTCTATCGGCAGAAAGGTGAACCTATTCCGGAAGCCCGGGAACGCTTTCAATATTATATTTCAGATTGCCCACATAATGGAATAGAAGAATGGTTGCTCATGCAAATGTTCTATCATGGATTAATGCCAAAGTCACATGAACAACTTGATGCCACTGCTGAAGGATCATTTATGTCACTCACTCCTAGAAAGTCCGTAAGTCTTATGGATAAGATATCGAGAAAAAATCAAAGCTAGATATACAATAGCCAAACTTGTCATAAGAGTAAAGAAGTTTCAGAGAAAGTGTGTGTGTACTATCAACTAGAATGGATGTACTATTAAATTGGCTAGAGCAAAGAGCCAACTATAAAAGAGGGTCGACAAGCCATTCAAGACACATTCAATTCTCAGAATCAATGTGGAGAATACTTAGGAGTTAAATTCGCTAACTCCCCAGGAAAGATCAATACTATTATCGAGTCCACTTTATAGAAGCAAGGATGGAGTCAACCTCAAGGTAAATATCAAGGTAACAATTACAATTCTTCCAATAAAAAATAACCACCCTTGAGAGAATTAATATTAGAACAAGCTAGAATTAATGAGAACATTCATAAGAAGCTTGCTTTCAATGATGTAATCTTAGAAGGAATAAACTCTAAATTGGATAATTTTTCTTCTGCTGTTAAAGAACAAATAGTATTTAATAAGAAAATAGAATTGCAAATAGCCCATTTGGCTTCTACTTTGTCTGGTACCCCTAACCCTGAGCAGGTAAAAGGAATATCTACTAGAGGAGGTAAGTCAACGCGTGATCCACCTTACCCAAAAGGGGCAAGGAGACCACCACAATTAGAGCAGGTAGAAGAAGAAGTAGAGAAGGATAATACAGAAGAAGAAGTTATACCACAGGATTTGCCACAAGATCAAGAGTTACGCCAAGACTTTCATGACACAAATCTCCTACCGTTTCCACGTAGAAATAGAAGGGCTAAGACAGATAAACAATTCGATAAGTTTGTAGAGGTAATTTAGAAATTATATGTCAAAATTCCGTTGCTAGATGCCATGCAGGTGCCTACATATGCGAAATACCTTTGAGATATCCTCAACAACAAAAGACCACTACCTTCTACGAAAGTCATTAAGCTTACAAAAGAGTGTAGTGCAGCGATTCTGAATTCTCTTTTGTCAAGAAGGATCCAGGATGTCCTACCATTGATTGCTCTATCGAGATCAAAATTTTGAGAATGCCTTATGTGATCTTGGAGCTAGCGTTAGTGTTATGCCCAAGAAGGTCTTTGACAAGCTCAACTATTCTACACTTACACCCACCTCGATGTGCTTGCAACTAGCCGACCAATCGGTTCGCTATCCCGCAGGGATCGCGGAAAATATTCCGGTAAGAATCCAAGACCTTTTCATTTCTGTAGACTTTGTAGTACTTGATATGTAGTAAGTGATGAAGACACCACTCATCCTCAGAAGACCATTCCTAAACACCGCAAATGCACACATTGATGTTGGAGCTGGAGAGATCAAATTCACTATTAATGGAAAAGAAGAACGATTGGCATTGAAGCCACGACCGAAACAATGCCAAATATTGGAGTGTCATGAGAAGCAAGAATCAAGATCATCATCTCCAGGCCCAAAGATCAAGCATAAAGAATAATTAAATAGGAGAAGTCCGATTCGGCGGACTTAAAAACCCTGAACCTTCGCCGGAAGGTAATTCGGTAGTTATCGGTAATTTAAATTTTTGCATTACTTTTCGTATATTTACTTTCTTAGCTTTTGCATTATTAAAAAGAAAGAAAAATAATCATGGCATAGTAGTTAAAATAAATACCGAGTAATTAGTTCCTACGGAGTGTAAAACCCCCCGTCAGTGATTTTACTCCGGTAACAGAAAAATACAAAAATACTGTCATTGGAATTCTTATTTTTCATAGATTCATAAAAGTAATTTAGTTTTTTATTCTTGTATCATTATACGGTATAAATACGAGAGACATGTGGGACCTACAAACGTCACCTCACATTCCATCACACCCTTCATCATTCACCATCATCCAAAAATCAAATTATCACTCACATGCATGCTTGTACCACCTCCACTACTGCCTGCCACCGAAAGAGCACCCTAGGGAATAGCATTCTGATCACTTGCATGCCAATGTCGACACTAGAAAAAGATGAGAGCAAGGGGCCATGGTGTGGGGCTGACCGACACCCCCTTCTTCCTCTCCCTCTCTCTTCACTCATTCTCTCCTCTGCCATTCACAAGTTCAGAGAGCTCTGTTTCACTCTGTTCTTCATTACGAAGAACACAACTCTCCAAAATCCCACCATTTGCTTAAGAAAAATCTAGAAAAAAATTAAAGAGAAGGAGATTGGAGCTTTGCTCAAGGTTTCATCCAAGGGAAGTGATCTCTCACCCTCTCTAACCCTTCTCCATCAGTTGTTCTTATTCTTATTCTTGAAGATGAGCAAGAAATTGAAGAGTGCGGCAAAGAGCATTGGAAGGGCACTCTTCTTCCGCTCAACCCGGAGTCAAACTTCATCACGTGCATCTTCACGAGCCGACTCCAAGGTGGATGTAGATGCACCATCACCAGCTGTCCATGCATCATCATCCTAAGGTGAGCAACCAAGGTATACCCTCACAGACGACTCTCAAATTACTTTATTCACTAGAGCCGAGAAGGGAGTATTTAATGCAATTAAAGACAAGGAGTTTTCTGACATACCAGTGTTTGATAATACACTACTTATAGCAGCCGGTATGGACACTGAATTTGAGTTAGTCTTTAGAATAATGGGATGGGAAAATACTTGTGCTATCACTGAGGAAGGTAGTAAGCTACTCACCATGGAATTTCTGAGCACTTTAGAACTTGGTTCGGATGAAATAGAATTTAGACTTTTTAACCAAGAGCACACTGTCTCATGGAAGAACCTTAGTATCATGCTAGGTTTTCACCTGGATGTTCAGTAGATATTGATAAAGCTCTAAAGGATTTTGATAGAACACAAGTATGGGAGAGTATTTCTGGTAAAAGGTTTTGTCATAAACCCACTACTGAGGAAATACATCACCCTACTTTACGGTTCATGCATAAATGGTTAGCTATCACTTTCTTTCCCAAGGAAGAATGTTGGCATTTCTTAGCGCATTACCAGGTTTAGACCCCTAGCAACAGCGTTAGAAATACGGTTGATATTTCTTAACATCATTACTGAGAATAGATGGTAAATCTATCCCCGGCAATGAGTAAAAAATGCTTGGGGTGGTGTACCTCAGCTACCATATCACTAGATCAGCCATGGCACTGGGGCACACCTCACCAGTTATTCCTTTTACTGCTACTAGTGATACACCTTCGATGATAGTTTTAGAATAGCCTAGCACGGGCACCGTGGCGTACCAAGACGATTCTTACCTCTGTCAAGAGAGTTATATTTCTAATAACGTTAGGACTATAGCCTTAGCAGCTAGTGTCTTGGAGACGCTATACGGTGCATTTTCAGCATTCCTTAACACTAGTACTAAAACTATATTCCCAACTACAGTAACGAGGTAACGGTGATCCGGTAAACCTTTGCAGTTTTGGATGTTAATCCGCAAGCGCATGGAATTACCGTTGTAGCATTTCAACCCGGAGAAATCCTAGCTGTCGTATTTATATTTTCCCAAAGGAAGGCTAGGGTATATTTTAGTATAAAACCATAATCATGAATATTATATGTTGTATGAAAGGTACACCAATGTTCATAATAGGGGTAAACAATACGGTTTTCATGATAGTGGACACACACACAGATAAATGCCTCTCAAGTGGGAAAAAAGGAATGAAGCATAAAGAATAAAAGAATAAAGAATAAATGAATATCCTATGGGAGCAATGGTCCTAATACAGCTACTGTCTAGATAGTGGTTAGTCATACAAATACATGAGTCAGAGATGGAGTTGTCTTTGCGACAGATCGGAAGACCACCGGCCGCTGGTTTGCTAGCGAGATGAGTGGTAATTTAAACTCCTATACCATAGCCGAACGTGGGGGGATTACAAGGGACGGACAGGGCTATCACCACCTGCCACCTACCCCCTCATCCGTGGACTATGAAGTGCAATCACCAGCTCTCCTATACCCGAGCACTATGCTCACATATAGAATAGCTACCCAAGCCCCCTGGGTCTCTCACCCTATGGATGAACAAGTAAAGAACTTAGATGTTGTGCGATGAACCACCATCCCTCCCACAACTCTATTCTTAATCATCTAAGTTTATGAACGGTTAAGAATAGAGTTCTGTATGCTAAGAACATGATATGAACACTATGAACTAGCAAGCATATCATGAACAAGGCATATGAACTAGAAGTTCTATGTTCTATGATCCTATCACACAAACTATTACTTAGTCTACATAATGAGATCATAGTATAAGAACTATACTCTAATTCTAGAACATTGCTATATTGATAAAAAGATAAGAAGAGCATAATGAAAAGAATAGTATTCATACCAAGAGTAGCCAAGATGTCTCCTCCTCTTACAAGTTGAGCCTTGCTCCTCTACTACTACTTAGGATAAAGATAAAAGTGGAGAGGTACACTTGAGAGTACAAGTGAGAGGTGTAGTGTGTGTTGTGTGAAATGAGGAGCTCCACCCCTAGCTTTATAGCTTGATCTAGGTCGGTTTGGGGGAGGGGGAGTGAATGCCTGGCCGAACCGCCTTTGCAACCGCCTTCACAAACCACGAGAGGAAGATGGGCTGGGCCGGCCTCCTTGGGGGTGCGCCCGTACCCTAGTGCGGCCGCACCTAGGGTGGGCCCCCTCGGCCCCAGGTTCGGCCCATGGCCCGCTTGATGCTCCTGGATCCCTCTCTTGTGGGCTGTTGGCCCAGTTGTGTCCTTTTGATTTGGGCTTTGCTTATTTTGTTGAAATACGCCTTGCCGGAAGGCGCATTCTTTCCTCTATTTCTTGTATGTTTCCTGTAAATCAATAATTCTCTAATACAAGTGGAAATAGGTCAATAGTAAAGGTATATGTGAATATATCTATGATAATCTTCCTTTTTGGATAATAGTTGGTGGTTAAAGTATGTTGGTAATTACCGCCAACAAAGAATTAGGCACTGTTAGAATGGAGGAGCTGAAATTACTATATGCTATGATTAAAAAGAGAAGTGTTTTACCTGTTAAATACATGCTGCATTATTGGACTCTTGTGCCTGCCATGAAGAAGTGTGGCATTACATTTACTTCCTGGATCACTCGTATTGCTTCAAGATTAGAGATGTTACAAAATGCTACTCTCACATTTATTCCTACACCTCGGAGAATAATTGGATATGAATCCTTTGTCCAAGCTCATTTACTCAAAACAAAGGAAAATAAAATTTACATGATTTATAAGAATTTTGACAATGAGTATGAGCTGCCAAACAGGAAACTTGGTCTCTACACAGTAGAAAATTTTGTTTTTGACTTACAGACAGGTAGGGCTACTGTTGGGAGGAGTCCCTCAGCACGCTTTGCTGGGACACAGAGACCAAGCTACTAGGGAGCAGATCCTACACCGCAAGGACCAGCATACACTGCCTTCACAGGTTTTGATCAGCCACAACCATCACACCAGACTACACAGCCATGGACACACAACTCTGCATGGGAGGGTTACACCTCTTATCAGGAGACAGAGTCATCTTCAGGATGGGGACAATGGGAACAAGATAATACTTCTTATTCATAGGAAACAAGGTATGAGAGAGGACGAGCATCCTTCTCTACACGCCCACGCATGGACTTCAGTACCGGTGGCCCATTTGTATTCCATGCACCCCCAGAGGATGATTACTTCTAGCCTCCAGAGCAGCACGGACGACCTCCAGCTACCTATGGTGGAGCCCCTCCTTTTGAGCAGTTTGATCAGCAGCTGACTAGCTTGGGGGAAGCCCAGGAGAGATTTTAGACCATGCTGGACTAGACAGTGGCATGGTAGCACTAGATGGACAACAGGATGGACATGTTTCAGTAGTCTCAGGACCAGGGGCAGGAGACCCTTGCATATTTGCTTTGGAGTCTTAGAATCGAGTATCCACCACCACACCCGGAGCAGTGAGATAGCTTGGGGGAGGACCCCTGCGAGGTGAGCACTCTTCACCTCTGTTTATATTTATATTTTCAGCATTAACTTCTTGTTCTTAGTTATTAAAAAATACAAAACTAGAAAACAAAATAAAAATGTCTCTATTGTTTTCTTTTTAAATTTTTGTATTTTAATTCATGCATGATAAAAATAAAAACCCGTAAAAAACAGAGTGCGTAAAAAGGTTTGCTTTAATTCCCAGTATTAGTAGAACTTGAAGGATAGATTTTCTGAACTATAAAAGTATTAAATATGATTTCCTCCACATGCTTAGTATTTAAATTGAGATTCTCTTACAGATTGCGTGAAGTTGACCTTATATGAAAATTTATTCTAAGCTTGATATCTGTGGGTAGCATATTCTTGATCCTAAGTCTAGGTAATTGATGAACATGATTAGAGACGGTCAAAGCTGCTATTTATCTTACTCTAAAAAAGATGCTAAAATTCTAGAGATTTACTTTTTAAAAAATGCAAAATATTACATGATGAGATTTTGTATGACAATGCTAAAATTCCTACCAAAACCATATTGAATATTTAGGCTAGAAAGCTTTTTACGTAGTACTTCTTGTCATTACATTGAGTTTGATCAACCTTTGTTACACTAATGAGAGACTTGTCATGCTTTTAAAATCAAGATTCACTTGCACTCCACTTATATATGCACTACTCTACACTTTGGAGTAGGCGCAACAACATGCCATTCCACCTTTTTAGAAAATGTTTTACTCCAACACCGGGAGGAAACACCAAAAATATTCTATTAGGATAGCCACCAAATAAATGCTCAAATATCTTTGTTATTATCTCTCAATCTTATATGCCATAAAAGGGAAGTATTGTGAGCTATGCAAAATAAATAAAATAAATGGAGAAGTGTCCAAGAAAGAAAAAAAAGAGAGAAAAAAAAGAAGAGAGAAAAGAAAAGAAACAGATAGGTCACAATTCCTGGCAAGTTTCTGAATTCCAAAAAGAGAGATAAGAATGAGCATAGTAGAATCGGGATTATCGGTTTCCACCAAATATCCACCATATTCCACACACATGCACATCTTGATTTGATTGTATGACTTGTTTCCCTCTGGATCCATTGTTTGATTTTACAATATATGTTTTGCAAGTAAGTCATCCATGATATTTCCATACCTATGAGCTTCATATAAACCTTTAGATATAGGTTGAAATAAAGGCATAAGCCTCATTGCCTTGGTAAGGAACCAAAAATACCACATATATAAGAGACTTGAGAGTGTCATACAAAGCATCTCTGAGTTTTATTTCTAAAAATCCATAAAAACTCCAGAAGATTGGTTGAATAGAAGAGTTTGGGACATAGTGCTTGACTTGACCTATCTGTTTTTTAGTTGCTCATGACCCAAGGTAAAAGATGTTAAGCCCCATGGTTGAAAAGAATAAAGTAAGTTTGAAAATGAGGCCAATGAATTTCAACCTGGAGAAGAATTTTAGTTTGAATGCTTTAGTATTTGTTGGAAGTTATTAAACAAATATAAGAAACCCTGAGTATTAATTTTTCCCATCATTTCAGAGTTAGCTTTGCTAGGGACTAGCAAAGGTTTAGCTTGGGGGGAGCTTGTTGACGATACATAACGATCATTTTTAATCGTCAACTAAATGCATAAAAGAGATCACCACTAGAAAACATAGGGGTTATAACTAACAATTTCCACGAGTTTTGGTGATTTCACATTTTCTGTAGGGTTATTCTAGAAAAGAGAATTTGAAGGATTTAATAGCAAGAATTACATGAAACTTAACCACGACGGAAAATATCATCATCGAACTCAGGAAGGATCCAGAAGACACCAGAACGAAGCGGAGCTGTGGGACCCACAAGGTGGGGCCGGCCGGCCTGAGCCATGGGGCCGGCCGGCCTCCCCCTTCCGCTGCCTTCCATGAGCTTCTGGAGTATTCCTCCACCGTCTTTGAGGATCAATCTTAGCCCTACATGAAGTCGGTTTGATCCAATGGCCATCGTTTCCTCCATTGGGCTATAAATATGTGCCTGCACCTCCCAAGTGCAATTAGGGTTTTGCCTCAATTTATTTGTCAAGATTAGAGTAGAAGCTAGGGTTTCCAGATATCAAACTTAGAGCTCCAGTTCTTCAAGTTCTGGATGAGTTTTAGCTAGCAAGGTTCAAGTAGAGTTGGGCGCTTCGCTCGGAGTTTCCGATCTGTAGTCAAGAGATTGGTAATTTGTATCTTGTTTATGACTTTGTTCTTAATCATTATATTACTACTTATTAAGTTCTTAGTTTGCTCTAGTTGCATTCTTGATATAGTTATGATTGGTGATGATTATAGTCATATGTTTGTAAAGCGCCTAATTCAATACTCAAGTGGGTTAGGTGGTACGTATTATGTAAGCATGGTGCTTAGATATCATATATACCTATGATTGCATCCTGATGTGCTAGGTAGTGTGGTAGATCGTAGACGTACAGGTCTATTGAGTCCTCTGTATTCCACCCCTCGCATGTAGGCTAGTAGAGCGCGTTCGCGAAGAAGGTGACTTATGTCTCAATATCCTCCCTAGTTGATGCTCCTTATGTTGTTTTCTGAATTGGTTATACTATAGATGAAAGTGTTTAAATTGGTGTGATCTATAGACTTATTATTTAGGGATAATCTAGAAGTTCTTTACTTTAGCCGAATCTCCTGTTGTTGACGGTAGATAACGTCTATTTTTAACCGTCAACCTTCTTTGTGAATTGCAATAATATCATAAAATAGAAGGTTATTACTGACAATTTCCATGAGTTTTGGTGAATTGTCTGTTTTCTAGGGAGTTACCCAGAAAGTGCATAATTAAGGATTAAAGTGCATAAAAGCCACGAAACTTAACCACGATGGAAAATATCGCTAGAGGGATCAGGAAGGATCCAGAAGACACCAGAATGAAGCGGAGCCCGAGCCACCTTGGGGTGGGGCGGGCCAGCCCCACCAGCCACGCCGCCCGGCACCCCCCTGTGGATCCCACCTGTCAGCTTCTGTGTACCTCTCCACCACCTTTGAGGATGCATCTTGGCCCAACATTAAGTCGGTTTGATCCTACCGTTGATGTTCATTCCACAGGACTATAAATATGCAGCTGTACCCCCTGGAAGAGAGCCAGATCAATGAAGAGCTGAAGAGCCAGAAACCCTAATTCCTATCTAGTAGATCTAGGCTAGCAATCAAGAGAGGCTAGTTCAATATAGAACTAGTTCTTGTTTAGAGATTAGAGGGATAGAGTTGGAGAGTAGAGTTCTGGAGGAGTTTTGGCCCTGTCGGTGCTTCTTCATTGCTGTATTCTTCAAGATCAACCTCCCTCGCCCGGAGTTTGCATCTTGAGATTATTTGGTAGTCAACTTCTAGTTAAAGTAAGTATTTTGTTCATATTATTCTTCTAGTTTGCAACTCTTATTGAGTACTTTGATCAAGATAGCTTCTTGATTGAAGTAGTATTCATAGCGTAGACGTGGTGTTTGGGCTAAGTTTACATGTAGCTCGCGAAGGTGACTTATAGCTTCGTTGAATCCTCTATAGTCCACTTCCCGTTAATAGGTTTGGCAAGCAAAAGGTGCTTGGTAGGAGAGAACTCTGATTTCTACTCCTATCTTATTAAGTTATTGCTCGTGATCATATAATATAAAACAACCACTTTCAAAGACCAGAACTAGATAATCCACATTGTTCTCCTTGTTCTCGCTATTTTCTATCTTGATTGTGCATTGGGTTAAGTTTATAGACTTAGTCATCGTCACTTACTATTCCTTTGGGTTCGATATTTAAAACCGGATTTATCTTGGTGAAGTGCTACAACGGTATTGTATCTGTGCGCTGCTTGATAGTCTCATTTCTTGTGTGCATTTAATTAATACCAACAAGCATTTCTCGGCGCCATTGCCGAGGAACGGTTTGCTAAGATTGACTTTAAGTTTGGCTTAATTCTTGTATTATACTTTTTTTTTATTTAGCTTTTTAGTTTTTGTTTTTATCTTTTAATATAGAACCTGTATCTCAACTCTTATATCAATACGGAGCACCATCGGGCTCACGTTTATAGCCAGTAGAATCATCTAAGCCCATTACATCATCTGGCTATGAGCTACGCCTGGGGTTAATTCATTTAGTTTAGAAAAATATTTTTTCTGGTAGTTCTAGCGAAAACCCCTATTACTATTTGAATAATTTTGAAGAAACTTGTTCATGTCTACACATTAAAGGCATGGCAGATGAGACACTAAGGTGGAAGCTTTTTCTGTTTTCATTAACGGGGCGAGCTAAACACCGGTATAAGCGTCATATTGGGAGTAGTCAGGGAGATTGGGAAGCGTTATGTTCTAGCTTTTATCTTAAGTTTTTTCCTATCGAGAAAGTCGCTAAACTTCATTTTGAAATCATAGGTTTTAAACAATTAGATAATGAATCACTAGGTAAGGCTTGGGAACGTTTTGATAGTTTTATAAATTCAGGTCCTAGTCTTGCTTTGCCAGAGCCTATGATCTTACAACACTTCTTTTTGGGCCTCAATAAAAAAAATAAGGAATATCTTAATTTGGCTGCGGAAGGAGCGTTCATGTATACTACTTGCTACACATGCAAAAACTATTCTTATGAATATTTTGAATGATCTTCCTAAAGAGAAAGAAGAATCAATAGCTGAGTCTGAATCATTGCTTGAATCTCAACCTTTAGCTATTTTGAAATCTGAACTTTTGAATGAAGAAGAGGAAACTCCATTTCCTGATTTTATGCTTGATTTAGAAGATGATCTTTTTGATGATTATGGAAATACCTCTAATTACCAAGTAATTATGAAACCTCAAGAATCTCGGAATTTAAAAATATTGATTTTATTCATCCTTTTGAGGTAAAGTTCTTTAAAAAGTTTATGAAAGAGTTAATCTTTGTTTTAAGTGAAGAATGGTTAGAAGAATTAGAACTTTCAAAAGATGTTATTTATTTAAATTCTTCTTCTGTTACTTTTGAATGCTAGATTGATAAACATCCTTTTACTACTCATTACAATCCAATTATGGGTGTTAATATCATGTCTCTTTTGTTTGCAAAAAGATTTTTAGAAGATATGCCATTAATTCCAACTATAAAACTTTAAAAAGTCTTTCAGGTCACATTATTCCAAGTTTAGGAGTATTGTGTTCTCTTCCTATTTTGGTTTATGGAGTTCAAGTTCCATTAAATTTCTATGTCTTTGATGTTTGGAGTTTGATGTGTTAATAGGTTTACCAATAGAAAAGCTCATTAGAGAAGGTCAAAAAGGGAAATTAGATATGAGTCTCGGGAAAGGTTTCAAGCTCTCTATGCCTATAACCCATTCTTTAAAAACCAAAGTAGAGCTGCTTCCTGAACCAGACCCAATAGAGGAGGTTAATGCTGCTTTCATTGATAAATTATTAGAACCATCTATAGATGGTGATGATGCCCAGTTCTTAACTGAAGAAGAGGAAGGGGACCCGTTTGATCCTGAACCTCTCGATAAATTACTAGAGCCACCTAAACCCCCTATTGAACTTAAACCCTTACTTTCTGGTTTGAAATATATTTTTTTGAATAATGACCAGGAATCTCCTATGATCATAAGTGATAAACTCTCTCAAGAAAAATCTTTGCATCTAATAACTATTTTAGAGAAACATCACGCTGCTTTTGGATACTCACTCCAAGATCTTAAGGGAATCAGTCCTGTTCTTTGCACCCATCGCATACCAACTGATCCTAAAATTACACCTACTAGAGAACCCCAACGTAGACTTAATAATGTGATGAGAGAGGTGGTAAAGAAGAAAGTTTTGAAACTATTACATGCTGGGATTATATATCCTGAGCCACATAGTAAGTGAGTCCTGTTCAAGTTGTACCTAAGAAGGGTGGTATGACCATTGTTAGAAATGATAAGAATGAACTAATCCCTCAGAGAACTGTTACTGGATGGCGTATGTGCATAGATTATAGAAAACTTAATAAAGCAACAAGGAAAGATCACTTTCCATTACCTTTCATTGATGAGATGTTAGAGCGTTTGGCGAATCACTCTTTCTTTTGCTTTCTAGGTGGTTACTCTGGATATCACCAAATTCCTATCCACCCCGATGATCAAAGAAAAACCACTTTTACATGTTGTTGGTATTTCTTATGCACAATTAAAATATAAAGAATTTCGCAAGCGTACAGAATTACCATTGTAGCATTTTACAGGAGTATTCCAAGTATCGTTATTTGTATTTTACCGCTGGGAAATAATGGCTAAAGACATTGATAGTTCACCATCATGTATCTACTAACTAGTATACCAATTAAACCTAAGCAGGGGTAAGTGGTAAATGATAAGAGTTATGCATAATGTTACACACAAAGGAGAATCCTATAATATATGTATAATCAACTAACTTGAGAGGCCAACGGAAGAGTTCAAGGTTCCTATGTACTTCTCTATTACTCGGGTTCTATTCTAGTTGACACTAGAATGTAACTAATGCATGGGTAAGTATAGCACACATAATAGCACTTCGGAGCAACAGTACCTTTTCAACTCTCGAATAGATGAGAAAGAAGTAGTTGGGGAAGGCTGCCAAAAGCTCTACGAAACACCAACTCCGACATGGTGGAATACAAAGGCCACATAGAGCTGTCACCCCTATGGGCTACCACAACTAACCGTAAGAATTGGGCGTAACCTCAGGTAACCTATAGCCTAGACACCATGTCTACACTATCAATTACTATTTTAGCCACATATAATAACTAGAGCACCTAATACAGGCGGAGATCCCATGCTAAGATGCAATAACTACACTAACCATACAACTAAGGCATAGAAGTAAATAGAGAAGATAATTATACTAAATATGGATGAAAACGGATCGGATACGGACGGATATTACTCATACCACATTTGTTTTCATATTTTTGTCCGAATTCGGATTCGAATACGGATAGTATCAATCATGCCGGATAGGATACGATTTGATATCGACATCATAGATATGCAATTTGAGTATTCAGATTCGGATCTGATGCGGATATTGAATGTCCGGACACGGATACGAACGGATAAAAACCCCTCTAAACGAATTCGGTCTCGAATACGATCGGAAAATATCCGTACCATTTTCATCCCTAATACTAAAGCATAAGTCTTGCAAAGATAAGATACAGAGATATACCAGACCTCCAAGGCTCCACGACAAGATCTGGAACGAAGCCTCTCAATCCTAGCTCTCAAGTTGCTAAACTATTACATTGAAGAGTCTAGCCCTAATCTCCCTAGTGTGTTGATCTCCATGACAGTATGATCCCGAAAGAGACGCCTCTCGAATAGATCCCAACGAATAATGAATTAGGGTTTCAGGGGATGCCTCTCCCAGGGGGTCCTGCCCTCCTTTTATAGCCCTAGGCGATGATTATGAGCCATCGGATCAAACCGACATTGGCGGACGGCTGAGATTGAAACAGGTGGCCGCTGGCCCTCCGCTTCGGCGTGGTGTCTTCTGGTCTCTTCTAGAAACTTCCTGCGTTGCCGTGGCGTCCGATTTCCCGTTCTATGTTCCGATAAGCTCCTGAGATTGCGTCTTTTCTTGTTTACACCTGCAGAAACAGTGAAACACCAAAACTCGTGGAATTCTATCAGTGCAAACCCTATACCTACTTTGATGATCACAATTGCATCCTTTTCATGGCTAGTTGACGGCTGAATTCATACAATAACGACCATCAACAATTCCCCCAAGCTTAACCTTTGCTAGTCCCTTAGCAAAGAAAACTTAGAAAAGTTATTGTAAAATATATATATTAAAGCATTGTAGCCATCTTGAAGCAACTCACTAGTAGTACACCTGTAGTCAGATAGAAATTCTCCTCCAAGTTATGCAATAACTGAGCTGACCTTCAAACTTACCCATATTACCTTTGACTGTGAGGCTTATTAGCTCTTCCTTGGGTCTTGAGTACTTGACAGACAGAAAGATCCCATCTAAGCACTATGTCTCAAGCTCTTCGATCGGCCATCATTCTGGAGTTTTTAGAGGTTTTTCAAATAAAACTCAGAGCTTTCCATGTATGGCACTCTCAGGTCTCTCAATATATATGGTATTTGTGGATTCTCACCAAGGCAGTGATGATGTTTGCCTTTCTTTTCATCCTATAACTAAAGTTTATGTAGAGCTCATAGGTAAGGAGAAAATGAAAGAGCAAACTTGCAATGCATGTGTTGTAAAGTCAAACAATGGATCCATGGAGAAACAAGTCATACAGTCGAATCAAGATATATAGGTGGATGGATATGGTGAATATATGGTGGAAACTAATTCTACTCAGCTCCTTGAATGCCTCTCTCTCTTGGACTTTGAAAACTGGCCAGAGGTTATAAGCTATCTTTTTCTTTTTCTCAGGGAGTCAGGTATTTATGCACCCATTGTTTAGCACTTGGACACTTGTCTATTTTTTCTTCTCCCTTTTCTCTTTTTTTCAATTATCTTTTTGCATAGCTCATAGCACTCCTTTTGGCACTTAGGGATTTAGAGAGATAGCAATAGGAACCTGGAGCATTTATTGGGTGGCTATCCGAATGGGAATATTTTTGGTGTTCTGTCCTAGTGTAGGAGAAAAATATTTTTGGAATGAATGTATATGGAATGGCATGTTGTTGCGCCTACTCCAGTGTAGAGTAGTGCATATGGAGGTGGATCTTGATTCAAGAGCATGACAAATTTCTCACTAGGGTCACAAAGGTTGACAAAACTCAATGCATGACAAGCCGCATGTATGTGGAAGTTTAACTAGCCTATCTCATCATGTTTTGGCTCTGATGGGAATGTAAGCTTTGTCATATAGGAACTCATCATGTTTTTGCATTTTTCAAAAGATAAACCTCTAGAACTCTAGTGTCACTTAGAACAAGATAAATAGCAGCTCAGACTTTTTTAATCTTATCAATCAGGTACCTAGACTTAGTTCAAGCATATGCAACCCACAAGTTTCAGGCTCAGAAAATTCTCATGTCAAAATAGTTGGAGCTAAAACTCGGGAAAACTTTTGTATAAACTCTAGGCATTTCAGAGGTGTTGTAACAGAGCAGCTTATCATCAATTCAAATTATCTCAAGACCTTTCTTTTTATTGACTCTAGATAGACAAACATTTTTATTTGGTTTTTCATTTTTCAAAGACTCATACTATATAAGACTCCAAAGACTCTAAGGACTCTAAAAAGCATAGACCTTCATGTGCCTAAATATTTTTGGTATTTTTAAGGTAGCCACGCTGGAGCTATGAGCAAGCCTACTATGCTCAAGCTCAACGCACGCTACCTACACCTTCTGCTAGATTGCTCTTGGAAGGACCATTCAAGGGGAAGCAGATTGCTCTTCCCAGTGGTACTCAGCTTTCAATACCAAAGCCAGGAGAAGAACTTGTTAGTGTCAAGACTAACAAATCTGGAGAGATAGAATACGCCAAGTATAGGACTCGTCTCATGCTTGGTGGAGTGCGTGCTACTGAAGCTCAAGTTCGTTACACGGACAAGAAGCCACCACCACCGAAGAGAGCTCCACAGCCTTCTACTGCATCAAGCTCTATGCCCAAGCGTCCTAAGCCTACCTTGGCTACACTTGAGATGAGAATTGATGCTCTCTCTCAAGTCGTCTCAAGCCTTCAGTCATCCAATACTATGCAAGTAGCTACTATGACCACCATGGCGACCCAGATTGAAGGAAGCATCAAGGAGATTCGTGCCCTCAAGAAGGACAATGAGAAGCTTAAGAACGCAATAGACACGCTTAGAAGGGTATAGTTACCTATATACCTATGTAATAAGGCACAATCGAGTCAGTTAGGTTAAAGAAGTTAGTTTCCAGAGTTAGGTTAAAAGTTAGGTCGGTCGCCCTAATTGGGGCAGTTATCATAACTCAGTTGTTAAATCATTGGTTAATCATAATGAATAAAGTGCCTTATTCTTATTAAGAGCATCTCCAACAAGTTGGCAAAACCACTTGGCAAATTTAGATTTTTGCCAAAATCACAAAAAACCTCCTCCAACAACTTGACAAAAGCACTTGGCAAATTAGCAAACTTGGCAAAACTTCCTCTTCCCGGCGCAAATTTGCGCACAGGCGTGCGCTTGGCATCCGCCCCTCCGGTTCTCCGCGCACGAAAGCTGGCCTACCTTTTTCCCGCGGGCGCGCGTAGAAGGAAATATAGACAGTGACAGGTGACAGAGATTGATCGATGGCCAGCAGCAGACGCAAATGCATCGTGCTTGGCCAGTACCAGCTCATCGATGACACTGTGCTTGGCCGGCAGCAGACGCAAATGATCGATGGCACTGTGCTTGACCGGTAGCTCATCGATGACAGAGACCGCTGATATGACGTTCCACACAGTAGCAACAAATGACAGCACCTCAATAAACTCCCTCGCGTGCGCGGGTTGAAATTGCACGGCACCAGTCCCACCAAAAAATTAAGATATATAGGCCACTAATTTTCAATTTGCCAATCTCAAATACCAACTTGTTGGAGAAGGTCTATTTTTTCACTTGCTATTTGGGTTTGAGACTTGGCAAAACTAAAGATTTGGCAACTGATATTTGCCAAATTGTTGGAGATGCTCTAAAATGGAACGCCACGAACTAGGATTTGTGGCTGCAGATCAATGTGACACCGGCACGATGCAACCCATGCACGTACATGCCCAAAATTACATCATATGTCAGGTCCCCTAGCCTGTCCTAGCACTGAATATGTCGACAGAGAGGTCCGGCCAGGTGCTGCTCCTCGGCGACTTCTTGAGCCCATCTGCGATAGAGGTAGCGCTAGAGGTTATGTTGATGGGTTTCAAGGCTCTCGTGTGAACATCCTGCATTTACATTTTCCACAGCGATGTATAAAATTAACTTTGGGAATAAGAGAAATACGGATTAGGAAGTTGTGCTGGTGTATTTGATTTATTTTATATTACCAACGAAGAAGATAATAGCAAGGCCTTTGGCATAATAAAGACACCCTTCCTTTCTCAGCGGAGAGAAAAAAGAACAAGAACTCGTCTATAGTTTTTATTTTTTCTTTTCTTACCTTTTACTTTCTAGATACATAATAAAATGGATAAAACAAAAAAAAATCAAAAAGACCTACAATTTAAAACGGAGAGAGTATTTGCATTGTTTTTCTTTCCTTGTAGACAAAAAGTATTTAAGTTAGTTCGGTCCACAGCCTTTTTCAATCTGGTTCTGCCTGTGCAGCATGGGTCCTTGCGTTACTTATATCTTATATCCGTAGTGTTTGGTTTGATGTTTTTCTTTTTTTTTGTCCTTAAGTTCGTCTGCCGGTCTTTTTTATAGCTTTCTCTGTGTTGGTCTGATAAACTTTTATGTCTTAGTTTTTCTTCTTTTTTTTGAGTACTTTTATTTTCTTACAATTATAAAAAAATAATAAATACAATATTAAGTCACAGAGTACGATATATTTATGATTAAATATTTTATGCTTTATACCCGAAAGAAAAATAACCTATTAAGATTGTATTAATTCAACTTGATATAAACTTAATATAACATCATATTATTGTAATTAGTAACTTGTACTAAATATTTCACGATCCATAAATTAAATTAGCTGTTAAATTTTATGGTAAAGGTTAAACATAAACATATTTATATATATATATATATGTAAAATTGTTGTCCTCATTATCATTGATGTTTAATAGTTTCTCTCATTGCATCGCACGCGCATGTTGCTATTTGTAAAACAAAGTTTCTCTAAATAAAATTTCCGTTCTTCACTCTCCTGAGTCCATCTCTCTCTTAATTCACTTGAAACAAGAGTCATATTTGATTTTTTTTTTTAAAAGGCCTGACAATTCATATATCAAAAGAAAAACAAGGACCAATACAAAAGCCTTTACAAAATAAAAGTACAATAAAAACCAAATAGGTTGTCTTCTTCCTTCATCCACTGCTTTCCAGAGCGGAAGATTGCACTGGAGAGACAGTAAGAAAAAAGTTACATCTACAAACACCATCACCAAACAAGATTTTGAAAGCCACAATAGGCACTCGCCACTAACAACAAGATCTTATACCTACTAAAAGAACATCGGCTGGAGGAATCCTCCCAAAGTTTTGAAGATGCCAGACCTTACTCTAGAGCAAACCAAAAGAAGAGATCGAGATTGCCGCATTGAAAGTCAATCATTTTCTTCCTCGAAAAAGGACAAAAAATGCTAGGATCTAAAGAGAATCAACAGATTTGACATACTAAACTGATGCTGGATTGAACATCA
This sequence comes from Chrysopogon serrulatus, assembly GCA_015844335.1. NCBI lineage: Eukaryota > Viridiplantae > Streptophyta > Magnoliopsida > Poales > Poaceae > Chrysopogon > Chrysopogon serrulatus. The sequence continues at coordinate 131,587 of JADLZL010004951.1, read as the reverse complement.
TCGAGGTAGAGGGAGGCCAGAGAGACCTTATTCCAAAACATCATCGTCGCCACCACCTCGTCGATGGCACAAGAAACTAAAGCCTAGATCAATGAAACTAACTAAAAACTATGAAGAAAAAGGGATCAGGTCCCCGCTCCTCTATCGACCGGTGAAATCCTAGGTAGGAGAGAGGAGGGGACCGCAGCAGCTGTAGCGGCTGGAGGCAGTAATACTTAAAAATCGTCGTCGGTGGTATAAGACTCCTAATTGATTCACTGTGCAATCGATGATCCGAATTATGACCCATGGTAGAAACTTGGAATAGCAACACATCCAAACGTTTATAACGGAAAAGGAATATCAAAATGGTATTTTAACTGATACATAATAGAACATTGCTGTATTAGTACTAATATTAACTTATTAATAACTTATATTATGAATGTCACTATCATCATAAAATAAATTAATGTCACTATCATCATAAAATAAATTATAGCGGTTAAATTTTATAGAAAGGGCAAAATATACCATTTTGCCGTTTTCTTTATTTGATAGTTTTTTTTTTCTTCTACTGTAACACATGAATATGTTTGCTAGTTAAATACAAATTACAGATAACACAGAGATAATAGACTTTACTACATTTTTACCTGACAAAATAAACTTCATCAGAGGTACCACAATGATATGAAGTTTATTATTATTATGAAACCTGTAAACGCAGCCAAACAGCTGATAACCATCCAAGACTGACAAAAGAATCAAGATGCTACACTAGTGATAAATACAGGTGTGAATGAGAAAATCTGAATTCATGTGCCAAAAACATCCCAGTCACAGCCCACACGAGGGCAACAAATTTATACAAACGCCCTCTCAAAGGCTCCTCTCGACAAAATCCCAGATCCTCTCCTCCATGTAGATCCGGTCACCAAGCCGCCGTGGCATATGCCTCTCGTCAGGGAAGAGGAGGATTTCATAGGGCTTGCCCTCTGCCATCAGCGAGTTGACAAGCCTTGCCGTGTGCCTGAAATGCACGTTCTCGTCAATCATCCCATGGATGAGGAGCAGCTTCCCTTTCAGGTTCTTCGTGTGGTGCATAATTGACCCATACTCATAAGCATCCGGATGCTCTGCAGGCAGACCTAGGTACTTCTCTGTGTAAAAGGTGTCGTAACCATCCCATGCTGTCACCGGAGCACCAGACACCGCACAACAGAATGTGTCTGGAAACCTTGTGAGGCACATTGCTGAGAGAAATCCTCCGTAGCTCCAGCCATAGATACCAATATGGCCAGGTTTTGCAAGGCCTTTCTTTATTAACCACTCAGCCCCCGCTAACTGATCTTCAGCATCAACGCGGCCAATGTTGTACTTCAGTTGCCCCTCAAAATGCAGTCCTCGCCTTGCCGATCCTCGATTATCCATCTGCAAGAAAAACAGAGTTAGCTATTAAAATACTCAAAAAAATGGTTGTCATGAACTCAGCACACATCCAACTAAATGCCAGAAGTCAAATTATATTATATGTACCTAAAAATGAAAGATACAAGTGACAATACTTGCATTACAGCTGCAAACATTTTTTATTTAAACAGCTTCACTGACAGTTGTGCAGAGAGTTTGCAAAAGTAGGAAAAGAGAAAATTTAGATTACATCTGTTTCATACCCAAATGATAGACATCTGAGTATATATATTTTCTTATTGTATACTCACTCCATACTAAAAAAGAAGTCGTCTCCAAAACATAACTTTAACTTCTTATTTCTATAAAAATATTTATCAAAAAGTTATATATGTATATTTTTATGAAAGTATTTTTCAAGACAAATATATTCATATGGTTTTCACATTTCCAAACTTAACAACTTAAAAATTATTCATGATTTATATTCCCAATGTTTGACCCAAACCTTGTCCAAAACGACTTCCTTTTTTGAGTACGGAGAGAGTAGGTAACCTACAAGTTAATGCAATAATTGGTTGTTCCACATATGTGACTTAGAACTGCAAGGTAAAATAGCGGTTTTTTTTGTGGGGGGGGGGGTGGGGGGTGTGGCAAGGGTTGATGTAGAAGTGTCACTTGGCTCAACTACAACTCTTAACAACTCTCCAGAGTAATGTATTGCCATGCAACTCTCATAGGTGAACTTATAAATTAACATAAAAAGCACAATCTCCAAAAGAAAAATATGCCCAACTACCAAAAAGAAGCAGAATAAAATATTTTACCTTCCAAACTAATATACCCTTACTTCGTAGATATTGAGCTCTCATGTCAACTGTACACATCCATGAATCACTAACAAGCTGGACACTGGGGCCACCATAAACATTAATCAGTGTTTTGTAGGGAGGTGGCCCATATTTTCTCTCATCAGGAAGGTAGAGAGCACCATATAAATTGGTCCCATCCTTTGCTGTAATTTCAACTATCTCTGGAGACAGCTGCTGGAACTTTTTAAGTGGTGGAACTGTCAATGGCTGCTCAAACAGGGGCATAATTACACTTCCATCAAGCAAAGAGCACAGCAAGATCACAGGTGGAGATTTTATTGTGTCGTACACATCAATAAACTTCAGCAACTGATGATCAAGAATTACTGAATGCCGGCCAGTTCCACGAGTCAGCCTTTTAGGGGTTTGCAAGGGAAGGCTCCAATCTGGAAAGAGATTGGTGTGGTAGAGATTTGTCTCCAATGGTCCATCCAACGTGCCAGTGAAATATATAAGTCCATTACTCTCATTGAGACCAGCAATGTGCTCAACCATCCAATCACCTTGTGTGAGAGGTCCTAAGCATGTCCCATCATTGTCATGAACATATAAGTGCCTGAATCCGGTTTTTTCACTCGCCCAAATAAAGCCACCTGGATGTTTACTATTCACTCCTTTGTCTAATGGAGTGAAGCAATCATGCAATGTGATCCATATATCATGATGTTCTTCTAGTAAGACTTCTCTTTTCCTGTAGTAATATCAAACTTAAGTAATTTAAGTTTCGTATGAGATCTGTTGAGAACTTGAACAGCAAGAGCACTATTATGCATCCAGTTGACTCTAGCTAAATATTCTTCGTCACTGTGGGAACCATTTGGATCTCCACAAAGGAGATCCATCCAAGTTACTTCCCCTCCATGGGAAGGAACAACACCGAGTCGCACTTTGACATTAGCTGCTCCTGCAAAAGGGTATGCATGGTCTTCTTGAGCATCTGGACCAACAGAACTTTTGCCCTGATGCATAATTCTATACAATGGAATCTCAGTTGAATCCACTTCAGTAAACGCAAGGTGCTTGCTGTCAGGAGACCACCAAAATCCCATCTTCCTTTCCATCTCTTCCTGAAATGAGATAAATGCAAATATTAGCTACTAGCTAACACAATTTTGAAACAAATGCTGATGGATCATCATGGGCACCTGTGCAATATACTCGGCAAGCCCGTGGACCTGAAAAGATTAAAAAAAACAAAGATGTCAACTTCTAAAGCAGCAAGAACAATAACATATAACATGAACTTCTTTTATATACCACCTACAACTAAAAGAAACAACTCATCTGTTGTTTTAGCAGTTATAGGAATGGACTAGCATAAGAACATGCATGTTGCATAGGATAGGTAAGTTTAATGAAGAAAATACATTATTGCGGAAGGGTGATATAGGACTATTTAGCAGCTTATATCATATAAAATTCATTCATTACATACATGGTTAAATGGCAGCTCCTAAAAACCTAGAATACCCTCAAGGCTTATCTAAGCACAAGACAAAAGATAAAGGCACACACAAAAGCGCTGGGTTCAGCTTCCCTGTGAACAGGAAGCTAAAGCTATAAGAAAAAAGACCAGCTATCTGGTTCCATATTAAGCTTATTTCAATGGCTAACTAAGATGAAACAGGATCAAATAGACCTGCGATAGTCAGCACCACTACCACAGTTTGCTGAATGGTTTAATTCCAAAATACTACCTAGAGATTGACACAATGCATTATGCATGTTACCATAAATATCAAAATAAAATTGCAGTTTCAAGTAGAGTCACATTGGACATACTAAGAAAGCACTCTTCTAAGAAGTCCACACAATATGCTATTTTGCAAAATGCTGGCAAACACTAGATAAATTTTAATAACATTGTTCTATTATGATATTTGTAAGGAGTTACCTTCCTACTTTCTCTTGCACCGTAAGTTAATTGCCTAGTTTCTCCACTGGAAAACCCCAAGGTATGCAGCTCGTCGTCCCTAACATATGCAATCATGCTCCCATTTGGAGATAGATATGGGTCAATTATTGGAGATGTGGGAGAACTCTGTAGTTTCAGCACTGGTTCGGAGCCAGATAAATCCTGGAAGTAAACCTGTTGATGTAAAAAGTACAGTCAAATATTACTCTGATGATGAAATAGCATATCCACCTGATTTTCAGAAATAGCTAACACAGTTTCAGCATCTTAATATTCCGGAAACAAGCACATTAACACTAAACTATCCACAGATGAAAACAAACAAAACATATTCCAAATTTGGTTTTCCAAAAATCAGGAAAGAAATAGTTAATAGTATCAGTAAAAAGGAGTTACCACATATAACTATTGAGGAAAGTATTACATAAAAATTTGAATTAATATGGGTGCTCAAGAAAGATTAACCAAAGAAAATGAATGTGGTTATTATCATAAACTATAACGATAGCTTAATATTTACATTGTGACAGTGTAGACATAGCTCAACTCAAAATGTACTAAGCAATTTAAATTCCAATTCATATTTAAGTCAACAATGGCATATAGAATTTTTCAAAGGGTTCAGATTTTGTGCTACAATATGCCCCGTTAAACTTCATTTTCTGAGAACATGGGAATACAAGTGGTACATGCTCCCATGTGCTAAATCTGCTCAACGAAACCAACTGCCAGCTTCCGTTAATTCCATACAGAAAAAAGAGAGCTTTGAACCTAAATGTATTAACCCATCAAAGTGTGATTTGTGACGAAAGTTCAACTATCATATTGAAAAACATCTTGCCACATCATAACCCCCATTGAACTAGTAAGGTACACCTGCTCAATCCAAGGGATGTTCCAAATGCAAACAACAAATACACAATCAAGTAGTCTAGTGCAAACATATTGCAACCAATCAAGCAGATTTGTTCCAGTAAATTGACACGAGAGAGAACTTTAATTTAGTTACCCCGGATGGGAGCGGCACAACAATGCCGGCGCGAGAGAAGGATTCACCCGAATGGCGAGCGCGCCACTCGTAGCGAGTGACCCCGAGGCCACGCTCCCGTGCACGCTCGCGTCGCAGGCGTTCCTCGGCGGAGAGGTTCCCCTCCTCGAGCCCGCCACCATCTGGGGGGCCGAAGAGCAGCTCCTGGCAGCGCTGCGCGGTGTCGAAGGTGAACACCTTCCGGTGGAGCGTGCCGTCGGGGCTGTACAGGTAGGCGACCCTGCGGTCGTCGGGGCTGAAGCTGAGTACCGACGGCGCCCCGTAGCCCGGCAGCGGGTGCTGCACGATCTCCTCGACCGTCATGCCAAAGCAGTCGGCGCCCGCCGCCGCGGAGTCCGCACCCCGGCCGCTGTCACCGGCTGCAACGGCATCCGCGAGCGGCATCTTGGTACAGGGCTCCAGGCGAGGCTTTTTGCGGTTGTGGTGATCCGAGCTCTCCGCCCCCGCCGCGTCAACCGATCGCATCGACCGCAAAGCCGCCGCCGGGAGGCCCCTCCTCCTTCTCGAGCCTATCCCTCGCCGTGGAACCAAGAAAGCCGGGATCTTTCCGGCTGGAAAAAGAGAAGAGATCGGAAGCCGCCGCTCTGGGATGGGATGACCGGATGAGAGCGGGTTTGTGCTTGGGGGTTTGGTTGTTGACTGTTCCAAAGAGAATTTGGAGGTTTGTTAAGATTTATTTTTGGTAATATAGGGCTAGGCCGTTTTTCAGATTTCTTCTATACTCGGACTCGGTTCGTCTACGTCTCCGGCTCCGTCACCATGTTATCGATCCATCCTATCTATCTACGTGCCTGTTTCGAGCCTGCTTAGTCCAAATTATGTAGCGTAGAGCATCTCTTAGAGTTCAATAAACTTTTCAATTTTGTTAAAAAAATAGAAAAATACATCTCCAACAACTCTCTAAATCTCTAATTTTTTGCACTTGATAAAAAAACCTCCTCATATATATAAACTTACATGAGCCTTAGTTACACGTATCGAGCTTCTCCGTACCTATCGACCGACCAATGTAAAGGTGAAAGGACGTAAGAAATAACAAAAAGTAAGAAAAAATTCTTGTTGCAAATATACAAGAGAGAAAGAATAGTCAGGATAATTTAGAAATAGTATAACATTCCTAATGTAAAATTGTCTTATATATTCCAAGAGCAAATTATTGAAGGGGCGGTGATAGAGGGGCTGGAGCACCTCACCATTGCAGAGGCGGTGATGGAGGGGTTGGACCGTGAGGGGGCACTAGCCCGCCAGCAGCAGGAGGCGCCCGACCTCCGCTGCGCAAGTGAGGTTTCCTGTCTCTTCCTTCTTGTTTCGTCAGCGGCATTCAGGGCTTTCCTCCTGGTGAGAGCTTAGCAAATTACGCCGCCGTGCTCCCTGGTTATGAGGAGACTGCGGACGTCGTCCTAGCACTTGTGCTAGTGGACCAGGTTCTCCGCGTAGATCTGTAGGTGCGGTGGGTGAGGCCCCCCACCTTTTGTAAAAACCCCTAATCAAGAAATGAAGTGATGAAACCTTTTATTAGTTCGTAAGAAATTCCTGTTCGTTCTTTTAATCCCTATTCACGTTCTCTGCTTGTTTACAAACTTCTCGATCAGATTGCTAGCTTAGCACTTAGAACAAGGAAACAAGGCAAAAAAAACACATGGAATAAAACAGATCATTCGCAGGAGCGACCTCCCGCACCTTGGGGTCGCGCTACCCTGTTCATGAGCGGTCGTAATCGTTCGAAGCCCCGAGGGCTCACACACATGGGTCAGACTCTTGCCCTTGAGGATTTCCTGTGGTATTGGGTTGGACATTTCTGTCCTCGAGCCTCTAGGAATCTCCGTGTAGGTGTGGGTTCGGTCAGGAAGTTGAGTAATCCCCTCACGCAACCTCTTTGCGAGGCGGAGGGGGTGGACAGTGCCACACCATCCCTCGATGGGCCGAAGCGCAGTGTCTGGTTGAGTTACTAGCAGGGCCTGTGCAGGCATGGCTTGCTGCATGTGAGCTGATCACTTGGACGTGTTAATAGTGTGGCTAATGGCGTGCCATACCCTGTGTGGGGTACGTGCGGAGTGGGCACGGGTTGAATGATGCGCTGCCCGTGCAGGATTCATGGCTACAACGCTCCCCCTCTAGCTTGGAGTGCAAGCTTGTGGTCGCTCAGGACGGGGGAGGGGAGAGGGGGACTAGCGCCACACACGTTGGGTCGGAGTCCTCGTGGGGTCCACCTATTCGGGGGTGGGTCGTGCGAACTGCATGTCCCTCGGGGGCATGGCTCCGACCCCTCGCGCGGGGGCTAAGTGGTGTGTCTTCACACAGGTCCTGGGCGGTGGCCCACTGGCTTTTCCTAGACCGGTGCGGAGCGTGATAATGGGCCATGTGATATCCCATTTAGCGAAGCATTTAGCCAGAGGTTTATTAGGCCATGTGTTTCACCTCTGACACATATGATTACTAAACACCTGATACAAGCAAAGATCCTATGCTAAGATGTGATAATTATACTAACCATACATATGAAAGACAGAGAAATAAATACAAAAGATGACAATATTAAAGCAGGTCTCATAAAGATAGGATTCAAAAATTTACCAAACCTTAGAAGAATTGTCCAGAACTCAAGTCTCAACTAGCTATTCTACTTCTACATCTTGAAAACTTTGTGGAGATTTCTCTCGTGTGGTGCTTCTTGATTGTTGGCTCGATCCAGGACATGAATTTGGGTTTCAAAGATGCCTTCGAAAGGGGGTCTAGGGCTAGTTATATAAAGCCGGATCGTCAATCCTGAGCCCTCGAGATCAAACCAACTTTGAGCAACGACATAAATTGGATCTCAATGGTGATAGGAAACCAATGTAGAAAGGGGAGGCTAACATGTGGACCTATTGGGCTAAGCAGCCTTGTGGTGGGGCCGACCAGCCTCACTTGTCAGCCCCTTGGGTCTCCTTTGACAATTTGCCTTCTAGAGTCTTCCTCGGTCGGTACCGCCGTGGGATTCACAATTAGACCTAAAGAGTGGGGACCTTCTTTGATAGTTTTCTAGATAAACCCTACAAAAATATAGATTCATCAAAGCTTGTAGAAATTATTAGTTTTGAACCCCTGTTCCTATGTTTGATGATCATGTCCATCCATTTATATAGGTCATATTGATGGTTTTTATGAGCTTTAACTACCATCAACAATCATGTTGCTCTAACTCATATAGCATAAAAGATTTATCAATGATCATGTAATACGGTCAATTTATTTTAGGATCAAATTCCACACAGTCTTAACACTTTAGTATAGGCATGGAAGATTGGAGAACCATAAAAACACTCCATATTCCAATTCATTTTGCAATCAAAATTTACACAGTGTTTGAATATGATACTCACAATAGACATTGAGTCCATCGGAACCTCATTGGATGGTTCTAAGCGATGAAGTGTAAACAAATCTTTTGCTCTTTAATGTTAGTGAGTAGATAGATATGCATGTATATAGAGTCCAACATATGAACCTTGGATGTAATATCATCATCATCATTCTATATTGTAAAGAGCGATAGTTGTTTCTTTATTTTTCTTATTACCATGTTATTAGGGACATCATCAAATAATTTAAAAGGTAATGAAATTATGTGTTCATAATAAAAATTTTAGGCAGTAGTGAGACTTGATCTAGGATTAGTTCGGATACGGAATTATCTCATGGACAAAATTATATATGCTAGCAGATATTTTCATATAGATGTAATGTCTAAATAGAGCTTGATAAAAACTAGAAGTAAAAATTGAATGTATGTGGTGAAAATTTTGTATTTTTTTTAGTTGTTATATGGTGTACAAGAATCTATAAATCTTTTTTAAAATAAATAGGACTATTAAGACATATGTGTATGCTTAAATTGTATCCAAAATCCATCAATAGTATCAAAACTTTCAAAAATATGTCAAGAGATTTGATGAATATGATTATTAGAGCTTCACACTTTCTAAAACTAGTTATATTTGTATGGTTGTGATAGTGACTTTGGTTAGATCTTCCAGATGTATGATGAATTGATTGATGAAAAACTCAATGTTCATGTTATGGGCTTCTAATAAAGTATGATTCAAACCTCTACATGGGAATTTACCTCGTTAATTTACATAATCCATGTGTCTTCCATTTGATTGGCCCATTTTAAGCCAAACCAACCACGATGTTCATCAAGAGATTATCATCCCCACCTCCATTACCACTATCTATAAGTAGAGTTACATTCCATGAAATAATTAACAAGATTTCATGTAATTTGATTATCACACAACCAAAACAAATTAAAAAGTTACAACTTTGTCTATGAATACAAGTAAAAGACAAATGGCATCAAGATATTTCATCAATGAAACCCAACATTATAGTTCACTCTCATTCTCTTAACTATTGACATCGAGTCATGATAGCCTTTGAGGATGCCGATCCCGTAGCCTGCTAACTTCGACTTCACTTGTACGAGTGGTAAGTCTGAAGTGCAAACAACTTATCAGTAGCATTGTGAGTACATTTCATACTTTGAGGATTATTCCGACATACATATTTGGTGGATGCAAATAAACTAGTAGGAAGAAGTATGAAACAGAGGGGTCCTATTCTCCTTCATAAGGTGTCCTAGATGATCTTTTTTAGTGACAGGAGTGCTTATTGGGCATCAAGACTCGCACCTTGTGTGTATTTTTGCAAGGGAGGCAGAATGCAAGGGTATTTTGATTTCATGCTACGTGTCTACCTAGACGAAATGGCTCACCAAGCTCAACCTATACATTAGTAAGGTCACATTTATTTATTGCACGCATTTGCATATATGCAGCCACACATGCTTGTCTATAACAAAGTTTTCCTCTTTCCTTTTATACAACATTTGATGTCCTTTCATGCTTTGCGCCCTCATGATTTGTATTTCATTGTGTGGTGACCTATTTTTTTTAGAAAAAGGATGAGGCCCCAACTTTTAAGAAGGCAAGGTATGATACATTTTGGGGATCCTAATTTACTAAAAGGCAGGCAGAAAGCAAAAAACATACCACATCCACTAAATCTCAACAATAGTTGTGGATATCAACACAGTAGGTTTGAAATTCCCCATCCATCACATAATATCCTCCTTCAGTTACTTGATGCATAAGCGATCCTCATCCTTGAGCAAAATACTCCACTACTGCATGAATGATAGTGCAACATATATAATATCAAAGGGATTTTTGTAGAAACTTGTGTTCAATAGCCATCTTGTTTTTGTTGCTCCAAATGGCCCAAGTAAAGGCCCCAAATACAAACAAGATTAACATATATGAAGAGGTCCTCGGTGAAAGGTCTAAATGGCTAAAGGGGGGTAAATAGCCTAATTAAAATTTCTAAAAATTCACTAGATGAACCAGTTAGTAACAAAGATGGCACCTAAGTGAATTTTGCACTAGCCTACTTGAAAAGGGTTTGCAAGCCTCCTAACCAATAATCAACTAGTAACCTAATATACTAGAGCACACTAAGAGTAATGTCCTTAGCAATTAAACTACTCTACACAACCTAATATGCTACTTGCACAAGATGCAAACCGTGCCTTATGGATGTAGCCAATCACCGTCTTAATTCAATCAATTCAATAGAGAGAAAGTGATCTTGATAGATCAATCCATAAGAAGACTAAGACATGATTTATCCTCGAGCTTCACGTGCTTGCAGAAACACGCGATGTCCTCGTTGTATCCCTCTTGGCCATGTGGTTCGGTGGCTAATCGGTATCACACACTAGCCTCACTAGGTTCCACAAGTAACACGAGTATTCCAATAGAGTATTTCTTTTGTAATCTCCTTGGAGAAAGGTCAAGAACCCTTCACAACTCGATGTGGCCAAGGACAATCATCGGGTTTGCTCGCACCTTCTCCTCACTGCTCCAACCATCTAGGTGGTGGCAACAACTGAGAGAATAAGCAATCACACAGCGAGAACACTCACTAGTGCCACTAGATGCAAGAACTCACAAGCAATGCACTAGAATCTCTCCCAATCTCTCTTTGGATGCAAGCAATCAAGAAAGATGAGAGGGAGAAGGTTGGCTCGGCTCTAGGGTGCTCATGAACGATCAAAATGTGTAAGGATTGCTCCCCAAGCCGGCCAACAAGCTTATATATATATATACCCACCACTCAAAATATCCAACCATTACCTTCTAAGTGGGACTGAGTCGAGGGCGTCAGACGCTCAGATGCCCATGCATCGGATGCGTCCGATGCTCATCCTCGAGCTCCGCCAAGCTACCACGTATCCTTGTTTGCATTCGACCATTGTCGTGCTTCTGGAGGATCACCGGATGCTCAGGCGAGTCACACCTAATGCGTTCGACGTGTTCACGCACCTACGCTGAAGTTTAGCCATCGAGCACCTGACGCATCCAACGCGCTGCACCAGACATAGGACATAGTATCAAATGCTATGCCGAGAGGTTCCAAAACCCGCCTGAACACAACGGCCGTGTCTGATGGTGCTGCAACGGACACACCCTAGCGTCCAATGCCTACTGAACGCCAAACCTAAGTCAGAGCTGCTTTGCACCGGACATGCCGACGTATAAGCAGCGGACGCTCCGATGCACATTCTAGTTTTTCGCCATTCTGCGTGGAGACCCTGTGGGGCATCAGACACTACGATGCCCTAGAGGGGGCATGGCCTCGACCATTTCGCTTCGATCTTGCTAAACACTAAGTGTCTATCACTTGTGCATATGTGTTAGCATTTTCCAAAACTTTTTTGCCAGGGTTAGAAGTTCTAATGCAATACATGAAGTCAAACACCTAGTGGATCACTTCTCTTAATAGTACAATTATTGATTCTAAATATACTCATACCCTCTATGGTGTCTTGAGTGCTGAAAACATGGCCATATAAGTTATACCTTTGCCTTGAGCCACTGCTTCTATTTCTCCTCCTCTTTCTCACTTGGAGCACTTGTGGTCATCATCATTCTTCACTTTGCTCCATCTTGAGTGGACTATCTATGCTAAAGCTACACACATGCTTACCAAATAGATTAGTCCAAGGTTTCATCAATTAGCTAAAACCAAACTAAAGTTTTCACCCGGCCCTATAACCAAGATTCAACAAGATCTTAATAGATTTTGGATAACTTTGCCACTTAAAGATATCTCTCAAAAACCCCAAGTCATTCTGGCAATACAACAATCAAACATGTGATTAATAGATTCCCGACCATTTCCTAGACAATAGTCTACTCTCCCTTGCAACTCTTTTTGACAAGCTAGTACCACATTGCAATTTATTGTTAAAGATCAGCTATAAGAAAATTTTCATTTTAATGGAATTTTGCATTTCCAAATATGGACTGCTATCCTACTAGTCACCCCTCTAGGAATGACAATTCAAACCATTTTCACCTTAAAAATGCCCCACTTGAAAAGATGTAATCTTGTGGATCCTTTTCCAAAACTGAGAGCTCCCTTTGATCTAAGGAGAGAAGAAGCTTCACCCATCAAGATATTTAGCTTTGATCAGTCTAAACCAGAGCTCATTAGGTTCATAAAAGATTATTCAAATCTCATTCATTACTCTAGTATTAATTATCCCTAAGCCTCCCTGATCTTTGGGTCTGCTAATCATCTCCTACTTGGGTACATGATATTTGAATTTCCCTTCAGCCCCTTGCCGAAGGAAAATAGATCTGATGCCATCTATCTTTTTGTGCATCCCATCTATTGCCAATTAAAAACCCATATAATAGAGGGGGACGCTGCTAAGGCATAAGCTGGTCAGGATCTGCACCCCCTACAGGTTAGGTGTCTCCCTTTCTAAGGATCGAGCCTTTTGTATATTTTCTGAAGAATTGGAGCTAAGGCACCCATGCCTAAATGTTGATCACTAATAGAATGCCTAGGTATTTGAGAGAAAGATTCCTAGTACACCATTTAGCATGTTAGCTATGGTTTCCTTATCATGTTGTGGGTAACCAAAAACCAAAGCCTTGCTCTTATGATACTTGATTTTTAACCCAGTCGACCACGCATAGTAAAGGATAAGCTTGAGATTTCTAATTGAGTTGGTAGGTGAAAGGTCCTAAATAGCTAGAGGGGGGGTGAATAGCCTATAAAAATTCTTGCAAAGTACTTAAACAAACCGGTTAGTACACTAAATGGTGAAGCAAGTGTTGCGCTAGCCTAGAGAGGGGTTGCAAGCCAACCTATCCAATTCTAGCAAACCTAATACACTAGAGCACACACAAGCAACCTAATATGCTACAAGCTACACTAGTGCACAAAGATAATCGCAAGAAAGGGAACCGAGAGGTGCAAACCGTGTCTTCGGGATGATGACCAATCACCGTCTTGTCAATACAATGAAACCCAAAGAGATGATCCAATAGAGAAATCCAAGTTGCTCTCGAAGGATCAAACCACATAAGAACACCGAGGGACAAGATTTTTATCCCGAGGTTCACGTGCTTGCTGGCACGCTACTCCCCGTTGTGTCGACCACACACTCGGTAGTTCGGTGGCTAATCGGCGTCACAAGCCAAGCCCTCACCGGGCGCCACAAGAACTAACACAAAGTGAGGGTAACTCAATGACACAAGATTCCACTAAGGATTCCTTTCGCGATCTTCCGCTGGGTGGGATCAACACCCCTCACAATCACCTCCGGAGTGGCCAAGAACAATCTTCAACCTTGCTCAACTCTGGCTCGCTGCTCCAACCGTCTAGGTGACGGTAATTACCAAGAGTAATAAGCTCAATCGCAGCAAGAACGCTCACTAGTGCCACTAGATGCTCAATCACAAGACAAATGCACTAGAAGCTCTCCCAATCACTCTCTAGATCAATCAAGAGGCATGCAAAGAGAGGGAGATGGTTTACTTAGCTCTAGGGGATGTCAAGAATGTCAAAGTGCCAAGAGAGACTCCCTAGAGCCGGCCAATTCACTTATATAGGCGCCACACAAAGCACCCAACCGTTACTCACAAGAACAGGTTTTAGCAGCGTCGGCCGGGGCCGAGGGTTAAGTGGTGACCGGGGCGTGTCCGTCCCTCTACCGTGGCCACATGTCAAGCTTGTTTGAATATAGCCGTTCTTGGCGCCAATGGCTCGATCACTTCTTGTATTTGTCGGGCGTTGGCCGGACGCGCGTCCGCCAAACGACCGGGCCGCTTCGCCGCGATCGAGTCCGGTCACCCACCAAAGAGGACCAAAACGTGTTTTTCTCGACCGGACGCGTCCTGTGCACCTTGACCGGACGCGCCCAGAGTCCGGTCCACACCAGCTCGCAAACGCCACGTTTCAGCAGACCGACCAGACGCGGCAACGAACCGTCCGGTCACACGCCTTTCGGTGACCCTAAAAATGCGCTGGACGCCCACACTTGACCAGACGCTTCCGGTCCCTACCGAGACAGCGTCCGGTCACTTCTGAGTGACAATTCTTCGTCCTAAAACCTCCGAGTCCCGCCTCGCAAGCTCGGCGGGAAGGTTCTATACCCAAACACCATCACCCCTTGCTCCCATGTGCCAACACCAAAGTGTCTCTCCACTTGTGCACGTGCGTTAGCCTTTTCAAATGAATTTTGCAAGAGATTGTTAGCACACTAGGTCCCTAATGCATATGCAAAGTCATTGCTCACCTAGTGGCACTTAGATAACCGATATTGCGCGACATTGCCCCTCTTAATAGTACGGTTATCAATCCTAAATCCGGCCATCAACTTCTCTACCCACCTATGGCCGGCAAAATAAAAATGTCCTAGCATATACCTTTGCATCTAGCATTCCATCTTGCTCCTCATCTTCCTTCATCTCCAAGGGTGGCACTTGATCATCTTTGGTCTCCACCATCACCTTGATCACCATTCCACCACTTGGCTTGGACATCCCTTTTCTCTAATGCTACACACTTAGCAATAGGGTTAGTCCTAGGTTTCATCAATTAGCCAAAACCAAACTAGGGCTTTCAATCTCTCTCTTTTTGGTAATTGATGACAACCTCCACAAAGATAAGAGTTAAATTCAATTTTAACTTTACACCACTTGTCCAAGCAATTTGAGCTTTGAAAAGAATTGGACAAGTCATGTAAAATCTATTTGGTAGCTATGGCTCCCCCTACATGTGTGCTAAGAGTTTGGATTAGAAGCTTTGCACACATGATGAATAAATCGGTTTTGGGAGAGTCATTTCTACCAAATTGATGTCAAAGTGTATAGAATAGACATTTAAAGCGTGATACCATCGGAGTGCACATCATGAACCATCCTTAGCACCAAATCTAGCTAGAAAACATCAAATAGCTAGAAACCCCGTGAAATTAATATTAAAAGCACGGTTTCTAGATACCACTTAGAAGGCACAAAAAAATACTACTTCTAGCTAGAACCTATGCATGCTAGTAATCAATCCATCAATTAAGTTATATACTAGCAAGCACCACACAAGCAAGAGAGACATTACTTATGAGATAAATAAATTCTAAGTGCAATGCAAGCAATCATATGAATATGCACATTCAAATGCAATCAATTGTGTTCATGAGCTTGCCCCCTACTTGTGTGCTTCAACATTTTGATCCCTTTCCATCCTTCAATCTTTATCTACTCTCCCCCTTGATGCATGCTATTTTTGTATTCTCTCCCCCTTTGTCATCAATGACCACAAAGGTATATGATCATGCTTGGTGTAGACTTGAAATCATGGAGGGAGCTTGGAGTAGAGAGATGATTACTTAAAGTTGAGGATCACTTGTTTCCATAAACTTCCTTCTCTTGTGGTTCAAACTAGTAAACTTGCATAAGTAATCTAGCTCGGTTTGAACCAATGACAAAAACTTCTTCACATATCTTTCAATGGTTATCTTGTCAATATTGAACTAAATCCTTTCTTGCTCATTTCACTAGATCAAACACTAGGTTCATATTCTCATGAACAAGTCATATTTAGCCACTAGATTATGCAAGACATAGAAGCAATAGTGGCATCATATGTACTCAAAATCACTTTATTTTCATGAATGAGCCTAATAAGCAAGAGATATCACTAGAAGGAATGTCTATATGCTCTAATCTAGTCCTTATTAAGTATGAATGCATCATGCCAAACAATTTCACCTTTGCATTAGTCGAAGGAGAGGCATGTCATATAGTTGGGGGTGCATTCATCTCATGTTGGAGAAGTCAAGAATGTTTAATTCCTTTCTCAATGTGCAAAATCTCTTCTCATCAAGTGGCTTGGTAAAGATATCGGCAAGTTGATCATCGGTGCCAACACTCTCAATAGAAATTTCTCCCTTTGCTTGGTGATCTCTAATGAAGTGATGCCTTATGTCAATGTGCTTTGTCCTTGAATGTTGAACCGGATTGGTGTTGATCTTCACGGCACTTTCATTGTCACATAGCAATGGTACTTGTCCAAATTTGATTCCAAAATCCTTCAATGTGGCCTTCATCCATAGTAATTGAGCACAACAACTCCCCGCACTAATGTATTCGGCTTCGGCGGTAGAGAGTGCAACACTATTTTGCTTCTTGGATGACCATGAGACAAGTGACCTTCCAAGTAGTTGGCATGTACCACTAGTGCTCTTTCTATCCATCTTGCATCCCGCATAGTCGGAGTCCGAATATCCAATCAACTTAAAGTTTGACCTCTTGGGATACCACAATTCAACATTTGGTGTCTGCTTAACATATCTCAATATTCTCTTAGTTGCTTTCAAATGACTTTCTCTTGGTGAAGCTTGAAACCTTGCACACATGCACACACTAAACATGACATCTGGCCTAGAAGCGGTCACATAGAGTAGGCTTCCAATCATGGACCGATACAACTTTTGATCTACCATGTTGCTACTTGTATCCAAGTCAAGATGACCATTTGTTCCCATTGGTGTCCCAACTGACTTGGCTTCTTCCATTCCAAACTTCTTTAACATGTTCTTGATATACTTGCTTTGACTCACAAATGTGCCTTTCTTTAATTGCTTGATTTATAGACCAAGAAAGTAGCTAAGTTCTCCAATCATAGACATCTCAAATTCTATTGCCATCATTTCTCCGAACTCTTCACAAAAGTCTTGGTTGGTTGATCCAAATATAATGTCATTCACATAGATTTACAACACAAACAAGTTCTTGCCAATCTTCTTGGTGAAGAGAGTGTTATCAACCTTCCCCATCTTGAACCCTTTGGAGATCAAAAAATCTCTCAATCTCTCATACCATGCCCTTGGAGCTTGCTTCAAGCCATAGAGAGCCTTCTTCAACTTGTAGACATGGTTAGGCCTTTTGATATCTTTAAATCCCGGGGGTTGCTCAACATACACTAGCTCATTGATGAATCTATTCAAGAAAGCACTTTTCACATCCATTTGATATAGCTTGATGTTGTGGGCACAAGCATAGGCTAATAAGATTCTAATTGCCTCCAATCTTGCAACCGGTGCATAGGTTTCTCCAAAGTCAAGACCTTCAACTTGAGTGTATCCTTGTGCTACCAATCTTGCTTTGTTTCTCACAACTATGCCATCTTGATCTTGCTTGTTCCGGAATATCCATTTGGTGCCAATGACATTGTAGTTCTTCGGACGCTCAACTAGTTTCTAAACTTGATTTCTTTCAAAGTTGTTGAGCTCTTCATGCATGGCATTTACCCAATCACAATCCATCAAAGCTTCTTCTATCTTCTTTGGTTCTATGGATGAGATAAATAAATAGTGTTCACAATGATGCCAATCTTGATCTTGTTTGTACATCACTTCTAATATCACCAACCACTTAATCTAGAGGATGATCCCTTGCAATATGAGTTGGTTGGAGAACATGAGGTTGAGCACTTGAACTTGGTTGATCACTTGGTTGAGATGATGTACTAGCCACTTGATCTTGTAATTGAGAACCACTAGCTTGAACTTGAACTTGAGACCCACTATCTTGCACATTTGGAGAACCAATCACTTGATCTTTATCATCTTCAACATCCACCACTTATGTTGGCCTAATGTCACCAACATCCATTTCCTTCATGGCTTGTATCAATTGAGTGCCTCTCACATCATCAAGATTTTCTTTCTCATCTTGAGAGCTTTTGGTTTCATCAAATTCAACATCATGTACTTCCTCAACTATGCCATGAGTGAGATTCCAAACTCTATATGCTTTGCTTGTGGTGTAGTAACCAAATAGGAATCCTTCATCACACTTCTTCTCAAATTTGCTCAATCGAGTGCCCTTCTTGAGAATGTAGCATTTGCATCCAAATACTCTAAAGTATGCAATGTTGGGCTTTCTTCCATTCAACAACTCATATGGTGTCTTTTTCAATAGTCTATGACAATAGAGCCTATTTGAGCAATAGTTGGCGGTTTTTGTTGCTTCGGCCCAAAAAGAATGGTCCACATTGTATTCACTCAACATTGATCTTGCCATGTCAATCAAAGTTCTATTCTTTCTTTCAACTAGCCCATTGGATTGAGGTGTGTACTTGGCCGAGAATTGATGCTTGATTCCAAAATCATCACATAGCTCTTTAATTCTTGTGTTCTTGAACTCACTTCCATTGTCACTTCTCACTTTCTTGATTGATATTTCAAATTCATTTTGACTTCTCTTGACAAATGTCTTGAATGCATCAAACACTTCACTCTTGTCAACGAGAAAGAACATCCAAGTATATCTTGTGTAGTCATCCACTATCATAAATCTATATTTGTTTCCACCAATGCTCTCATACTTGGTTGGGCCAAATAGATCCATGTGCAATAACTCAAATGGCTTGCTTGTACTCATCATGCTCTTGTTGGGATGAGTGTTGCCAACTTGTTTTCCCATTTGACATGAACTACATAGCTTGTCTTTTTCAAACACCACATCCTCCAACCCTCTAAGTAGATCATGCTTGATTAGCTGGTTGAGTTGCTTCATGCCAACATGTCCAAGTCTTCTATACCATAGCCAACCCATGCTTGATTTAGAGAACAAACATATTGTCAATTAAGCATCACTAGCATTGAAGTCCACAAGATAGAGATTCTTATATCTAAAGCCTTTGAATATCAAGTTGCTTCCATCAACACTCACTATCTTAACATCATCAACACCAAATATGCATTTGAATCCAAGATCACACAATTGAGCCACAGACAAGAGATTGAAGTTAAAAGATTCTACTAGCAACACATTGGAGATGGACATATCATTTGTAATTATAATCTTTCCCAAGCCTTTCACATTGCCTTTGCCATTGTCACCAAAAGTGATACTATCAACACCATTGCCACTTGAAGAGATTGATTTGAATATTCTAGAATCCCCGGTCATATGTTGAGTGCACCCACTATCAAGCACCTAATGCCTTCCTCTGGCTTTGTAATTGACCTACAAAATCAAATCAATTCTTCTTAGATACTCAAACTTGCTTGGGTCCTCCAAGGTTAGTTACTAAGCTTTTGGGCACCCAAATTGCCTTCTTCTTTGGGCCAACAATGGGAGCACCAATGAACTTAGCCTTCACACCATTAGCACCCTTGGTAAGCAAATAACAAGAATCAAACTTAATAGAGGATATGTTAGCATTCTTTTTGTTCTTGCAATATTGCTCTATATGCCCCACTTACTTGCAACTAGAGCAAAAACGTCCATTGCCCTTCACAAAACTAGTCTTATGAGTGGCAAGGGCCGCCTTGCCATTCTTAGGGGTATAGCCCAATCCCTCTTTGTTAAGGGAGAACCTTTGGCTACCCAAGCACTTTAGCAAGCGGGCATCTCCACCATAGGCCTTGCCTAAGGCATGAGTGAGCTCATTCACCTCTCTCTTGAGGGTCTCATTCTCCACCATGAGTGAGGCATCACAAGTGAAACCATCACTAATAGTAGATGTGGCATTGCTTGAGCTACAAGAGGGGTTAGTGGGACCAACAACAATAGGTGTATAGAATGTTTCATCAAGAATATCACATGTTACTCCTACGTTGCACGTGTCTACAACATCCTCAATCTTAGCTTGATCAAGGAGGAAGGAGTGAGCCTTTTCAAGCTTAGTGTGAGCCTTCTCAAACTTCTCATGGGCTTCCATTAGCCTCTCATAAGTAGCATTGAGCTCATCAAAGGATTGCTTAAGAGCTTTCTTGCTCTTGCGCAACTCTTTGCACTCCTTCCTCTTCTCCTCAATATAAGAGTGAGCATCTTGTAGCATGCTAATGAGGTTCTCCTTTGAGTACTCCTCATCATCATCACTCCCACTATCGGTCTCATCATCGGATTGTACCTTGGATGGCTTAGCCATTAAGCATGTCGATGGAGCATCAAAGAGTGAAGGCTTGTTGAAGATGGCAAGACTAGCAAGCAACCTCTTCTTTGATTTCTTGTCATCTTCACTCTCATCATCACTATCACTTGAGGCATCACTATCCCATGTGACACAATATGATTGCCCCTTCTTCTTCTTCTTGTACTCAAGCTTCTTCTTCTTCTTTTTCTTCTTGTCCTTCCTCTCTTTCTTGTCTTTCTTCTTCTTCTTGTTATCCTCATCACTATCATCATCACTATTGAATGGACAATCGGCAATGAAGTGATATTTGCTCTTGCACCTAAAGCATCTCTTGGCCTTGGTTGCATCTCTTCTCTTTCTAGCACCGTAGCCCTTCTTCTTCATGAATTTGCCAAACTTGCGCACTAAGAGAGCCATTGCTTCATCATCCACCTCACTTGAGCTTGTGCAAGCTTCATCATCACTTGAGCTTTGCTTCTTGCTCTTGCCCTTGCACTTTGAGGAGGTGGCCTTGAATGCCACGGTCTTCTTCTTCTTCTCTTCCTCTTGAGAGCCCCCTTCCCGTTCCACACGGTAGGTGTCATGTGTAATCACCTCACCTAGTACTTAGTTAGGGGTCTTGGTGTCTAACCCTTTTCTCACCAACATTGTGACCAAGAACTCAAATCTTGATGGCAAGCTTCTTAGAAACTTATGAGAGAAGTCCACATTCTCCATCTTCTCACCCAAATTCTTCAAGTCATTGACAATCACTTGGAGGCGGTGAAACATCTCCGGCACACTCTCATTTTCTTGCATCTTGAAACTAGAGAGCTTGTCTTTGAGAACATATAGCTTGGCACTCTTCACGGCTTGTGTGCCGTCATATGTTTCCTCTGATCTTGTCCACACATCATGAGCTCTCTCTAGATCTTTGATTTGCTCAAACACCTTTGATTCCAATGCTTCATAGAATGTGTTGATTGCTATGTCATTGAATTGGAGTTTCTCTTCTTCTCTTGCGGTGGGGTCATTGGGGTCGATTACCGCAAAATCCTTGTCCACTACTTCCCAAACCTTTCGGTTGAGTGATTTCAAGTATGCACACATCTTGCGCTTCCAATGATCATATCCGGTTCCATCAAAGTGTGGCGGCTTCCCCACATGGTTGATATGGTTGACTTGAGCCATTTTCACACCGTAGGTTGTTAAGCCTCTATCAACGGTGACCTCAGCTCTGATACCACTTGAAAGGTCCTAAATAGCTAGAGGGGGGTGAATAGCCTATAAAAATTCTTGCAAAGCACTTAAACAAACCGGTTAGTACACTAAATGGTGAAGTAAGTGTTGCGCTAGCCTAGAGAGGTTGCAAGCCAACCTATCCAATTCTAGCAAACCTAATACACTAGAGCACACACAAGCAACCTAATATGCTACAAGCTACACTAGTGCACAAAGATAATCGCAAGGAAGGGAACTGAGAGGTGCAAACCGTGCCTTCGGGATGATGACCAATCACCGTCTTGTCAATACAATGAAACCCGAAGAGGTGATCTAATAGAGAAATCCAAGTTGATCTCGAAGGATCAAACCACATAAGAACACCGAGGGACACAAGATTTTTATCCCGAGGTTCACGTGCTTGCCGGCACGCTACTCCCCGTTGTGTCGACCACACACTCGGTAGTTCGGTGGCTAATCGGCGTCACAAGCCAAGCCCTCACCGGGCGCCACAAGAACTCACACAAAGTGAGGGTAACTCAATGACACGAGATTCCACTAAGGATTTCTTTCGCGATCTCCTGCGGGGTGGGATCAACACCCCTCACAATCACCTCCGGAGTGGCCAAACAATCTTCAACCTTGCTCAACTGCGGCTCGCTGCTCCAACCGTCTAGGTGACGGTAATCACCAAAAGTAATAAGCTCAATTACAGCAAGAACGCTCACTAGTGCCACTAGATGCTCAATCACAAGACAAATGCACTAGAAGCTCTCCCAATCACTCTCTAGATCAATCAAGAGGCATGCAAAGAGAGGGAGATGGTTTACTTAGCTCTAGGGGATGTCAAGAATGTTAAAGTGCCAAGAGAGACTCCCTAGAGCTGGCCAATTCACTTATATAGACGCCACATAAAGCACCCAACCATTACTCACAAGAATAGGTTTCTGCGCGTCGACTGGACGCGGGTTAAGTGGTGACCGGACGCGTCCGGTCCCTCTACCACGGCCACGTGTCAAGCTCGTTTGAATATAGCCGTTGCGCGCCAATGGCTCGATCACTCCTTATTTGTCGACGTTGGATGGACGCTGCGTCCGCCAAACGACCGGGGCGCTTCGCCAAAGGCGAGTCCGGTCACCCACCGAGAGGACCAAAAACGTGTTTTTTCTCGGCCGGGCGCGTCACGTGCACCTTGACCGGACGCGCCCGAGTCCGGTCCACACCAGCTCATAAACGCCACGTTTCAGCAGGCCGACCGGACGCGGCAACGAACCGTCCGGTCACACGCCGTCCGGTGACCCCGAAAATGCGCCGGAGCCCACACTTGACCGGACGCGTCCGGTCCCTACCGAGACAGCGTCCGGTCACTTCTGAGTGACAATTCTTCGTCCGAAAACCTCTGAGTCCCGCCTCGCAAGCTCGGCGGGAGGTTCTATACCCAAACACCATCGCCCCTTACTCCCATGTGCCAACACCAAAGTGTCTCTCCACTTGTGCACGTGTGTTAGCCTTTTCAAATGAATTTTACAAGAGATTGTTAGCACACTAGGTCCCTAATGCATATGCAAAGTCATTGCTCACCTAGTGGCAATTAGATAACCGATATTGCGCGACATTGCCCCTCTTAATAGTATAGTTATCAATCCTAAATCCGGCCATCAACTTCTCTACCCACCTATGGCCGGCAAAATGGAAATACCCTAACATACACCTTTGCCTCTAGCATTCCATCTTGCTCCTCATCTTTCTTCATCTCCAAGGGTGGCACTTGATCATCTTTGGTCTCCACCATCACCTTGATCACCATTCCACCACTTGGCTTGGACCTCCCTTTTCTCTAATGCTACACACTTAGCAATAGGGTTAGTCCTAGGTTTCATCAATTAGTCAAAACCAAACTAGGGCTTTCAGTAGGCCCATCCAATATAATAACATATCATCGGCATACTGTATATGTGAGATCCCCTCAGGGAAAAGATATTCCAGAATCACCTTTATTTACAACTTTTCTAACATCACTCCCAAAATATTAGCAACCAAACTGAAGAGTAAGGATGAGAGAGGAACACCCTAGGATGAGAGAGGAACACCCTACCTCTG
Source organism: Chrysopogon serrulatus (assembly GCA_015844335.1). NCBI lineage: Eukaryota > Viridiplantae > Streptophyta > Magnoliopsida > Poales > Poaceae > Chrysopogon > Chrysopogon serrulatus. Next base: position 107,796 of record JADLZL010004951.1, on the reverse strand, counting down.
CCCTCCAAAAGTACTGAAGTATTTGCTTCTCTCACCATTCCCATTGATGCAGACTTTACCCTCCTTGACAGTATCCATAATCCACTTCACCCATAGTGGATGAAAGTTTCTTCCAACCAAAACTTATTCCAAAAAGTCCCAAATAACCTGTCATAAGCCTTTTTGAAGTCGATTTTGAGAATCAGACCCTTACCCTTGGTCTTTCTTAGCTCATGGATGACTTTTTTTGAACTAAAACCGTGGGGGCAAAGAACCCCTGATGGCTTAATATTAACAAAAAGAGAACAAAGTAACTTACAGAGGAAGAAAGCAAAAGGGCCTAACCAGCGGTTAGCTAAAACAAAACTGGACTAAACTAAACTACCAAGCTAAAAAAGGATAGAGAAAGCAAATGGATGACTTCATGCAAGCCAACAACTTCCCCAGGATGTTTCTATCTTCATTAAAACTAGGTTGATTCTGACAAACAATCTTCTTGACAAGAGAAGAGTCTGTTAGTTAAGGTCTTAGCTATCCACTTGTAATCCACATCAAGAAGGAAAATGGGTCTATACTTGCTTTATAACATTGGCCTCCTTGACCTAGAGAGGACCAACATGCCACAGGCCAAGGCCCAGGTGAAAGCACGACCACACATGACCTCGAGCGAGGGGTCAGAGCTATGACCCCGGAGGGCGTGGGGTTCGCACGACCCGCCTCCTGGCAAGAGGGCCTAGGACGGCCTCCGACCCTAGGAGCGCACAACCCGAACGACCCTGCGCTAGGAGTTCTCTCTTTCTCCGCCACTCCGTCTCAAGCGATCCTGGGCTTGCACTGCAAGCCACTAGAGACACGTTGTAGTCACGATCTGCGTGTGAACCATGCAACAATCAACCCACGTTCATTCCTCTCGTATCCAATGCAGGGTATGGACCGCCAATACGGCACTGCTGACGCGCCTTAGCTGTCAGCCTGCACGCAACAGGCCTTGCTTGCACAGGACGACACTATTATGTCAAATCAACTACTAGCCTCTCCAGACACTATACGGGCATAGATGGATTTACCTACGACACGACAACACCAACGATAGCCCGAGGCAACGTCACGCACAGGAAGAAGAAGGATGCTCTGACCCCCAACAACTGGATGGAGTGCTTTTTTCCATCCTTTCTCTTTCTTTTTTTCTTCTGCACATTTTCACCGTCCCTCTCATCTTCTTAAACCTCCGTGTATCCTATCCCTCTCCCTTCAGTCTATAAAAGGAAAGGTGGTCACCCCATCAAAAATGCTCACGTCCTCATTGAACGCGCAACCAGCCAACTCGACTCATAATATTGGCGCACCCACTCAATCACACACCATGCTTTTACTTAGAGACTTGGGAGTCTGCCTTCTCTTAAACCGTTTGTAACCCCTACTAAGAACCTCACTAAGTAACACAGCTCGCTCTGAACTGTCCATAGGGCCTCTTGCCTGAACCAATATACATCTTGTGTCCTTTTTACGAACCATCCAAACATTAACGTGTATCTAGAAATTTACTAGTTGATATTTACTCGAAACATCGACAACTTGAGAGCATGAATGCGCTGAAAATTTATTACCTGTGGCATTGATTTATTTTACAAAATATCACTATTTCATCCTATTAGATACTTTATCCGTCTAAAAACAAAAGACACTCTAGATGCTTGTGAGTCAAATTTTCTCAACTTTGATCATATTTGCAGAAAATACTTGCAACATTTATATTTCTCAATAAATTTATTATAAAAATGTATTAAATGATCTATCAAAAAAATACTAATTATATATTATAAGTATTAATATTCTTTTATGTATAATTGGTCAAAGTTAAAAAGTTGAGCTTTGAAAAATGAGAATGGCTTCTGTTATGAGACGGAGGGAGTAGGTCTTAACTCTAATTGAGTTATAGAAAACTCTAATTAAGTGTAAACAGGTTTAAAATAAAATTTAGGATGTTATAGATTGGCAAAGAAGAGGAGAAATTTGCTTGTAATCCTTTTTCGTACCACTTAACGAAGGCTTTACGTGAGAGGCGGGAGTGCATCTGTATCTCTTGAGCAATTTTTGGATGAACCTGGCTGGCAAAGTATATGATATGGTATGAACATATAACGGTAATGCTTGGATTAGGGCGTCCCAGCACGCTGAACCAGAGCCGGACACGCGACGCCCTAGGCCATGGTGGATCCCGACGGTGGCCTCCCTCCCCCCGCGCCGGCGAGCACCTGGCCTCCTTGCCCCTCGCCCGATCCGCTCCCGGTAGGCCGCCGCTGCCTCCTCCTCCTCATCCTTCTCCGGCGGGCACCCCTTCTTCTCCAACTCCGGTGAGGTGTCGAATGGCCGGCCGGGGAGGAGGGGGGAGGAAGGGAAGACAAGCGGTGGGGAGGTTGGAGGGTGGTTTAGGGGCGGCCGGGCGGCGGGGGACGATGGCGGGCAGGTCTAGGGCGGGCGCGGGGACGCTGGAGCCGGAGAAGGAGGTGGCGGGGGGAGGGGAAGAGGGCGGCCGCCGTCGGGCGCCGGGGTTCGGCCGGAGCTCCAGCCCGGCTAGGGCGTCGGAGCTCCGGCGCCGGAGTGCCGCGTCGTGGGGGAGGAGGGCGTCCCGGACGCACGCCGTCCGAGCGGAGTTATTACTGAACATATATGTGAATATATGTACTAAATATACATCCTAAAATATATTTGTATGATCTTGGCCACTTGTACGCTCCTCTTCTAGCATGCATGCGTCATCTAATTCTAACCCCTAACTAGAACATCTTTAATTATTAAGATAAAAAAATGGAGGCCTAACAAGATTCGACCAGCAACCCACTTCATGACAGGCCCGTATACTGCACCAATGCGACTCCATCAGTAGTCATCAGTAATCACCGAGTTCGCCAACTCGCCACCGCCACCGAGCGCGCGCGCCGGAAATGGCGGCGGTGGCACCCTTGCTCACCCTCCTCCTGCTGTTCCTCTCCGGTTCCTGTCCACGCCGATGCTCCACCGTCACCGCGGCCTCGCCGTCCTCACCTTCTCCGCCCCCGCCGCCTGTGCCGCTGGTCCCGGCGCTCTTCGTAATCGGCGACTCCACGGCCGACGTCGGCACCAACAACTACCTGGGCACGCTCGCCCGCGCCGACCGGGAGCCCTACGGCCGGGACTTCGACACGCACCGCCCCACGGGGCGCTTCTCCAACGGCCGCATCCCCGTCGACTACATCGGTAATAAGGGCAGGCAGGCTCGGCGCGCGGCCTCCTCTCCATCGTCCTTGGGTTCAGCGACACTGATGGGAAGATTGATCCAAGGCCCTACTGCTATCTCTTTGTGCAGCGGAGCGGCTGGGCCTCCCTTCGTGCCTCCCCCTACCTTGAACAGAACATGCGCACGGGCGCCGCCGGTGTTGGCCTCACAAACATTGATGGCCTGATACAAGGCGTCAATTACGCGTCGGCCGCAGCCGGCATCATCTCCAGCAGTGGCTCTGATCTTGTACATACATATATAATACTCCATATCTGCTCCCATCAATCCCATTTCCCTTACAAACCTGATGCTAACCTTGGCAGTGCATTGTTATAATTTTGTTGACAAAGAAAGAAAGAAAGAAAGAAATCTGTTGTTACTTTATGATCAGTTCACTTCAGTCGTGTGGTCCTTAAATTAATTGAGTGTGATTCTAGTTGTAATCTTGGTTGTGCTGTAGGGAATGCATGTATCCCTGACCCAGCAGGTGCAGCAGGTCGAGGACACATATGAGCAGCTGTCACTAGCTCTTGGGGAGGTGGCGGCGGGCAACCTGTTCAGGAGGTCTGTGTTCTTTGTGTCCATCGGGAGCAATGACTTCATCCACTACTACCTGCGCAATGTGTCTGGTGTCCAGATGCGATACCTCCCTTGGGAGTTCAACCAGCTCCTTGTCGGTACAATGAGACAGGAAATCAAGGTGCGCTTCTTATTCTCCACTTAGGTCATTCATTGCAGCATTGGAGCATGTACTTGCTTGGCTGATAGCTATGTTCTTGTCCAAATTAATCAGTGAGTTGGTGGTATCTTGCTTAATTAGCCGTTGCTAGCTACGTGAGAATCAGTTGTGATACTTGTATTGTATGGTTCAACTTTGTGCCGCTATTCTATTCATAGTTGGTTCTTTGACGAAATAGTTAGGCCTCTTAATGAAAAACATGCAAGACATGTTCGCGAAAACAACAAAATAGTTAGGGATTTTCTATGCCTCAACTATTTCCACTTGCAACTGGCATAAATTATCCCATTCTTCAAGGGGCTGAGGTTGCAATCCCCTTTTGTCTGGCTTTTCAGTGTTCTGACCTCAAGAGTGAACAAACTTGTCTATCTGTAGGAACTGTGTAACATTTGCAATGTCGAAAGCTAACTGATCTGAACACAGAAAGGAAGTAATTGACCTAATAGATATTCAAATAACCTTATCTTTGGCAGTCCTGGGAGTAAGGCCTTTTCAAATTGCCTTAGTTGGATATATCACTGGCTGTTAGTTTCAAAAGTGGGTTTCTGATCAAGAAAGAAACACATTGGTTTTCTATATATATGTCCATCCTTAGTTCTTTGACAATTAAACAACATTTGCAATCTAAATGTATATGAAAATTGATGTCAGCTGCAGCAATTTGATCGAATACTAAGTTCAATTAATTGAAATAGTAACTATTCTGAGTGTACCAAGGACTCAAGGACTAATCGACTATAATTGATGTTAATTATTTCTTGGACTGAATTTATGTTCGATTCAATTATATGCTTACTGCCATTTATTGCCCAGGATCAACTGGACCCAACAACAAAAGGCCCATTCAATTCTTCAGTACTGTTCAAGGGTACTATAGCACCACTGCTGTCCATATCTCAGCCTAGTCCAAAATAATGAACAAGGAACTAGAGTCCAGTTAGTTAGGAAGTCTATTCATTCTATTTTCCTACTCCCATGCCTGATACCCACTAGAATCGGCGGCTCACTCACCATCAGTGTGCCACACCACCCCTTCTTTAATTTTGTGATAGGTTGTGCTAATTGTACACATATAAAAGATTTCTGATATGTACTGCAAACTGCCCTCCATTTTTTTTGAAATGATTCCCTCCATATTTTGAGCCATAGTTAATTATATTGTACTTCAGTCTCAACTGGTGGGTAGCTTCAAATTTCTCCTTCAATGTTAAACATCTGAATATGATACAACATGATTCTAAGTTCATATTTATATATTACTTTGACCCTGAAGACATAATTTGTCACATCAATGGCTGACATCCAAGAGTTGAATGTATATACTGATATAAACGGTGGAAAGTTATTTGTTTTTATTTATGTTTATGATACCTTCAGTGTTAAGCATTAACTATTTTGTTCTTTTTCATATACTCATTATTGTCAAATTATCTGTGGACCTTGTTATATAATCAAGTTGCATATCCCTCGCTCTCTCTTCTGATAGTGATGGTTTTATGTAGAATTTATACGACATAAATGTTCGCAAAGTCATACTGATGGGCCTACCTCCTGTTGGTTGTGCACCTCATTTCCTCGAGGAGTATGGCAGTCAAACTGGGGAATGCATCGAATATATCAACAATGTCGTGATCGAGTTCAACTATGCCCTGAGACACATGTCTAGCGAGTTCATCAGCCAGCATCCAGATTCCATGATCAGTTATTGCGACACTTTTGAGGGGTCAGTGGACATACTAAACAACCGTGAGCATTATGGTGAGCAAACTAATCATTGGTAAGTTTGGATTACTTGCTATCCTTAGGGAAGCGCTTATATCTCATTGAGATATGCCATTGTGCAGGTTTTGTCACCACCACTGATGCCTGCTGTGGGCTGGGCAAGTATGGAGGCTTGATCATGTGCGTTCTCCCACAGATGGCGTGCAGCAATGCATCAAGCCATGTCTGGTGGGATGAATTCCACCCAACAGAGGCTGTCAACCACATCCTGGCAGATAATGTGTGGTCCAGTCAGCACACTAAGATGTGCTATCCTTTGGACTTGCAACAGATGGTAAAACTGAAACTGTAGAACCAATCTGGACTGACATGTTTAATATGTGTTTCAAAGAACCTACAAGAGGTGACAAGCTGAACTGAAATGTTTAGAATTGTAAATTACAAATACTTGCAAGGACAGACTTGTCAGTTTTAGATAGCTCAGGTTATGACAAAGCAAGATGTTACTCCTTGGTATGTAGATGCAATGCAGGGGATCTATATGGTCAAACTGGAACACATGCTATCAGGCATAGGTGCTAATGAGTGATGAATAATTTCGGTGACAGAAAGTTAATTTGACATTGTACCTGAAATGTTTGTTTCCAAGTACATCTGACAAAACTGTTGTCCATACTATTCTGCAGAAACCCTGAGTCCAAAATATACAACCTTTTTACAAATCAACGGAAGGATGGGACTCCGGTGCTTACAGCTTACAAGCTGGTGCTGCGGCAGCGTCAGTTTACAGCCTCATGAATTAAAGCGAAATCAAAAAAGAGGAAGGCCCCTTACAGCCATGCCCTGTCCTCAAGTGAACCACCTGCTTACAAAGATACGATAATTTGCTGGCATCCTTCATTGCGTTGCCTCTAGGTAGCCACACTGATATTCCTAGTCATCCTTCGAATCACTGATACATAGTGCCTGCACCTTCAGGCGCTTGCTGCTGCTGTATGTCTGAAACTTGAGTCAACTGAGTGGCCAATGTTTCTTCCTTCCTTCCTCGCAGCCTGGCCATGCCCACACTGAGAGATATATATACGGAAGAGCATCATGGAGGACACTTGCGGGTCAGGGGTGCTACAACTCTTCATCACTAGCTCCAGAGTTCAGAACAAAGCTGGGAAACGCCATGGTTATGTCCCTGTATAGAAGATGCACAACACATTGCAACACGTCAGAGTTGGAGTTTTCCACTCGATAGATCATGTCATCTGACTGTTAGCATGTAAGTTTTTCAGCCAGAAACACACACCAAGCGTTTCTACAACATGGAACGTATTCAGTAGTAGACTTACTTCAGATATGGAAGCGTCATGTTCTTTAGAAGAGCTGGGTTTTTAGTTGCGAACACCTTCCATTCCTCAGGATCTATCTTCCCATCGTCGTTCATGTCTGCTTGCTTGAAAGTCTGCAAAAACTTAGGTTAGCATGCCATAAAAATCCATGTCTTGTTGGATGGGGACTTTTCGATGTGGTGCTTCTTGCGCCACGAGTAAAGGGAAGAGTGATGAAAATATAGAGAACTTTGCTTTGGCATCAGTAAAGGGAAGAGTGATGTAAATTTAGAGCAAAGAGATGTGTCACAGTACACTTTAAGGCTTTAAGCTCAGTGGTGGACATATGTGGACCAAGCAACAGGCGGTATGATCGAGATGAAAGTAACGGTTTCTATTGAAAGCACTGTACCTGATCCACGATTTGTTCGACAGCGTCATCAGAAAGAAGTAATTCTGATTCATTCAGAATGGCAAGCACCATTTCCTTCAACTGCATGAATGTTTAGAGAAAAGGACTCAGATAACATTTGTTTTTCAGAGTTAACCAAAGTTGAAAGACTTTGCGAACCACTACTCAGAATTTGGAAGTGCAGTATGTGGCAAAAAGAACATTAAGCTATTAAAAGAAGATTAGTGACACAAACCTCTTCGCGTTCAATGAATCCAGTACTTCTCAGATCATATAGCTGAAATGCAACTGGAAGATAGAATTCCTTAAGATGTCAGACAAAGAAGAAACAAAAGGGAGATGATAATTTTGGTACAAATGATCAAAGAGGTTACTAATTTATCATATTAGAAATTAAATATTTCTGCTAGCTTTATGCAATGAATGGTTTTTACCGGTTCATGTTTTCCTCTATCTTCTAAAATTGCCTTATTGTCAGATACCGTGTCTCTGCTGTAAATTTTTGTGAGATAAAAAGTGAGAAAAATAATTTGCAAAACTACAAACTCAACCTAACCCAATTTTCATCCTGAAGCACTACAGCAGAGTAATCTTAAATCTATGTTGCTCAGACATGTTTCATCAGGAGATGGGAGTTGGAACAGGATTTTTTTTTTATTCTTACAAGCGATCTTTTCTGCCATCGGTGTATCTGGGTGGAAAATGCTGAGGGACCGAACGAACTCCTCAAAATCAATCACTCCATTGCGCTTCAGATCAAACAGATCAAATATCTGTACATATTATAGAATGAACATAGTTTAAATTTTGCAAGACAGGAGAAACATGCTAATTGCAGAAAAGTTTTAAATTTGCATGAAGATAACTAACTACTGATAAAGTTTCCAGGCCAGAAAGAATCGATTGGTGCATACTCCTGGAATTATGCATATTACAGTCTCAAAAATTAAACAAAAAATATCCTACAGATAACTGTTATTTGGAGTAGCATACACTAGGAACTGACCCGATCGGCGAAAAGATTCTTCTTGTTGCTGTTCCTGAAGAGAGCAAGCTGGAACTCCTCCTATTCAATGGATTTAAAATGCAGCTGTGGATATTCAGAATCACATGGTCTAACTTTTCACCACAGAAGCGTTAGATGAAGGCAGCAGGCAAGTACCTTGTGAATTAGGCCATCTTTGATTATGGAATAGCTTAACTTCTTGTAGAGCTCATAGAGGGCCTCCACTTCATTGACAGAAACTGCAACAAGTATGAAGAGGTGAACAGAGAAAACAACAGGGCTTATTCGGTAATACGTCTTAATTATTCTTGAGATGCGAGTGTTCAGATTCTTACACGTAGTCTCTTTAGCCAAGGTATTGGGATCCCCATATCCCGGAGGTCGTTTGGACGCCTTGCAAGAGACACACCCCATGCAAACCAACTACCCTCTGAAGATGGATGAACAATCAATCACAGCAGCGAATCGCAGAAAGTGACCAGAAGCACCAAACCAAGAGAGGAGAGATACTTGCATCAGCAACAACCCAAAAGACAAAAACAGAGACAAGAAGGCAACTCTTGAAATGAAAAATCAAAACACAGGAAGCAGTTAGGCGGCTCACCGCTCACCGAAGACGGACAAGAGTTGTGCACAAAAGAGGGAGAGTGTGAAGACGGTATGGTATGGGATGGTATGGTATGTTCGGAGCTCCGATTTTGTCTCCGCCGCCGGTGCAATGGACGTATATGGAAGAAGAGCCAAGCAAGAGCGCCCATATATGTAGCTCAGCTGTAGCTGTAGCCTGTAGAGAAACATTACTAGTGCCGACAGGCTGGCCAAGCGTTGACCTGAATACCGGTTCCTCTGGCAACGAGATCCGCACAGCTTAATTTTTCAACCCATCACCTCAGCTGAAAATATTCAAATCCAAGGCGTGCTCCGATTCAATATTATAAGCACGGCCTAGTAGTTTACAGTTGTTCCTAGCATTCTAGCCGAGATGCGTAGACATATTATGTAATCCCTACGTTCTAAAAAGAGTGGTTCCTAAAAAGTATGTTAGTCAATTTCCTTTTTAAATTTTATTAACTTTATAAAAATAAAAATAAGTATATTATGAAATATATTTTATGATAAATGTAATGATACTAATTTGATAATATAAATCTTAATGTTTTTCTAAAAATTTGATCAAAGTTTAAAAATTTTAACTTAAGGTAGCTCTAAAAAATAACTTCTTTTGGAGACAGAAAGAGTATCTAATATAACTCAGAAGGACCGTAGCACAATGGTTACAAGAATCTCAATAGCATCTTAGGTCCTAAGTTTCTTGTAAGAGCGAATATTTTAGGATTTAACAGTGTCGTGACTTTAGTAGTAGGCAACGTTTTCATTAACAATGAGGCTAACTTATAGGGCTAGAGTTTACGTACGTGCATTTATCGATATGAGGTTGTAGTAACTAATTTAAAAGAATTATCTAACTAATTAAAAAATTATATATCTATCTAATATACAGTAGAGTATTAGACATTTAGGACAGGGATACAGTACAATTAAGTACGCTTACAATTACTACAGGAGATCGCCTGTGTCTAAAAACGACGTCTTGCGAAATTTGTCAACGTCGTCGGGCAAGGGTGCCTATCGGACTCTTGTACTATTTTTAATTTTTTTTTTTGGGAGGATGCAGCCATGGGTGGTGACGGATGCCGTGGCCTGGAGATGAATGCGAAGCAATATTTATAGAAATAGGGCCTTGTTTAGTTTGCTTGCAAATCGCAAGTTTTTTTACTTTCTTCGTCACATCAATTTGTATCCGCGCGTATGGAGTATTAAATGTAAGTAAAAAAATAACTAATTATACAGTTTGGTTATAAATCACGAGACGAATCTTTTAAACCTAGTTAGTCCACGATTGTACAATATTTATCAAATACAAACGAAAGTGCTACAGGAGTTTAAATTCTAACATTTGTAATTTTTTCACGAACTGAACAGGCATAAATCTTGGAGTAGGGGGAGGCACGCCATGGCAGGAAGCAAAGGAACAGGGCGGTGCCCTCTGGCGTATCGATCTAGAAATCATCAACGCTGACAAGCCGATGGCGAAGCCGGCAGCAGAGGTCGTCGTCTGCAACAAGCTGCCTGGGTGGTCGGCGACAATAACAAGAAAATGGTTGGCATCTCGATCCAGCGTTTGTACCTCCTTTGCCATATAATGGAGACGAATGTACAAAAGAAATTTAAGGCGGCATGACTACGACTGGACTGACTTTCATGGCTAGCAGCAGCCTACAATATATGCTTTTTTAAATTCAGTTTTTCCGAGGGGGTTTATCCAATTTGCATTTTTTTTACGTATACAGGAACAATTTTGTGTATCCAATATTAACATAGAAAGACAAGTATTAGTTTAATGCATTTTATGTTCGGCATGACAAGAAGTGAGTATCATTAACCAAATATCAAAATCTGACCAGACGTAAATCTAATTCACAACAAAGGATTAGTTTAGCTGTTACATTCACACCATTTCTAGAGAGAACAATCTAAACAAGCATCCCTCGCTTTAGATCGCCTTTGACTCTTAGACTAGCTATCACCTAAAGATGTCCTTGGCTCATTGCTCAAAGACACACCGATTATAATGTTTTAACATAATCTAAGCCTCCAGGATAGATATTAATCTGATTTGACTTTTCTCAAACATAGTCTCTATGCATTGTGGGAGACTAACTTCAAACCTTTTTTTAGGAAAACCATAAGGAAATCCCCTGCTGAACTCATTTTATAAAATAAGTCTGTAAAAAACAGTTGTACAAAAGTTAAAAAGAAAAGAGCCAATCCTTAAGAAGAGATTTGTTTGAGGACTGAAGCCTAAAAACAACAAGCTATCAGCGGTTGTAACAGTGTTTTGGCTTATCAGCCGGCTTATAAGTTCTGCCGACTGGTGTTTTCCACTGGCGCCATCCTTTTTTTCTCCGAGGGGTTTGAACGAGCAGGTGCCAGTAGAGTTGAAACAGTAGCTCTCGCTTTCAAGCCGCCAGTACAAATCTCTGGTGTACTGGTGTCCATGAGGATATCAGGACCAAAGGAGTCTCGAGCATGTTGGATCATGTCGAAGAAACCAATCAATTTGTCCCATTTGATGTCTACCAGTCTCCAACACCACTTAAAAGTGCAGTCCAAGAAGAGGCGTTCAAACCGTTTCTTCAATTAATGTTGCTAGCGACACAATTAATGAAGGCAAATAAAAGTTCTTGCACCAAAAAAGGTTCCTGGTAGTATTGAGCTGATCCATCATAAGCAACCAAAAGAATTTGTGCTTCCCTCTACCATTGCTCTTGCATAAAGCCATTTAACATATGTTGGGGACCTAACTAACAGCCTAATAAACTTAGATAAGCCTTCTTGCAAGAGTAGCCTGATCCACAGAGATATATATTGCCATTGGTCTGGTTTTATGGAATTGTTCCACAGGCTAGCAACTGATCTAAAGCAACCATCAACAAGGGTAGGAAGTTATCGGCAATAGGCCATGCTGTAAAAGAAGCATAGGAGACGGCAGGATTTCTGGCAAAAGAATATAGCTCTAGAAACTCCAGCTCTAGAAGTCATAAATTTCGGACATCATCCCAAAAACAAACTATACTGTCACTACCAGTAGAAACCCCTAATTTCAGACAATAATTTCATAACATCATCTCGCCACCAGAAAGGGCCCATCGGCTTCTTACTGAGGCACCGGATTGGTATAAAAAGCTGTCCAGGGTGAGCTGCAGTACTCAACCTTGTCGTGTTCATTTCCCTCTTACTTTGACCACATTTGTGAGATTCATATATTTTACATTTCTAGAATTGTCATGCTAGAGTAGAATTGGAACCTAGTGTGCAAAACTTTGTATGGTACAATAGAAACATTTTTAGACACAAGGAGTGAAATGGGCTAAATGGTAAGATTTAATTGTTATGAGAAAAATTAGAATTAGCTTAATTCACCCCTCTTGAGCATCTTGATTCTTTCACATGACATGGTTGCCAATTTCATAAAGATATGCACCAAACTGACTAGAAAATATTCCATAACAATATATGTCAAGAAAAAATGCATTTTTTATTATGAAAAATTATTGATATCCAAAGTTTTATATCTAGGAATTATAAAAAAATGATAGATATACAAAAGAACATGTCTTTGCCAAACATACTAAGCACATTTCTCATCGAGGGAAGGTATAGAAAGATGATTCATGACTGTTGCTTGGCATGGATTCTGTACAGTATCCAATTATTTGTATTAATAGCAGGGGACACCGACCATGCTTTAGATGTTATACATACTTTATTTGTTATATATGGTTATACGTGTCATCAAAATTGCTCATTTTATAAATTAAAGTGACATGTGTACTATAATAACTAGTGTTTCTCCGCAATCTCTATGAATAGTTAACAATTATACTCCTTCTCAATTTTTTTTTTTGTGTGGCCTGTAGGTTTCAGTTATATAACAAATATAGCTTATCATCAAACTATCAACAACTAATATTATCATTAAAAGTATAACTCCCTGAAACTATGGTAATTCAACTTAACTAAGATAACTATACATCACTAGCCACTTTTAAGAGAACTATTAGGGAATGTTGTTAGTCTTGCAGTGGTGGATACTTGAGTGTTTTTCCTTTTGGAAAAGTGACATGACTTTGTCCATAAAAGCATTGGCATAAATCATTGTAAATATGGTTTATCACCAGTTTACATATGATTTACAAAAAAACCGAGATGAGCACCTTCGAAGGACTAATCTGTTGACGCTAGAATTAATCTAGACAACACACTAGCAGGGGCTAGCACGCCCAAGAGATTGCAAACCAACCTAGAACGCAGCAAGAACTCAGCGGAATTGATCGAACCGATCTAGAGACCGGTAGGACCGATTTAGGGCACGTTCTTCGCCGGGCGAGGTTCGAACACCCTCGAAGACCTGTCGGAGGGATGCACGCGAAGGTTCTCCTAGGACCAGCAAGGCCGCCTAGGATGCCGCTGAAACTCGTCGAGAGTCGCAATGAACAGCAAGGTAGAGGTGAAACCGCTGAAACCCTAGTTGTGGAGGTGTTTTTGACGATTGGATAGATGGAAACTCAATCGGTCGTAATCTCCTCATTTATATTGGAGGGGGGGTCTTATCCCAGTAGGAAACATGTCCATAATACGTTCTCCAAGTTTTCATACACGAAAATAGATTAAATTCCGAGTTAGAGAAAAATTCTCCTCGGAATACAGTTAAACCAGCTTAGCCGGCTCCCAACCCGGCTAAGCCGGTTTTCACGGGGGTGAGCGGGTGCTCAGCCGGCCGTCACGTCACCAAAGTGGTGACCTGGCTTAGCCAGTTCGGCCACCCGGCTAAGCCAGTTGAGGCCAGGGCCACCCACAAACCGGCTAAGCCGGCTGGGCAACCCGGCCTAGCTGGCTAGGGCTTAGGCCGTGCCTGGCCAAGCCATGAACCGGCTAAGCCAGCTGGGTGACCCGGCTAGGCCGGTTTGCCCTGGCTCGCCGTGGCTTTCTGTCTTCTCATGCGATCCCTCGCTGTTTTGTCGCACCGTTTGGCCACCAACACACTTGTCATGTGCACAACTTGTTGGAGATGCCCATAATTCACCTTGGGACGAATTTGGGTGTCAACATATGTCCCCTATTTTCAAGTGAATTATGAATGAATTTGAAAACACAAGACAAAACTGAATGGTACCGATGCCCACCCATCGGCTTTTTAGTATATAAAATATCTAAGGGCGAAATATACATCGGCCATTGCTTCTAAGGGCGATACATGTATCGGCCATTGTTTGGAGAGCACTTAGGCTTCTTGCTAAACACTTGGAAAGTACTTTTTTAAATACCTCCCGTTTATTGCTCTTGGAAGACTTTCACCTTGTATCGTCTCCAGCAGATATGAATTGCCAAATATTACTTTGATCTAAGCCTGGACGAAAAACTCGAAACTCGTTAGCTCGTTCGACTCGCTCGTTAATGGCTCGGCTCGAGCTCGACTCGTTTTATAATGAGCCAGCTCGTTTTATAACTCGCTCGTTAATGGCTCGGCTCGAGCTCGACTCGTTTTATAATGAGCCACTGCTTTTATAACGAGCTAGCTCGCTTTTTATAATGAGCCGGCTCGATCTGGCTCGCGGGCTGCTCGTTAGCTCGAACGAGCTAACGAGCGAGCCGAGCCGAGCCAAGATGCTAGCTCGTTTTCATAACGAGCCGAGCTCTAACGAGCCGAAAGTGACCCAAAATAATTTGAACTTGCATCCTTGATCCGGAGGGATGGAGCGGGGCCACATATAAGCCTAGACGAAAAACTCAAAACTTCGCTAGCTCGCTCGACTTCGCTCGTTAATGGCTCGGCTCGAGCTCGACTTCGTTACATCTCGGCTCGTTAGAGCTCGGCTCGTGCTGCTTTCGGCTCGTTAGAGCTCGGCTCGTTATGGGCCGTAACGAGCCGAGCCATAACGAAGCCGAGCTCTAACGAGCCGAGCTGGCTCGTTATCTAGGCTGGCTTTGATCACTTTATAAGGACCCTCCCAGCTTGGTGACCATTTGCCAAACTTGTTGCTCTTCGATCCAATTGGTAGTATGGTTTTCCAAACCATATTTCCAACTTGAATTCACCTTCTTATTATATGCCTTGGCAACCCGAGCTTTATCTTTCTCAATCTCCTTAAGAGCCTTTAATCTTTTATCCGTCACCTCGTCAATATTATCCATCATCAGGTTATGATACATAACAGCAGATAGATCATTTTGTTTAGCAAGCCTATATGCATCCAAATTCACTTCAACGGGTAACACAGCCTCTTGACCATATACTAACTCAAAAGGAGTAACCTTTGTAGCACCATGCCTTGATATGCGATGTGCCCATAGAGCTTCAGACAAGACTTCATGCCACCTTCTCGGATTATCCTCGATCTTTTTCTTAATAAGCTTGATCAAAGTCTTGTTGCTAGACTCAGCTTGACCATTGGCTTGAGCATAGTATGGAGATGAATTGAGAAGCTTTATCTTAAACAATT
This sequence comes from Chrysopogon serrulatus, assembly GCA_015844335.1. Classification (NCBI taxonomy): domain Eukaryota; kingdom Viridiplantae; phylum Streptophyta; class Magnoliopsida; order Poales; family Poaceae; genus Chrysopogon; species Chrysopogon serrulatus. The sequence continues at coordinate 92,296 of JADLZL010004951.1, read as the reverse complement.
CAGCAAACTCTCTTACTTCTTTGGATATAAAAGATGTCCCTTGATCCGTTGTCAATGTTTGAGGAATGCCGAATCTATGAATAATATGCTCAGTAATAAATTCAATCACCTCTTTATGTGTCATGTTCTTCAATGGGACTGCCTTGGTCCACTTAGTAAAGTAATCCATAGCAACCAAAATAAAGCGATGTTCCTTTGAAGATGGGGGATGAATTTGGCCAATGAAATCTAGCCCCCAACCATGAAAAGGCCATGGTTTGATTATAGGATGGAGCATTGCAGCAGGCACAAGCTGAATATTACCAAACTTTTGGCACTCCTCGCACCCCCCTTGTAGTATCAAAAACAATTGGCCATCATAGTAGGCCAATAGAAACCGGCCCGATGTAATAACCACTTCATCTTTAGAGCTGATTGATGCGTTACCACAAATGCCTTCATAGACTTCTCCCATAGCCACTTTTGCTTGATCAGTTCCCAAACACTTAAGCAACAAGTCTTCGGCGGTTTGCCGGTAAAGCTCGCTGTTATGCAAAGTATATTTGAATGCACTCCGCCGAACACTTTTGTCAACTTTCGAGTTGGGATCCTATAAATATCTCAACAAAAGAGTTCTCCAATCTTCCAAATTGGTCACATCATCACTGGGATGCAGATTAGACCGATTTGGAGCTTGATCAAGTGGCATAGCCGAGCCGACCTCAGGAAAGTCGGCTAGGCTGACTGGGTCAGCCGGCTTAGCCGATTTGGTGGCTGGGCTGCCCTCCAGTGAAGAACCGGCTAAGCCGGCTGGGGGAGCCGGCTCAGCCGACTGGCCGGCTTGGCCGACTCTTAGAGTCGACTCAAATTGTTCCGAGCATCCGCACGTAAAAAGTTTGAATCTTGATGTATCGGTCCTTCTTGAATATGAAAATTATGCTCACTGACAGTAAGACCCGACGCTTGTTGAGCTAACATGTTGGCCATACAATTTGCATGCCTCGGAATATGCCGAATTTTAAATTCAGCAAATGTAGCAATAAGATCAAGGCACTTATCATGGCCTTCATTTAGTGATCCATCTAAACATTGAAACTCACCAGCAACTTGCTGTACTACCAGTAAGGAATCACCATAGGCCACAACATGTTTCATATCCATGGAAGACAACATTATCAAGCCTAACAAGAGAGCTTCATATTCGGCTTGATTGTTAGTACAATGAAAATCTAATCGGCTTGATAACTTAATTTCAGCATTGCTAGGAGAAACAAAAACAATACCAACACCTTGGCCATCTTTATAAACTGATCCATCGAAATAAAGCTTCCATGGAGTAAGAGTAATGTAACCAATCTCATTTTCTAGCTCTATACCATGCTCAACAATAAAATCAGCAAGAACTTGACACTTCATGGCTCTTAATGGCTCAAAAGTCAAGTCATATTCAATCAAAGCGTATGCCCATTTGCCTATTCTTCCGCTAAGGATTGGCCAATATAACATATGCTTGATTACATCAGCTTGGCAAGCAACTACGCATGTACTAGATAATAAGTAGTGTCTCATCTTAGCACAAGCATAGTATAATGACAAACATAACTTTTTAATATGGGCATACCTTGTCTCGGGATCAAGAAGACGATGACCAATGTAAGCAATCACATATTCCTTACCTTCATCCTCTTGAGTCAAAATAGCCCCGATTACTCTCTCTTCGGCAGCAATATATAATTTGAATGGAACTTCTCTTCTTGGTGCGCGAAGAATTGGTGGTGTAGACAAATATTCCTTTATCTTTTCAAAAGCTTCTTGTTGCTTTGCCCCCCAAGTAAATTCAGACTCATTGATGAAACCTTCTGAAAGCCCTAGTTTGGTTTTGGCTAATTGATGAAAACTAGGACTAACCCTATTGCTAAGTGTGTAGCATTAGAGAAAGGGGAAATCTAAGCCAAGTGGTGGAGTGAAATCAAGGTGATGTTGATGACCACAAAGTGATCAAGTGCCATCTCTGGAGATGAAGGAAGATGAGGATCGAGATGGAATGCTAGAGACAAAGGTATAAGTTAGGGCATTTCCATTTCACTGGCCGTAGACGAGTAGAGAAGTTGACGGCCGGGTTTAGAATCGATAATCGTACTATTAAGAGGGGCGATGTCGCGCAATAACAGTTATCCAAGTGCCACTAAGTGTTTGATTTCATGCATTGCATTAGAACCTAGTGAGCTAACCTCTAACCCTTGGAAAATGCTTTGGAAAATGCTAACTCACGTGCACCAGTGATAGACACTTAGCGGTTAGAAAGTCGAAAGCAAGGATGAAGTGTTTCGGTCAAGGCCATGCCCTTCTGGGGGCATCGGACGCTCGGACCAGGGGCGTCGGACGCGTCCGATGCCCCCTCCGCACTTCAATTCTTCGGGCGTGCACAGGTGGTGTGCATCGGCGCGTCCGACGGTAAAACGCCGGCGCGTCCGGTGCAAAGCAAAGCTGTGTCAGAACTCAAGCGTAACGTTCACCAGACGCGGCTGCGTCCGATGCCTGGTCAACGGACGCGTCCAGCACTTGGGTGCACGTTTCTGAACCTTACTGTGTTGTGTCAGGTGGCTCGGCCTGGCGTCCAAGGGGATTCATCTGACGCGCGTAGTTTCTAAGCGATCGTGCGTGCATCGGACGCGTCCGGTGCGTGTCACCTGAGCGTCTGATGCCTCCTCAGTGCACGGGTAATGGTTAAATTCAAACAAGGACACGTGGCATTGTTTCACTGCTCGTGGGCAGGCGTCGGTCGCGTCCGACGCTACGCGTCTGAGTGTCCGGTGACCCCGAGACAGCCCCACATTGAACATAACGGTTCACTTGTTTATGTGGGGCTATATAAGCATGTTGGCTGGCTTGGGAGCGCTTCTTGCACATTTTGATCATTCTTGAGCACCGTAGAGCTGAGCCAACCACCTCCCACTCATCTTGCTTGATTGCTTGCATCCAAAGAGAGATTGGGAGAGCTTCTAGTGCATTTGCCTTGTTCTTGAGCATCTAGTGGCACTAGTGAGCGTTCTTGCTGCGATTGAGCTTATTACTCTTGGTGATTGCTGTCATCTAGACGGTTGGAGCGGTGAGCCGGAGTTGAGCAAGGTTGAAGATTATTCTTGGCCACTCCGGAGGTGTTTGTGATGGGTGTTGATCCCACCTCGCGGGAGATCGTGAAAGAAATCCTTAATGGAATCTCGTGTCATTGAGTTACCCTCACTTTGTGTGAGTTCTTGTGGCGCCCAGTGAGGGCTTGGCTTGTGACACCAGCCATCGAACTACTGAGTGTGTGGTCGACACAATGGGGAGTAGCGTGCCGGCAAGCACGTGAACCTCGGGATCAAAATCTTGTGTCCCTCGGTATTCTTGTATGGTTTGATTCTTTGAGATCAACTTGGATTTCTATATTGGATCATCTCTTTAGGTTTCTTGTATTGACAAGACGGTGATTGGTCATCATCCCGAAGGCACGGTTTGCACTCCTCGGTTCTCTTCCTTGCGATTATCTTTGTGCACTAGTGTAGCTTGTAGCATATTAGGTTGCTTGTGTGTGCTCTAGTGTATTAGGATTGCTAGAATTGGATAGGTTGGCTTGCAACCCCTCACTAGGCTAGCACAACACTTACTTTGCCATTTAGTGTACTAACCAATTTGTTTAGTGCTTTGCAAGAAATTTTTATAGGCTATTCACCCCCCTCTAGCCATTTAGGACCTTTCAAGTGGCATCAGAGCCGAGGTCACCATTGATTAAGGCTTAACATCCTTCAGTGTTAAAATGGCTCAAATCAACCATATCAACCATGTGGGGAAGTCACCGCAATTCGATGGTACCGGTTATGATCATTGGAAGAGAAAGATGTGTGCTCACTTGAAATCATTGAATCGGAAAGTTTGGGAGGTTGTTGACAAGGACTTTGCGGTGATTGATCCCGCTGATCCCACCACAAGGGAAGAAGAGAAGCTTTAATTTAATGACATTGCAATCAACACACTCTATGAAGCATTGGAAGCAAAGGTGTTTGAGCAAATCAAAGATTTGGAGAGAGCTCATGATGTGTGGACTAGGTTGGAGGAGACATATGCGGGCACACAAGCCGTGAAGAGTGCCAAGCTATACATTCTCAAAGATAAGCTCTCAAGTTTCAAGATGCAAGAAGATGAGAGTGTGCCGGAGATGTTCCACCGCCTCCAAGTGATTGTCAATGACTTGAAGAATTTAGATGAGAAGGTGGAGAATGCGGACTTCTTTCACAAATTTCTAAGAAGCTTGCCATCAAGATTTGAGTTTTTGGTCACAATGTTGGTGAGAGAAGGGTTGGACACCAAGACCCCTAACTAAGTACTAGGTGAGGTGATCACACATGACACCTACCGTGTGGAACGGGAAGGGGGCTCTCAAGAGGAAGAGAAGAAAAAGAAGACCGTGGCATTCAAGGCCACCTCCTCCAAGTGCAAGGGCAAGAGCAAGAAGCAAAGCTCAAGTAATAATGAAGCTAGCATAAGCTCAAGTGAGATGGATGATGAAGCAATGGCTCTTCTTGTGCGCAAATTTGGCAAGTTCATGAAGAAGAATGGCTATGGTGCAAAAAAGAGAAGAGATGTCACCAAGGCCAAGAGGTGCTTTAGATGTAAAAGCAAAGATCACTTCATTGCCGATTGTCCATTCAATAGTGATGATGATAGTGATGAAGATGATAAGAAGAAGAAGAAAGGCAAGAAAGAGAGGAAAGACAAGAAGGAAAAGAAGGAGAAGAAGCTTGAGTACAAGAAGAAGAAGGGGCAATCATATTGTGTCACATGGGATAGTGATGCCTTAAGTGATAGTGATGATGAGAGTAAAGATGACAAGAAATCAAAAAATAAGTTACTTGCAAGTCTTGCCATCTCCAACAAACCTTCATTCTTTGATGCTCCATCTACATGCTTAATGGCTAAGCCATCTAAGGTACAATCCGATGATGAGAGCGATAGTGAGAGTGATGATGATGATGATGATGAGTACTCAAAGAAGGACCTCATTGGCATGCTACAAGATGCTCAATCTTATATTGAGGAGAAGAGGAAGGAGTGCAAAGAGTTACGCAAGAGCAAGAAAGCTCTTGAGCAATCCTTTGATGAGCTCAATGCTACTCATGAGAGGCTAATGGAAGCCCATGAGAAGCTTGAGAAAGCTCACACCAAGCTTGAAAATGCTCACTCCTCCCTTCTTGATCAAGCTAAGATTGAGGATGTTGTAGACACATGCAACGTAGGAGTAACATGTGATATTCTTGATGAAGCTTTCTATACTCCTATTGTTGTTGGTCCTACTAACCCCTCTTGTAGCTTAAGCAATGCCACATCTACTATTAGTGATGGTTTCACTTGTGATGCCTCACTTATGGTGAAGAATAAGACCCTCAAGAGAGAAGTGGATGAGCTCACTCATGCCTTAGGCAAGGCCTATGGTGGAGATGCCCGCTTGCTAAAGTGCTTGGGTAGACAAAGGTTCTCCCTTAACAAAGAGGGATTGGGCTATACCCCTAAGAATGGCAAGGCGGCCCTTGTCACTCACAAGACTAGTTTTGTGAAGGGCAATGGACGTTTTTGCTCTAGTTGCAAGTAAGTGGGGCATATAGAGCAATATTGCAAGAACAAAAAGAATGCTAACATATCCTCTATTAAGTTTGATTCTTGTTATTTGCTTACCAAGGGTGCTAATGGTGTGAAGGCTAAGTTCATTGGTGCTCCCATTGTTGGCCCAAAGAAGAAGGCAATTTGGGTGCCCAAAAGCTTAGTGACTAACCTTGGAGAATTCAAGCAAGTTTGGGTATCTAAGAAGAATTGATTTATTTTTGTAGGTCAATTACAAAGCCGGAGAAAGGCATTGGGTGCTTGATAGTGAGTGCACTCAACATATAACCGGAATATTCAAATCAATCTCATCAAGTGGAAATGGTGTTAATAGTATCACCTTTGGTGACAATGGCAAAGGCAAGGTCAAGGGCTTGGGAAAGATTACAATTACAAATGATATGTCCATCTCTAATCTGTTGCTAGTGGAATCTCTCAACTTCAATCTCTTGTCCGTGACTCAATTGTATGATATTAGATTCAAATGCATATTTGGTGTTGATGATGTTGAGATAGTGAGTGTTGATGGAAGCAATTTGATATTCAAAGGATTTAGATATGAGAATCTCTATCTTGTGGACTTCAATGCTAGTGAAGCTCAATTGATAACATGTCTGTTCTCCAAATCAAGCATGGGTTGGCTATGGCATAGAAGACTTGGACATGTTGGCATGAAGCAACTCAACCGGCTAATCAAGCATGATCTAGTTAGAGGGTTGAAGGATGTAGTGTTTGAGAAAGACAAGCTATGTAGTTCATGTCAAATGGGCGAACAAGTTGGCAACACTCATCCTAACAAAAGCATGATTAGCACAAGTAAGGTATTTGAGTTGTTGCACATAGATCTATTTGGCCCAACCAAGTATGAGAGTATTGGTGGAAATAAATATGAATTTGTGATAGTGGATGACTACACAAAATATACTTAGGTCTTCTTTCTCATTGACAAGAGTGAAGTATTTGACTCATTCAAGATATTTATCAGGAGAAGCCAAAATGAGTTTGAGACATCAATCAAGAAAGTGAGAAGTGATAATGGTAGTGAGTTCAAGAACACGAGAATTGAAGAGCTATGTGATGATTTTGGAATGAAGCATCAATTCTCGGCCATGTACACACCTCAATCAAATGGGCTAGTTGAAAGAAAGAATAGAACTTTGATTGACATGGCAAGATCAATGTTGAGTGAATACAATGTGAATCATTCTTTTTAGGCTGAAGCAATCAATACCGCCAACTATTGCTTAAATAGGCTCTATTGTCATAGGCTCTTGGAGAAGACACTATATAAGTTGTTGAATGGAAGAAAGCCCAACATTGTCTACTTTAGAGTGTTTGAATGCAAATGCTACATTTTCAAGAAGGGCACTCGGTTGAGTAAGTTTGAGAAGAAATATGATGAAGGATTCCTACTCAGTTACTCCACTACAAGCAAAGCATATAGTGTTTGGAATCTCACTCATGGCATAGTTGAGGAGGTATATAATGTTAAATTTGATGAAACTAAAGGCTCTCAAGATGAGGAGGAGAATCTCGATGATGTGAGAGGAACTCAATTGATATAAGCCATAAAGAGAATGGATGTTGGGGACATTAGGCCAATTCAAGTGGTGGATGTTGAAGATGATAAAGATCAAGTGATTGTATCTCCAAATGTGCAAGCTAGTGGCTCTCAAGCTCAAACTCAAGCTAGTGACTCTCAAGTGCAAGATCAAGTGGCTAGTACATCATCTCAACCAAGTGATCAACCAAGCTCAAGTGCTCAACCTCATGTTCTCCAACAAACACATATAGCAAGGGATCATCCTCTAGATTAAGTGGTTGGTGATATAAGAAGTGGTGTGCAAACAAGATCAAGATTGGCATCCTTTTATAAATACTATTCATTTATCTCATCCATAAAACTAAAGAAGATAGAAGAGGCCTTGATGGATTATGATTGGGTCAATGCAATGCATGAAGAGCTCAACAACTTTGAAAGAAATCAAGTTTGGGAACTAGTTGAGTGTCCAAAGAACTACAATGTCATTGGCACCAAGTGGGTATTCCAAAACAAGCAAGATCAAGATGGCATAGTTGTGAGAAACAAAGCAAGATTGATAGCACAAGGATACACTCAAGTTGAAGGTTTTGACTTTAGAGAAACCTATGCACCGGTTGCAAGATTGGAGGCAATTAGAATCTTATTAGCCTATGCTTGTGCCCACAACATCAAGCTATATCAAATGGATGTGAAAAGTGCTTTTTTGAATGGATTCATCGATGAGCTAGTGTGTGTTGAGCAACACCTAGAATTTGAAGATATCAAGAAGCCCAACCATGTCTACAAGTTGAAGAAGGCTCTCTATGGCTTGAAGCAAGCTCCAAGGACATGGTATGAGAGATTGAGAGATTTCTTGATTTCTAAAGGGTTCAAGATGGGAAAGGTTGATAACACTCTCTTCACCAAGAAGATTGGCAAGGACTTGTTTGTGTTGTAAATATATGTTGATGACATTATCTTTGGATCAATCAACCAAGACTTTTGTGAAGAGTTTGTATGATGGCAAAAGAATTTAAGATGTCTATGATTGGAGAGCTTAGTTACTTTCTTGGTCTACAAATCAAGCAATTGAAGAAAGACACATTTGTGAGTCAAAGCACGTATATCAAGGACATATTGAAGAAGTTTGGAATAGAAGAAGCTAAGTCAATTGGGACACCAATGGAAACAAATGGTTATCTTGACTTAGATACAAGTGGTAACATGGTAGATCAAAAGTTGTATCAGTCTATGATTGAAAGCCTACTCTATGTGACCGCTTCTAGGCCGGATGTCATGTTTAGTGTGTGTATGTGTGAAAGGTTTCAAGCTTCACCACGAGAAAGTCATTTGATGGCAACCAAGAGGATATTGAGATATCTTAAGCACACACCAAATGTTGGATTATGGTATCCCAAGGGGTCAAACTTTGAGTTGATTGGATATTTTGACTCTGATTATGCGGGATGCAAAGTGGATAGGAAGAGCACTAGCGGTACATGCCAATTGCTAGGAAGGTCACTTGTCTCATGGTCATCCAAGAAGCAAAATAGTGTTGCACTCTCTACCGCCGAAGCCGAGTACATTAGTGCGGGGGAGTTATTGTGCTCAATTACTATGGATGATGGGCACATTGAAGGATTTTGGAATCACATTTGGACAAGTGCCATTGCTATGTGACAATGAAAGTGCCATGAAGATCTCCACCAATCTGGTTTAACATTCAAGAACAAAGCACATTGATATAAGGCATCACTTCATTAGAGATCACCAAGCAAAGGGAGACATTGCTATTGAGAGTGTTGGCACCAATGATCAACTTGCCAATATCTTTACCAAGCCACTTGATGAGAAGAGATTTTACACATTGAGGAATAAATTGAACATTCTTGACTTCTCCAACATGAGATAAATGCACCCCAACTCTATGACATGCCTCTCCTTTGACTAAAGCAAAGGTGAAATTATTTGTCATGATGCATTCATAGTTGCTAAGGACTTACTTAGAACATATAGACATCCTCTAGTGGTATCTGTCTCTTGTTTAATTAGGCTTATTCATGAAAATTAAGTATTTTAAGTACATATTATACCACTATTGCTTCTATATCTTGTATGATCTAGTGGTTAAATATGACTTGTTTATGAGAATGTGAACTTAGTATTTGATCTAGTCAAATGAGCAAGAAAGGATCTAGTTCAATATTGACAAGATAACCATTGAAAGATGTGTGAAGAAGCTTGTCATTGATTCAAACCGAACTAGATTACTTATGCAAGTTTACTAGTTTGAACCACAAAAGAAGGAAGTTTAAGGAAACAAGTGATCCTCAACTTTAAGTGATCATCTCTCTACTCCAAGCTCCTTTCATGATTTTAAGTCTACACCAAGCATGATCATATACCTTTGTGGTCATTGATGATAAAGGGGGAGAGAATACAAAGATAACATGCATCAAGGGGAAGAGAATGCAAAGATAAAGGTACTTAGGCATGCATCAAGAGGAAGAGAATGCAAAGATAAAGGTACTTACGGGGAGAGAAGATGAAATTGAAGAATAGAAAGGGATCAAAGTTTTGAAGCACACAAATAGGGGGAGCAAGCTCATGAACATGATTGATTGCATTTGAATGTGCATATTCATATGATTGCTTGCATTGCACTTAGAATTGATTATTTCATAAGTGGTATCTCTCTTGCCTATATGGTGCTTGCTAGTATAGATCTTGATTGATGAATTGATTACTAACATGCATAGGTTCTAGCTAGAAGTAGCATTGTGGGGATTTATCCCCCGGGTATCCTCGGAGAGAGGGCCTAGGCCGAGCGGTCGGGCGAGGCCCAGCCCATGAGGACGAAGTCGAGCGACGCATGCGACCTCCGGGAGTGCGCCGCACGGATCGGAAGACAAGATTGATCCGCTCGGATTAGTAGAAGGATTAGTTACCCTATAATGCTTGATCTTCCGGTCGGCTGATTGATACGCCGATCGGGAAGATCGAATCTGATTGATCCTGTAACCCTGCTTCCCGGCTATATAAGGCGAGTAGGGACCCCCCTCAAAGCAGATCACCTCTCACCATAATCAACCACCAGAACACAGGACTAGGGTTTTACGACATCCTGACGGCCTGAACCGGTCTAAAACCCATGTCTCATATTACTTTCTTGCTTTTGATCTCGCGCACCTTACCACCCTCGATCTCATCTACTACCTCGGGTACCCCCCTTGGTAGGTTGTCGACCAGATATCGTCGACAAGCATCTTTTAAGTGGTAGTCCAAGTGGTATCTAGAAACCGTGCTTTTAATGTTGATCTCATGGAGTTTCTAGTTATTTGATGCTTCTAGCTAGCATTTGGTGCTAAGGATGGTTCATGATGTGCACTCCAATGGTATCATGCTTCAAAGGTCCATTCTATACACCTTAGCATCAATTTGGTAGAAATGACTCTTCCAAAATCGATTTATCCATCATGTGTGCAAAGCTTCTAAATCCAAACTCTCAGCACACATGTAGGGGGAGCCATAGCTACTAAATGTGTTTTACATGACTTGTCCAATTCTTCTCAAAAGCTCAAACTGTTTGGACAAGTGGTGTAAAGCTAAAATTGAATTTAATTCCTATCTTTGTAGAGGTTGTCATTAATTACCAAAAAGAGGGAGATTGAAAGCCCTAGTTTCATTTTGGCTAATTGATGAAACCTAGGACTAACCCTATTGCTAAGTGTGTAGCATTAGAGAAAGGGAAAATCCAAGCCAAGTGGTGGAGTGAAGATCAAGGTGATATTGATGACCACAAAGTGATCAAGTGCCATCTCTAGAGATGAAGGAAGATGGGGATCGAGATGGAATGCTAGAGGCAAAGGTATAAGTTAGGGCATTTCCATTTCGCCGGCCGTAGACGAGTAGAGAAGTTGACGGCCGGGTTTAGGATCGATAACTGTACTATTAAGAGGGGCGATGTCACGCAATAACGGTTATCCAAGTGCCACTAGGTGTTTGATTTCATGTATTATATTAGAACCTAGTGAGCTAACCTCTAACCCTTGGAAAATGCTAACTCACGTGCACAAGTGATAGACACTTAGCGGTTAGCAAGTCGAAAGCAAGGATGAAGTGTTTCGGTCGAGGCCATGCCCTTCTGGGGGCATCGGACGCTTGGACCAGGTCCGATGCCCCCAGACTCAGATTCTCTGGCACGTGCACAGAGGTGTGCATCGGCGCGTCCGACGGTAAAACGCCGGCGCGTCCGGTGCAAAGCAAAGCTGTGTCAGAACTCAAGCATATCGTTCACCAGACGCTGCTGCGTCCGATGCCTGGTCAACGGACACGTCCAGTGCTTGGGTGCACGTTTCTGAACCTTACTGTGTTGCATCAGGTGGCTCGGCCTGGCGTCCGGTGGATTCATCTGACGCGCGTAGTTTCTGAGCGATCGTGCATGCATCAGACGCGTTCGGTGCGTGTCACCTGAGCGTCCGATGCCTCCTCAATGTGCGGGTAATGGTTAAATTCAAATGAGGACACGTGGCATTGTTTCACTACTCGTGGGCAGGTGTCGGACGCGTCCGACGCTAGGCGTCTGAGCGTCCGGTGACCCCGAGACAGCCCCACATTGAACATAACGGTTCACTTGTTTGTGTGGGGGCTATATAAGCATGTTGGCTGGCTTAGGGAGCGCTTCTTGCACATTTTGATCATTCTTGAGCACCCTAGAGCTGAGCCAACCACCTCCCACTCATCTTGCTTGATTGCTTGCATCCAAAGAGAGATTGGAAGAGCTTCTAGTGCATTTGCCTTGTTCTTGAGCATCTAGTGGCACTAGTGAGTGTTTTTGCTGCGATTGAGCTTATTACTCTTGGTGATTGCTGTCACCTAGACGGTTGGAGCAGCGAGCCAAAGTTGAGCAAGGTTGAAGATTGTTCTTGGCCACTCCGGAGGTGTTTGTGAGGGGTGTTGATCCTACCTCGCGGGAGATCATGAAAGGAATCCTTAGTGGAATCTCGTGTCATTGAGTTACCCTCACTTTGTGTGAGTTCTTGTGGCGCCGATTAGCCATCGAACTACCGAGTGTGTGGTCGACACAACGGGGAGTAGCGTGCCGGCAAGCACGTGACCCTCAGAATAAAAATCTTGTGTCCCTCGGTATTCTTGTGTGGTTTGATCCTTCGAAATCAACTTGGATTTCTATATTGGATCATCTCTTCGGGTTTCATTGTATTGACAAGACGGTGATTGGTCATCATCCCGATGGCACGGTTTGCACTCCTCGGTTCCCTTCCTTGCGATTATCTTTGTGCACTAGTGTAGCTTGTAGCATATTAGGTTGCTTGTGTGTGCTCTAGTGTATTAGGATTTCTAGAATTGGATAGGTTGGCTTGCAACCCCTCACTAGGCTAGCGCACTTGCTTCGCCATTTAGTGTACTAACCGGTTTGTTTAGTGCTTTGCAAGAAATTTTTATAGGCTATTCACCCCCTCCTCTAGTCATTTAGGACCTTTCACCTTCTTGCATGTTGGAGGCTGAACCTTTTTTATCTTCTCTATCCACTTTGGATCAATCTCTATGCCTTTATCATGAATAATGAAGCCTAAAAACTTTCCAGGCGATACACCAAAAGCACATTTGAGTGGATTCATCTTAAGCCCATAGCGGCGCATCCTTTCAAAAGCAAGTCGCAAATCGCTAAATGAGATACTCGAGAAGCCGATTTAACAACAATATCATCAATATAAACTTCCACAATCACACCAAGCACATCATGGAAGATCAAATTCATAGCGCGTTGATAGGTAGCACCAGCATTCTTTAATCCAAATGTCATCACAACCCACTCAAACAATCCAACGAACCCAGGACATATAAACGCCGTTTTAGAAATATCATCTTCGGCCATGAATATTTGATTGTAACCAGCATTACCATCAAGAAAACTATGCACATTATGTCCCGAAGCATCATTAACAAGCATATCGGCTATAGGCATAGGATACTCATCTTTCAAGGTAGCTCTATTGATCTCTAAAATCAATACAAACTCGGATCTTGTCTGAATCCTTCTTTTCAATAGGCACAATGTTAGAGACCCAATTAGCATACCTGCATGGACGTATAAACCCCGCTTCCAACAACCGATTAATCTCTTCTTTAATCCGGTCGTGTATAGCAGAATTGAAATGCCAGGGATGCTGTTTGTGAGGCCTAAATCCATCCTTGATGGGGAGCCGATGCGCAACTAGCTCTCGGCTCAATCCAGGCATCTCTTTGTAATTTCATGCAAAGCAATCAGCATATTCCTTGAGAAGCGCGATTAATTCAGATTTATAATCGGCTTCTAAGTTCTTGTTAATAAACGTCGGTCGAGGCACAGAACCATCCCCAATGTCAACTGTTCCAAAGGGTCGGCCGATGTAAAACCTTGGCCCAACTTATTGAGCTCATCAAAATCATCAATAGCTTCACATGCATCGGTCTAAGAAGCCCGATACTGTTCAACACGATGTTTTAACCATTCTAAATTAGCATCCATTGATAAATTACATGATGATATTGAGCCGATTATCAATCGGCTTCAATGACACAGGTACAAATCCTTCTTTAGTAACACTAATAAACTGAAAATCAGAAAGATCTCTACCAGAAAGAGAAGCAATGCCATCATGCCCCCCGAGCGAAGGAGCATCGGCTGTAGCTACATAAGCCGATGAATCCGCATACACCACCTCAATCTCATCGCCGATCCACTGAATGAGACATTGATGCAAGCTAGAGGGAACACAATGATTGGCATGAATCCAATCATGCTCAAGTATCAAGTTATAGCTACCTTGGACATCGGCAAAGAAGAAAGCTGTGGCTAGAGTTTTGCTCCCCACGGTGAGCTCCATGGAAGCAACTCCTCTAGCTAGAATAGGAGCTCCACCTCCAACGCTAGTGATGGTCATGTTGGTCTTGATCAACTCTTCGTCGGTGCCACCAAGCTTATTGTAGAGCATGTATGGCATCAAGTTTACAATCGCCCCGCTATCCACCAACATGCTGTGAACCGGTGTGCCATTGATATGACCCTTCAAATGCAGCGGCTTGAGATGATTGACGAAATCCTCTGGTTTCTGAAACACAACACTTTGCGTGGCAAAGTTGAATTCCATCGCAGTCGAATCATCCCCAACGATATAGTAATCTGAAGACAAATAAATAACATTGATTTCTCCCCTTTCCGGTGAAGGTTCATAGTCCACCATCTCTTCCTCAGGGACCTCCGAAACATCCATACCAACCAACACAACAATGGTAGTAGCGAAATCACTCGAAGGTGCATTGGAGGCATCCGGAGCAGTGAGAGTCGGCTCAGCCGACTCAGGAGTCGGCCTGGCCGACTCTGGGGTCTCCAGGGCTGCAGGAACAGGGGAAGCCGACCTGGCCGACTCAGAACTCGACGCAGCCGGCCCTGTGCCCTCCCTAGGCACCAGAAAGGGCCGGCTGGCTCACCGGCCGGGAAACCAAAGATGGCCGGCTCGGTGTGCCCCGGCCAAAGATGGAGAGAGGCAAATGCCCCTAGCCTGGGCCGGACAACCGGCCTAGCTGGTTCTTGGCCAGGAATCGGCCTAGCCAACTTGGAAGTCGGCCTGGCCGGCTTGGGGCTGCTGGCTGACACACTTCAGCTCGTCGATTGCCTAGGCTTGAAGATTTCTTCCTTCATCTTTTCTAGCTTTTCCCTCTTTTGTTGCTTGTGTCTTGCTTGCTGCAGTTTGCGTCGTTGAGTCTTGTTCAAGCTGGATGGGCACCATTTGGGTTGGTTGTATTTGGGATCCACTTCGGCTTTCTTCTTCTTCTCCACCTTAACGACATCCTTGGGAAGCTCATCTTGATTCATTGCCGAAACTGAACCCCCAATCACAATCGGCCCAACACGGTCAACGATGGGAGCCTCCATGGAGCTGATTGTGATAATTGGTGGAGTAGGTTTTGGCGCGGGAGCAACGCGAACCTCTCGCAATTTATTAGAATCTTGCTCAATCATGGGTGCCTTCCTCGTTTCTTGCGGAGTTACGGTCCTTGATGTGATTAAACGACCTTGATCACCAACGGTAGAGCTCGATTGACTGAAGTTCAATTGGCTAAACATGGATGGCTTGGCATAAGGACCAGCAGGCACTCCCCATCCTTGTTGTTGTACCATAGGTACCGACAGAGGATACGGCACCCAAACTCCATAAGGTCCCCATTGCGGCGTGACAGGCGGTGGAATCGAGGGACCCCAATGAGACACATGAGGGGTAGTTCTTTGTGGTGGCATTGATGTAGATGCCACCAAAAGTTGTTTTGCTTTCTCGTCTTCTCGCTTAGGCGGAGTAGACTCTTTTTTTAACAGCCAATTCCTGGAATCGGCCTTTTCCTTCTTGTACTTGGACATAAGCTTGTCGAAGGTGCATTGCCTTTTAACAAAGATGCCTTTGTTCTTCTTCTCATTGGTCTTCCAAGTACCTATCTCTGGTCTCTGTGGAACAAACGTGCGCAAAGTCTTGACTTTGGCCTAGGTGTCGCCGAAAACCTAAGAACCGGCCGGCCGATCGGGCGCTTGGCTCGGTCGGCTTGGCTGGCTTTAGGGGGGCAGAACTGCCCGGCCGGGCCAACACCCGGCCTAGCCGGGTGGCCAGCTGCAGGAAGGGCCAAGCTGGCTTGGTTGACTCCCTGAGTCGGCCTAGCCGGCCTGTGCTGTGCCGCCGCCACTTCGTATGACCTTTGCTTGCTCAAATATTTATTCGACCCAGCAGTGATCTTAAGCTTGTTCCTGCCTTCTTCATCTTTCTCAAGCACTACTTTGCACCCTGAATTCACATTTGCATTCGGTGCTTCACGGGGGGTCATCGATAATCACTTTCTTGCCTTGAGCTTTATCGGCTTGCTCCGCATTTAATCAAAACAAATGATCCCCTTTCTCAACCACATAGGCGGGAAAAGGAGTCTTGTGACCTGCATCTCAGTAAGACTCAATCGTCCCTCATTTAGGGCCGATTGGACCTGTATACGGAAAACATTGCAATCATTAGTGGCATGAGAAAAAGAGTTATGAAATTTGCGATATGCCCTTCTCTTCATCTTATCGGGTGATGGCAATGTATAGTCAATCCTAAGATAGCCGAATTTAAGCAATCATCAAAAATTCGATCACACTTAGAGAAATCAAAAGTAAACTTTATCTCCTCACTCCAATTCTTTTGAATCGGTTTGAAGATGGGCAAGTGACTAGTTTATTAGGTGCTGGCCAAACAATTTCAGCAGCACAAAATTCACTATTCTCGTTGTTCTCACCATCCGAAAGCTCCTCCAAGACATGAGTATTTGGTAGGTATGACTTATGACCATCACGAGATTTTTTAAGGCGTGATTCAACGAAAACGGCCCTCTCTAGCAATTGATTAACATTTAGAAATTCATGATGCTCAAGTTTCTCCCTAATACTAGGAAGCAAGCCAGTAAAACATAAATCAACTAAATCCCTATCGGAAAGCATCAAATGAAAACAACGGTTCTTAATGTCTTTGAAACGTTTAAAGAAATCAGGAACGGGCTCACTACGTCCTTGATGAACCGATGCAAGGTGAGACAACCTAGTTTCTTGTACTCCATTATAAAAGTGATTATGAAACTTTTCTTCTAACTCAGCCCAAGAACTAATAGAACATGATGGCAAAGAAGTAAACCAAGCAAAAGCTGTACCAGTAAGTGATAAAGGGAAATAACGAATATTCATATAATCCATGGTACTAGCTTCACCCATTTGAGCCAAAAACATACAAACATGCTCCATTGTAGTTTTATTATCATCCCCACTAAACTTAACAAAATCTGGTACCTTCCAACCAAGAGGTGCTCTCAAAAAATCAAAAGTGGAAGGGTACGGTTTGTGATATGCATGCCTAGCGGGTTTGATTTGCACACCTAAGCTATTCTCAAGAGATCTAGTCAAATCTTCTTTAAACCGATTCAAAGTGGCATTAAAATCGGTAGAAGGAAGAGTAGGACCTGCATTAAGAATTGGAATAGCACTAGGTGACACCGGTGGGTTCGGAAGGACCGTATTTGCCCTCGCCGATGCTCTATTAGTTGTTGTCCCATTATCGGTTTGTGTAAATGTTGGCGGTCGTTATCGACAATCTTATACCGCCAACTGTGCTCTAGAAAGGGGATAACTAGCATATTTTACACGTATACATTTACTATTGACCTATTTCCACTTGTATTGGAGAAATATTGTTCTGCAGGAAATATTTATTGAAACAGTGGAAAAGGTCAAGAAAATACGCTTTTTGACAAGGCGTATTCTACAAAATAAAGCAAAGCCCAATCCAAAAGACAAATCAGGGCCAACCACCACCACAGGAGGCATCCAGGGCCAGCCCACGGCCCACTGGCCAAAGGCGGTGCCGAGGGGGGCTGCCCGCACCCCAGTTGCTGCCAAACGGGCCCAACTTCGGATGGTGGTTCACTTGGTCGGTTGCAAAGGCGGTGCACCTAGGTATTTACTTCCTCGGCCTCCAAACCGACCTACACACTAGTATAAAAGGAAGGGAGAGGCCCCCATTCTCACACACACCACACCTTGGAGCCATTCTCCCTCTCTACTCTTTAGGCTTAGCTACTTTTATCTTTTATCTTTAGCAGTGGAGCTAGGCCAAGCCTTGTAATTGGAGAGCAAGGGCACTTGGAGATTTGGTATGATTTATATATTGTTCTTCATTCTAATTCATATCATGTTCTTCATTTTGTTCTTGTTCTTATTCTATCAATTTGGTTATGAACTAGAGCTAGATTATTATGTTACTAGTTTAGCATATGATCTTGTTTGTTCTATCGTTCATACCATGCACAAGGCTAAGAGCTATCTTGTCCATAGGGATAAGAATATCATGTTCTAGGGTTCATACCTTAGTTAGCTAGTTAGAGTGGAGTAGAGACGGGTGTGAGGGAGAGTTGGGGAAGAACCATCTTTTTTCGGTCTTCCGCCACTTGTCCCTCAATGAGCATGTTCTTGGTACCTTAACGGGATCTTGACCAAGTAGGTGTTCATGGTTGTTATGGTTTTCTCTATCTTTTGATTAGATGAGCTTCACCTAAGCTTGATTGTGGGTTCGTTGTTCGTTGCTTGGATGAGTAACGGATGCTCTAGTAGAGGGTCCCTGATAAAGAAGGATCGCCCTGATCGACGCTAGAGTAGTAGACGATAGCGTAGACGTGGTGTCTAAGCTAGAGACTACCTTCGTTTGCCTCACACTCCACGGATGAGGGGTAGGCGGCAGGTGGTGACAGCCCTGTCCGTCACTTGTAATCCCCCACGTTTGGGTGTGGCATAGAGCTGTAGGCCGGTAACGCTTGGCAGACCAAGTGTTATCCGGTGCCCAAAGTGAGCAAGTGGAAGTATTGCTTGTTTAACCTATAGACTGTGAAGCCATAGGAATCCATCTCTAACTTCATCACTCTACCCTTGTGTACCTTAGGATGCCAGCTCCAGTTTAGGTTCTTTCTTTCTTTCTTTCTTTCTTTCTTTATTCCTGAGATTGGTTTCCGTGTGTGTGTCACACTATCCAAATATCTATCATGGTTTACCCCTGCTATGAACTTTGGTTTACTATACAACATGTTATCTTGTTCATGTACTCAATAGAGTCTTTTATACCTGAGCCTTCCTTTGGGATAAATATAAATACGACACTCGGAATACTCATGGGTGAAATGCTACAACGGTAATTCCGTGCGCTTGCAGATTTGTTCTGTAATCATTAAGAACTACCATTGAGACGTTTCTTGGTTTCATTGCTAAGGATGCAATCCCAGTAATAATGCTAAGAATGCCCACAAGCATTCCTGGCACATTTGCTGAGAATGTAAAACTAGTGATGACTCTAAGTAATGCCAACAAGGATTTCTGGCGCCGTTGCCGGGGAAGGCACTAGGTTAAAAGGATCTATTGGAACATGTTCATGATGATATGTTTGTGTAGTAACCACTGGTCATGCAGGATTACTTTGTTTGTTTTCCCCTATTGTGGATGAAAACAGGGTAGTGTTTGACGAGGTTCAAGTTGTCGACAAGCTTCACTAAGAATCCGGAGTCACTCCAAAGGACGGCCCAACTCTTTATCATTTCTCCTTCCAGCACTCCGTCGGCAACCGAACTCGTCACCCTAGCACCATCAGCATTGAACTCGAAGGCCTAGATGACACTCCATGAGTTCTCTGTTCCCATTGTTGCCAACGTGCCCGTTGGGCTCGTTGTCAACATGAGCAACACGAACTTCGCACTAAGGACCGGGCTGATAAAAAATGGTGCAGGAATCCCCGAATATCAAAAGGTAATGATTCGAATTTAAACTCAATTTATATTTTGAATCAACTTTCTGTTAAAGAACAATTTGAAATGTCACAGAATCGGCTAAATTGGATGGCCCACATACACGTATCGTTGCTTCTCGAGCCTTCGATTACTTATGCATGGGTCAACCCACTTAGACGACTCCGCTTTTCCAAACAGGATCGTATGGTTACATTGGCATCACAGTATTACAGCAGAGTTTACATAATTATACAAAATATATTACATCAGAGTAAGCGGAAGTGTACAACATAATTTTACAAACCGGTGTGAAATTTATTACAAACCATTATTTCACTCATGCTCACAGAGTAAGTAACATTACTAACTTTATTTAAATCACACAACGGAAGTCACCCTGCCCGCGGGTGCACACAAATATACAAGCATCTTCTATACCTGCTCTTCTTCTTCTTTAAGGACCGTCATGCAGCAGGGACAAAACATCGCCTGCTCATGCGGTTCGCCTGCAACAGGGATTTAACAAACCCTGAGTACATGAGGGTACTCAACAAGTCTTACCCGACAGATGGGAGAATATTAAGGGCATGCTGGCTTAATGGGATTTCTGGGCCAGAAACCAGAGAATACTTTTGCGGAAAAGTATCTAGAGATTTCATCCT
The DNA here is from genome assembly GCA_015844335.1 of Chrysopogon serrulatus. Classification (NCBI taxonomy): domain Eukaryota; kingdom Viridiplantae; phylum Streptophyta; class Magnoliopsida; order Poales; family Poaceae; genus Chrysopogon; species Chrysopogon serrulatus. The sequence continues at coordinate 72,160 of JADLZL010004951.1, read as the reverse complement.
TAATTTCAGCTTTTACCTCCAAAATGAGGATTAGCAAAATTTAAGATTAGCACCAGTTCTAATTAAACATGAGATATATCAATCACCTTTTTACAAAACCTTTCATGGCCACCATCATATTCCAGTTGCTAACTACGGTGTAGGGCAGCGGAATGAGTCTCCATAACCGAGGAGCAACGACGATTCGAACCGATTAATAACCCAGCTGGGGATTCCTAAACCACACGATATATGCAGGTCCTGGACCTACATATACCAACCTTTTCTCTTGGATCCTCCAAATGAGTCTGGGTCTGCGCTACCCGAGAGTACAGTACTCCACTGCCGTATGCCATCCCCTCCTGGACTCATATGCCATCCCTTCAGGACCCATATGCCATCCCTACCTGTGGACTCATAGAGTGGGTACACGCTACTCTCGCCATCTCTCCACTCCCACTACGCAGGGGGTCCATTCCCAAACTAGATTAGCCAAGGTACACAAGGCTTACCGGAGTATGTGGCTAGTACTTTGCAAAAGTCTCGCTCACATATCAAGCCTACAACGAAACGGTCCTTGATCGACACGGCACGAGCACTACACCGATCAACACACGATTGCACGCTACCCGTCCGGTCTCGATTTAATCATCCATCTCACTTACTTGTACCTGAGAGAGGTACTCGGCCGAATGATCAAGTCATCACTTCTCAGGACATTTCCTGAGCAAAGCTCATAGCAATTGACAACTTCCCACTTGACCTTTATTACTACGCAGGGCTAAGCATCACTACCCTACACTACTACAAAGGGTTCTTTGGATTTGGTGTCAAGGAAAAGGTGAATAATGCATTAAGTGGTTTACCATTATTATTTATCCAATTCATGCATAAAATATAAGCAAGTGTGTACGATTTTAAAAAAAACACAAGGTAAGGAGGTTTATGCTCCGGGGCTTGCCTTGATTAGTTATGTCAGACTCCTCAGATGGACCACCAATGTCGAACCCAACCTGCTCCAGGGGATTCACCTCACCTGGGATTGGATCACCACTAACTTCTTCGCTCGCAGAAACTATCGAAGATAAGAGTGCATGCTTAATTTACCAAAGTGCTATAGATGGGATGCAATATGGAATGATCTTAAATGAAAGCAAAACTAGGACAGCAGCATTGCTGTTACTTCATTCAATTATAATTGGAGATCTAGACATCCAGTAAAGGAGTTCTTAGACTTTTTGGAAAGCTTATAAAGTTGTCTACCACTTTGTTATTATCATCTCAGATTGATTCAATCATTAAAAAGGTCAAACAATTCAGATAAATAATTCTGTCCAGAAATTGGACAGGACTAGCTCCTGAATTTATCAATTTCATAGGCTCTGCTATAGACCACCAAAATTAGTGATCCAAGACAATTTGAAAGGCTTATGAAAAACACTACAACTTTCTAATGGTCACCCAGAGGTGATTCTCAAGATAAACAAGCCAAACAATCTGATCTCTTTGGACTGCACAGGAAGCATGCATAAATTGATCGACAAATTGTACAATCTATAACTCCCATTTTTGTCAGCCTAAAATCATGAAATTTTAGGACAAGCAAGATATGGAAGTTAACTACAACTTTTATAATCAGCTCATCCATAGAAAACTTGGTTTACTACATGGAAACAATCACTTACAAGAACTGCTGTGCTTGGCCGAGGTAGCAATGTGAAGAAATGGAAGTAGGGGCTAGCTTGATGGAGGAGCAAGGGAGGAGCACCGGCAGGGAATGGAGTTGGGTGATGGCTTCCTACTCCTTTCTTGCTTGGTCTTCACTTTGCAATAGAGAGCAAGAGACATATATATAGGAAGGGAAAGTAAGAGAAGAAAAATTTGATTTCTCCACTTCAATTAAGCATATCATGACACATGGGAAGAGAGGTGGCATGGAGAAAATAAAAGAAGGATCAAGAACCATGACACATGGTGGTTTCTCCACTTCAATTAATTATACCATGACACATAGCAAGAGAGGTGGCATGGAGAAATTGAAAGAAGGATCAAGAACCATGACACATGGTGGTTTCTCCACTTCAATTAATTATACCATGACACATAGCAAGAGAGGTGGCATGGAGAAATTGAAAGAAGGATCAAGAACCATGACACATGGTGGTTTCTCCACTTCAATTAATTATACCATGACACATAGCAAGAGAGGTGGCATGGAGAAAGTGAAAGAAGGATCAAGAACCATGACACATGGTGGGATAGGTGGCATGAGAAAGTGCAAGAAGAAAAAGAGGTGGCAACACATGAATGTAGAAGAAGAGTGGAAAAGACAAATTAAAATTCTCTACTTTTCAAACTCTAATTTCTTGATCCAAATCAAAGTCTCATAATTTGAGCTTAGAAAGAAATAGGGTTCTAGAAAATCCTTTTTGCTGATTCCTAATTTAGCAATTAACTTAATGATCAATTAGCAAACAACTGATCCAATCAATTGCTCTATGGTACAGTACAAAGTTTGTACTTTGATATAGAACAAAAAGTTTGGAAACTTTTATTTTCAAAATTGGTGGCAATTAATTCTCAAGAACTGAATTGGAAATTCCAATCCCACACTTAGTCATTTTCAGGAAGTGGGGTTTCGAATTCCATTTCACCTTTGGTTCTCACATTTAAATACTCTGAATTGGAAAACTTGCTTGAGGTGTGATTGCAAAATTGGTCACACACCAAAGTAGATGATTAACATAACCATGTCACGAGGGACAAGCATTCAATGCACTGCAACTATCTACGCAACATTTTTAAATTTTACTAAGCATGATGCTTGATGCCTAAAATGATGACATGGCAATTTTATTAACGCTTAACACCTGAGGTGTTACATGAAAGAGCAAGCAAAAGTAAAAAGAATATTTCATGAAAAAGCTTGTCTCTAGTGATAAAATTTGAAAAAAGGTCTCTTCCATAATAATAAAAGGTTGTCTTCCTCTAAAAAAAATCAATTGATCTTTTACAAAAATGAAAGAAACATATTTAGCTCATATTGTTGCTTCTATTCTAGCAAACATTATTTATGCGGATACCATGAGTGGTGGTAAGTCCACTCGGAATCTGTCATATCCTAACCATGCAGGAAAAGATAAAGAGCATAGAGAGACGAACCTTGAATAAAACTTTGGGTTTCACGCTAGCTTGGGGGAGACCCCGCTTAAAAAAAAGAGAGATCAACGAAGCCATCAACAACCATGAGTAACCATGGCACCGATGCAGCAAGCCCAATACTTCCATCCCCGGATGCTGCCGGTAAGTGTACTCGGGTATGTAGATGATCATCAACCTTTTACTCACTTATCTCCATGAAATTATATATATAAAAAACTCATGCTTTCCATATTTATGTCATATCCTCTGGTTTGGTTATGTTCACATGAAATATAACCATAGGTTTTTTAAATTAAGCGTGGTGCTTAGGTTAAAATAGCCTTCTTTAACCAAATTTAGACATGGTGTTTAAACTTTGGTAAATGAACTTTGAGTATATTTCATAAACTATGGAAGTAATTTTATATGGAGATAAGTCAAGGCTATGAGTTAATTTCTTTTTCATCAAAGCTTTGTCTAAGTATAAAGGTGGGGTGAGTAAAAAAAATCAAAGTTTCAAAAAAAATTCAGCAAAAATCATTTTCTACATTAGAATAAATTGCTATTCTCATTTCTCATTTTTTTAGAATTTTTTGAAATAATTTTTATAATAAAACTTTGTTGGAAATTAATTTACGAAAGGCACCGTTAGGAATTCAAACGAACCCCCAAACGGTCATGAGTTTGAAATGGTCGTTGGCCACTTGCCTGCCAAAGGGGGGAGCGGGTGGGCCCACCCATGGTGTGGGCACACCAGGGTGCGGCCGCAGCCTGCCCAGCGCCGCTCAGCCTCAACCTTTGCCAACGGCTAGGAGCCGTTGCCCCTCCCCTCTCTCGGCCGGTTGCTGGCTCTATAAATAGTAGGGTGGCCAGGTGGAGCTCATCATCCCCCTCACACTCTCCATTTTTCACCTCCACCATTTCACTCTCTTGCTCTCTTGATTTCAATCAATTCCAACAAAGTTTTAAGTGCAAGGAACCTCTGCAAAAAAAATCTCTTGCACAAGCTAGCTAAGCAAGCTCTCGAGTGTGATTATTTTCTTTGCTAACTATAACCCACTCTCGAGTTGTGCTTGTCTTTTTGTTGTCTTCACCATGAATTTAGGGAGGCGGCTTTCCAATGCGGTGAAGAAGATCACGGGAAGGAGCTCACGCAGCTCTCATTCCCGTGATAGCACAAGCATGCAACTCTCCACCGACCGCGAAGAAAGCCCGATGCATGAAGGAGAGATGCACACGGCGGAGTCACATGAGGAGCCGATGGACAACGGCATCAACAATACCATCAATGGCACCTCCAACATCAACAGTGGCAACAACAACAACAACAACAACAACAAGCACAAGCAGAAACAAATGCCCTGATAAGGAGGCAAACTGAGCAACAGATGGCCTATTGGCGGTCTTTGGGGTACAACCCCGACCCATAGGTATCAAAGCTAGCTTGGGGGAGGACCCCCACTTCTGAGGTGACTTACACTTGCATTGCAAATTTTCAAAAACATTCTTTTCAATTCTGCATGGCATATTTAATTTCAAGTAAAAAAATCCAAAAAAACTGAATATGCTAAAAACACAAAAAAATATATTTCCACTCCAATCTATGTGATGTAAAATGTGCTTGATATTTTCCTTGTTGAAATGATAAATAGTTGCTCTGTCTTATAATTCACATGTGCCTAGTTTATAATTTAGTTTTCCCTGAAATCTAAGTTTATTGGCTTTAAAAAGTTCATCCTAGAAATTTGGAAACTAAGTGGGTTGCATAGAGCTTAATCTAGTCTAAGTTGATATAAAGCTATGGTATGACTTAGGGTTTGCTATAAACTTGCTCTATGAAAAGCTTCAAATACCGGAGTTAAAAAATATCCAAACAATAAAATCAAAGTTCTTTTGATATGATCTAAGTAGATTGCTTTGTTATGCACCCATGATCGGATCCACTTACACGTATAAAAGTTTTTGCTCTTCATGTATGATTCTCTCTTAGAAGTCAGAAAAGAGTGTGGGCTATATGAATAAAAGATGCCATGCCAAAGAAGCATGAGCCAATAAAAGATGCCATATCAAAAAGGTATATGCCAAAATGAAAGAAAAAATAGAGTAAAACAAGGGGTGCAAAGACACCCGCCTGAGAGAAAAAAAAATGGGTACAAAAAGAAAGTATCCGCCAGAGAGATAGTCCACACTTCTTAGAAAGACAAAAGAGAGAGAGAGTCATGCATAAGAGTTTGAAAAGATAAAAATGTTTATCACACTTGCACATTCCGATCAAAGTGTATAGCTTAGTAATTGGCTATGATCCTATCATTTGAATTTTGCTCTCATTACAAATTTTCAAAAAAAATTTAAAAACTCCGGGAATAAAAGCAATTCAAAGAGTAAGTTTTATGTGGATTCTGGGTTTACCTATCTTGCTAAATACCAACCTAAGACATGATATAGCTAGAAGCCCCACAAGTAACAAGTGTAAAAGGATGAATAAAAAATGCCAATTTATTTAGATCAAAGATGAAAGCTTTGTTATAAGCCTGGCACTTGTGAAATATAATCGGCATAGAAGCAACTCCTGATCAACAACCAAGTTCTTAGCTTTTGCTCGAGGACGAGCAAAGGATAAGCTTGGGGGAGTTTGTTGGCGATCGTTATCGACAATCTTATACCGCCAACTGTGCTCTAGAAAGGGGATAACTAGCATGCTTTACACACATATACATTTACTATTGACCTATTTCCACTTGTATTGGAGAAATATTGTTCTGCAGGAAATATTTATTGAAACAGTGGAAAAGGTCAAGAAAATACGCTTTTTGACAAGGCGTATTCTACAAAATAAAGCAAAGCCCAATCCAAAAGACAAACCAGGACCAACCACCACCACAGGAGGCATCCAGGGCCAGCCCACAGCCCACTGGCCAAAGGCAGTGCCGAGGGGGGCTGCCCCTGGTACGGGCGCACCAGGGTGCGGCCGCACCCCTGCTGCTTCCAAACGGGCCCAACTTCGGATGGCGGTTCACTTGGTCGGTTGCAAAGGCGGTGCACCCAGGCATTTAGTCCCTCGGCCTCCAAACCAACCTACACACTAGTATAAAAGGAAGGGAGAGGCCCCCATTCTCACACACACCACACCTTGGAGCCATTCTCCCTCTCTACTCTTTAGGCTTAGCTATTTTTATCTTTTATCTTTAGTAGTGGAACTAGGCCAAGCCTTGTAATTGGAGAGCAAGGGCACTTGGAGATTTGGTATGATTTATATATTGTTCTTCATTCTAATTCATATCATGTTCTTCATTTTTGTTCTTGTTCTTATTCTATCAATTTGGTTATGAACTAGAGCTAGATTATTATGTTACTAGTTTAGCATATGATCTTGTTTGTTCTATCGTTCATACCATGCACAAGGCTAAGAGCTATCTTGTCCATAGGGATAAGAATATCATGTTCTAGGGTTCATACCTTAGTTAGCTAGTTAGAGTGGAGTGAAGAGGGGTGTGAGGGAGAGTTGGGGAAGAACCATCTTTTTTGGTCTTCCCCCACTTGTCCCTCAATGAGCATGTTCTTGGTACCTTAACGGGATCTTGACCAAGTAGGTGTTCATGGTTGTTATGGTTTTCTCTGTCTTTTGATTAGATGAGCTTTATCTAAGCTTGATTGTGGGTTCGTTGTTCGTCGCTTGGATGAGTAACGGATGCTCTAGTAGAGGGTCCCTGATAAAGACGGATCGCCCTGATCGACGCTAGAGTAGTAGACGATAGCGTAGACGTGGTGTCTAAGTTAGAGACTACCTTCGTTTGCCTCACACTCCACGGATGAGGGGGAGGCGGTAGGTGGTGACAGCCCTATCCGTCCCTTGTAATCCCCCATGTTCGGGTGTGGCGTAGAGCTGTAGGCCGGCAACGCTTGGCAGACCAAGTGTTATCCGGTGCCCGAAGTGACCAAATGGAAGTATTGCTTGTTTAACCTTTAGACTATGAAGCCATAGGAATCCATCTCTAACTTCATCACTCTACCCTTGTGTACCTTAGGATGGCAGCTCCAGTTTAGGTTCTTTCTTTCTTTCTTTCTTCTTTATTCCTGAGATTGGTTTCCGTGTGTGTGTCACACTATCCAAATATCTATCATGGTTTACCCCTGCTATGAACTTTGGTTTACTATACAATATGTTATCTTGTTCATGTATTCAATAGAGTCTTTTATACCTGAGCCTTCCTTTGGGATAAATATAAATATGACACCCGGAATAGTCACGGGTGAAATGCTACAACGGTAATTCCGTGCGCTTGCAGATTTGTTCTGTAATCGTTAAGAACTACCATTGAGACATTTCTTGGTTTCATTGCTAAGGATGCAATCCCAGTAATAATGCTAAGAATGCCCATAAGCATTCCTGTCACTGTTGCTGAGAATGTAAATCTAGTGATGACGCTAAGAAACGCCAACAGTAAATCAAACCGAATTTTGAACATTGACAACCCCTTGAACCATAGCATTAGTTAGAGGAACATCGGTCCTATTGTTTTCAACCAACGAAGGGGCCGATGACAATCTACTAGCTGCTGCATGATTGCTTTGATTAGAAAAATAATTCAATGGCATACCAAATTGGGGCTGCAGAACACCCGATTGATCATAATCGGTTGTCCGTCCTTCTAACTTATCCATACGATCACTAAGTACGATAGCAAGATGTTGAATACTATTGTTATATAATTTTCTTTCATTTACTAACATCTGAGCAAAATTAGCATGAGTAGGATATGGATCATCATAGATAGGAGGACTATTAGTTACCTTGGTTGCCGGAGCAACCGTTGTAGCGGGTGCAGCGAAAGCGTTTGGTGTAGCCATTGATGTAGAAGGTACCAATCCAGCGTAGTTGGGTTCTTTGTATTGAGTAACCTTGTCATGCCGATCTACAGTACAACTTTCTAAGAATGCTTTGAGAACGGTGTTGAACTTGGCCTTAACTTGCTTCTTCAGCTCCTCGGGAAGATCATCAATGGTGGTGGGATGTTGGATGTTGCATACATCAAATTTGATAGGTCACCATCCCCTCCATTGTCTCCTATGTCTCTGATATCAGGCATGATATGTGCTGGAATTGAAGAAAAGATCGGTTATTAGCAAACAACCGAACCAATCCTTCCCTAGCGGAGTCGCCAAAAAGTGTGTTGACACTAGAATTAATCTAGACAACACACTAGCAGGGGCTAGCATGCCCAAGAGGTTGCAAACCAACCTAGAACACAGCAAGAACTCATCGGAATTGATCGAACCGATCTAGAGACTGGTAGGACCGATTTAGTTCACGTTTTTCGTCGGCGAGGCTCTGGAACACCCCTCGGGAAGACCCGTCGGAGGGATGCACGCGAAGGTTCTCCTAGGACCAGCAAGGCCGCCTAGGATGCCGCTGAAACTCGTCGAGAGTCGCAACGAACAGCAAGGTAGAGGTGAAACCACCAAAACCCTAGTTGTGGAGGTGTTTTTGACAATTGGATAGATGGGAACTCAATCGGCCGTAATCTCCTCGTTTATATAGGACGAGGTGGTCTTATCCCAGTAGAAAACATGTCCATAATACGTCCTCCAAGTTTTCATACACGAAAATAGATCAAGTTCCGAGATAGAGAAGAATTCTCCTCGGAATACAGGTAAACCGGCTTAGCCGGCTCCCAACCCGTCTAAGCCGGTTTTCACGGGGGTGAGCGGGTGCTCAGCCGGCCACCACATCACCAAAGTGGTGACCCGGCTTAGCCGGTTCGGCCACCCGGCTAAGCCGGTTGAGGCCAGGGCCACCCACAAACCGGCTAAGCCGGCTGGGCAACCCGGCCTAGCCGGCTGGGGCTTAGGCCGTGCCTGGCCAAGCCATGAACCGGCTAAGCCGGCTAGGTGACCCGGCTAGACCGCTTTGCCCTGGCTCGCCGTGGCTTGCCGTCTTCTCATGCGATCCCTCACTGTTTCGTCACACCGTTTGGCCACCAACACAGTTGTCATGTGCACAACTTGTTGGAGATGCCCATAATTCACCTTGGGACGAATTTGGGTGTCAACATAATCCTTAAAGAGATGTTGTCTAGCACCGAAAGTATAGCGTCGTTAAATCTTGTAATAAATCCAAAAAGATGCGAGCACTCATACCAAATCGAAAACTTAAATCTAAATGAACAGGTTCTACAGCAGAAAACCCAACTAACACAACAGAAAACCCAACTAAGTTATCTACAATCAATTCGCAACATTTATACAATTGTTGGAATGCTATAGTATCGACTATCTTTTCTTAGGAACTCCTATGGGACGTAGTCAATTAATGGGACTAATATTGGCTCCCGTCTTCTGGCATCATGTAGAACCACTTTACGTGAACGAGTTCTTGGCCCTATATTTTTGGCAGTAATGTAGAACTAACTTTACGTGAGCTACTATGATGGAGTACGATTGCAAACAAAAAAAATTGTAGGGGGTCGTTCGTTTCATCTTCGGATAGCGAAAAGCTTGTAAATTATACTAATAATTAAATAACTTGTGAAAAGTTTCATCGCATGGATTCCGGATATATAAGAATCTAAGTGTTGTTTAGCAACATAGATTGCATGAAAAGTTGGATTATTAGAAAATGGTTTTTCTATTGTTAAAGTTGCTTGGAAAAGCTAACTCTTCACTTCGCTTTCGATTGTAAAGGATATAGGTCCTAAGTTTCCGCCGTTTTTTGGTCTTGCAAGTATCCACACCTTGTAATACACATATGAGTCTTCCTTTAGAAATAGTGATCATGCATATTTGCACATTCTTCTTGTAATAACTTTTCACCTAAACGACCTCGCTAGAGGCAAAGAAATGTCAGATCCTAATTAAATTGACACTACCGGAGACGGCTGCTTTGCCGAGGGCAAAATAGTTTGTCGAGAGCATTCCTTCGGGCACTCGGCAAAGGTGTTCTTTGCCGAGGTCCACCTAGAAGGACGCCCGGCAAAGTAAGACGCCCGGCAAAGCATCCTTTGCTGACGGCCAGGCCCTCGGCATACTAAAACCGTCGACAAAAATCTCCTTGTCGAGGGTCGGGCTCTCGGCAAAGGGAGGCCATCGGCAAAGATTGCCGACGTGACGGCGGCCGCATTCCGTTAGGCTTTGCCGAGGGCCCCGCCGTCTGGCTCTCGGCAAAGGTTTTTGTAATTTTTTTCAAAATTCGTTGCCGAGCGCCAACTGGGATGGCTCAGGAGCTGCAGGAGCTAGCGGCGAGGACCGAGCTGGCCGAGCGGGAAAGACAGGCCGAGCGGGAAAGGCAGGGCAAGCAGTTGGCGGAGATTACGGCGTTTCTACAGAGCTTTGGGTCCGTGAACAGTGTACTTGTGCCGCAGTTCGCTCCACCGCCGCCAGTTATAACTAGTCCTGTGAGTATGAAACCAAATTGCTTCAACTAGTGGTTTCATTAGATGACCACTAACACATGCAATCTCTTTTCCTTTATGCAGCCTCCATCGACGGGTTCGAATAACCCAAATCAGGCGTCAGTAGGTGATGGCGCTTTTCCTTCACGGGGGCACTCAGTTTCCTCCCCACCTTTAGTTTCTATCTCTTTCTCACCGCTTCATGGACATGTGATGCACTATGATCGATTATCGACTTGTTTCGATGGACACTAGACCTATTATGTTTGTGATGTCGTGTATGTGAGATATAGTGTGATCGACATGTAATATATATGTGGTATTGCCTTTGTGATAAGATGGATGTGATGTGATATATTTGTGGTATATTGTGTTTGTGATGTCATAGATGTGGTATATATCTTTTATATGCTGTGTTTGTAAACAAAAAAAATAAAAAAATAAAAAAATAAAAAATTGCCTCTTTGCCGAGTGCCCTGGCCCTGTCACTCGGCAAAGCTGGGAATTCTGCATGCAAATTCCAGCAGATATCCCGGCTTTGCCGAGTGCCAGGGCGGGCACTCGCAAAAACACTACTACAGAACAGGCCTTTGATGAATGCACAAATTCAGCTTTAGTCTCGGTATTTTTTTTGCGTCCGGGACTAAAGATTTTTAGTCCCGGTTGGTAATACCAACCGGGACTAAAGGTCAATCTTTAATCCCGGTTGGTGTTACCAACCCAGACTAAAGGTCCTCAACTTTTAGTCTCGGTTGGTAATACCAACCGGGACTAAAAAGTAGACCCTTTAGTCCCAGTTTGGGACATGAACCCGGACTAAAGGGACCTTTAGTCCCGGTTTGTGTCTCAAACCGGGACTAAAGGTGCTTCCAAAGTGAATCTAAAAGGATAGTGTATCTCTTACATGTCACATGCGCGGTGGGGTTCGGATGGTCGGTCAAGTGCAAGCTAGGACCCGGGCGGAGGGTCTGAGTTCGAATCCTACCTCCGCATCATTTTTTTTGTTAAACGACCTTTAGTCCCGGTTCTAGGAACCGGGACTAAAAAATCGGGACTTTTAGTCCCGATTTCCTAGTCCCGATTCTAGAACCGGGACTAAAGCCCCTTGAGCACCGGGGGCTAAATGCCCTTTCTGTAGTAGTGAAAGAAATTCCAAAAAAAAATCTTTGCCGACGGCCACACCGAGTTGGCCCTCGGCAAAGAAATTCAAAATAAAAAATAAAAAACTTTGCCGGGCGGCCGAGGCAAGAGGCTCTCGGCAAAGAGATAACGAAAAAAAAAACTTTGTCGACGGCCTCGCGGAGGAGGCCCTCGGCAAAGAAATTAACCAAAAAAAATTCAAAAAATCTTTGCCGAGGGCCTAACGCGTGGCTCTCGGCAAAGCAAACGCTAACGGAGCAAGCGCCGTCACGGTCACTTTTCTTTGCCAAGGGTCGTGTTTGCCCTCCGTAAAGTCTTTGCCGAGGGCCCGATAAAAGGCTCTCGGCAAAGTCGTCTTTGCCGATGTTTTTTTTGCCGGAGGATCTTTGCCGAGCGTGACCCTCGGCAAAGGCTTTGCCGAGGGCAAAGCAACCTTTGCCGAGGGCTTTTGGCCGTCGGCAAAGCGCCTGAACCCAGTAGTGTGAGTTGAAGAATTAAGGAAAGCCGTAAGTTACATGAAATTTTGAATTTGGTTTTTTCCAGGTGAAGAAGGAGACTTGGAGAAGTACGGTGAGTTAAAATAAAATGGTGAATAAATGAACATAAAATTCTCTAGGTGGTTGCTTGATAAAGTGGTAATTAAACAAATATAAAATTCTTCGGGCTCTGTTCGACAGGATAGGACATATATGTCAACTAATAAATTAAAATAAGTTAAAATGACTGTTTTTTAAAAAAGATGCGCATCATATATTGGCTGATCTATAATAAAGGAACAAAACAATTATTTGCAAAGCGTGATCCAAGAAAGATGCCGCACGGTTCATCCCTCTCGGTCCAGCAGGTGCATGCATGCAATGTGGGGCTCGGGCGGACCTTCCATAAAGCAGGCCATTTCCATTCGTAACATCGTCCCAGCTGCACCGGATCACCAATCACATCACCCGCCCCGGCTGTCCGCCATCACCAGCGAGCTGTCAGCCTCAGACGCACACGCGTACTACTACGTGCTCCCCGAGAGAGCGGGGCCCTAGACGACGATGACGATTCGTACACTGCCGGGCCGGCGTCACACGTGTATACCGAGTACGTGTCGCGGCGGCGCTGGGCAGGTCGCATCTCGGAGCTTCGTCTTGTCCGCGTCAGTCTCTGTGCCTGCTCGTCTCCTCGGGTCACTCCTCGCTCGATACATTCGTCTGTTCGATACATTCGTCTGTTCAGGGCTTTGCTCGCCTGGGAGCTGCATTGCTGCATGCTCATCCAACTAAAGTGCGAAGCATAATGCAGATTCGATTCGTACAATTATTGTAAAAGTTGAAAGTGGATCCTAGTCACAGATCATGAGACGGCCATTTCAGGTGCAAGGACATAATAGTACATGTGCAAAAGAGAATCAGAGCTGGCCACCAATTTCTGGAAATTTCCGAACGAGTTGCGTGAAATCTCTCCTTATCGGAGCAGCTCCCTTGGAGCTTTTCATACCATATATATGTATGTAAGGTTATAATGGTACGGTGCCTATAAGAAACTAACTTATACAGTAAGCTTGCATTTCTTCAAGTTGAGTTCAAATTCCTTCGGGAACTTTTCTAGTGGCGTTGAAAATTTCAAACCTCCAGATCTAACACATCTGTTTAGAGTCAAGTCTACTTCCATTTTTAACCTCCAAACTATTACTATGACTCATTTTGGTACTCTAAACTCATAAAAATATATTGTATACGTCTGTATTCTAAGCCCTTACACCATTCAAAGGTAGTTTTTTTTTAATCTGACATGGCACTATATATATAGTGGTTTTGACACACCAATTTTAACACATTTAGGGTTCTTTTATTGGTCCCAAGACACAAGATGTAACAGAACCGCCCAATTTATAAAAGCATAAGTGCAAAAACCACTCGCTAAGCAAGCGATTAGCCACTTAAGCCCTTATAAACCCGGTAGTCTGGAAATCTCGAAGGATTTCAAACCAAACATCATCAACCAAGATCGTACAGAGTTTAGCGTCACCATTCATATGTTACAACATTTCACAAATAGTTCGATAATATCAAAGTGCGACATAAAAGTTATTACAAACCGAGTTCTCAAATAAGTAGCGGAAAGCAAGTAGTTTTTAAAGCTCAACCCACACACACTTAAAGTTTTAATGCAGTGCCAGCTCATCGTCAATCCAACAAAAGCAAGTGGGGAGGATAATAAGGATGACCATGCCCTCTGGTCCTTTAATCCACTGGATAATAGTAGGTCTCACAATACCCGTGGAAGGTATGGCCATCTGCACAAACAACAAGCAGGAAAAACCCTGAGTACGAGAAGGTACTCAGCTAGACTTACTCGTCTGACTCAAATAAAAGACTCCAAGGAGTATGGCAGGCTTTCTCAGGGGATAGCTCGACTCATTTTGCGGAAAAGCAGTGTAACCATTTTATAGTGACAGCTCAGCTTAATCATTTCTATTCATGCTAGGTGAGAACCTATACTATACATCATTATAGTTTATTAATCATGATTAAGCAATTAATAGTAACCATGATCATTATAGCTTAACTCATCATCAATCATTCCATAATCATTACTACGATGTCGTAACTCAAGTCAAGTGTTCACTGTCCAGGAACGATGGCGATTCGAATCGATTACTACTGAGCTCAGGGGGTATTCCTCACACAAACCACACTCACCCGTCGGTGAGCTACAGATCACCGTGGCACGTATCCGGGAATCGCGGTTCGACAGGATCCACCGTACCCGGGTGCCGCCCGACTGCCTTAGCCAGCATCGCTGGACCTCGGACTTACTCTTCGCGCACCTGTGGTCCCCCATCCATCTCTGATACGGTGCGAAAGGATCGATTCCAGCCTAGATAGTGTTAGGCTTCGCGGTCGGAAGTGCTTATCCGGCCAGCTAAGTGTGAGGCATGCATTCAACATGACTCGAGGGACGCACAACAGCACGGTCCTTAATCGACACAGACGGAATCACTATGGTTCAAAACCCCGTAAGACTCCGTCTGGTCTCCAATTATCACAACCTTTCCATAATTCATGATGATATAACATAAAGCTTTAACCACATAGGAAACCATCAATCCTATAGGTGACAGGAAATCATCTGAATACTACCGTCTAAGCAAGGTAAGCAAATTAACTCGTCCTAGACTAGCAGGGTGATCAAGACAGGATAATCAAAGGTAGACAAGGATATAATGCATCAACGGTTAACTCCTATACTTAATGCATCAAACATAAAGCAATATTAGAGTGTTAGAAAACATAGATGAGAAAATGCTCCGGGGCTTGCCTTGCTCAAAGTCGCTAGCGCGGTGATCAGGGCACTCTGGCAGGTCTCCCTCTTCCTCTCCTACTGGGACCTCCTGCTGCTGGTCCTCCTGCGGGTTCTCCTCGAACTCCAAAGACTGGGGGTCCTCCTGCGAACCTCAGTATGATGCGATGCACATGCATAAGTATAGTGAATGCATATACGTATGATGCTCATGGATGCGAATGAATAACATTTCATTTGACAGAGTAGGTGCATATCTCCTCTCTACTACACTCTACTTCACTTTACTGAGTATGTGCATATCTCTTCTCTAACTACTCAGAGAAGAGCATAAAGAAAGGTGGATGGGTGAGTACACACACACAAGTGACATTAAGCTAATTTATGCAAACTGAATATATCAATCAAGGCACTGCATAATTATGACCAATAAGTAATACATGCAGAAAAGTACTCAAAAGTATTAACAAGGCACATAAGAACAATTAATCCAAAGCCTTATCATTTCATGTATAAACAAAAACTTGAACTGTGACCTCTATATAAATAGTCTAGAAAAATCTACAAAAATTACAGTAGCTACATCATGCCAACAGAGATCTAAGATAAAAATTTCATCATATTTCACTGAGTAAACTAGCCTACACAAAAATAACAAGCAACAGGACAGAAATACACATTTAATTACTTTGTACAGTGAAAAGTATCAAACAATAGATTTAACATTTTTCTTGGATACTTCTTAGCACAAGAGCAGTCACCAAAAATTCCCAGGTCATAATTCCTCATAATTTATTTACTTAAAATCATTAAAGAAAATAGCCTAAAATGCATTTAAATCATATCTCAATATTTTTACACAGGAACTGCATGGTATTTATTTTTCCCAGAAAGTACATCACATAACAGGTCTAGCAAAATAGGAATCATATTTTTTTGAGCAATATACAATTTACCATGCATTTTAACAGATTTCAGCATTTATAGCAATTAAATAAATCTGTACAGAAAAATATCACCAAAAATGGATTCCATATTTTTCACAGATAGATCTATTCATGAGAAACCTAACAAAACTTATTTCACCAAATCTGGATCACATTTGTGCCACATATGAATTTTAGAAGAATTAAAAACATCTCTAAAAATTTATTTTTCAAATAAAACCAAATCCTAGTGACTGACGGCTGGGCCCCGGAGGTCAAACTGACCCCACCAGTCATAGGGACAGAAGCAGGGTCGGCGCTTTGACCGGCGATAGCTCGGCGCCGACGAACTTTTCCGGCGGACGGACCACTACCAATCGATTCCTCTCGTCGAGACGCATCCATCGGGATAGGTCACCGAATGATTTTCGCAACTTAGCAAGGGTGGCTGCGAGAGGGGCGGCTCGGCAACGGACGCCTGACGACGGGCGGCGGCCAAGGCTGAGGCGCCATGCAGGCGCTGGCTTCGGTGGCACAGGAGAACTCCGGCGGAGCTCCGTGAGCCCTATGCGGCACTCTAGGTTAGGGTTTGGGGTCTGACGGAGCGGCGGCTGCGCGTGGCCGCGCGCAGCAAATGCGGGCATGGCGTGCTTGCTCTGGAGCACGGCAATGGCAAAGCCGTTCTGGCGAGGTGGCTGCGGTAGCGACCTAACGAAAACCGAGGCTCAGTTCTACATCCCACGACGAACACTAGACGAGAGAGGGATGGAAGGAAGAGAGAGCCAAATCACGACGGTCGCGCACGAGCTCCAGCTCGGCGTTCATGGCGGCCATGGTGGCGGCACCGGCCCGAGGGCCCTCACCTGTGGATGACGGGCGGAGCAGCTAGGGCGGGCTGCGGCGCGGGTCGTGGGCGGAGCTGTGTGCAACAGAATCGAAGAGTGGCGCGGTGGTGTGCTCAAATTTCAGCCTGCAACGACGAACTGCCCGCTGCTGCTGCTGCTGTTGCTGTTCGTGGCCGGGAGAAAATCCGCGAGAGAGAGCAGCGAGGAAGGAGATGAAATGGGAGCGCTGTGGGGGAAGGCAGCGCTTGGTAGGCGAGGTAATGGCCGGCCCGGTGAGTGCGCCACCGCCCGGCGCGCGGTGGGCCGGCTGCCACGCGGGCGCGACGGCACGGCGGGGGGGCGCGCCCGGCAGAGACGGGCCGGTGGGCCGTTTTGGTCCGTCAACGGCCTGCCGGTTCGCAGATGAGATTTTCTCTCTTTTTTTAAAATTTAAATTAAACCAAGACAAAATCATCATTTTGAGCAATTTACAAGTATTTTCAAGACAAGTGCCCAAAACAAAAGTTGTAGAGAATTTAAAACTGAACACTTTTTTATTTTGAGGTCAAGCCCAAATTCCAAATAAATCTTGAGCTATAAATTCAATTTGGAAAAAGGCTTTTAAAAAGGGATTTTCAAACTCCTTTTAATTTGCTCCAAAATTCCAATTTCTTTTGCAATAAAATTCTGTTAAATTTTTTTCAAAATGTTGGCACATGGATCCAAACTTGGTCAATCATTAGCGTAAAGGTTAAATGCACTAATTTAACAATCAAGCAAGCAATTATAGATTAATTGCACAACACATGAAATGATAGCATGCAAGCTAGGGTTTTGACTTGATGATGCTTATGCCATGCTAATGAATGATTAAGAGTTAATTAGTGATGGCCTAATGCATGTTTAACACCTAGGGTGTTACACAAGAGAACGCTCATATAACTCAAGTTGGTAGCACTCATTAGCACCTCCACCGTCCCTCAGTCGATGCATCTTATCACACTCCTTGCACTTCCACTTCCACGCTCAAACTCCATTGGCATGTCGGGGTAACGACAGTTGCCACGTCTATAGGAGAGCGCCACGTGTGTGACTCATTGCGAGTAAGCAAACAATAAGTAGGCGCTAACGTAAGGACAGTTTCGAACAAGAAACTGTTCCGCCGCCTAGGCTCCGATGTCGTCATATATAGAGAAGTTCATCACTTTGTACAATGCTGGAAAAGGTTAAAAACACATAATCTTGTAGGTGCCTTGAGCTTTGCCCGAGCTGCATTTGAGCACTGCGTCTGCTATTGTTGGCGAATACTTTGCCACCGAGGTAGCTTTGGACTTTTCTCCGGCAGATGCTACCATGAGGGCTCGCATTAATCTCTCATTCAGTGGATGCTTTACCGCCATTGCTACTGGATGCTCGTCTTGTCTTATTTGGGTGGATGATTTAACACCATGGTTATATCTGCTCTATAGACAATCATTGCGCTGATGTATCTTTTTTCTCAGATGTTTATTAGTTGATTAAGGTTTTAGGCTAGATGTCCCTCTCCCTTGTTGCTTGCTAAAGGGCTCTCTTATAGTTTTGTTTTGTAATTTTTTTATCTTTTAACGAAATATGTGCTAAGGCATTGTAACTGTGTGGCGGAGAGAGTGGTTGGGCTGACAGCGACGACGGCGAGGGAGGGAGGCGGTGCGGCAATGTTGGCGGTGCGGGCGGTGGCGTGGGGGGCGGTAGGTCGGGGCGTGGGGTAGGGAGGGAGGCAGTGCGTAGAGACGGGAGAGAGAGAGGGGAGATAGAGAGCTTTTGTCTCATACTTTTCTTGATTGATTTGGTTATATGCTTCTAGTATTTATAGTCAGAATCGAACTTAACCTACAAGCAAGACAGAGGAGTCAATATCAAACATGGATTTCTCCTTCCATACTTATCTTTTAACTTCCATCTAATAACTTATTTATTCCTAAATGATAAATACTTAAATGGTAACCGATGAAGACATAAAAGGAAGGCAGCGGCAGGGGTAATCGCCCTGCGCTCGCCCCCCTCCTCAGGCCGCAGGGCAGTGCCCCCGGGGTCTCTTTTCGGTCCGTTGTTGCTGTTGGCAGTCACCGGTCCATGTTGAACATGTGACAGGAGGCTCGTCGTGGGTGGCTAATGTGACCATGAGAGTTATTGGAGGAAATTGAACTTGCAAAAACAATGTAAGATTAGGTTTCCGAAAGATATGTTTACTATTTACCCAATATAATATGCCAATATAGATTGTGAATATCCTCACATGGTCGCGCCACGAAGTGCCAAGTTAGCACTTGAGACTTCTACTCCATCGAAGCGTGGAAAATGTTTGTTCTGCATATGCAAGCATAGAGAAAAATATACTATATTTTTTCCCGCAATAATGTAACTGAATTGGAAGAAACACAAAGCATATCCCTTGACAAGTTGTAGAGGAAAATCTCAAATCAATTAGCTTATGAATAGAGAACAATATCCAACAATTTTTTTTTTTTTTGCCCAATAATGTAAGTAGGAAGAAACACAAAGCGTATCCTTTGACAAGTTGTAGTGGAAAATCTCAAATCAATCAACTTATGAAAAAACATTTGGACACATGATACAACTTCATATAATTAAATAAAATATTAAAACCTATGCTTATTATGATACAAGATACTCTCTCCGTTCTAATTTATAGGCTGTTTTGACATTTCTACATATATAACTTTTATTAAGTATTGAGACATATACTAAAAAAAGAAAAAAGAACCTACACTTTAAGACAGATGGTGGTAACTTACATCCACTAGTTCAAAATTAACTGTACAAGACTAAAGATAGACAAACCTATAACTTTGCCGCGAAAACCCTATAAAGTAATAGCTTACTGAAATTGTTCACACACTGCATATATGTTGCAGGAAAAAGCGTCTTCATCCTTGCAAGTGGAAAGCATCTTCATCATCTCAAGTGCAGAAAAAAAAATCCAGAAGCATAGAACAAGTAACATCCAGAATCATAAGTAGCTAAGCACCCATACATCATAACTACACAGTGCAAGGAAGTTCCTGAACAGAATAATAGCAGTAGCATTACCATCTCTTGATGAGATTCACACTAAACTGAAAAATCTGAGGCTTCAAAGTAGCTGCAGATTTGAAAATTTAGAAACATTCATGGCAGCAAGTTGCTCAGCCATGCATATAACACATAGGGATGAGATTCACACTTAACTGAAAATTCTGAAACTTCATTGTAACTGAAAAAGTTGCAGGTCAAGGCAAGCAGGCTTAGTACAACAAAGATATATGCAGGCTTACTGGCTTAGTACAGAAACATGTAGGCTCAAAAGTGATGGCTGAAGCTCAAGCACACAAATGCTCGCACATGGATGACTTCAAAATGGCATGCATATGTGCCAAGGTGAAGTTTGTTAGGCATGTGTCCAACATATTTATAGTTTAACTACAATTGGACTTACTGGGTTGCACTAGGTTAGCCTCTAAACTAGGAGCCATAAATATGTCAATCTCTGTTGTAACTATGAGATAACGGATGGTGGAGCCATGTATGCGCCCGAATACTGAATATGGTTGTTGTTTATGGAAATAATTACCCATAGTTATACCATGAGATTGTAGTTAGTTGACCAAACCTCGTGAAAAACTCTTTCTTTTATGATGCTTATACTTAATATTTCCACGTTCTTTGGTTAGTACATTCATTAGGGTCTGCATTTAATAATGCACTCATTGTTTGTATACTCGAGTGGGATCAGTGGATGGGCAATAGATTCAAGGGCCGAGTATGATGTATTATGCAAATATCAGATAAGATGGTGCATGCGGAATTCGTTCTTCAAATTAGATGAAATAACCTTATTTATCATACTGTATTAAGTATTAGCTTCTAAGGAATGAGATAATAATAAATTACTCATTTTATTTTATAAACCAAACAAAAAAGGTGAGGACTGAGAGTAATTCCTCAAACCAAACCCCCTATAGAATTCGATAGCACATTGAGACTTTGGGGGCCTCCAGGTCTGAGCTGAGTGGTGGGTTCAGACCAACGCCAAGGCCGAGGATACTTGATATTCATCTATATATGCATTGTAGCACAGAAACCCACGATAGTTAAAAAGATATATACTAATTTGATTTTCTATAAAATTTTTATAAATAATGGACAATCACAGTAATTTTCTGTGTTAGCTGTTCCTTATCCTGTGCGCCCCCCCCCCCCCCCCCCCCCCCCCCCCCCAAAAAAAAAAAAGGAAACTCTTCATGAAACTGTCGTTAAAAGAGCCTCAGCTAGTTGCAAAGACACTGAAAAAAACCAGCCGTGTATGATTTGATCAACATGAAAAGGAATCAGATAATGATCCTCCAAGTAAAATTCTGAACCGGGTGCTATCAATTGTGTTTTGACTTTGACTTTTTCTGCCACAAATAGATGATGCATATGCAGGGGCAATGTATGTATAATAACTTTACCGTTGCCCTTTTTGTTTACTTTGCAATAGCTTACATTACGTGCTCTTGCCCTCTCAGTCAAAAAGTAGATTGCGCAGGAGCAGCCCTCGTTTACAAGATATAGGACCAGGTTCAAGAGTTTGGCGGCAAAGTTTCGACCCTGTTAGGAACATGGAAACTTCACAGAATATTAGAAATGATATTTAAACTAAGTTCATTTAAGACTGAAAAAAAATTTTGTACATTCCAAATAGGTCATTCACCTGCAAGGTTGCATCTATGCTGGTAGTGAAACTCATTTTTGAATCATTATATCCTATCACCTCATTCTTCTATACAGAACTTGTTATAGATGTACTGGACCAAACGATGAGAGACTCAACTGTAACCAGACAAGATTAAAATTCTCTGTGGGTAATCTAGATTTGTCAGTGGAATCAGCACATTCTCTGGTTAAATCCTCTAGAAGTTAACAAGAAGTTGAAGTTTTCATGTTGCATGCATTTAGCTTCATTGGAATGACTTTTGTATGAATAAACGGCTGTGGGTTCAGGAAGTAAACACACAAATCTCGTCTTACCTATCAATCAGAATAAATAGGGAATAACACAAAACATCAAACGACTCAAACTGAAATTGTTATTGGAGGTTGACAACAAGCTGACAATAAACAATGTAAATTAGATTTCTGAAAGATCTCTTATTGTTCAGTGAATATAATATGGCAATATATATTGAGGATATGTTGATGCACACAGGACAGGCACCAGACCAGTATTTGTGTTTTCTACTTCATTGGAGTGGAAAATCTTTGTTCTGCAGCTGCAAGCAGAGAGAACAATATTTTTTTTTTAATAAGAATGCAGCAGAATCTGATGATATAAATATATCCATTAAGATGTGAGTTAGATGGACCCACTTCTCAATCCTGTTGACTATACCACATGTCCACATGGGTAGCATAGCTGTAAGCTGTTCGGCTGTAAATATCAGCAAAAACCAGGTCTTATTACATTATTCATCTCAAATATGAAATATGTCCAGAAACATTTGTCTTACTGAAAAGTCTTAAATGATTCGAGGTCAGCATCAGCCGTACAATTTTTTAGATCACTAACTAGCTCATCACAAGAACATTTGGGCACATACATATGACTCCACACTCCAGTTCTGTACTAGTACAGTTACAACACTGTTAGCAGTTATGAGTTATGACAGCTACTAATACTCCCCTAATATCTAAGTGGCACGTACACTGATACCACATGCTACAGTCACTTTCCACTGTAATGAGTTACAACAACTTGCATTTCCACTTATTGTGTCGGCAGTGGTGAAGAGTTCAACTGGAATGATGGCTGTAGTTTTGCAGGGAGCAGTCTGTAAAAGACCATCATCCTAAGGTCATGGCACAAGACTTGCGCAATCAGTAGAAATGTTAAACCCCAGTATAATGATGACCAAAACTTAAAGGTATTTGTCCTTGATTAGCTTCACTATCTCTTCGACTCTCTTAATGATTTTAGGATTCATCATGTCTCTTGCTTGCCCAAGGAGAGTGCCTTCTCTGCTGTTATAATATGCGTCAACTATAGCTCTTGCCCAAGTGTGCAACGCCTCTGGACTCCTACAGTCCGCCAGGCAACAAGCAACATTAAACAAAAGAAAGGGCAGACAAAATCATCACCAGAGCACAAATAATACTTACGTGTATAATGTATCAACATTGTCCCCTTGAAGTTCAGGACCAGGAGTAAAAGCATCATTAAGTGCACTTAACCGTTCTTCTGGATCATCTATCATTATAAGATGCTTCAATATTCTGATATCCTTCGGCATTTGTCTCTGGAGATTGGCCACCGCAGTCATATATAGGTGAAACATTATATCCTTTGCCTGTGACATGCATTGAAGATCAGGAAACACCCAAAGACAAAATTGGAGCACCAGAGCACAACTACAAGATGCCAAAAAATATAGAAATTCAAGCACATACATATGTGCTTGCTGAATACTATAATCATTCACCTCAGATTTTGTGATGTCAGTGCCCTTTGCAGCTGACCAAGCTTTTGAAAGCATCAACACTAATGCAGAGTCCAGTTCTCTCTTCTCAGCCAAGTCATCAATCTTTCTGCAAGCAGCGTCCACCGAAGGTGAATTAAGTATATCTTTTAACTTCAATTCTGCAGCATTCAAAGCTTCAAGACTCCCTGTTGTATCATCATGAGCTTGTAGAGCATCTACACAATCATTTCCAAGCTTTGCCAATTCTACAAGGATAAAAAGGTCCATGCTACAAAATATGAATCGGTAGAATCCAATTTGCCAAATGAAAAATGAAAATCTTTATCTTCAGATCAGGGATCAGCACTAATGCTGTCTGCATGTCTATAAACAAGTAATGAGATTCAAAATTCCACAACAATTCTTATTGCACAAAAGTAAATTTTCACAAGAATCATTCAAGAATTGAGAGAAAAGAGTTGGCCTTCATTATGACAATGCAGGTTAATAAAAAATACACTCAACAAACGAAACTGTATAGGGCCTCAAGAGTTGTACAATGGATATAGCTCTATTTTATTAATAGTATTGCAGTACACAAACTCACAAGAATCAATAAATATTAATTGTCATTATTCTGTCTATAATATTGCAGATAAGCAAACCAGTACATTTGTCCATTTGATATGTTTCTCTATTATAATTAATATGCCGTACTTTTTTTTTTTTTTTGGGAGGGGCAGGTTGGGGGGGGGGGGGGGTGGTGGACAAAATATCAAGAAAAAGGGTTCACACAAAGTGCAAAACAAAAGAGGAAATAACATAACAAGTTACAGACATCATAGCCCAGGACTCAAATGCCTCACCAGTTTGCTTTTCAGGTTCATCATGATAAGACTCTGCAACATAGTAAAGGTGGTTGAAGAATTCCACTGTGAAATCTTTACGCCGCTTAGCAACAATAGAAGCAAGTTCACCAGATGGTGTGGATTTTACTACTTCAAGAAGTTCATTATGCCTCTGTACATCCTCATCAATCTGAAAGAGGAGGGAAGCAAACTATATAAATATCTGTTATGAGGAATCCTAAATCAAATAATAAGTAAACTATGATGGGCGTCCTGCAGTGAACCAGTAAATGCATGACCTCTTTAAGTTTTCTACCAAGTCTGAGTAGATTGTGCTTCATCTCAGGGTTCAGCTCTGTATCTGCTTTTTCTTGGCAGCGTTTAAAGAAATGAGGCCTTATGTTGTCCCATTCCCTGCTAAAAGCTAGTAATTTTCTCCAATCCGTTGGTGTAGGTTTATCCACCAAGAATACGCCAATTAACTTATCGCATATTTTAATCATTTTGTCATTGTCTCTAGATTTTTGGCTCATCTTAACAACCCTTTCTGACTGATTATCTTCATGAGATGAAGCATCCATAGAACTATTCAGATATCCACTGCTTGATGGCGAGCTTTCTACATAATCATCAGAAACAGCTGCCACATCACCAAAGGCTGAGATAGAACAGAATAACTTGGGAAGACCAAGAAATAGACAACCTAAGATCAAGAAAAAAAGTATGCTGTTACAAAGAGAATAAACTTTTCAAGAATAGATAAAGCACAAGCAATAAGAAACCTCATGAGATAAATCTACTATATACACCCAAATACATATCACTGAAATACCATGCCTAGTAGCCAAGCATCTGACTAGAATAGTATCAAATACTGCTCCTACACATTAAAGAAGGTGATAGAGGTCAAAAGCAAAGAGGAATGCCTGAAGCATATGAAATGAACAAGCATTAGAAAAATGCTACTATAGAGACAGAAAGATAGTCAATACAAAACTTATCATGCATTTCTGAACTACAGACATGCTCAGTAGCACCTTTAGACTAATTAGTTGTTGTGTGTGCCAGGACTCAAGATGACGATGGCAAGGTAGGAACAGTGTTTTCTGTTAGAGCAGGGCATACTCTTCGTCCTATTGAATACAGCCTATGTTGTGTCCTTTTCTGTCTTGCTTCTTACCATAATCAATTGTTAAAATTTTAATGAAACTTTCGGAAAGAGCTGATGTCAAAACAAAACCTGATGGATTAACACCATATCAGAATTTGGAGATCATCGGCACCGGGCAAATGTCATTTTCTTTATGTGTCTGGTGGCTCACAATAAATGTTGGACGGTTGATAGAATTGAAGAGAGGTTTCCACACCCAATCCACAGCCCCTTCTGTAACCAGGAGCCTGAAACAATCGACCATTTGCTGGTTGGTTGTGTATTTTCCCAAGAATTCTGGTTCTTGTTGCTCCGAAGGGGTAGGTTGCCGAGCCTTTCACCGCAGTCTACAGTCCCATCCTTTGATGATTGGTGGTCTGATGCAAGTTCCAAGGTTGATGTGGAGGTTAGACAGGGACTCCATTCAAAGATCATCTTGGGAGCTTGGTCTTTTTGCAACAACCTCAACTAGTGTGTTTTTGATAGAGTATCCCTGTGCTTATCGTTCATCATGGTCAAGGTTAGAGATGAGTTGAAATTTTGGGGTTTAACTGGGGCATGTGGGTATTTACTACCTCACTGCCCTAGTACCTGAGGAAGTCTAGGTCAGATTTTTGGGGTTAATATAGGTCGGGGTTTCCTTCTTTCAGACTGGGCCGGACGGGGCGCAGTTCTCCTGAGTGTTCTAGGAAAAAAAAAACACCATACGAGCCTTGGCCTATGGGGAAAAAAGGATAAACAAGCACAATGCTTGACCCTAGTGGCCTGGTGTGTGGAAATCCACATATTCGCTTACTCACATGTCATGAATCTCTTGATTATGTTCAACCACTCTTTTTTTCATTATAAAAGGACCTGATATCAGAAGAAATCAACAACGATTGACAACATACTCCCTCTGTCCCAAAATTATTGACGTTCTGGGATCGGGACCTTTTACCAATGTATGAGATAAAAGACCCTGATACCCCTACGAAACAACAATCACCGGTGCTGAAAAGTTGACGTGACATGCGTATTCATTGTTTTGCTTGCATGCTGGCCGCGCTCTCTACTCAGCTCCACCAATTAAAATTCAGACTAGAGTACGGAAAGCACTGGGATGACAGATGCCTGATGCCTTGATTGGGCTAGAGCAGGACCGGTGTTCTAGGCTACAACGACAAGTATTCTGAGATAAGTTTTGAATGCTCAAACGACTTGTATTTTGGGATGGAGGGAGTATATCTTAATACGAACATTGTCAGGGATAATGGAGAAAAAAATTATGTCAAAAACTACACATCTTATCTTCCTCTTTTAGCATTACATATTGTTTATGTATTTGCACCACCAAAACACATTAAGAATAATATGAATCTAGTGCTTGGGCTGACCATAGCATAGGTGATAATTTTGCGTGAATACAAAGGCCCCGTTCTGGACTTTATTCAGCTCGCACAAATATGGCCCAAGTAGGTTACATGAGGCACTAGGTTGGCTAGTATAGATTAGGAAAGAGAAAGAATAATAAAAGTCAATCGAGTTAGAGTTTAAAAACTGAGATAGTGCCCCAACTCCCAAGTTATAGCCCTGTTGACTAAAAAGGACAGCCAGAAATGTGACAGAGAAAATCAAGTCAAGAATGAAAAGGAACCAATCCACTATTTTCCAACAATCCAATTGTTAGTTCCCAAACTGATCTAGTTTGCCTTCTCTAAATCCAGTACTCATTGAGCTGCCAGCCATGTGCACCTGTATGCAGGCAGCAGGCAATTCAACATCTAAACAATCACAACCTTTTGCAAACCCGATTTTGGTGGTTTCTCAATCTGCACACAGAGAATTCATTTCAGACAAATGACAGACTAAGAGTAGCTATTTTATTTATCATCGGCACTACTGTAGTTTTTTTATCCACAAACTCTCAGAATTCAGATGCAATTTGTCAAGCTCAACCAGGACAAATATATAAAGGCAGAGTTGTAATTTTGGTCTAGCCTAGCCCACCACAACTAATATACAAGAATTTTCCTTATTTTCTATCCGTTATCTCAACTGAACCACTCAATATAACCGGAAGAGGATCGAAGTAGCGTCCTTACCAGTGGGCGCCGAAATGACGGCGCCACGGGGGCGGAGGCGGCGGCTGCAGGAGAGGATGCTGGCGCGGGCACCAGGGGAGCTGAGGAGCGGGAGGCCCAGCCCGGCGGGCGACGGTGCGTGGCATGGGGAAGCGGAGGAGGTGGTGGGCATCGCCATGGCGAATTCGAGGATGAGGGCGGCTTCGTATCTTAGGGTTTAGGGGAAGAGCGGACTGCGGGCTGACGGCAGGCACGGCGTCCGCGTGGCGCTTGCTCGGCCGGCAGCCACGAAGGCGGATTTCGGCATGGGCGTCTTCTGACTGGGCAGACATTGTGGAGTATGTTTTTTTTATATATACGCATCGTGTAGTAATAATAATATAAAAAACATTCCAAAGAGAGGCGAGCCCGAAAGATGTTGTTTTCGTACTTCCACCGGTCACCGGAGTTCTGAGAGAACTTCATATATATATTTGGTTTTGATACTAAGAACAAAATTTGATGGTCTCATTCGTTCATGACTAAAATTTTTATAACCATTTGATTTGCTACCAAAGTTTACTAACAAGTAGCAAACCAAGTTGGCCTGTTTGTTTTCATGGTTCTTGCTGGCATGTTCAATGGGCTAGGCTCTGCCTAGCTCGAGCATGGCTCCAATAGTACAACCTCTTATGTTTGTTTGACTGGTCTATAAAAGTCTAGTTGAAAAGAAATCAGATTTGTTTGTTCGTGTAGATAGATACGGGTACTTTGCGTTACTAATCTGGTATGGTTACCACCATATAATCTCATTTCTCTCCTCATTATAAATTCATCAGGCACTTGATGGCGCGAAGCGGTGACGACGAAGCACAGTGCGACGGTCAAGGCAGCCGCAGTCCAGCGCATGTGCTCTTGCTCGACGCGGCGAGCACGACAACGGCAATCTAGCATGCGTACTCCCGCTCCATGAGACAGGCACAACAGCGGCGAGCACACCCCGCATGCTCCTACTCGGGGCAACATGCATGGCAGCATCCCACACGAGTGCCCTTGCTCTCACGCCCATGTCGGGAAGCTCCACGCGGGAGAGGTCTCGTCCACCAGCCATCGGAGGAGGTCGTGTCTATGTTGTCGGTTCATGCTGCCCGCAAGGTCGCATTTGCGCACCTAAGGAGGCCACATTCGCACACCGAGGGAGGTCGCATCCACATGTCGGTGGGCCCCTCGAATCGCAATGCCACCGCCGAGCCAGGGCTGGTCTAGAGTGAGTTGAGTAGTGCTCTAAAAACTTAAAACTTGATATAATGGATTAGCAAAGTGCATGTTTTATAGATTCCTACCTAACTTCCTTGGATCAAGTTAAATACCAAGTTTCCTAATAGTATATCGTTCCTATCACATCAACCCTGCGTAGTTGGAGCTAAAAGGAAAAGTATACCAAGAGCAAACCCCATATATCAATTCAACATGCAAACCCGCCTCCTCGAGGTCAAGCCCGCTTACATCTGATAGCTTTAATAGAACTAATACTACCCTCATAGACTAACACCAGTCTTTTCTGCGCACTTTGTCCTCACTCATATGCACTCGGGAACGAATTCTCGGTCGGTCACCCATCCTGAAATTGCTCCAAGTCAAGCACACTTAACTCTAGAGTTCTTTCGAGATGAGCTTCCAGAAAAGAAATTGCAACTTATTGGTATGAGTATCATATTAATCCTATTAAGCCCTGGGCCGGGGTGTTACACAACAAGAGCAAGAGCACCAAATCAATAACAACAAGGGACAAGACATAAGATTTAAACCAAGGTTTAGTGGAGCCACCAAGGCTTGTCTATGTCCTCAATGTTGAGGAAGTCACAAAGGCTTTAATCTCTTATAACCATATCCTCTTATCAAGTGAATCACAAAGTCGAACTTGAAGATCTTCACTAGTTTCTTTAGAGAAATGCAAACCTCCCAATGCTCACCACAATCGTTGAGAGCTCCTAGGCGATGCCTAACCGGCTAGGAGCCCAAGCTAGTAACTAACACAAATCTGATAGCTAGAGGATGAACCAAGTACTTAAGAGTTAGATCCCATTCTTAGAAGCTCTCTAACTCATCACTTCTAATCCTAATCTCACAAAGAATTTCATGAAGAATCAAAAGGGGAGGTTAGGGAGTGAAAGGTTCTTGTTTGATTTTGGTAATTAAGTGACAATCTAGGTGGACTAATTGTGTTTATGTGAGATATACAGAGAATTAGTCCATAGGTGATGAAGGAGCTTAATGCATGATACATGACATGGAGTCATGTGGCTAGAGGTGAAGATCAAGACAAGACTTGGCTTAATGGACCGGTCGCGAGGGTGAAGGGCAAGTTAGAGGCTTTGAAGCCTTTGGTACCGAGTGTCGGGAGGCTTCAACAAAGACTTGGCACTAAAGGACCGAAGCGATGGTGAAGAGCAAGTGAGGTCAAGATCAATAGACAAAAGACCATGTGATGATATGAAATAGATCATATCATTCATGTGGAGTGGTCGGTGCATGTGTTGCATCGACAACTGAGGAGATGGAGTGGAAAGCGTAAGGCAAAGGTATAACCTAGGGCGTTTCCATTTCATCGGTCATAGGTGTGTAGAGAAGATGATGATTGAATTTAGGATAGATGGCCATACTATCAAGTGGGGCAAACTCATTGCATATCGGTCATCTAGTACCACTTGAGCGATTTAACTTTGCATCGTGTTGCTAGGATCGAGTAGCAATGTGAGGAATGAAAACCCTTTGAAAAAGATTGTGAAAATGCTGACACTTACACATGTTGGTGATCAGTTGGTGGTGCTGGCACATTTGCAAAGGGGATGGAGTTCGTACGGTAGAGATGGGTATGGGATCCTCTCTCCCTCCCTCCGAGCTTGCGAGGCGGAATTCGGCGTTTTGTGGAAATGAAGTGTCTATTTTCCACTGCGCTGGAGGCCAAAAAAGGAGGCGAAGTCTTGGGAGTTTTTCTTGTTGAGAAATACTCAACCAGACGCTAGTACAGCAGGGACTAGACACGTCTGGTCAAGTGTTGGCAGCGGGCTGTTTTCGGTGGTGACCGAATGCCGCGCGACCGGACGCTCCAGTGCCACGGCCGGTCAGTGTACGGAGGCATGGCACTTGGGAGCTAAGGAGGATCGGACATTGGTAGAGTCCGTTTAGTGCTGACCCGACGCGTCTGGTCACAAAATCTCCTCTTAGGAGCTCTCTAAGTTGTGACCGGACGCTGACGTCACGCATCCGGTCAGTGGATAGGACACGTCCGGTCAAGGTGGCAAGCGTGCGAGTGAGTTAGCTGTTGCACGCCAACGGCTACATTCAAATGCAACGGACATGTGGCATCGCGGGAGCGACCGGACACTGTGACCGGACGCGTTCGGTCACCCCGTGCTGAGCGTCCGGTCAGCTCTACTGATTGGGTTCATGGGCAGCGGCTCTTTAGCCCTTGGGGCTATAACTAGCACTCATGGCTGACCTTGGCTGGCTGTTGACCACCCTTAGGCCTATGTGGCTTTGTGTGAGAGTGCTAGGAGATCCTTTAACTCGCATATGCTTGTAGTGATTGCATCTGATTGCGAGTGAGTGATCACTAGTGCATTGCATTGAGAGATTACAAGATGTGGCACTAGCTGATCGAGTTGTAAGCCGGTGGTGCTTATTACTCTTGGAGGTTGTCACCTCCTAGATGGCTTGGAGGCTTGTAGGCATCGTTGTAGCATGATCGGAGATTGAGTGGTGCTCCGATTGCAGTGACGTTGTGAGGGGGATTGTGCTCACCCCGCGGGAGATTGCGAAGAGCAACTCTAGTAAAAGAGAGACACGAAGAGTGACAAGTGGTTCGACGCGGTCAAGTGCTAGAGCTCGTGGTGAGCACTTCGGTGGGAGAGTGTGACTTGTGGGTCACCGCTAGTAAGAGGACTGGTGACAACCTTGGAGCTTGTCTCAATGGGGATTAGCTTGGTGGCTACCAAGTGAACCTCGGTGAAAAATCGACGTGTCAACATTGTCTACTCTTCTTCTCAGTTTGCAAAGTCTCCGATCACTAGCTTGTCATTACTTGTTCATAGTTGTGCTAGTGAATATTGTTGCTCTTGAGTAGCTAGTTTGCTTGTGTAGTTTGCTAGTTACCTTCTTAGCTTGTGTAGCTTAGAAGTAGCGATTGCGTGGCTAGTTGGCTTGTGTAGTCTTGCTAGTCACTTTACTTAGTTTGTGTAGCTAAGAGGATCTCCAATAGTTCCTGTTGACACCTCTTAATGTTATCTCTAGCAACGGCGCTAAAAATACTTGTAGGCAGAGCATCGCTACTAGAACGCCAAGTTGTCATCCCCAGCCATAACACCAAAAGATGTGGTATTGAATCATGCCACCATTTAGAATATAAAAATAGTATCTGCAAGCGCACAGATCAAATACCATTGTAGCATTTTACCCGGAGTATTACCAGGTTGTCATTTATATTTTTCCAAAGAAAGGTCTACATGGCACTCGTGTAAGGTAGCGTGATAACCTAGAGTGTAATGGATAGGCATAACCATATCCTCGCTACTCAATGCAGGGGTAAGTCACAAGATAAATGATAAAGATAAGTATAAATCATCAACATAAACAGATAGAGACTCCTAGCTATATCATTAGGGTTACTAGTAGAACATCAAGAGATATTCCTAAGTTATTCCTAGCTACATGTCAATGCATATCATGGTTAGTGCAGTACACTTAGTAGTCATAGCTAAGGTTAGCATTACATCTATTCATAGTCGACATACTAGGGAAGTTTGAGAACATAGCACACCCTTCCTTCGTACAAAATTCCTACTATGCCTATAGATGGGGTTTGGACTACATAGGACTCAACAGGATTGTCACACCCGCGATCTACCAAGCTCGACCTATAGGGTGCATTTGCAGATAAATAACGTATAAGCACCACGCTTACACAATATTTACCACTCACCCAACGATCAATTAGATGAGCGCTATACGAACCTATGAATAAGTATAATGTCAATCTAGCTATACTAAGCATATAACCACAATAGACAAAGAACAATATAACTATAAATATAAGCATATAAGTATGCATCAATTCAATTGTAGCAATCATATAACTATACAATGATAGAGAACAAAGGTAAGAGGAGGTAAGAACTATACCAAATCCAAGCTCTTGATGGCTCCGGAATCCAAGCCTTCGCTTGCCTCCCTCTAGTTCTAACTAGCTATCTAGGCCCTAACTAAAGAGCTCTGATTAGGGTTTCTGGCTGATGATCGGACTTTGAATGAGGAATGAATGAATATGCCTCTCCTGGGGTGGTCCTGCCCTAGTTTTATAGCCCTGGGCGATGATCATGAGCCATCGGATCAAACCGACCTTGACGTGCTGCTGAGATTGAAACCCTAAGGCGGTGAAGCAACCTGGGTGAAGCGAGCCCCGAATGGGCGGGGCCCAGCACCGCCGGGTGCAGGGTGGGACCGGTCGGTCCCTCCTGGTGGCCGCTGGCCCTCCGCTTTGGCGTGGTGTCTTCTAGTCTCTTCTAGAATCTTCCTGCGTTGCCGCGGTGTCCGATTTCCCGTTCTATATTCTGATAAGCTCCTGGGTTTGCGTCTTTTCCAGTTTACACCTGCAGAAATAGTGAAACACCAAAACTCATGGAATTCTGTTAGTGCAAACCCTATACCTACTTTGGTGATCGCAATTGCATCCTTTTCCATGGCTAGTTGACGGTTAAATTCATACAATAACGACCGTCAACAACTCCCCCAAGCTTAACCTTTGTTAGTCCCTTAGCAAAGGAAACTCAAAAAAGAGTTATTGTAAGATGTATATGTTTAAGCATTGTAGCCATTTCGGAGCAACTCTCTAGAAATATACCTGCAGTCAGACAGAAATTCTCCTCCAAGTTATGCAATAACTGAGCTGACTTTCAAACTTACCCATTGTTGACGGTAGATAACGTCAATATTTATTAGAACTTTAGATATGAAAGGATACATGAATACATACTAGTCTAGGGTTTTTTAACCGACAATTTCCACGAGTTTTGCATATTCCTATATTTTCCGGGGATTATTCTAGAAAAGCATAAAAGAAGGGATTATAGTGCATAATCATCACGAAACTTATCCGCGACGGAAAACATCGTCATCGCTCGGGAAGGGTCTAGAAGACACCCGGCGCCGGGACCCACGGGGGAGTCCAGGTGGGGCCGGCCGGTCCCACCCTGGCGCCGGTCGGTGCCCCCCTATGGCCTCTGGCCGCCGCCTTCTGGTGTCTTCCTCCCACGCGTCCTTGGAAGCCAAGCAAAGCATCCCTCCGTCGATCTAAGGTCGGTTTGATTCGACGATGCACACAAGATGAAGACGCGGATCGATGACATGGCGGTTTCTTGCCCCTTACTCCACCTCGGCCTATATAATGACGCCCCAAGGCCCCTCCTGAAGGCATTCTACACCCCGGTGCTTCATATTCTCTACATAATTAGGGTTAGGGTCCCTCTAGTTGATCTAGTTCTAGTTCATCTAGATGTAGCAATTAGAAGAGACTAGTTCTTCTAGATCTAGTCTTGTTTAGAGATTAGAGAGACTGAGTAGAGGAGTAGAGATTCTAGAGGAGTTCCGGCCTGTCGGTGCTTCTTCGTGGCTGTATTCTTCTGGATTCAGTTCCCTCGTCCGGAGCTGCGTTCTGAGGTACTTTTGTATTCGCCATTCCGATTCAAGTAAGCAACTTATTTTTATTCGTTCTTAAGTTCACAGCTCATATTGAGTGCTTTGATCTTGGTTATTACTTGGTTGAAGTAGTATTTCGTAGTATAGGCGTGGTGCCTAGGCTAGGTTTACTTATGGATGTCCCCTGATTAGCCGGATAGTGATAGTTCGCGCAGGTGACTTTATAGCTGCGTTGATTCCTCTGTAGTCCACGTCCCATTGATAGGACAGATAGGCTGATAGGTGCTTGGTAGGAGAGTACTCTGTTTCTTCTCCTATTCGAGTGACTTGCCCAGTTAGACGGTATTATACAAAGCTTACCGGTTGTCAGAACTAGAGTGCAATAGCTATTTCCTCTTTCTTGATATTATCTAGCCTAATTGTAGGATTAAGTCTATAGACTTTGTCATCATCACAACTGTTCCCTGTGGATATGATATTTAAAACCTCCGGGTAAAATGTGACACTGGTATGATATCTATGCGCTTGCGGATAATCCTACTTAAATCTTATTTAATGGAGTGCAGTTAATTTATACCAACAAGCATTTTTGGCGGCGTTGCCGGGGAACGGTTTGCTGATTTTGTGTTCATCCTTATGGATGCTTTTAATTCTATTTCCATCTGTCTTTACGGCGTGCGCGACCAAAATCTAATGAATCTATCATAACACCTGGCTATGAGCTGCGCCCATATTTAATTAATATGATTCAGGATAAACCCTCCTCGGAAGTAGGTAACGATTCTAAGGTCCTTGATGAAGAGAATGGCTTATCACCCAAACTAGAAACGGAAGTCTTGGTAGCTAAAACACAATCATCACATTCCCAAGATTTAGCTATCAATCCTAAACCTTTGAAATTCCACTTTGGTGATTTAGACTTCCAGTTAGCTAAGATGCTCGTAAATCAATACACATCAAATCTTCTTAGAAGAGCATCTTGGGAAAAGTGTTGTCAACTTCCTTTTCCTCCTGAAAGACACTGGGAAGAGTTCAAGGATGACATGTCGAGTGATGCCATAGAAGGAGAGCCAAGCCACTTAGGAGTAAATTCTATCTTCTCCCCTTCTATGCCCATAATAAATGTCTCTGAACCCATCTCTAAACCCATCCTTGACCCCAATGAATTTTTTATGCTCTTTCTACTAAACTTTATAATGACCCTAGAAATCCATTGTTGACACTCCTAACGTCATTACTAAAAATAGAGATAAACCCTACCTTTAGCAACAGCGTAAAAAATGCTCGGTATTAAATTAACTTGTCATTAGCAACTAGCCACTCATTTATTACTAACATTCCTAAGCATGAATTAAGTTGTCATCCTCAATTATAGTACTAAGGAATAACTATAGATTTACATGTAT
Organism: Chrysopogon serrulatus; assembly: GCA_015844335.1. Classification (NCBI taxonomy): domain Eukaryota; kingdom Viridiplantae; phylum Streptophyta; class Magnoliopsida; order Poales; family Poaceae; genus Chrysopogon; species Chrysopogon serrulatus. The sequence continues at coordinate 36,859 of JADLZL010004951.1, read as the reverse complement.
TCAATATAACTAGGCAGAGATAAAAGATATGAATATAAACTAAATAGGTTCTGCAAGCGGACAGATAATTATACCGTTGTAGCATTTTACCTAGGGAGTTCTACCAGGTTGTCGATTTATATTTATACCACTGGGAAGGTCTATATGTAGGACTTATAACTATAACTTATACTATTGATGTGAACGGTAAACCATAACTAGAATCCTACTCATAACAGGGATAAGTCACGTGATAAAAGATATATGATAAATAATGATCAGTCATCATAAATAGATAAACATCAGAGCTCTTCTAGTTATAGTAATAGCTAGCCAATGGATAAACTCAGGAATAAATACTAAGGTAATTCAATAACTACATCAATGAATAACTTTAATTAGTGCAACTACATCTAGCAATCATTGTTAAGTTAATCCTACATCATGATCACATGTAAAGAGGCATCAACTAATGAGGGTATTAAGATACAAGGGTCACCTCCTTCGCGACCGTGCCCATGCTAGTCCTACGTACGGAGGGTGGACTACAGAGGAACCAACGCAGCTGTCACCTGCGTGGACTACCACACGTCCCGGCACGTCAGGGTGCACTCGCAGATAGACAAGATATATAGACACCACGTCTACATATTGTCTACCATCTACCCAACGATCAATTAGGTAAAGGCTATACGAGCAATTACATGAATTCAATAAGATCAAACCAACTATCCTAGACATATAATCAAAGTAGACAATGACTATTGCAATTAAGAATATATAAGAGATTAAGAACAATGTTGCCTGAATCATAATATTGAATACAATAAGAGAAAGGTACTAGAACAATACCGAACTCCGCGCTAGCTCCAGGCAGACGCCAGGGCTCCGGATCCCGCTGAAGAACTAGAACTCTTCTACTTCTAATCTAACTAGGCTAAAGCTATGAACTAGAGAGGCTCTGATGAACTAGAGAAGGCTCTTGATGGATTGATCTCCAAATGACTTGATGCCACCAGGGAGGGGGTCTACCCCTTTATTTATAGTCCGGTGGGATCGACGTGCGCCGCAGATTAAACCCGACGTAACCAAGGGCCAAGATGACTCCTCGTAGGCGGTGGAGGAAGCTTCCAGAAGGGGGGCCGAAACCCTAGAGTTGGGGCGCCGGCCGGCGCCATGGTGGAGCCGGGGCCCCCTCCCTGCACCTCCCGGCCCCCCAGTTGCTTCCAGGTGTCTTCTAGAGTCTTCCCACGTCCCAATCGTGATATTTCCGTGGCGGATAAGTTTCGTGGTAAATATGCACTTGAATCCCTCTTTTAAGCTTTTCTGGAATAATCTCTAGAAAATATAGAATATGCAAAACTCATGGAAATTGTTAGTTAAAACCCTAGACTAGTGTGTATTCATGTATCCTTTTGTGTCTAAAGTTCTAATAAAAGTTGACGTTAACCACCGTCAACAACTCCCCCAAGCTTACCTTTTGCCAGTCCCTTGGCAAACAAACTAAGCCTAATTACTAATATATTTGGATCAGAGTTGCTACAATGCTTTCATTCCTCAAAGGTACACATGTTTTCAAACAGAGATTCTCCTCTGGAATTAGACATTAACTGCTCTAACCTTTAAATTTACCCATTTTACCCTTAACTATGGGGCTTTACAGCTCTTGCATAAGTCTTGAGTAATCGAAAGACAGAATAATTAAGTTAAACACTATGTCTCAAATTCTTCACAGTACCAATATTCTAGAGTTTTTATAAGTTTTCACAATAAAACTCAGAGCTTAATTGTATGACACCCTCAAGTCTCTTTAATATGTGGTATTTATAGATCTCATGAGGTGTGTTGTCATGCCCTCCTATAAATAATGATTATAGTGGAGCTTATAGGAGTGGTAATAACAAGGATGAGCATACTTGCAATTCATCTATTGTAAAGCCAAACAATGGATCCACAGAGAGTCAAGGCATACAATCAAATCGAGATGTGCGTGTGTATGAAATATGGTGGATAGGTGTATATAAGGTATTTAGTGGCTAATTCTAATTCTACTTTTGCTCCTTGAGGATAAATCTCTCTTTTGATCTTGGAACTTTTTATGGGAAAACATGGGCTATCTTTATTCGTTTTCTTTTCTCTCTTCTCTTTCTTTTTTTCTTTTTTTTTTTTTTACTTTCGGGAAGGCGGGCATCTAAGTACCCATTGTTTTAATTGCTAGGACACTTGTCCTTCTTTTACTCCCTCTTCTTTTTTTCAATAACTTTCCTTTTGCATAGCCACATGCATCTTTTGAATATAATATGATAATTGGAGAGATAGCAATAAGTACTTAGAGCAATTAAACAAAGGCTGTCGTATAGGTTTATATATATTTTTGGGTGTTTGACTCCCAGTGTAGGAGAAAAATAATTTTAAGGTGGATCTGAACGAAAGTGGAAAATGGTTGCGCTTACTCCCAGAGTAGGACTAATGCATATGTAGATGGAGTGTGCGTGTGATCTTGATTTTAAAAGCATGACAAGACTCTCATAAGGTATACGACAAAGGTTGACTGAACTCAATGCAAAGCAAGTAGCATAAATGTGTAAAAGTTTTCCTAACTCTAAATGTATATTATATATGGCTTTGGTAGGAATTCATACTTTGTCATACAAGAGCTCATCATGTAGGATTTTGGGTTTTCAAAATAAATCTCCAGAACTTAATAATGCTAGGAATGAGACAAATAGCAACTCAACCTTCATGAATCATATCAATCAATCACCTAGACTTAGCTTAAGCATATGCCTCCACAAGTTTTAGGCTCGAGTAAATTCTTATATCAAAGCAGTCATGTCCAAAACTTGGCAGAACTTAAGATTGAAAACTAGGCACTTGAAAGGAATTATAGCAAAGCAACTATTCATCACCTCCAAGACAAACTTTTAATGTTCATCATTTTTTATTAACTCTAGCCTAGACACACTCTAATATAATTAATACTAACTAAGACTTCTTTTTTATTGGTTTTTAGATTTTATTTAACCACGACTCATAAAAGACTCAACAAAGGCGTGGACCTTCATGTGCCCACATATTTTTGGTATTTTATGAATATATATATAACAAGTAAATTTAATAATCGCCTAGGTGTAGTCACCGATAACTAGGGGATGCTCCTCCCCCCCTGCCGGGATGGTTGCAATACTTGGTGTAGATGTCCTTTAGAGTGAGCTAACCAAGAGCGGACACGGTGGGTGCCACCGATAGACTCTCTTCTTGCTATGATGTTATTCCCGCATAAATACTATCAACTAAGAGAAACCAAAACTCGAGGCTCGAATTTGTTAATGGGTTAGCGGTCAGCCAAAAGAGTAATTGATCACCTTTATGAGCTAGCTTTAATATTCAAACAGGATTTCAGTTTTCTCTTATTTTTGAATTTTCTATTTATGATGTAGGAATTAAATATGAATGCTATATTTTTGTCATTTTTATTTTATGCCACCACAGCGGATGTTTCTTCGGAAAATACCATATGGTATCCACATGGGGCTTTGTGATGCCATGAGTAATGCAGTAAATATTTTTATTGTTTTTATATCTTTTAATGTGTAAACAAAATTATGCTACTAAATAAATTGCAAATGCATTTAATGAGATAACTACCATTCTAACCTTATGGCTAGGGTACGGAATTTAAAGTCTACCGACAGGACTTAGATAGAGGAGAACACTTACTCAGTGGGTTTATCGTCTGTGGTAACCTCAGTCAACTCCCCGTTTCGTGGTGATGCCGCACGTGCCTTCTTCCATCTCATTTCTGTCTCTAGCTCTTCAGTTTTATTCTCTTTCTCCCACACTTCTAACCGTGCTGATAACTAGGGATGCTCTCCCCCAAGCTAGATGTTTGCTTATGGTTGATCGTTGAAGCTGAGTGGTCCTCATGGAGGAGCTCATGCTTATAAGAGCAAGTGTGCCTGAAATACTTCAATCTCATCACCCAAGAAGTTACTTCATTCATACAGGGGTCAGCTATATGTCAGAAAGGTGTACTTCAAGTGATGAAGATGAAGATTCCTAGGTAAGCCGGCTCTTGGAGTCATCCTACAGAAAGCTCTCACAAAACACCAAAACTCGTGGAACGGTATTAGGATAAAACGTTAATGATTACCGTTTTTAGAGGATTGGGTGTTGTGGTGGTTTCAAAGTATTTTTAAGACAGCAGTATTGCAGTAGGATGCTCAGTTAATATTTTTGGATTTTATGGGTTTATATGCATAAGATGCAAATGCATGATATATATTTTTATTCTGTAGGCAACCACAGTGAGAACTCCTACAGCTTTTACACTACAAGGGTTTCACATGGGGCTTAATATTTTTTAAGATGCATGAATGTAGCCTAATGCAAGACTATTTATTTTTGTTATTTCTATGCATTGCCAATATAGAAAAGTAAATATACTAAAGAGAAATTAACTCATGCAATGTAAGGAAGTAGATATAGATAACTACCGATGTTACCTTATGGCGAGGGTTCGATGTTTTTAGTCCTTCGAACTGGACTTCTCCTTGCAGTGGTTCATTGAGTACTTTGAGTTGCTCTTGACGGTAAGGATTGAGGTGGTGCCTCTACTAGTGGCTCCCAATAGCGGTGCCACCTTCTTTCTTTTTGTTGTAGGCGTCTCAAAGCCAATTTTATGTGCATCATTATTACTAGTTGAGAACTTTCACTTATAGCATTTAGGGTATTGTCTCCCCACACTTTAATTGAAGTGTGTTCTGTCCGTAAAGACAAGGTAGAGATCAAGTGCATGGGCTCTGTTGGTGGAAAACACCAACAGAACTAGAAATTTATTTATCCTCTAACCTTGGGCACAATAAGATTGATATTATTCATATTGTTCATTCCTATCATGGGTGAGAGGACTAGAAGTATAAATATGATATTTAAACTTGTGAGATAAAGAGTAAAGATACTTAACCACTAGAAAGACTGTTCATCTTTATAATGTATCAAGAATAATAGACGAGGTATTTTTAGCTTACTTGGTTAAGTCTGAGATTACAAGAATAGTGCTATGAACAAACTCAAAGAACAAATCATGTTGAGTTTAATCAGGTTGATCAATTTAAGTTGTAACTCTAACATGGTTGTATTTTTATTTATTGCATACCAAGATCAAGAGGAAATTAATGACCACTTATCTTAAGATGTTACCTCCATTAGAGCATGATGAAGGGTAAATGAATTTCAATGGTCTCTTTTTTTTCCTTTCTTGTATCATGGGTTATTCATTAGCATCTTGTCTCGTATGTTGTACTCCTTTCTCACTCTTCAGACCTTCTGCTTCTCTCATTATGTCTTTTCTGCAAGGGGTTAGTGGAGAACACATACCCGAAGGAATATACTATTTATCAAAGTATAGATAGTGTTTGCCTAAGAGTTAAAGATTGATTTGTAGCTCATATTTTCAATGATTCAATACTATTTTAATTTTTTTATCAAGGTTAAAGCAAGGATATTATTTTGAAGCATATCCTTAACCTTGAATTGATTGTACGAATAGTCTCCTAATATGATTTAAATATTTTTTTATGTAGGAGGGGTTAGTCTATATGTAAAACTAAATTTTTATATAAGTATGCTTGGTTTTCATAATGTTTAAGTAATATTCTAAAGCATACTTATAATAGAATAAGGAAGTTTGCAAGACTAAAGGTATTTATTCACATAGAACCAAGAATATGTATGGTGAACCACAGGAGCATTTTATTATATATATATATATATATTTTTTAGCAAGTTATGTTTGAGCATAGCATAGGGTAGAAATGACCAAGACAAATTAGCAACATGGTATGAGATGTTGATTGTAGTTACATGTTGCACGAGGCTTGGACAAACGTACCTTATGTCTTCATCTTTCTAATTAAGTGATGACGAACTTACTTGGAAGAGGAGGGTTCGGATTCATCTGTTGGTGAGAGCTCCTGGTCTTGCTGAGCAAGGCCTTCCTTTTATTGTTCGCCTTTTTACCATTCAATGAAACTATAGAAGATTACATGCTCTTCACTCATCAACCTTTTTCTGACTTCTTTGATTAATTTGCGGTTGATGAGCTGGGGTCTATTGGAGATGCAATAATGTTCACTTGAAAACTTCTTCTCCAATAGATTAAGGTTGTTCTTTCCTGCAAAACATTAATGGACACATACCCGAGGAAATAGCAAGATTAAAATACGGGTTTTGTTGTCCATACTTTTTTTTTATGATTTTCTTCTATGCTAATCAAGATGATATATGGTTTAAGATTATTTAGTATAAATTGTGTCTATTGTATTTTATGTTGTTGTTGCAATCTAGCATGGTTCCCAGGCAAAGATAACTTGTAACAAAAGATAAATGAATAAATATTACTACTCACAAGTTGGACTTCTTGTGTAAAGTTATCATCTGCCTTGATTCATCTCCGGTGTGAACTTATCTCTTGACTTTCCCAGATTTAATTCAAAATTTTCTTGTAGGGGTTAGTCCGACAAAATATCCAGTATCCACTACAACATACTATCGGCTCAAAAATCAACCTAGACACCACGTCTAATTTAATTTAGGAAGGCATTTTTAATCGAGCTCGGTTTAAAAAGCCTTTTAAAAAGTAAAACCACCACTCTAAACAAAGCACCATGCTTCATTTAAGAGATTTATGAAAGTACCTCAAAGCCTAAACATATATCATAGCAAATAAAGGTAGCATGAAAATATAGTAGAGATTCATTCAGATAGAGATAAAAGAGCATGATTATGGTGAGTTTTTTTATAATGCACGTGAGATAAATATATGAAATGGAACAAGTTATGGCTGAGAAAATTTAAACTAAATAGTGTGAATATATGGATTAATGTAAACATGCAGTGGAATGTAAAAGATAACTACTCATAATTGTTGAAGTCCATGAGCAAGACTTTCTCACCTTTATTTCATCATACTTACCATGACTCACATGCTGGAATTTGTGAGTGATGCAACATCTTTGTTCCCGTCACTTGAGATATGAATTAAAGTCCTATGATGTTGACCTCTTTCTCCAATATTAGATTTGTTATGTTTCTTCTTATTTTGTGGGGGCATGCCGGAAGGTCGTAAACCGGTCGTTTATTACCCTGCATAAGATATTAAAGTAGACAAACAAGGGTAATCCTGCTTGAGCAGGGGTTAATGGTTATCTCGATCACATAATTGAGTATAAGTCTATCAATGTTCCTTAATTGCCTAGCTACCTTCCCCGGCAACGGCGCCAAAAATACTTGTTGACACTTCTAACGTCATTACTAAAAATAGAGATAAACCCTACCTCAGCAACAGCGCAAAAAATGCTCGGTATTAAATTAACTTGTCATTAGCAACTAACCACTCATTTATTACTAACATTTCTAAGCATGAATTAAGTTGTCATCCTCAATTATAGTACTAAGGAATAACTATAGATTTACATGTATTCAATATGACTAGGCAGAGATAAAAGATATGAATATAAACTAAATAGGTTCTGCAAGTGGACAGATAATTATACCGTTGTAGCATTTTACCTAGGGAGTTCTACCAGGTTGTCGATTTATATTTATACCACTGGAAAGGTCTATATGTAGGACTTATAAGTATAACTTATACTACTGATGTGAACGGTAAACCATAACTAGAATCCTACTCATAACAGGGATAAGTCACGTGATAAAAGATATATGATAAATAATGATCAGTCATCATAAATAGATAAACATCAGAGCTCTTCTAGTCATAGTAATAGCTAGCCAATGGATAAACTCAGGAATAAATACTAAGGTAATTCAATAACTACATCAATGAATAACTCTAATTAGTGCAACTACATCTAGCAATCATTGTTAAGTTAATCCTACACCATGATCATATGTAAAAAGGCATCAACTAATGAGGGTATTAAGACACAAGGGTCACCTCCTTCACGACCGTGCCCATGCTAGTCATACGTACGGAGGGTGGACTACAGAGGAACCAACGCAGCTGTCACCTGCGCGGACTACCACACATCCCGGCACGTCAGGGTGCACTCGCAGATAAACAAGATATCTAGACACCACGTCTACATATTGTCTACCATCTACCCAACGATCAATTAGGTAAACGCTATACGAGCAATTACATGAATTCAATAAGATCAAACCAACTATCCTAGATAATTATAATCAAAGTAGACAATGACTATTGCAATTAAGAATATATAAGAGATTAAGAACAATGTTGCCTGAATCATAATATTGAATACAATAAGAGAAAGGTACTAGAACAATGCCGAACTTCACGCTCCAGGCAGACGCCAGGGGCTCCGGATCCCGCTGAAGAACTAGAACTCTTCTACTTCTAATCTAAATAGGCTAAAGCTATGAACTAGAGAGGCTCTGATGAACTAGAGAAGGCTCTTGATGGATTGATCTCCAAATGACTTGATGCCACCAGGGAGGGGGGTCTACCCCTTTATTTATAGTCCGGTGGGATCGACGTGCGCCGCAGGATTAAACCGACGTAACGAAGGGCGAAGATGACTCCTCGTAGGCGGTGGAGGAAGCTTCCAGAAGGGGGGCCGAAACCCTAGAGTTGGGGCGCCAGCCGGCGCCATGGTGGGGCCGACCGGCCCCGCCTGGCAGCCTCCTGGCCCCCGGTTGCTTCAGGTGTCTTCTAGAGTCTTCCCACGTCCCAATCGTGATATTTCCGTGGCGGATAAGTTTCGTGGTAAATATGCACTTGAATCCCTCTTTTAAGCTTTTCTGGAATAATACCTGAAAAATATAGAATATGCAAAACTCATGGAAATTGTTAGTTAAAACCCTAGACTAGTGTGTATTCATGTATCCTTTTGTGTCTAAAGTTCTAATAAAAGTTGACGTTAACCACCGTCAACATCCATCAAGACATCTCAAGAATAAAAATCATAGGAATGCCCAAGAAGAGCAACGACAATGGCAGGAATGCATAAAACATACTAGAAATACATATGCTATTGTAAAAGAATGGATGGAAGAGGGTGAAGCTTTAGCACTAGCATCTAAACTTGGTTTAAATTCAAATGGTGAGCTTAAATCAATTTCTTTAATAAACAGAACTCACCCAAGTTTAGAGAAAGCTTTAGAAGCGACCAACCTTAGGGACATCAATTCATAAGAAATTCTAGAAAATAAAATATCCAATAAATATCATAGGTATGAAATAATAGAGGCAAACTTGTCGCCTATAGACATCCATGAAGAAACACCCTTGGAGTTTGAAAAGGGAGATCACATCGATGAGCATGGCAATTATTTCATTAATACTTTATCAAATCCATGCTCATATGAGAAATCTCCTAGATCAATGAGTCTCTATAACATTACCACACACGAGATCTTCAACCCCCTCTTTATACCTGTTCATAAATTTTTTGAAAGGGTGGTTGTAGACGCATATGTTTATCATAAACATTATAGATCTCGTTGTAATCTTGATATAGGTGCACAAAGGCTAAAGTTCTAAAGGAAACCCCCTTCACCAACTGGATAATCAAAAGGTTTTTCAAGAACAACTTTGTGTCCCAAAATAACCACTCTTAAAAAAATGAATTGAGCTTGCACCTTTAGCATAGAAATATAATTGTCAAAATATTCCTTTGGTATTTTTGTCACTAACCATTCCAGGCTTGAAGTGAAAGAATGAAGGGTAACTACACCAGGTATGTCCAACCTATCATAATGCAACATTAATCCATCTAAACTTAACTTTGCTTTGCAAAATTCAAGCTTGGGGGAAATACCTTATTTAAAATCTTATGTTGCTAATATTGGTTGTCTCTGCCTTTATTCAATTTGTTAATCATGCACTTTCATCTCTGTTTGAATAACACTATAAACTTTTATGTTACCTTTGTTTGCTATAGTATGCTTAAGGTTTAGAGAAGTTTCATACACCTTTTGAATTAGGCATGGTGCTTAGTTTAAATTATGTTGATCTTACTTTCAAAGGCTTTTTGAATTAAGCATGGTGCTTAGGTTAGAATGCCTTCCTAAATCAAATTAGACGTGGTGTCTAGGTTGAGTTTTGAACTGATAATATACTGTAGTAGACATTGGATATTTTGTGGACTAACCCCTGTAGGAAATTTTAAAATTAATTTGGGTAAGTCATAAGAGGAATTCGAATCAAAGATAAGACAGGGGCACATCATTAATTTTAATAACTTTGTAGAAGAAGACACAGCTCATTCATCATGGATGGAAGGACTATGAGTATTAATGATTCACTTTATCTTCTCTGCGTAAGTTACTTTGCCTCAAGCCATGTCTGTATAAAACATGATCTATGCTAAAACAATATCAATATTATCTTTTTATTAACATAGACAAACAAAATAAAATACTAGACAAGTAACCGGTTAAAATTTGTATACTTCTTCGGGTATGTGTTGTCCACTAATCTGTTATAGGCATAATAATGACCGGAGTGAAAAGAGTCAAAAGATCAAAGAAGCAAAAAGATGGCAAAAAATGAATGAGTGCAACAGGGGGAGACAAGATGTTCATGTACAACTTAAGATGCAAGAGAAAGAAAGGACCACCAATCATCTACCCTTCATCACTTAGTGCCATCACGCTCTAATAATGAAGGTAATATTCTAAGGTAAGTGGTCACTGCTCTTCTCTTGATCTTGATGCACATAAATACACAAACATGTTAGAGTTACAACTTAAATTGATTAACTCAACATGCTTTGTTCTTTAAAAATTGTTCATTCTCTTAATCTCAGTCTTAACCAAATAAGCTAAAATATTGTATTCGATCTTAGGAAGACGATAGTGATACTTATGTGAAAATTTATAGAGATAGACAATCCTTTCATTGGTTAAGCATTTTCATTCTTTTCTGCCATGTGAATTTAAATGCAACATTCAATGCTTAATTTTTTGATCTTACCACTCATGTCATAAATAAACAAATCAGGTAACACCAACTTTATCTTGTTCAATATGCCTAAGGATGGAGAAACAATAAATAAAGAAATAGATTTAGTTCTATTGGTGTTTTTTCACCAGCAGAGCCCTTGCACTTGATCTCTACCTTAGTTTTGCAAACAGGACAACACATCGAGTAAAGTTTATTAATTCTATAAGTGAAAGTTCTGTGAACATGCACACTTGAGCAAAGATGTTGCCACTACTATTAAAGCTCTACTTCAACCTGCTGGCCAAACCAAAGAACAAAAGTGACATTACCATCACTAGAGGTATGCAACTATCAAGACCTCCATCTCTAAGATGGAGAGATGCACAAGAGTGGAAGAAGTTCTGTCGGTAAACTTAGAATTCCGTACCCTTACCATAAGGTAATGTGGTAGTTATTTAATTAATTTGTATTACTATCTACATTAATAATTTTTCCATAGCATATCCATCTTTATGCATATTAAAAAAAAATAATAATAATATCAAATAAATAAATAATAATATTTACTGTTTCATTTATTGCATCATAGAATATTAAAAGCCCCACGTGAATAAATTTATGGTAACCCCAGTAGGAATATTTACTTGTGGTAGTAAAAAAATATATAATAATAGCTCCTGTATTTAATTTCTTGCATTATAAAAATCCTAAACCCCATAAGAATAAATATTCTCTGTGGTGGAATAAAAATACAACTATATAATACACATATATTTAATTTCTATATAATTAAACTAGAAAATCCTAAAAAGAGAATCCTGCTAGAACTTATCAATTTGAAATCAACTCATAAGAATAATCAATTACTTATTGGCTGATCTAACCTCTTATTAAATTCGAGCCTCGAGTTTTGGTTTTCTTTTTGGAGTGTAATTATGCAGGAACAACATTATGACAAGGAGAGTCTATTAGTGGCACCTACTAGGAGCGCTGGCTTAGTTAGCTCACTCTAAAGATCATCAACACCAAGTATTGCAAACATCTAGCTTGGGGGAGGAGCATCCCCTAGTTATCAAGTAACTATACCTAGGCGATTATCGAGTCTATTTTATATAGTCATAAAATACTAAAAATATATGGGCACATGAAGGTCCATATCTTTAGAATCTTGTGAGTCCAATAAAAAGATGAATAATAAATTAAAATCAAAAATAAAATACTTATTTATGTATTAAGGTGAGATCATAGAGTGTGTCTAGTTAGTAAGAGTTAAATAAAAACTGGAGAACATTAAAATTTTATCTTGGAGATGATGAATAGTTGCTCTACCGTAATTCCTTTCAAGTGCCTAGTTTTTAACCATGAATTCTCCTGAGTTTTGAACATGACTGCTTTGATATAAGAATTTACTCTGAACTTGAAACCTGTGGAGACAAATGTTTGAGCTAAGTCTAGGTAATTGATTGATATGATACATGAAGGTCTAAGCTGCTATTTATCTTATTCCTAGCATTACTAAGTTCTGAGATTTATTTTGAAAACTTAAAATCTTACATGATGAGCTCTTGTATGATAAAGTTTGAATTCCTACCAAAGCCATATAATACATTTAGTGTTAGGAAAATATTTAGCGCATTCATGCTTGCTTGCTTTACATTGAGTTCAGTCAACCTTTGTTGTATATCTTATGAGAGCCTTGTCATGCTTTTTAAAATCAAGATCACTTACACACTCCACCCACATATGCATTACTCCTACTCTGGGATGTAAGCGCAGTCATTTCCACTTTCATCCAGATCCACCTTAAAAATGTTTTTCTCCTACACTAGGAGTAAACACCGAAAAATATACCCTATAGGACAGCCCCCATTTAATTGCTCTAAGTTCTTATCATTATTTCTCTAATTATTTACATTCAAAGGATGCATGTGGCTATGTAAAAGTATTGAAAAAAAAGAGAAGAAGAAAAAAGAGAGTAAAAGATGGACAAGTATCCAATAATTAAAACAATGGGTACATAGATGTCCGCCTCCTAGATTAAAAAAAAAGAAGAGAAAGAAAGAGAGAATAAAGATAGCCCATATTTTCCCGCGAAAAGTTCTAAGGAGAGAGTTATCTTCAAAGAGCAAAATTAGAATTAGGATTAGCCACTAAATACCATATATACACCTATCCACCATATTCCATACACATGCACATCTTGATTTGATTGTATGCCTCGATTCCCTGTGGATCCATTGTTTGACTTTACAACATATGAATTGCAAGTATGCTCATCCTTGTTATTGCCACTCCTGTAAGCTCCACTATAAATCCTTAGTTGTAGAAAGGCATGACATTATTAATGCCTCAGTGAGATCCATAAATACTATATATTAAGAGACTTAAGGGTGTCATACAATTATGCTCTGAGTTTTATTTCGAAAACTTACAAAACTCTGGAATATTGGTACTATGAAGAATTTGAGACATAGTGCTTGACTTGGTTGTTCTATCTTTCGATTGCTCAAGACTTATGCAAAAGCTGTAAAGCTCCATGGTAAATGGTAAAATGGGTAAGTTTGAAAGTTAGATCAGTTTTGTCTTAACCGAAGGAAAATTTATGTTTCAAAGCGAGTGTGCTTAAAAGAAATAAAAGTATTGCAACAACTCCTGATCCAAATATTTTAATAATTAGGCTTAGGTTGTTTGCCAAGGGACTGGCAAAAGGTAAGCTTGAGGGAGTTATTGACGGTGGATAACGTCAATATTTATTAGAACTTTAGACATGAAAGGATACATGAATACATACTAGTCTAGGGTTTTAACTGACAATTTCTATGAGTTTTGCATATTCTATATTTTCTAGGGATTATTCCAGAAAAGCATAAAAGAAGGGATTATAGTGCATAATCATCACGAAAGTTATCCGCGATGGAAAACATAGTCATCAGGCTCAGGAAGGGTCTAGAAGACACCCGGCGGCGGGACCTGAGGGGGAGTCGGGTGGGGCCAGCCGCCCCACCTCGTGTGCCGGTCGGCGCCCCCTGTGGCCTCTGGCTGCCGTCTTCTGGAGTCTTCCTCCCACGCGTCCTTGGAAGCCAAGCAAAGCATCCCTCCATCGATCTAAGGTCGGTTTGATCCGACGGTGCACACAAGATGAAGACGCGGATCGATGATGTGGCGGTTCCTTGCCCCTTACTCCACCTCGGCCTATATAATGACGCCCCAAGGCCCCTCCTGAAGGCATTCTACATCCCGGTGCTTCATATTCTCTACATAATTAGGGTTAGGGTCCCACTAGTTGATCTAGTTCTAGTTCATCTAGTTCTAGTTCATCTAGATGTAGCAATTAGGAGAGACTAGTTCTTCTAGATCTAGTCTTGTTTAGAGATTAGAGAGATTGAGTAGAGGAGTAGAGATTCTGGAGGAGTTTCGGCCTGTCGGTGCTTCTTCATGGCTGTATTCTTCTGGATTCAGTTTCCTCGCCCAAAGCTGCGTTCTGAGGTACTTTTGTATTCGCCATTCCGATTCGAGTAAGCAACTTATTTTTATTCGTTCTTAAGTTCACAGCTCATATTGAGTGCTTTGATCTTGGTTATTACTTGGTTGAAGTAGTATTTCGTAGTATAGGCGTGGTGCCTAGGCTAGGTTTACTTGTGGATGTCCCCTGATTAGCCGGATAGTGGTAGTTCACGCAGGTGACTTTATAGCTGCGTTGATTCCTCTGTAGTCCACATCCCGTTGATAGGACAGATAGGCTGATAGGTGCTTGGTAGGAGACTACTCTGTTTCTTCTCCTATTCGAGTGACTTGCCCAGTTAGACGGTATTATACAAAGCTTACCGGTTGTCAGAACTAGAGTGCAATAGCTATTTCCTCTTTCTTGATATTATCTAGCCTAATTGTAGGATTAAGTCTATAGACTTTGTCATCATCACAACTGTTCCCTATGGATACGATATTTAAAACCTCCGAGTAAAATATGACACTGGTATGATATCTGTGCGCTTGTGGATAATCCTACTTAAATCTTATTTAATGGAGTGTAGTTAATTTATACCAACACCCATATTATCTTTGACTGTGGGGCTTATTAGCTCTTCTTTGGGTCTTTAGTACTTGACAGACAGAAAGATCCCATCTAAGCACTATATCTCAAGCTCTTTGCTCAACTATTATTCTAAAGTTTTTAGAGGTTTTTCAAATAAAACTCAGAGTTTCCCATGTATGACACTCTCAGGTCTCTCAATATATGTGGTATTTGTGGATTCTCACCAAGGCAGTTATGATGGTTGCCTTTCTTTTTATCCTATAACTAATGCTTATGGGGAGCTCATAGGTAAGGATAAGAACTTGAAAGAGCAAACTTGCAATGCATATGTTGTAAAGTCAAACTATGGATCCATAGAGAAATAAGTCATACAGTCGAATCAAGATATAGGTGGATGGATATGGTGGATATATGGTGGAACCTAATTCTACTCAGCTCCTTGAATGCCTATCTCTCTCTTAGACTTTAAAAACTGGCCAGAGGTTATGAGCTATCTTTTTCTCTTTTTTTTCAGGGAGTCGGGCATCTAAGTACTCGTTGTTTTAGCATTGGGACACTTGTCCATTTTTTTCTTTTCTTCTCCCTTCTCTTTTTTTTCAAATATTCTTTTTGCATAGCTCATAGCACTCCTTTCGGCATTAATGGATTTGGAGAGATAGCAACAGGAATTAGGAGCATTTATTGGGTGGCTATTCTAATGAAAATATTTTTGGTGTTCTCTCCCAGTGTAGGAGAAAAACATTTTTGGAATAGATGTAGGTGGAATAGCATATTGTTGCGTCTACTCCAGTGTAGAGTAGTGCATATGGAGGTGGATCTTGATTCAAGAGCATGACAAATTTCTTACTAGAGTCACAAAGGTTGACAAAATTCAATGCATGACAAGCAGCATGTATGTGGAAGTTTAACTAGCCTATTTCATCATGTTTGGCTCTAGTGGGTATGTAAGCTTTGTCATATAGGAACTCATTATGTTTTTGCATTTTTCAAAAGATAAATCTCTAGAACTCTAGTGTCACTTAGAACAAGATAGATAGCAGCTCAGACTTTCTCAATCTTATCAATCAAGTACCTAGACTTAGTTCAAGCATATGCAACCCATAAGTTTCAGGCTGAGAGCAAATTCTCATGTCAAAATAGTTGGAGCTAAAACTTGGAAAAACTTTTGTCTAAACTCTAGGCACTTCAGAGTTGTTGTAACAGAGTAGCTTATCATCATCTCAAGAGCTTCCTTTTTATTGACTCTAGACAGACAAACATTTTTATTTGGTTTTTCATTTTTCAAGACTCATACTATATAAGACTAAAGGCTCTAAAAAGCATGGACCTTCATGTGCCTATATATTTTTGGTATTTTTAGGTTTTCTTATGATACTATGGTGAACCTTCATGTGCTCACATATTTTTGGTATTTTTTATTTTTATGACTGACTCGATAATTGCGTAGGTACACTTACCTGGGTACCTAGGGGACGCCTTCCCCCAAGCTGGTTGTTGTCGTGGTTGAGCATTGAAGCTGAGCAGTCCTCTCGGTGGAGCTCATGCTTGCAAGAGCTGGTGTAGTCGGGAACCTTCATCTCATCCAACAAGAAGTTGCTTCCTTCACATAGTAGTTAGCTATGTGTGGGGAAGGTGTACTTCGAGTGATAAAGATAATAATTCTTGGGTGGACTAGCTCTTAGAGTCATCCTGCAGCAACATCTCACAAAACACCAAAACTCGTGGAACGGATTAGGATAATCAGTTAGCGGTTAGCCGTTTCACGGACTGATTTTTGTGAGAGGTTTTCAAAGGTTGTTATGGTGCATACAGTGCAGCAAGATGCTCAATGATTATTTTTAGATTTTCTATTTATTAAACAGAAAGGAACTATGCATGCTAATCTTTATTTTATTTTTAGGCCACCACAGTGAACACTCCTTTAGCTTGCAATCGTAGGTATGTCACATGGGCTTTAAGGTTTTCCAAATGTTTTTGTGATTTTATATATGACTGATAAAAACTAACTATGGATTTAAGAGTGTAAGAAAGTAAATAGATAACTACTATTGTTACCTTATGGCAAGGGTTTGGAGTTTAAAGTCCTCCGGACAAGACTTCTCGTCGTCGTCACTCCTGGGGTGCTTCATCGGATCCCGAGGATGGGGACCCTGACACTGGACCTCCTAGTGATAATGACTCAGTTGAGGAGGTTACCTTTTCTTTCCATACCTTTGTAGGTTGGGGATGTTCCTTAGGTGCTGTAGATTCTTCTTTGATTGCCTCCTCCTCAACATTGCTCTTTTGAGAGCGATTCCTCTGGTGCTGACGTCTTCTCTTGGACAGGGTGAAAGCTGCTAATCCAGGAGAGTTATAATCTTTAAAATGACAGCGGAATTGAAAGTGGACTTGGCCCGCTCCATTGTAGATGATGACGTTGGTGGTGCTGAGGAACAGCCTCTAAAGGATGATGTGTGTCTCATCTTCTTTTTCCATGTCCAATATTATGAAGTCGACGTAGTGGGTGTGGATTTTGACCATGATGTCTATTAACGGTCGTTAAGTACTAAATATAACCGTCAACTTTTTGCATAAATTGATATAAAATGAATTGCAAAACATAGTTGTAGGTTTTGATTCTAACGAGTTCCACGAGTTTTGGTGTTCTCATTTGTTTTGCAGGTGTTTGCAGTTTTTAATCAAATAAAAGTATCTCATCTAAGGAATTATACTGCACCATTGTGATGGCCTCATCGAGACGATCGAAACGGACATATCATTTGCCATATTTGAAGCCCAGAATCAAAAGATATCAACTCCAGATCGAAACATGCGCTATTGGGCCCTAAAAGGAGCAAGATGACACACAAACAAAGCTGGGCCCAAATGGATTTGGGCCTAGGCTGGCCGGCATGGGCCATGGGGCCGGCCGGCCTCCCCCGGAGCCCGCTCACGCCCGTCTTCTGGAAGCTTCTTCCACCACCTCTTGGGATGCATCTCCACCATACCTTAAGTCGGTTTGATCCAACGATCGTCGTTTCTCCCACCGGGCTATAAATACAGGGCCAGAGCCCCCATCCTAAAACCCTAATTCATTTGTAATCTCTGAGAGGGGTCCCTCGAATGGATCAACCTCTCTAGGATCTAGACTTGTAGATAATAGTGAGATGGAAAGTGAGGGAAGAGTTCAGAGGAGGTGCCGGCCTGTCGGTGCTCCCTCTACGGCTTGTACTTCAGCGGATTCAAGTTCTTCATGAGTTTGTCTTCGAGATTTCTCTGGTAATCATCTTTTGATCTAAGTTTACTTTGTTTATATTGTTCATCTGGTTTGCGACTCTTTGGAGTACTTTATTCCTGTTCTAGAGGGAGTAGGGTATTAATCATAGTGTAGGCGTGGTGCTTAGGCTAGTGTTAATCGTGAATGTCCCCTAATCTTCTGGATCGGTGCTAGATCGTAGGTGTGACAGACCTATTGAGTCCTCTGTAGTCCACCTCCCATTGATAGGTTTGGGAGGACGTGGTTATCAGAGTAGAGCGAGGTTTCTGTACTCAATCTGCTCTGAATAATGTCCTGAAGTTGAATAGTAGAAGACATAGTTTACCTAAAGTTAGAAGAAGAGAACCATAGTTATCCTCTCTACACTCCTATTATCATCAACCTACTATACTCCTGTTATCATCTACATAGATCACTATTATCATTTACATTAAATCTTAGCTTAGTGTTTACCTTAGTATAGTCTTTATCTTTCTACTTTTATCTTTAGCCACCTCTAGTTGAGTTAGACCGTAGTTAGTCACACACGTTTTCTTGTGGAAACGATATTTAAAACCTCCGGGTGAAATGCTACAACGGTATTATATCTGTGCGCTTGCGGATAGTTATATTTTCTTGTGTGCATTTAATTAATACCAACAAGCATTTTTGGCGCCGTTGCCGGGGAAACGGTTGCTGATTTAACTACGAACCTAGCTTAGCTTTTTATCTTTTCTTTTTGTTTTATCCTTTACCCTTTTACCTTTTATCTTTCTTTCACTTTTCATCTTTTCTTTCTTTCTTTTTGTTTTACCTTTTGGTTTAGCATGGGTGACATTCCTATGAATCAATATGCTAAACTCACGAGCGCAAGCCATAGACCACCTGAATCTTCAGAGCCTATCCTAGCATCTAGTTATGAGCTGCGCCCGTCTGGGGTAGATTTGATTCGAAAATAATCCTTTTTGGGAGCAGGTGATGAAAACCCCTACTCACACCTATGAGAGTTCTTACTGACATGTGCTTGTTTTCGTATTGATGGCATGTCTGATAAGACTTTACAGTGGAAGCTTTTTCCGTTCTCTTTGACTGGAAAAGCTAAACATTGGTACAACCAAACTGTAGGAAGAGTACAAGGAGATTGGGAAGTGCTATGCTTTAATTTTCTCTCTAAATTCTTTCCCATCACTAGGATAGCTAGCCTTTGAGGAGAGGCTTTGACTTTTAGGCAACTAGAAGGAGAATCTATTGAAACATCATGGGATCGCATTAATGACCTCTTTACTATTGGGCCAGACCTTTCCATTCCAGACTCAGTGCTTATTCAACATTTTTACTTAGGTCTTAGTAAGGATGGTAAGAAATCCCTAAATATATGTTCTAGAGGAGCTTTTCTTGATTTGTCTGCTAGTGAAGCATGTTCTATACTTGATAAAATTAGTGGAAGGACTCCCTGCCTTAGCATTCATAATGAACTCTCCGAGAAAGAGAAGGAATCATCTCCCGACCAAAAAGAGAAAGTTTTGATAGCTAACACACATATTGTTCAGTCCCAAAATTTAGCTATCAGTCCCAAGCCATCCATACTCCAAAATCCTACAAGGGAAGAAGAAATTCAACCTTTAGACATCTCTTTTGTTAAGGATGATCTTTCCAATATTGGGAAAAGTCTAGACTTCCAATCCCATAAGAGACCTTCTAGTGAATATAATTCAAACTCTTTTCAAAAGAAACCTCTTAGGAAGCGTCCTTATTGGGAAACATCCAAGGATGGTATGACTAGTGATGCCATAGAAGGAGAGCCAAACCATTTTGAAGACAATCTTATCTCCTCCCTTATTCATCTTTGACCTCGAAGAGTCCTCTAACACTCGAGATCCACTAAGACACCTAGAGTATATGAATCATGAAGGACTCGAGAATGACCAAGAAGTGCCACTAAAAACACAAGAGTATGTAGAATAGATGGACAAGAAAGAAACCTTAATAATAGAATCTAGCCCTGACCTAACCCATCCAAGTTTAGAGGAGACCTTTGATGAGACTCACCTTACAGATACCAATCTATGGGAAGTCTTGGACAATAAAGTGTCCAATGAATGTCATAGGCATGAAATAAAGGAGAAAATATCTTCGCCTATAGACACACATGAAGAAACACCCTTGGAGCTTAAAGAGGGAGATAACATTAATGAGCATCAAAGCTACTTCATAGACATCTCCTCAAATCCATGCTTACTTAGTCTCTCTAATATTTCCACACATGAGATTTTCAACCCTCTCATTCTACCTATTTATAAAATCATTGAAAGGGTGGTTATAGACATATACATTTATCATAAATATTGTAGTTCTTGAGATAGATACACAAAGACAGGTGCTTTAGAGGAAATCACTTTACGAACCCGAAGTATAATAATTAGAAGGTTTTCCAAGGATGAATTTATAACCACTCTTAAAAGATAATATGAGTTTGCACCTTTTGCTGTAATACCCTTGTGAATTAAGCATAGAGTCATAATTATCAAAATATTTCTTCGGGTATTTTTGTCACTAACCATTCCAGGTTTGAAGTAAGAAAATAATTGATGGCAGCACCAGGTATGTCCAACCAATCATCACGCAACATTGAATTATATCCATCCAAACTTAAATTTGTTTTGCAAACTTCAAGCTTGGGAGAATGGGCTTATTTGAAAAATCTTAGATAATGTTGCTAATATTAGGTTGTCTCTACCTTTTTAATTCATGCTAAAAATGTTGCATAATAATCATGTTCTTTCATCTCTGTCTAAATAAAATCTCTATAAGTGCTTTCATATCACCTTTGTCTACTATAGTAAGTTTTGGTTTGGAAGTACTTTATGCATGGGTATTTCTAAAGGCTTTTTAAATTGAGCATGGTGCTTAGGTTAAATTGTCTTCCTTAATTAAACTAGACATGGAGTTTGGTTTGGTTATTGAACTAGAAATTATTATAGTGGACATTGAAATATTTTATTGGACTAACCCCTACAGGAAATTTTTAAAATTAATCTGGGTAAGTCAAGAGATGTATTCAAATAGGAGATGAAGTAAGACACATAACAAACTTTAATAACTTTACAGAGAAGACACAGCTCATTTATCATGGAGGGAAGAACTATAAGTATCAATGATTCATTCACTTTATCTTCTGCTGCAAGTTACTTTTTGCCTTGAGCCAT
This sequence comes from Chrysopogon serrulatus, assembly GCA_015844335.1. Taxonomy (NCBI): domain Eukaryota; kingdom Viridiplantae; phylum Streptophyta; class Magnoliopsida; order Poales; family Poaceae; genus Chrysopogon; species Chrysopogon serrulatus. The sequence continues at coordinate 15,473 of JADLZL010004951.1, read as the reverse complement.
GCACTGTGCAGAATATAGTCTATGCTAAAATAATCTCAACACTATCTTTTCATTAGCATAGACAAAACATGATAAAATTCTAGACAAACAACCTATCTTTCAAAATTCTATACCCCTTCGGGTATGTATTGTCCACTAACTTGTTTTAGGCATAAGAATGAGTGAAGTGAAAAGAGTGATAAAATCAAAGAAGAAAAAAGATGGCAAAAGATAAGAAAGAAGGAGTTCAACGGAGGAGATAAGATGTTCATGAACAACTTAAGATGCAAGAAGAAAAGGACCACCGAAAGATATCCATCATCATTTGGTGTCATACTCTAAGAATGAAGGTAACGACCTAAGGTAAGTGGTCATTATTTTTCTCCTGATCTTGATATATACATAAATGAAGTTACAAACATGTTAGAGTTACACTTTAATTGATTAACTTGATTAGCTTAACATGATTTGTTCTTTAAGATTATGTATGGCATTATTCTCTTAATCTCCCAGTCTTAACCAAATGAGCTAAAACATTACAATTTATCTTTGGAAGATGATAGTTATAATTATATAGAGATAGACAATCCTTCCATTGGTTGAGCAATTTAAACCTTTTCTGCCATATGAACTTGAATGCAATATGCTAAAACTTCTGATGTTACAACTCATGTTATAAGTAAATAAATATGCAACACCCATTTTGTCTTGCTAATGTGTCTAAGGCTAAAAAAGAATAAATAAAGAAATAGATTTGGTTCTATTGGTGTTTTTCCACCAACAGAGCCCATACACTTGATCTCTACCTTGGTTTACAAGCGGGATACACTTCAAAGTGTGAAAGTAATATTTCCTAACACTCCACAAGTGAAAGTTCTGAACCTGCGAACATGCATACATACTTGAGCAAAATGCTGCTAGATCCCACCATTAATGTTCTACTTCAACCTACTGGCCAAGCAAACAACAGAAGATCAGAATCATCATCACAAGAGGTGCAATCATCATTGTCTCTATCTCCAAGACCGACAGATGCACTCAATAAGAGAACAAGAGTGGAGAAGACACAAGTCTAATTCGGAGGACTTAAAAATCCGAACCTTCACCGAAAGCTAACATCTGTAGTTATCCATATTTACTTTCTTGTACTGCATATTTCTCTTTAGCATATTTACTTTCCTACATTAGCATTAAATAGAAAATAATAAAAATAATTAGTTATTCATTAGGTTGCATTCATGCATCTTAAAAATTAAAGCCGCATGTGAACCCTTGCAGTGTAATAGCTGTAGGAGTGCTTACTGTGGTGACCTAAAAATAAAAATAAAAATAGCATTTAAAATTATCTCTTTGCATGATAAAATAGAAAATCCTAAAAAAAAGTGAAACAAGAATCCTGCTAAAATTGAAAAGTCTATACTGGCTCATAAGAATAATTATTTACTTATTTGGTGACCGCTAACCCCTTGTCATAATTCGAGCCTCGAGTTTTAGTTTTCTTGTCGAGTACACATTTTGCAGGACAATAATATCACTAAGGAGTGAGCCCAATCAGTGGACTACTACTGGTAAGCTTACTCTAAAGGGAGGGCGTCCCCTAGTTATCAGGTAACTATACCTATGCAATTATTGAGTCTGTCTTATAGTCATAAAATACCAAAAAATATATGGGCACATGAAGGTCCATATCCGTAGAGTCTTTTGTGAGTCCATTAGTTAAAATAAAAGAAATATATTAAACCCAAATAAAGATACTTTATTAAGGTGTGATCATAGAGTATACTTAATAAGTTTTATTTAGGTTGTTAGGAGTCAAATAAAAACTGGAGAAAACATAATTTTGAATTGGAGATGATGAATAGTTGCTCTGTCGTAATTTCTTTCAAGTGCCTAGTTTTCAACCTTAAATTCTTTCGAGTTTTGGATATGACTGCTTTGATATAAGAATTTACTCTGAACCTGAAACTTGTGTAGGCATATGCTTGATCTGAGTCTAGGTGATTGAGGGATATGATATAAGACTGCTTTGATATAAGAATTTACTCTGAACCTGAAACTTGTGGAGGCATATGCTTGATCTGAGTCTAGGTGATTGAGGGATATGATATAAGAAAGTTGAGCTGCTATTTATCATATTCCTAGCGATACTAAGTTCTAGAGATTTATCTTTTAAAAACTCAAAACCTTATATGATGAGCTCTTGTATGATAAAGTTTGAATTCCTACCAAAGCCATATATGACATACATTTAGAATAGGAAGCCTTTGCTCATTTATGCTGCTTGTTTTGCATTGAGTTTAGTCAACCTTTGTTGAATACCTTATGAGAGCCTTGTCATGCTTTTAAAATCAAGATCACACACACACACTCCACTTACATATGCATTATTTCTACACTGGGAGTAAGCGCAATCATTTTCTATTTTCATCTAGATCCACTTTGAAAATGTTTTCTCCTACACTGGGAGTGAACACCCAAAAATAAATCCCATAGGATAAACCTCTATTTAAATGCTCAAAGTTCTTCATTATTATCTCTCCAAATTATTATTCAAAGGATGCATGTGGCTATGCAAAAGCAAGAGTTTAAAAAAAAGAGAGAAGGGAGTAAAGAAATTAAAATAATGGGTACTCAAATGCCCACCTCCCTAAAAAAAGAGAAAAAAAAAGAAAAAGAATAAAGATAGCCCATGTTTTCTTATGAATGTTTTAAAGGTCCTAGAAGAGAGATTTATTTCCCAAGAGCAGAAGTAGAAATAGGATTAGACACCATATATACACCTATTCACCATATTCCATACACATGCACATCTTGGTTTGATTGTATGACTTGACTCTCTTTGGACCCATTGTTTGACTTTACAAAATATGCATTGCAAGTAGGCTCATCCTTGTTTGTGCTACTCCTATGAGCTCCACTATAATCCTTAGTTGTAGGAGGGCATAACATTATAATGCCTCAGTGAGATCTATAAATACAATATATCAAGAGACTTGAGGGTGTCATGCAATTAAGCTCTGAGTTTTATTTTGAAAACTTGCAAAAAAAACTCTAGAATATTGGTTGAGTGACGAATTTAAGACATAGTGCTTGACTTTATTGTTCTATCTTTCAATGGCTCAAGACCCAGGTGATAGCTAAGAAGCCCCATGGTTATAGGTAATATGGGTAAGTTTGAAAGTTAGAGCAGTTTTGTCTAATCCGGAGGAGAATTTCTGTTTGAAAGCATGTGTACCTTTAAGGAGTGAAAGCATAGTAGCAACTCCTGATCCAAATTTATTAGTAATTAGGCTTTGCTCAGGGACTGGCAAAGGGTAAGCTTGGGGGTGTTCTTGACGGTCGTTAAGTACCAAATATAACCGTCAACTTTTGCATAAATTGATATAAAATGAATTGCAAAGTATAGTTGTAGGTTTTGATTCTAATAAGTTCCACGAGTTTTGGTGTTCTCACTTGTTTTACAGGTGTTTACAGTTTTTAATCAAATAAAAGTATCTCATCTAAGGAATTATACTGCACCATTGCGACGGGCTCATCGAGACGATCGAAACGGACATATCATTTGCCATATTAGAAGCCTAGAATCAAAAGATATCAACTCCAGATCGAAACATGCGCTATTGGGCCCTAAAAGGAGCAAGATGACACACAAACAAAGCTGGGCCCAAATGGATTTGGGCCCAGGCCGGCCGGCATGGGCCATGGGGCTAGCCGGCCTCTCCCGGAGCCCGCTCACGCCCGTCTTCTGGAAGCTTCTTCCACCGCCTCTTGGGATGCATCTCCACCGTACCTTAAGTTGGTTTGATCCAACGATCGTCGTTTCTCCCACCGGGCTATAAATACAGGGCTAGAGCCCCCATCCTAAAACCCTAATTCATTTGTAATCTCTGAGAGGGGTCCCTCGAATGGATCAACCTCTCTAGGATCTAGACTTGTAGATAATAGTGAGATGGAGAGTGAGGGAAGAGTTCGGAGGAGGTGCCGGCCTGTCGGTGCTCCCTCTACGGCTTGTACTTCAGCGGATTCAAGTTCTTCATGAGTTTGTCTTCGAGATTTCTCTGGTAATCATCTTTTGATCTAAGTTTACTTTGTTTATATTGTTCATATGGTTTGCGACTCTTTGGAGTACTTTATTCCTGTTCTAGAGGGAGTAGGGTATTAATCATAGTGTAGGCGTGGTGCTTAGGCTAGGGTTAATTGTGAATGTCCCCTAATCTTCCGGATCGGTGGTAGATCGTAGGTGTGATAGACCTATTGAGTCCTCTGTAGTCCACCTCCCGTTGATAGGTTTGGGAGGACGCGGTTATCAGAGTAGGGCGAGGTTTCTGTACTCAATCTGCTCTGAATAATGTCCCGAAGTTAAATAGTAGAAGACATAGTTTACCTAAAGTTAGAAGAAGAGAACCATAGTTATCCTTTCTACACTCCTATTATCATCAACCTACTATACTCCTGTTATCATCTACATAGATCGCTATTATCAATCACATTAAACCTTAGCTTAGTATCTACCTTAGTATAGTCTTTATCTTTCTACTTTATCTTTAGCCACCTCTAGTTGAGTTAGACCATAGTTAGTCACTCACGTTTTCTTGTGGATACGATATTTAAAACCTCCGGATGAAATGCTACAACGGTATTATATCTGTGCGCTTGCGGATAGTTATATTTTCTTGTGTGCATTTAATTAATACCTACAATGTCTCTCGCTACTCCCTCTAGAAATTTCATCGTGTTGTCCGTCAGCTGCAGCTCATATAGGTAGGGTATAGAGGTGTATCAAATAATAAGTCATATACCTTTTTTGGACATGATGTTGACAGCTGATCCGGTGTCGCAGAAAGTGTTGTAGAAGGAGCACTGTCCAATAGTGCAGTCATAGTCGGCATGCCTGGATCCTCCCTCTTGATTAGGAATGGTGAAGCTAAGAGATGGTCATACTCATACTCAACAGCCTTGACTACTTGGACTTGCTTTCTCACTTACCTTCTATCTTGTTCTTTCTCTTCCCATTTGAATTCTTCTTCTTGACTCCTTCAATTGTTGGCTTGACTGGGAAGTAAGCTCCTCTTGGATCTACAGGAGCTTCAAGGGTCTTATTCTTAATACTGAATTTCTCTTTATTGCCCTTGATGGTGAAATAAATCTTAGCACTGTCCGTGTAGATGACAGCCTTTGCAGTACTCAGGAATAGTTGGCCAAGAATGATTGGGCTCTTAGGATCTCTGCCGGTATCCAGGACTACAAAGTCTACAGGGATATATGATCTCCCGATTTGTATACACACATCATCCAAGATTCCTTCAGGGTGCTTAACTGTCTGGTCTGCGAGCTGCAAACATATATTCGTGTACAACAAAGATGCCCATGGAAAGACTTGGTCAAGGATTACCTTCAGCATGATGTTGACACTGGCGCCTAGATCGCAGACAACTTTAGGAAAGTCGTGCTGCCCAATAGAGATGGAGATCACAGGTCTCCCTAGATCTCCTCTCTTGGGTGGTATGGACTCATCCTTCCATCCTGATAATGCTTCAACATAGTAACCTGCATATACATCAACAAGATTCGCGGTCTCGGGCTCTAGAGGTTGCCCTGGAATCTTACCTTCGTTGGTCAGTGGAACAGCGACTGCCAACTGAGCTAGTTGTTGTTTTATCATTTTATTAAAGCTAAGCTAGTTTTTAACAGCAGAGGTAAAGCTATCCATTTTAGTGTTTATATTTTCTAGCATTTTATCATTGGATGCTACCTTCCTAGATAAAGTCTCCATAATTTTATTTTGGTTAGAGATCACTTCTCTCAAAGGCAATTGAGCATAGCTATTGTAATTAGTGCCTTGAGAGTTACCTAGGAAATTACCTTGGTAGTTGGGCCTTTGCTGATTCCATCCTTGATTTTAAGGACGATAGTTGTTGTTGTTGTTGATGAAGTTCACATCCTCATGGGTCTCAGGGTAGCTATTGCCTGAGTGTCCCATATTGCCACACACTTCACAAGTCATGCATGAATCATTAATGCGCATGACGTCTTGTTTCAAGCTGGCCTTGTCTTTCAGCTTCTTCATGAGCAGATCTATCTTGGCAGACAGCATATCTACCTCCTTGAGTTGGTGCATTTCTCCACTACTCTTACGGGTTGTTTGGCGCTCTTCACTCCAATCTTGATTGGAGGCCATCTTCTCCATAAGAGCAGTAGCTTATGGTATGGTCAATGACATAAATGCACCTCCAGCAGTAGCATCGATGTTGTTACGGTGCTGTTGGTGAGCTCGTGATACAAAGTCTTTATGAGGAGCCAATTCTCCATCCCATGATGAGGATATTCTGATATATAGTCTTGGAAGCGTTCCCATGCCTCTGGGACTGACTCGTCATGTTGTTGCTGGAAACTTGAAATCTTCCCCTTAGGGCACTTGTCTTACCCATAGGAAAGAACCTTGACAGAAAAGCTGTGGAGCACTTGTCCCAAGTTGTATGATTGTCTTTGTTAGCGTAGAACCACTGCTTTGCCTTTCCCAACAATGAGAATGGGAACAGACGCAGCAGGATGGCGTCTCTTGGTACATCATTCATCTTAAAAGTGCTGCAAATCTCCAGGAAGTGTTGGAGATGAGCACTTGCATCTTTATGTGCTTTTTCACAGAACAAGTTGGCTTGCACATGGTGATAAGAGCTGGCTTGAGCTCGAATCCATTCTCCCCAACTTCGACGTTAGGTCTAGTACGGATGTTGTTGGTGGTTAGAGTGGAGAACTCGCGCAGTGACTTATCAGCCATTTCCTCAAAAGCTGGTGCTAAGTTGCCTTCTTGTTGCTCTTCTTCTTCATTTATAGGAGTTTGCTCCTCCAAAGAATGAACCTCAGCAGTGAGTATCTTTGATGGAGATTCAAAGATATCCCTCACTTGCTGGAATTTCTTTCTTCAAAAGAGTTTCTCTGGATTTTGTAGTTATCTGGCAGATCAAAATCACTCAATCATTACCCTGCATAAGATATCACAAAGATAGAAAGCACAAGGGTAAGCCTGCATTGAGTAGGGGTCTATGGTTTCCTCTATCTCATTAGATTGTTTGGTCTATCGCTATTCCTTTTTATACTCGCCAATTGCCTTCCCCGGCAACGACACCAAAAATACTTGTTGACACCTCTTAATGTTATCACTAGCAACGGCGCTAAAAATACTTGTAGGCAGAGCATCGCTACTAGAACGCCAAGTTGTCATCCCCAGCCATAATACCAAGAGATATGGTATTAAATCATGCCACCATTTAGAATATAGAAATAGTATCCGCAAGCGCACATATCAAATACCATTATAGCATTTTACCCGGAGTATTACCAGGTTGTCATTTATATTTTCCTAAAGGAAGGTCTACATGGCACTCATGTAAGGTAGCGTGATAACCTAGAGTGTAATGGATAGGCATAACCATGTCCTCGCTACTCAATGCAGGGGGTAAGTCACAAGATAAATGATAAAAATAAGTATAAATCATCAACATAAACAGATAGAGACTCTAGCTATATCATTAGGGTTACTAGCGAGAACATCAAGAGATATTCCTAAGTTATTCCTAGCTACATGTCAATGCATATCATGGTTAGTGCAGTACACTTAGTAGACATACTAGGGAAGTGTAACACCCCAGAAGAAACACCACAAATTCTTCTAGAGAATTACCACACACCAACACTAACAACAGAGTACGCGGAAGCAACAATGAATATAATATATGATGATAAGAAAACTTTATCAATCACCGGACTAACATAATTTAATCCAACTAAACCATGATCCAACATGATAAATATCAAACGACCAACTAGTCCATCATTAGCAAAATATTATTATTACGGCACATGTCTCCTATGATATGTATGACTCATAAGTGATGTGCAGACATGTCGCTACTCCCATCCCCAAGCATCGTCTTCCAAGCTCATTCACCCGAGGGGAAAAATAACGTGTGAGGTTTATGAAAAACCTCAGCAAAAAAACCGCTTTAACTGAGTTATTTAAACCACAGTTCAATTAAACATCAAATTTAAATAACATCACCATAGATATACCAATAGCTTCATAGAAATTTAAATATATTAAAAGTACATATATGAATGATGCAGTGCAATGCAATGCAAATATGAATAATGCAATGCAAATGCATGACTTCTCTTCTACCCTTACATCCCAAGAAGAGGGAGTGAGGGCTGCAACCATATTGCTCATCAACGTGCGTTGCTGTACCGGTACTTACCGCACCAATTTGGCTACGGTTTCTTCCAAATGCATACCAACGGAGAGAGTGCAAGTGCAAAGGTTGCAATGCAAGAACTTCAAGTACATTATAGTCCAACAATAGAACCACCAGATATAAATTCATATACTTCAAAGTGAAATAATTAACTTCAGATTTCAGATTATATTGATAGCGTGAGATACTCATAATTTAGTGGAGGCAATTCAAACAACAAAGCTAAAGCATGTGGACCACAACGCCACGTTTACTTGCCTTCACTGAAGATCAAAGGTGAGAGCTAAGCACGATCCGAAGGTGCACCACCTGATTACAAGTAAATCTCAGTACAACCACCATCATACTAACAAGACAAATCACAAATTGCATAACAAAACGTCCAAAACCCGCCGTTCAAGCATCTACCATATTGCTACAAACTATGACAGCAGCACTGTCCCTTCTCTTTTTCATAGACACTACTCGAAGCATTCAAAAATTCTCAAAATACACCAAGTGGTAGAAGACTCTATTACCTACAAGTTTGGTATTATACAATTTGGCAAAAGAATTTCCCAAGATAGCGCAAAAATCCAATATAACTAACTGAACTTTTCTGTCAGTCAAAACAGGACAGCAAATTTATTAAATTGATAACTAAAGATTTACTTATCCAAAAAACATGATATAAGACAATATGGAAAGCTTATAAAATATCCTACAACTCTTATTTAGACCACAAGTTCTAATTCTTCCATTATCATAGAGAAAAACTGAATAGATTTAAAACTGTCTTAATTCTCGTCACTAAAAAATAGCCCAATGTAAACGATCATATCTCCTAAAATACAGAGGCTATGAGGGTGATATTGGTGCCAAAAGAAAGGTATTGAAATCCTCTAAAACTTTGTCCACAGTGTCAAAATTTATTAAGCCCACTAAGATGCCCGAAAACAGTGATAAACAAACACTGCTCAGTCTAAAGGTATTTCAGGACATGGATGAAAATTAATTTCGAGAATTTCGGGAATTACTCCAACTAAACACCATCTAATCCAATGATTCGATCTATAAAACTTAATCTAAGAAAGTGGATCATAATTTGGCACCTTACCTAGGTCAACCACAGCGAGCGCAACGACAAGATCCCGATGATTCACTCCTTCCTTCCTTCCCTTCTCCACCTCACGGTGATCTATGCCGCTACGGCCGTCTCATCGATCCGATCTATGGCGAACCATGATATGTCCATCAAGAACAGCGAGGGACGAAGAACAAGGGCAAAACAAGAGGAGGGGTTGATGGCTAACCAAGTTCAAGGAACGGCACTATGAAAGACGATGACGGCGAACGGCGGCGGCGGCGAGGGCTTCTCCCTTTTCTCCCTTCTCCTTCTCCTTTCTCTCCCTTCTCCCCTCTCCCTTAAATCCAATCAATCCTCGCTTAAAGAAATCACTTGGTCCATATAAAAAAAATTTCTAAATTTATCATGCATTCTAGGGTATTACATTCTTCCCCCCTTTTGGGAATTCGTCCCCGAATTCATCCAAGCAAAATTATTAACAAAATGAGAATGGAACCACATGCTTAAAAAAACCACTCACCAGATTCGAAGAGTTCTGGGTACTCCTTCCGCATATGATCCTCCAACTCCCATGTGGCTTCTCGTTCTGTCTTGTGTGACCATAAGACCTTGACATATTTGATAGTCCGGTTGCGCATCACACGTTCAGAGAACTCTAATATTTGCACCGGACGATACTCAACTGTTAAGTCTTGTTCTATGGTCACCGGCTCGGCTTCCATTATCTCGCTCTTTCTTTCAAGTATTTCCTCAACATAGAGACATGAAACACCGGGTGTACTCCGACCATAGACTCCGGCAACTCAAGAATCGATAAGCCAATGCGCCAACACGGGCGATAATCACATATGGTCCGATGTACCTCGGGCTAAGCTTTCCTTTGGTACCAAAACGAACAATGCCTTTCGCTGGTGAAACCTTCAGGAACACTTCATCTCCCACTGCAAACTCCAATGCCCTTCGCCTAACATCCGCATAGCTCTTACGTCGACGACTACGAGCAATCAGCAAATTTTGTCGAATATCACGTACTTTATCATGGGTCCATTGTACCCAATCGGACCAACTAAAGAGCGCTTACCAACCACATCCCAACAAAGTGGAGAGATACACCTACGTCCATACAATGCTTCGTATAGGGCCATCTGAATGCTAGACTGATAACTGTTGTTGTAAGCAAACTCTGCCAATGGCAGGTGATCTTCCCAACTTCCCTTCCATGAAAACGCAGGCACGCAACATATCCTCCAAGGTCTGAATAGTGCGCTCGGACTGACCATCTCTGCGAGGATGGAAAGCAGTACTCATATCAAGTTTCGTTCCCATAGCACTCTGCAAACTTTGCTAGAAATTAGACACGAACTTAGAGTCCCGATCTGACACAATAGATTTGGGCACGCCGTGCAACCTCACAATCTCCTTAATATACAATGGAACCAAATCTACAAATTTGTATTATTCGTCTTCATTGGAATGAAGTGAGCCACTTTTGTAAGCCTATCAATAATGACCCAAATGGCATCTTCGCCTCTAGGTGAGCGAGGCAATCCAACTACGAAGTCCATTGTAATCTTCTCCCATTTCCACTGAGGGATTTCCAAGGGCTTCAGCAACCCAGCTGGCCTCTGATGCTCAGCCTTTACCTTCTGACAAATACCACATGAAGCTACATACTTAGCAATATCAATTTTCATCCTCTTCCACCAAAAACTTTGCTTTAAATCTCGATACATCTTAGTCTCACCTGGATGTACCGTATATGGAGTGCGATGAGCTTCCCTCAAAATATCCATCTTCACCTCGACTTTCCGTGGCACACACGGGCGACCTCTAAAATAAATAGTGCCATCGGCCTCCATACTAAAAAGCTCGAGGATTTCCCCGCCTCGATGCGCTTGAAACGACTTGGAGTAAGCGATCTTGTAATTGAGCCACTCTCACCTTCTCCCGCAATGATGATTGAATTAATAATTGAGTCTCCTCACGTGCAAAACCAGCATAGCAAAAAGAAATCCCCATTCGATCTAGGTCACCAATCAACACCATGCATGCTTTAGGAACACCTGTCCTACTAAGAGCATCGGCAACAACATTTGCCTTTCCAGGATGATATTGAATTGTCAAATCATAATCCTTAATCAACTCTAGCCACCTCCTCTATCTCAAGTTTAGCTCTTTCTGAGTAAATATATACTTGAGACTCTGATGGTCTGTAAAGATATCACAAGACTCACCATAGAGATAATGCCTCCAAATCTTCAATGCAAAAACCACTGCTGCTAACTCCAAATCATGTGTAGGATAATTCACCTCATGTCTCCTTAATTGTCTAGAAGCATAAGCGATCACCCTACCTTCCTGCATGAGCACACAACCAAGACCAATACGAGACGCATCTGTATATACTATAAAACGCTTGCCACTCTCAGGCAAGACCAAAATAGGCGCCTTCACCAATTTCTCCTTTAGAGTTTGAAAGCTTGCCTCACATTCAGCAGTCCAAACAAAAAGGAGCACCCTTCATAGTTAACTTTGTCATAGGCTTTGCAATTGAAGAAAAATCCTGCACAAATCGACGGTAGTATCCAGCAAGTCCAAGAAAACTACGAACATCTGTGACAAAGAGACGGTCTCTCCCACTCAACCCACGAAGCAACATTCTTGGGATCGACAGGTGATTCCATCTTGATTAATAACATGACCAAGAAAAGAAACCTCGAAAAGCCGAAAGCACACTTCTTCACCTTGGCATAATATTTATACTCCCTTAGCTTATCTAACACTAGACTCAGATGCACCTCATGCTCTTTCTTTGTTTTTGAATAAACCAATATATCATCAATGAATACCACAACAAATACATCCAAGTATGGATGCAACATCCTGTTCATGGCTTCCATGAAAAACAAATAGGAGCATTTGTTAGTCCAAAATACATAACTACATACTCAAAATGCCCATACCTTGTGCTAAAAGTCGTCTTCTCAATATCTTCCTCCTTAATCCTCAACCGGTGATAACTAGATTGCAAATCAATTTTTGAGAAAACCTTAGCACCCTTCAATTGATCAAACAATGCATCAATACGGGGCAATGGGTACTTGTTCTTGATTGTCACCCGATTAAGTCCTCTATAGTCCACACAAAGCCTTTTTGGTCCCATCCTTCTTCTCCACAAAAATCACAGGAGCAGCCCAAGGAGAGACACTTGGTCTAATAAAACCCTTAGCTAGAAGATCATCAAGCTGCTTCTTCAGTTACGCTTGCTCAACCGGTGCCATCCTATATGAAGACTTGAATATGGGTTGAGTTCCGTGAATCAACTTAATCTCAAAAAGAGGCTCCCTTCAGGGAGGCAAACCCGGCAACTTCCAGGGAAAACATCCGGATACCGAGACACAATAGGAATATTCCCATGCATAAACTAGAATCCTAACCTCGATTATAGCCCATAAAATGCCCGACTTCCTTGACCAACGATCGGGAAAAAAGACAACAAAGCAATGCAAGGGAAAACTTCAAGGCACTACCCTGGAAAACTACCTCATGCCCTGAAGGTGCTTGTAGAGAGACGGTCTTCCGAAACAAGAGATAACAAAATGATATTGAGAAAGCCAGTCCATCCCAAGTATAACATGAAATAAATCCAAAGTGGGATGATCACTAAATTAGCCACAAAATCCTCATCCGCTATGCTAATGTGACAACTAGGACAAATAAGAGTACTAGATAAATGTCCCTTAGCAGAATTAACTGTGATTGCTTGACTAATTTGCTGAACCGAGATACCAAGACGACCCACAATACCCTCCTCCGAGACAAAAAAGAAAAGCTAGCTCCGTAATCAAATAGAACATATGCCTCAAAAGAATCAACAGAGATAATACATTACCACATCCCCATGATCACGACTGCTAGCCGAGGGCATAGCATAAGCACCATGAACACCAAAATAGTAGGAGGTCCAAAGAAACCCGGATGGCACAAAGAGTCCACCAGGCCGAGGAGCGTAAGGTGTAGGAGCTTGAGGAAACCAATATGCACCACTAGGACTTGGTACAAGTGAATGACTACCCGAGTGAGCGGATGGGGAGTTGGCGTAAATTGTTGTGCATGTGGTGCAGGTAGGAACTGCTGTGCTGGTGGAGTAGGAAACTGATGTGCTAGAGAACTATTAGCCATCATGTGAGCAGAACCATGCTGACTAGGTGAAGAAGAAACTTGCTCCCATCTAAGCTTGCTTTTTTGGGATTCTACCCCACACCGCCTCCTTGTGGTCCTCCTTGCCACACCTAGAGCACCGACCCCGGTCAACGACAATCAAACGCCGATGAGCATCTCCACACCGAAAAGCACACCAAGCCCATGCCCGGCTTCACAATAGCTCGGTACCGAACAAAGTTACCACCAGAACCACCTCCCCAACCACGAGACCGAGAAGAGCTACCACCATAAGGCCCATGACGATGGTGTTTGTCCTTTTATGAATAGGACCTCCAGTGCCCCTTCTCGATCCTTTTTCCTTCCCGACTCCGAGATCGATCTCTACCTCCACCTCCAGATCTAAGCTCTTTCGGTGAACTCATCCCTTGCACCTCAACTCCCAAAGCACGCTCAACAACCGAAAAAAAATGCACTATAGGAAAAGCACCAAGGACACGTCGAATGGATGCCTTCAAGCCCCGCCTAAAAATCCTTGCCTTCTCATACTCATCATGCGCCACATGAGGAACAAAGCGCCTGATCTTGTTGAAAGCAACCTCATATTCTGCCACAGTCCTTTGCCCGATGGCACCCTCTCAAGCTAAGTCTTCATCTTGTCCATGAAAGCAACAGGGATAAAACCTCCTCTCAAATTGGTCAACAAACTCCTGCCAAGTTATAGGACCCGATCTAGCATTGTGAGAGGCTATCACATTCTCCACCACACCAAAGCCTCACCCTTCAAGAGCTGTCCAAAGATAGCGGACCCAATCTATAAAAGGAATTGAAAGCCACCAGTTTGTCAACCACCATAGCAAGCCAATCCGCAGCCTCAACTGGAGCACCATTACCATCAAAAGCTCTAGACGCATACCACACCACTGTCTCAACTCCAACGGACGCTGAACATCCCTCTAGCCGGAGAACCACCACCCGTGAGTGTTAGGGGAGGAGGGTCACCACCGCCAAAGAGTGTTAGGAGGAGGGTCACCGCCACCATTACCACCACCATTAGTGTTAGGAGGAGGATCACCGCCACCATTACCACCACCATTCCGAGCTTGACGCAAAGCATTCATCTCTCGCCGCATTGCTTGTATCTCTCAATAGTATTGCCGCCATATCCGGATTAGCCTCGGGAGCCGATCAAGCCTCACCATGGCCACCATGGCCACGACCACGGCCACGACCACGTTTCGAGCCATCTACAACCCACACAACAAAAATAAATGTATCAATATAGCAACAAGGCCACAACAAACACACTACAATTGCAACAATGAAAACCATCCCCATCCTACAAGTGCAAGTGTGTCAAGTTTTAGTGATTCAAATATAAACCTAGAACCTATAACCTAGGCTCGATTAATAACCGTAACACCCCGTAAGAAACACCACAAATTTTTTCCGAGAATTACCACACACCAACACTAACAAAATGTAGTACGCGAAGCAACAATGAATATAATATATGATGATAAGAAAATCAAGTGACACGAAACGTGACTCTCCTCGTGTTTCACACACGTAAAGCAAAAAAGAAAGCTGGCTTCAATCGAACAACCGCACGGTTTGGAGATCCGAAGCGTGCCGCCAGTTTGACCAAACCCACAAGGGACAAAAAAGATTGTTAAATATAAAATCGAACGCGTTTGATGAGACCGCACGCCCGTATATACGCCCCCTCAAGTTATTTACTTACATACATACATGCTATAGAAGCTGTCCGCCAATTATATATGATTTATTTGGCTAATAATAAGACAAAACACGAAAAGCATTGATTGCCGAATACGCATGCATGAGAAGACATGTTTGAACAAGTGAAAATTAACTACAAGTTGAAGCATAACCAAGCTCGGCAATTCAAATTTACTGGGTCCATGAAGAAGGAACTAACAAACTATCACGAGTAAATCCATCAAGAACTTGCATCCGCCGCACGACACTCAATCCTATCAAGATCTAAACGC